>CM052439.1:90263413-90304509 GCA_028533085.1 Varecia variegata
GTGTGTGTGTGTGTGTGTGTGTGTGTGTACATGTGTGGCCTTTTGCACTGTGGGCAATGCGACCTTATGTGATTCTGGAAGAAGTTGCCAGGCACAGAAATGCAGGTCCTGCAGCTGGAGTTCGCCGAGCTCACTAGAATTGCAAAGTCAGAGGAGTGTGGGTGGGTCAGAGGCAGCGTCCGCTTCAGCTTAGCAGACGTAGAACTCACCTGTCGGGCTGTCTACCAGTGGTGTACGTGCCAGCTGTCTACCCCCCCACATGTCTGTTTCAGGTCTGCATTTGTCTCTGGTGTGCGGAGAGAGCACGGCGAGTGTGAAATGGATGAATAGATAAAGAAATGGGCGAAATAAGGCAAAGCCTTCTTTTTCTGTCCATTTTCTACACATTTATCACAAATTTGACCCCAAACTCTCTTAAGATGTTCACACCACTCAGTTTGCCCATCTTTCCTCGTGCAGAAGCCGCCCCAGGGCCCCTGGCCGCTCCTTGCTGCGGCCTGCGCTGCTGACCGCAGACCGAGCCCGGCGCCCGCGACCGCCCTGCGTCCCTGACTCCTTAGACTTAACCTTGTCCTTCTGCCCAAGGTCTTTCCTCAGTCCTGTGTCCTGGAGCTTCACAACAGTGCACCTTGGTGAGTGTCCGAGCCGATCGCCGTGCGGGCTGCTCCGTGGCCTTTTCAAGCTGAGTATCTGTCTCCTTCAGCCTGGGGAATTTTCTTGAATTATTCCTTTGGTAGTTTCCTCCTCTGAGATCTCTCCGTTCTCTTTCCTTGGAGTTCTTCCTCGCGTATGCTGGCTGTGCCCGGCGGGTTCTTCAAGTCCCCCGTCCTCTGCAAACTTCCGTTCTTGTGCTGTCCTTGGAGATGTCCTCAGCTCTATCTGCTGAACCTTCTATTGTATTTTTACTTCTGTTGCCTTTTTTTAGCTTCCAAGAGCTATTTTTAATTTCTTGCCTATTCCATTTTTATAGCATCCTACATTTTCCCCTAAATATGGCATCTTCTGTTTTATCCCTGAGACTATTTATGATGGCTGGGTGGTGGGGCTGTTTTCCCGCTTGGTCGCTATTTCCTTTGGCATTTTTAAAAAATGCTTTGCTTTGGTCTTTAATTTTTATGTTAACCTTTTTCCTCAACTGTCTTCCGGTATTTGGTTTTGCAGCTACATTTACAGTGAGGATCGAGGGGCTCTTCAGCAGGGAACCCTTTCCCGTGAAGGGATTCGAGTGGGCCGCTTCCTTGGGGGACCCCCAATCTTTGAGTCTTTTCTCTCTTTGAGTCTTTTCTCTCTTTGAGTCTGAATAGGGTACAGTCTGTTCCTCCGTTGGTCAAGGACGCCCTTGCCCTTGATGCCATGGCCTTTTCTCCTTGGCTTTGCTCAGCCCCTTGCTGCTTCCCGTCACTGTGCTGGATGCGGGAGTGGCTGACGTGGGCCCCCTGAGGTCCTCTCTGTGGCCAGCACAGGGCCTAACGCCGGGGAGAGTTTTGGAGACTGAGCGTATTCTTTCTAACAAGTGCCTGGCCCGTATCTAAATGTACTCTGCCCTTCTCCTGCATATCCTCCTACCCCTTTCTTTGAATCTGTCTGCTCTGAGGAGTGCCAGGCGTGGGTCTGCCAGTGTTTCCACGGCAAACTCAGAAAGGAAAGCAGGAGGCCTGCAGTGTTTCCTAACACGGAAAGATGATCAGTATTCCCTCATTTTTGGAGAAGAGGAAGCTAAGGTCAAACCACAAGGAATGTGCAAACTTTCAGTCCTTCCGAGAAGGTGCAAATACTGAGTCTTTGCTATGTTTTCTAGCATTATTCTATTATCTCAAATAATAGGCGCTGGCAGCCTTTACTGACCAATAAGAGTTGTGACAGCAAAACCAGTACAACACATTCAATTCATCCTTTTATGGTTTAAATATTTAACTTTTAAGTTTTCCGAGAATAAGTGCAATGGACTGAATGTTTGTGTTCCTCCAAAAGTCCTTTGTTGAGATCCTAACTCCCATGTGATGGTATTGAGAAGTAGGCCTTTGGGAAGAGCCAGGTCCTGAGGGAGGAGCCCTCATGAATGGGACTGCTGTCCCCGTAAACGCACCCCGAGAGCTCTCACACCCTCTTTCCACCAGGGGAGGACACAGGAGGAGCTGCATCTGCAGCCGGGAGGCGGGTCCTTACCAGAACCGGACCGTGCTGGCGTCCTGATCCCAACTTCTGCCTCCAGAACCGCGAGACAGAAATTTCTGTTGTTTATAAGCCGGCCCACCTAGGGCACTTTGACCCGACCTGAACCGCCACGGCCGTGGTGACAGTAGTCTGACCTTGCCCTTATTGTTATGGCCCTTTCGCCAGACACACTAAGAGACTACTTTTGCCTTCTCTGGAACTCAGTTTTAGCCCTTCTAGATGATACATTAACAACTCAAAGCCCATGGAGAATAAAATATTAAAAAGGAAGTTGTATTTTTTGGAAAATTCTTTCTGTTTCTAATATCTCACTATACAAAGCTCATTTCTTTTTCTTTAGGAAAATCTTTATTTTATTATATAAGTAAAGGATATGACAAATATCTAAATACCAAGAGTATAAAGATAACAGTGAAAGCTGTCTATTATTCCATGTCTCATGTAACCACTATTGACATTTTGAATTTTTTAAAGTCTTGCCCAAATGTGTATGCTGTGCTTTTCATATTGGGAATGATTCAATAAGAATAATTTTTTGACTTTTAAAAAAATTAACAGTATACCAGTCCTCCACATTATAAAATATTTTAACCATAATTTTTAACCATCATTTATTTGGTAATTCCTATGCTGAATGTGCTGTAAGGTCACTTAGTGGCCATGGCTGCCGTCAGGGGCACTGCCAGGCACATCGTGTGCGTCCGCCTGAGGCTGCACTATGGATTCTTCTGTCGTGTAGACTGCTAGGAAAAGAAATCACTCTTTCCAAGATGAGGGTGACTGTGAGGATTTGACACATGTTTTTGAATTTATTTCTAGAAAGATTGTCTCAGTGTGCCCCTGTATGACACGTGCCCCTGTATGCCCCTGTATGACACGTACAGAAAGGCCACTGTGAAGCACTTGCATCTTGGTGCTGGGGACAAGGTGTCCCCACCCTGGCCCTGGAGCCCAGACCAGATGCTGCGAAGTCTCCCCGTGTGCCTGTCTGACTGTGGTCAGAGTCAGGCTGGTGGCGATGTCTGTTGCCAGACACAGCCTTTGAAGGGTTAAAGTACTTTGTATTGAAATGCACCGTGTTCCACATCCACCATGTGTCTGCCACTTGTCCCTTCCCCTTCCTCACCAAACAACGTGGCTTCATGACATCCAGGGCCTGTGCAGGTGGGACCCCGAGCCAGCCTGAGGTTGGGCGAGGATCCTGCAGCTTCCCTCGCACACCTGGGCATCAGCCATCGTCCGGCCGTCCTCGGGGATGGCTGGGATGAGACAAAGCCCTGGTCCTCACAGGCTCTCAGCCTGCGTGGGAAGACGAGACAGGCATCCGATTAGCCCCTTTGTTCCTTTCTACTGTGTGGACAGACCGTGAACCGTTGTCGCCCCTGTCACTATAATCCTGTCTCACTGAATTACTGGAGCAGCAAATGGCCATTTCTTGAGGACCCGAGCATCAGGCTTGACGCACTCTATATCCTCCACCAACTACAAGACGGTGACATTGCCACACTCACTGCGCAGAGAGCTGGTCAGGGTCACCCACACAGCTTCACCTATGCCAGAGTCCCCAGCTGCCCTCTCTGCTCTCTGTCGCACCTGGTGGTCCCCATCACAGGGACTTGCCCTGGAACAAAGCTGAGTTGATTCACTCAGGCTTTTAAGATCAAATTGGAGCTGGTGGCAGCTCGACAGGTCTGTGCCCTAGGAATGGGGGGCAGCACACGGGCATTGGTTCTGGGGCCTGTTCCTTGCTGGGGGAAGTCTGAATGGGGCAGGCCAGCCGGGAACCGGTGACAATGGTCCAGGGGACCCTGCTGCCAGTGGGCCAGCTGCATCCTGTCTGTTTGGGGAGCAAAAGCGTGAGAGCTTCCCGAGGGTCACGTGGCTGCTGCAGGGGGTGGGCGGACTCGGAGGCCTCGCAGTGCCCTGCCCAGACGCCGCCCGGCGAGAGGCCTGCGGGCTCCCACGCCAGGGCAGCAGCTGACGGGCGTCAGGAGAGGCAGGGTGCGAAGGAACTGCAGTGCGGGGCCCCGTTGGCAGCTCCGAAGCCCCTACCGTAGGCTTCCAGCAGAGGCGTTTCCCAGGCCTGGGTGAGGTGTGCCGTCGTCCTCGTCATCCAACAGGGACAGCAAGGAGGGCAGAAGGCCAGGTCTGGGGAGAGAGCAGGGCTGTGGCTGCCCCGGATTTCTTCTGCAAGGAACACTACCTGGAGGAATCTGGGCCTGGGGAACTAATGCTTTCTCCATTCGATAGCGGAGAAATAGGGAGCTCAGCGAGGTGAGAGGCTGGCCCGAACCTCCCACTCCAAGTTAGGAGGGCACCTGAGACCCTGGTGCTACACGTCACCTCACTTCCTAAGAGGAAAAGCAGTGTCAACTCCTTCTTTGTTTTATTTATTCAATCAGTTATTAACTTATCAACCAATCTCGATTAAGCTCTGATTTCTGCCTGATGGTGCAGACTGGCCCACAGGCTCTGCCCCGGGGGGCAGGCCCGGGTGGACACACCTCGCCATAGACGTAGCACATCAACGGCACGCTAGGTGATAATACTAGACTTTTTTTAAGGATAAGATTTAATATTTTTACAAAATTATGTGTGATTTAGTTCCAAGAAAACCACTAAGCAGTAAAAAAGAAATGCTCACATTCAGCCTTTGTTAACATTAGGTTGAACCACATTCAAGTTGCAGGTTTTGCAGGTCCAGGTGGTCAAACAGGGGCGACATCGGATGGTTCTGCCTTAGTATCCTGAAGCGCTCCTGGAGGGCCCCCTGCCGGGGCTGGTCGAGGTGCGGGCTCAACGCTGTGCGTGTGGAGTCCCTCACGTGTCACATGGCCCCACGTGCTACAGACACAGAGGTCTCTCCGCTCCACCCGGGCCCTGACTGCATGGAAGGAGGGACGGCCCCCACGGCTGGTGCTGCGGCAGACGGCGAGCAGCCCGCCACGGGCTCCACACGGGTGCCAGCACGGTAGACCCTTAACCCTCAGCCACTCCTTTGAGATCGAGCTCCACGGCCCATCCCTCGGTGCCTTTGTTTGTTTGTTTTGATAGCTAAAGCTGCTGTTTTTGCCAACCTAGGAGGCACACAAAATGAACCCAGCTCAGCAGAATCCTTGCAAGGGCTTAACAGTCTCTCTGACCTGTTTTTGAGTCGGCTCCGCGGCGGTATAGATGCCGGCTTATCAGAGCACAGCTAACATACTGACATAAAACAGTAAAAGGGTTTAAAATGGGCCAGTCAAGTGGCTTCTCCCCAGGAGGCTGGAGCTCAGATTGATTTGGTGGGACGCAGCCCTGGGTGAAGAACTCACAGCTGCATGCCAGCGTCGTGGCTTTCCGGTGTCTGACCTGGCTCAGGACACCTGGGCAAATCACCTCGTGTGTCTTCAGACCTACGGAGTTCGTCAGGTTTAAACTTGTGCGATTTGAACACGTTGAAGTCCTCGATGTTGCAGGCTCAACTCCAGCAGGATTAAAATGGTATAACCTACTAGGAATGTTCTCTTTCCTCTAGAAAAAGAAGAAAAAGGAGCTAAGCTTAGAATTTGGGCGGGTGGAGCGATGCGTGGCCAGGAGACGGGGCCGCGTGGGCCTACACGGAAAGGCCTCGAGCTGAGCGTCAGGGAACGCCCGGCACTGTCATGTCTCAGCCGGAAAGCACAGTGAAGGAGAGCCCTGAAGAGGGTAAAAGTGGGCCAAAGACTATGAGGTCAAAGCCAGAGGCAGATGTAACTAGTGCTGCCCCTGTGGGAGGTTCCCAGGTGGGACTGCCTCTGGGATGCAGGCACCCAAGGGTCTCCGTGCCCAACGCAGCACCTGGGTGTCCCTCCTGCCACTGCCATCAGCCCCGCCTCACAGCTGTGCCTGCCCTCCTGGCCGTCCCCTGCATCCTGCCTGGCTCCCCTGCATCCTGCCTGGCTCCCCTGCTGCCCTGACTGGGCCTCAGCTCCAGAATGCCCCCCTCCTGCAGGAGAGCACCTCCAGTGAGCCCCCCAGGTCTCTCCCGGGTTGAGCTGCCCCCACCCCCAGCACCCTCTGATGCCTGTAGCAGCATTTATCGTGTGGCTGCACAAGGATTCTCTACCTCTCTCTCTCTCTGGGGTTATGAGGTCCTTGGGTCCAGGGACTGCCTGTCACTCATTTTTTTATTCTCAGCATCCAGCACAAGTCTAGATTATTGTTGGTAGACCACACAGATGCACATTTTAAAAATTTGAATGGAAACAACAGAAAACTCTTCTATTAGTCCAATTTGTAGGGGGCAAGGCCTGGAAGTCCCCTCCCCTGATGCCACCTGGCCAGCAGCTTCCTGCAGCCACCCTCCCACTGCTCTGTCCCAGCTGCGGGTTGGGCTTGTGGGAGCCCAGGACCAGGCCACTCAGGCCACGGGGACTTCGTGTGAGCAGAGCACCTTGCACACAGGATCTGAGTGACACGAGGCCGACTGCGCTCCTCTCCGGTGGGGTCTGGATCACGTGAACTGACTTGAGTTCTAACTCTTGAAGTATTTATGCGGTTTACCCAGAGAACTGAGTCTTCAGGGAGGATGTCAGAGCTTTGTCCACTCATCTGTCCCCAGTGCAACTGGGAGCACCGGCCATGCCCAGGGCCCTGTTCCCATGGAGACACAATGGGCATGCACCTGTGCAGCACGCCAGTGTCCACCGCTGTTGCCACCAGGAAGGGATGAGAGCAGGAGGGGGAGAGCGGTGGGCGCTTTCACCTGGAAGGGAGGTCGGATGGGAGCTGTGGAGGGGGCACTGCGCAGGGGAGGGCATGGCCATGGGGAGCCCGGTGGGGGGAGGGCAAGGGCAGGCCCCAGGGAGGGAGGGGCCGCTGACTGCAGGGCCGGGGCACAGGGAGAATGGGGGCCGGAGCCTGGCGAGGGAACGCAGGAAAGAGGGTGCCGAGCCATGGCCATGTGGCTTTGAACCAGGCCATGGCCACTGATTTGGAGTTTCTCTGAGTGAGACAGGAAGATTTGAGGGGGTTTGAGCAGAGGAATGACATCATCTGACCCGGCTTCCTGCAGGCTGCTGCCTTGGAGTAGTGTGAGGGCCACGGTGCAGAGCGGGAGTCTGGGGCCTCTGCAGGAATGAGGCAGAGGTGAAGGCGGGGTGGGGAGGAACCCAGAACAACCTCGAGAAAGGCTGCGGTGGAAGCAGGCGTGGGCACAGGGAATCGGGATCTCGGGTGTGGGCAGGTTGAGTCTGAAGGGCTTGTCAGACATTTCAGGGAGGTGTCTGGAGCTCAGGGGACAGATTAAGGTTGGGAGGTGTCCACAGAGGAGGAACGGTTGCTCAGGGCAGGGGTGCGGGGGGAGAGAAGAAGGAGGCTGAGAACCAAGCCCAAGGCACCCTGACATTTACAAGTTGGGGAGACAGGAGATCCAGGCAAGGAAACGGGGACAGGACAGCACCCCTGGCCTGGCATTGCCTGTGCTCCGTGTCCGCAGTCCTTTGCTTGATTTGGGGGCTCAGCACACAGGGTGGAGCCCCTGCCGTGAGCCAGGTTTGTGTCAGTGGCGGGATATGTGTCCCTGCCCTCCGGGAGCTTCTGTGCAGCAGGGTGTCCGGCAGGGCAGGGATGCTGGGAGCAGAGGGTCCTTCCCTGGGACGGACGCAGTGTCAGGCAGGGCCCTGCGTTAGTGAGTGCAGGGGACTGGAGGGCAGTCCACAGGGACAGCACAGCGCACCCTCCTGCTTGACCATGAGGGATTTGCCTGCCCACCATGCACTGGGCCCTGGCATCTCTCCCAGGAGTCACACTCTTCCCTTGCTGGGGACAAAAGGGCCAAGGCGCCACAGTCCCTCATTCATTCGGCCATTATTAACCCTCTGCTAGGAAGGTAGGGTTCTGCCCTTTGGGGGTGGATTTGTGGGGCAAGGGAGTAATATACAAATGAACAAGAAACATAGCTGTAAGTTCAGTGAAGCAAATAAAACAGACACACGGAGAGGGCTGTGTGGGGCTGAAGATCAGGGACAAGCTCTGCGAAGGTGGCATCTGAATAGGCCTGTCGCAGTCACGTGCATCTGGAGGGAGGAGCTGGGCCAAGCAGGAGGGTCCCGGGACCTGGCAGCCAGCAAGAAAGGAGGGAGCGGTGCAGAGGAGTGACAGCCTTGGACTGTGGCACAGAGCCGGGGCTGCTGCGGCAAGGCAAGGAAAGTCACTGCTCGGTGTCGGGCAGGGGAAGACTCCGGCAGCAGGTGGGAGCACCCTGCAGAGGAGAGCCCATGGCCAGAGACTGGGGCTGGGGCCACCGCGGGAGCCCACTGGGACACCAGCAAAGGGGGGCCCAGGGTGTATTTCGGAGGCAGAAGTGCAGCCCTGCTAAGTGACTGAACATGGGAAGCAGGGTCAAGAGCCTTCCCAGGTGTGTGGAGCGAGCGACGGGGTGAACCGGCTCCTGCAGCCCTGGTTCCTGGTGGCACGGCTCTTAGCCTGGAGGTCACTATGCTGAAACTCTGTCCAGTGCGCGGTCTCCCAGACCACACCCAACTCTGCTCAGGCCAAGTGATGGCCAGGCCGGGTCCCCCAGGGCTCTGCCTGGCCTATCTGCCTGGCAACCTGCTCTCCACACAGCACAGGGCTTGGGAGAGCGATGACAGCCACACTGCCAAGGAAATTTAGAGACCGAGGCCCTTCCAAGGACCAGTCCAAATTCTCATCTTGTTTTGCTCCTACTAATGCTAATTGTACTTGAGGGGGCGCACGTGATCGCATCCTTCACCGCCCGCGCTCCTCCTGTCTGAGAGGGTGACTGGGCACACGCTGTAGCCTGCCAGCAGAGGCGGATATTTTCTCTCTGAATTAAAGCGTTTTTTCAGACAATGTCAGATGAAACACACAAGTACATCAGTGGTTGACCATGTGCTCAGGGCTGAGCTGAATTTAAACAGCGTTCTTGCCTTATTAGCCGTGTGACCTTGGCCGGGTCACCTAAGCTCAGTGAGCGAATTTATGAGACAAAAGTAGCATTAGTTGCTTTGTTACAGTTTTGCACCAAATGAGGCTAATGACTCACAAAGCAACTATAAAATGAAATAACAGTACCTTTCTCAGAGGATGAACTTGAGGAGCTTAAAAAGCACCGAGTGCAGCCCCTGCCACATACTGTGCTTGGTTTAACTGGAGACAGAGAGAGGAGAGAGCCAGAGTCTGAGAGGAGGCAGGGAGAGCGGAATACTGAGCGTTCGGGCTGTGTTTGAGAGGCAGGATCAGAGTATAGTGACAACCTTTGCTTATTGAACAGCTGAACTGGGCATTTGCTCACTTCACTAAAACCCCGTGAAGGGCCAGCTGGCAGAAGAGGAAGTTGAAGACCAGCAAGATCAAGTTCTTTACCCAAGGTCCCAGAGCTCGTCAGCAGCAGAGCTGGAAGTTGTCCCCTGCGTGACTCCAGAGTCCCTTCCAGGTGTTCTTCCCAGTTTGCCGTGTGGTCGCTCAGGGGGCTGCTCTGCCAGGGTCTGGCCCAAGACAGGGGCTCTGTATGGAGATGAAGCACCGGGGTTTGCGGAGGGAACACAGGCTGGAACAGGGTTAGGGTTTTTGAGCTGGGCAATGGGCCAGAGACAAGGAACAGGGGGCCTGGGCATGATGTGTGGCAGCCGTGCAGCTGGGGGTTCACCCAGGCAGTTGGGGAGCGCCAAAGAGAAGGACGGTTGCTAAGAGTGTTTTGAGAGTGACTACACCCTCCACACCAGCTTGCCTCGGAAGAACACAGAAGGAGCAGCTCTGGGAGGAAAAAGGGAGAGTTCAGTTTGCATGAGCTGGATTTGGAATGTCCTTGACGAGGCACACAAGGGGACATGGCCAGCCTCAACTGGGATGGGGGCTGAAGCTCAGGACACGGCCGGGCTGGCAGTTACTGGGGGAGTCGGCTGTGCAGCCAGTGAGGACAAACACGGTCCCTGCAGCCTGAGCTCAAGTCACCAGCCTGTGCCCTGGGTGAGATCCCCAAATCCTTGGGTGAAGCAGGGAGCATGACCTTGAGGGGGCTGAGTGAGATCATTCATGTGAGTCCCTTTGAACAGCGCCTGGCACATGTAATAAGTCTCTTTTTAAAAAATAAAATTTGTTGTGTATATTTGAGGTTTACAAGGTGATGTTATAGGGATACATATAAATAGTAAAATGGTTGCTATAGCATGGAAGGATCTTTTTTTTTAAGGCTGAACAGTATTCCATTGTATACAAACCACATTGGCTCTTGTGAATAATGCAGGTATCTTTCCAGGTGGCCATTGCCTCTCCCTTGTGTGTATACAAAGAGGGACGTTGGCTTTCATGGTAGCTGTTTAATTTCTTTAGGAACCTCCATACTGCTGTCCATGAGGGCTGCTGACAGTGTACTAGGACTCCCTTTTCTTTACACCTTGCCAACATTTACTGTCTCTTGTCTTTGTGATAATAGCCGGAATAGGTTATACCTCCTAGTGGTTTTAATTTGCATTTCCCTGACGATTGGTATTGAGCACATTTCCATATACCTGTTGGCCATTTTTATGCCTTCTTTGGAGAAATGTCTGTTCAGATTCTTTGCCTATTTTTTAATCACACTGTTTTTCTCCAATAAAGTTGTAAGAGTTTTATTTTTTCAGTAAATTTTGATATCAGGCATGTGGTTTGCCAATATTACATTATTAAGTATTATACCCAGTCCGTAGGTTGTCTTATCGTTGTGTTGACTGTTTCCTTTGCTGTGCAGTTTGATGTAGTGCTATGTATTTATTTTTGCCTTTAGCCTGAGCTTTTAGTTTGATTTCCAGAAAATCACTGCCAAGGCCAGTGTCAAAGAGCTTTTCTCCGTTTTCTAGGAGTTTTATGGTTTCAGATCTTATATTCAGGTCTTTTATACATTTTGAGTTGATTTTTGTATATGGTGAAAGACAAGGATCCAGTTAATTCTTTTGCATGTGAAAATTTAGTTTTTCCAGCATTGTTTATACAAGAGACTATCCCTTCCCCACTGCATTCTCTTGGCACCTTTGCTGAAAATCAGTTGACTGTATACATTTGGATTTATTTCTGGACTCTCTATTATGTTCCATTGGTCTATGTTTCTGTTTTCATGCCAGTACTATACTGTTTTAATTATGATAGCTTTGCAATATAATTTTAAATCAGAAAGTGTGATGCCTTCAACTTTGTTTTTCTTTCTCAGTATTCCTTTGGCTGCTCAGGGATTTTTGTGGTTACACATGGTTTTTAGGATTGTTTATTCAATTTCTGTGAAGAATGCCATTGAAATATGTATAGGGGTTGCAGTAAGTCTGTATATTGCTTGGGGTAGTATGAACATTTTAACAATATTTTTTCAATCAATAAGCATGGGATATCTAGTATAGTCTTAATAAAGGTATGTTTACAGGTGACAGCTGAACTCAGGGAATAACATCATATATTTAATCTTCAAATTTGGGAAAATTTCAACTTTTTAGATACAGTAAAATACAACATCAGTCCAAAAGTGTGTTTGACCAGGGCTCTCCGATTGGACCAAGTTGCTGTGCTGTGGGTGTTTACAGGCTTTGCATGGTGCCCCCATCCACAAGGGAGGAGAACCAGTCAGCTGAGTGGGTTACTGGGTGGCTTGGAAATCGTGTTCTTGTTCACAGGGAGCATGGCCATAAAATTTAAAATCCAGCCCAGGACACGTTTGAGAATGCAAATGGGAGGGCACTATCGTCACTGATCATCGTGGTGGTCAGGGAGCAGCGTCCTGGAGGAAGGTGCTGTCCTGGGGCCCTGCAGCTGTGCAGAAGGTCCAGGGCTGTGGAGCACGTCAGAAGTCCCATGACTGTCCCTGCGCCACCTCCTCCCTCCCTGCACACACATTCGTCTGCGCCCGCCTGGCCCTGGCACGCACCCAGCCTTGGCTCCCAGGCCTGGGTGCTGGGATGCCCGATGCCCGATGCCCACTGTGTCTCCCCCAGCCCCGCCCAGCCTGTGGGAGGCGCCTCTTCCCCGGTCGCCCACCATCAGCGCCCCCAAGGCAATCCCCTGCCTTGCTCTTATCGCAGCACTCAGCTAATTGTCTCTGAGGCCACTGAACCCGACATCCCTGAAGACAGGAGGATCTGGATCCCTGCTGTCTTGCCTTCATCTTCAGCACCTGGAACAGTGCCTGGAGGTCAGTAGCCACGCAGCAAACTTGAATCCGAGGAGTAAATAAGCTTGGCAGGGCTCTGCAGTCAACCCTTTGGGTGCCTGCTTCGTTGAAGGCTCATTGACGCTGTAACAGATTATTGATTAAGGTATTTCATTTCTGTCCAGTGGTCAGTGGTCCGTTAAGGACATGTGTGTGTTGTCTATCAGAGTGGCCCACTGGGTGCCACCTGGGATATTCAGCCCGCCCTTCCCCTTGGCCCCCAGGTAGCTTCTGAGGCCTCTGTGCCTCTCGACAGACAGCAGGCTGGGTTCCCCCTGGTGCTCCCTGTCTGCACTACCTCTGCCCGTCTCAGTGCGGGTCTGGGTCTCCTGTCGCTTGGATGTTCAGGGGATGCCTGGCTCAGAGCGGGGCTCAGTTCCTCTGCGGTGTGTGAGGGACAAGAGGGCTTGCACATATGTGCCATTGGCAGGGACACTGAGAGAGAGGCGCTTACAGAGGAAGATCCTAACTCCTCAGGGGACACATTTGGGCTTGTATCAGTTGCAGCTGCCAGATGCTAATAGTGGAGGAAATCTATTCTGAATAAAAAGGCGGTTAACATTCTGCAAACATTTTCTATCTGAGACACGCACAGAGTAATTTTGATGAAATGTGTTGGTTTACTGAACCTTTGGTATTATGCACATTCACCGAAATGCATTTGGACTTGTCTCTGCCTTGCAGGACTGTTGTGGAGGAATGTAATCAAATCACTTGCAAACTCAATATTGCTTTCCTATGGATTATTTGGATGTGGCTCTAATAAAAATGCTTTTTTTCTCTCTAGCAAATCATTGCTGTGTGCATCCATGAAACGTTGTTGCACTCCTACTTTATTGCAGATTTAAATTACTTGGATTATTTTTTTGGACAGTGGCTCCCCAAAGCACAATGAATCAAACCATTAATTACCTCTTGAGTGTGCACGATTCATTGGAAACATTAAACTGCACTCATGAGCTCATTTGGTGATTATGGCTTCTGAGTCAGTCCCTAGGGCTCCAGATCACCTGGAATCTTCCAGACAACAAGATGTTACCATTTTGCTCCTCTGGTCCTGACAGGGATGAGCGCTGCTGTGTGACATGGGCCAGGTGCCCTGGGCTTCCTGGTCCTGGCTGAGTGGCCCTCTCTGCACCTCCCACCCAAGAGGTGGGGCGCAAGCCGTCCTCACCTCGCACCTGGACGTCCTCATAGCATCTTTCAATTTCCCACTCTGTACATCCTCCCATTGACAGCGAAAGAGATCAGCTTTCTAAAATGCAAATCTGGTCCCAGCTTTCCCCTTTACGAACGCTCTGTGGCCTTTCCCTTGCCCTGCAAGGTGAGGAAAGGCTCCTACTCAGCCAGAGTCCTATGTGGCCCAGCCTCTCCTTCCTCCCTGGTTCCTTCCCTGCCACCCGCATTGCGCCCCCCTCCCACCCCGCACTGCCTGCCAGGCGGGCCCTATGGTCTCCCCTGTGAGTTGTGTCTATAGCTGCCCCCCAGACCACCCCTGATCTTCAAGTGATGGACTTCAAAGCACAGTACTGATGTCAGTCTTTTCAGGAATTTTCTATAAGTATTCTGGCTTGGGGCAGGTGTTGTCCCCGAGTGCTCACCACCCTCTGCTTCCAGGAGCTGTCCCACCCCGAGAAGACTGATGTGGCCCTGTGGCCTGCAGGACAATAGGGAGTGGTGGGGACTGAGGCAGGTACAGAGTCGGCATCAGGGAGCTGCTGCTTTCAGGTCTGTGAGGCTGCCACACCGGGTGGCGGACCCTCCAGTGATGTCAGAGGTAGGACATCCATGTTTCCTGTGAAACCTCTGGACTTCTTAATGTTGTAGCAAAACTGAAGTTGCTTTTGTGTGGGTTGCCTTCACAAATGCATTTTCACACACTGTGTGTTCTAAGTAAAACCATTGTGCAGGTCAGATGTGGGCCTCGGCCAGCAGTGTTTGTGCCCGGCGGTGTGGATGTGGACAGTGGGTGAGAGAGCCGACCTAGCATGAGGAGTTTATAGTCACCAACCCCAGCATGATTCTGCACTTTGAGTCGGGCCGAGGCATGCAGATCACGGGCGGGCAGGAGCCAGAGTGCCACCAGAACGACGTTGTCTCCCTCCTCCTGGGCACACCCGCAGCTGGGTGGCTTTTCTCTGGGCCCCCGTGGTCAGGTATGGCCATAGGACTGAGTCTGGCCAATGGCACAGAGCAGAAACAAGGGTGCCCACTGACAGCCTCAGCGCATAGAGACCTCTCACACCATCCCCCATTCTCTCCTCCCTGTCCTGCCCCACAGACAGTGACACCCAGGTGACCGTGGGAGCTGCAAGATTAAGACAGAAGAGCCCCTGTCAGCCAGGTCCCCAGATGGCTGCAGGAAGCGGAGCCTGCCCTCCTCGCCCACCCGCTTACCAACCACACTTCACCCAAGCCAGAAACAAACTTCTGTTGTGTGAGCGACCAAGATATTGGTGTTCATCGTTGCAGCAGCCCATGTTAGTGAAACTAACGCAGCAGGCTTCCCATCACGGGCAGTGACTATGCCCAGGGTGACGCCTGACCCTGGTGGCTGAGCCTGCCTGGGCTGTCACCCCAGAGCAGAGGGGACACAGGGGTCCTTGGCCTCATGCAGCTCTCAGCCCTGCTGCCCTTGATCTTGGTGTTGATCGCTGCTTTTTTGATGGACAAAGGAGGTGGGAAGGTGGACCCTGGAGCGATCGGACCATCAGTTCTGTCCCATGCTGGATTCCCTCATGGTCTGAGGCACAACACGGGGGAAAACAATCCCTTCTTCTGTGCACAACTCTGCCCTCTGTTCTAGCAGGGCCCCTAGTGACTCCAAGGTCCATGCATGAGCTGTCACCTGTGCTGCCACCCCTTCCACCTGCTCTAGGGTCTCTTGACCTCACTCTCACTGCCTCACTCTGGCCCTGACCATGAGGGCCACCTCTGGCGTTGGGCTTACCAAATCTCCAGGCCCCTGGGTCCCTCACCTCCCTCACATCCCTGTTTTGAGAGAGTGGTGGGCCCCGAACCCACTCAGTTTCCAAGTGTAACAGAGACAGGTGGTCCCACGCCCCACCCGGAACCCCGGGGAAAGAGCACACTTGCTGGCTCTGGAGCCCTGCGTTTGGGACACTCTGGAGGGGATGAAGGGCCCTCACAGTGAGCCCACGTTTGCCTTGTCTGTTTTGTTGACAGGCAGGGCCCGCCACCTAGGACCCAACCTTTGACCCTGGGCTCAGCCTCCACTGACATTGCCTGGATTGAGGAGCTCGGACCTCAGGACCCATTCCTGACCCTGGGTGCATTGGTGCCCTCCCTGCAGGGCCTGGCTCTGAGCGCAGGGATGCTGTCTGCTCAGCAGGTGGATGCCCTGTGCCCCCACGTCCAGCTACAGCCGCCAACCGCCACGTCTCCAAGTGGAGTGGAGGCAGGTGGGCCTGCACCCCAGGCCTGGCCCAGCGGCTGGACCATTCTTCCTCCAGAGTCACTGATGCAGAAAACAAGATCTTAGGGCCATACATTCAAAAACTAAAACATATCTGAAGTTAATTTACCTAAGAATTTTATGGGTATTGCTGAGAATCTAAAAGAGAAATTTTAAATATTACTTAAATAATTCAAGCAAACTTTATCCAACAAATAAGGCAATTGTTTTTATTGAATGAGAGTTTGATTTCTTTCTATGAGTAGTTGATGGAGCAGGAGGCACGTGTGTGTCCATGGATGTGTTTCTGTCTGTGAAAGCAGCACCTTTGTTTCTTGAGGACACGCCCCTGCAGGCAGCAAAGGGGGCCCAGGGTGTGTGGGGGACCATGTATGTCCTTTATGCTATGTCAGTATTGCTTGACTGTTTTAAAAAAATGAGCATGTATATTGTTTATAAATTAAAAATCAATAAAAGGGGGAAAGAAAGGAAAGAAGAAAGATATTGAACAAAGGCAAATAAAATGAAAAAGGGAAAAAGAAAGAGAGTGAAAGGGGACGGTGAGAGCCTCGCAGGCATCCTTTGCAGGGCAGTTGGGGGGGGAGGGCGGGGGAAGGGGAGGGGCAGAGCCTCCAGCCCCTGCAGGGCTTTGGTGTCGCCCAGCCCTGTAATGACTGGGCCACTGCTCAGCACAGCTCTCTGACTGCTCTTACGTTCACGTGTTCCTAAGCCTGCGTTACAGCCACAGCCATGCGGCCGTGCGGAGAGACTCTCCAGCCTGCACAGTAGAACGCAGGGCGCTGTGCACCGCGCCGCGGTGGGGCTGGGGAGGCGGGGTGATGAGCCAAGGCCGATGCCAGACGTCCCAGCCGTGGGCATGGCCCACCCTTGAAGCAGAAGCATCCATGGGCTCTCGGACAGTTTCCACCTTCAATCCTCATGTTCTCTCTTTGATAAATACATTTGCCAATAAAAGAGACCACATTGCAAACACTGAAACACTCTGTGACAGGGCCCAAGAGTAAGGGGGCACATTAACACACACTTATAGACGTCATGCTATTGTCACCTGGTCACAATATCCCCTGCTGGACTTGGGTGAGCATCTTTAGAAATCAGCTCTAGCTTTACCTTCCGTGTGTGAAGTAGCCTTCAAGACAAATGAAGGATGGAGAAACGGTGGAGCTAGGGATTGACAGATTCCTCCGTGCACCAGGTTAATTAATAGTCCTCAGAGATTGTGGGGAATAAGGTCTCAGCACTTGACTTCCTCCCCATTTCTTGACAAGGAAAGAAAAGCAGGCCTGTGTTCATATGTGTTTCCGTAGACCACAGGCCTGTGCCCACATGTGTTTTCTTAGACCAGATACCAGCAGGTATCTTACCCTGCTCTACCCTAATTTGATCTTTGTTAGCTGTCGCCCCTAAAGGATTTCACCTTCATGCCTGTCAGTATTTTTCCTTTTGCCAGGGAATTCCTTTTTGACTCTCAGTCTTTTGCTGCCCCCGAGCATACTCACTGCGTGCCGGTATCGGCTGTCTTGCCAGACACCTGCCGGGATCGATCTTTTAATGACAGATTTCATCAAACCCAAGATGGTTCCATCCATCCATGAACATGTATGATATATTTTCCATGCTAAACTTTGTGCTGAGAGCTGAAGACACCAGCCTTTGTGGAGATCATCATATCACTCAGGGACAGGTAAGTGTAGCACCTGCGTCCATTTCACCCTTCATTTGACTGGGGCAGACATCACTAATCAAACACAGCGTGCCTTTTTGCTGAGCTAGAGCTTGGATTTAGAAACTTTCTTTCAACCTGATAATAAAAATGAAGTGCATTTGTTCTTCCTGGTCTGATGGGTAAGAGTTGATACCCTGAAAAATTCAGGCAGGGAAGGACAGAGATTTTTATGCAGGTATCAGCAGCTGCAGGTGAGAGGCTGTGAGCTCAAGAATCCCCAGCCCGGTTTCCAGGCTGTCTGTGCTGCAGTAGGAAGAGCATCAGTGCCAGGTGCTATACCACGTTGTCATGTTAATCCTCAGAGTAGCCTCGTGAGGCAGGCACAGACAGGACAGCACGAGGGGGCAGCCCCTGCTGAGGACTGCACCGCAGGTAGCGAGGGGCCTAAACTTGAGTGCAAGGTCCGTCTATGCCCCAAGAACCCAGCACAGTCCATGACACGAGGCCGCCGGGCTAGAAAGACAGTGCCTCTGAGTGACAGTTGATTCTTCATTTCAAGAGGGAACATAGTTCCATGTATTATTCCAGGTAGGATCCTGGTGACTAAGACAGAGACAAAACAAGGACCACATCTTGGGACTTCTAAGTTCAGCATCCTTTCTTTTAAAAACCTGAGTTCCCTCAGGAAACGCAAGATGTAGGCAGTTCTCAAAATAACTGACCATGCAATGCAGATGTCTGAGTTGCCACTCACTTCATCTTCTGCCCCGGACAGGAGGACCCCAGGGTGCCAGGGGGATGGCTCCTCCCTGGGTCAGCTCACCTCAGTGTGCAAGTGTACACGGGGCAGAAAAAGAGAAAAATAACCCTGCAAAGAATATTTAGCACTGGCTGACAGGGCAGTAAGGTGCAAAGCGGGCCCTCTTTTTTCTCGGTGGGCTTGCATCCATGCAGCTGTCCCCACTGTTTTTAAACACATGCATACGTGTAACTCCCAGACACAAAGGAACAAAAGAGGTGGCCTGACTCAGTTAGGTTTCGTTCCTCTGTCAGGACTGGTTTGCACTATGGCTAACAATAAATCTAAAAGCTTTCTTACAGCTCTAGGAACCTTAATAAGCATAACCCATATTTGTACCAGGCTGGATGAGAGATTTATGAAATGTTGAGAGCAAAAAGTAGGTTAGGTTCCTGGCCCTTGTCCACACCACCTCCCCAAAATTGATATACAGAATGAAGACTTTTTTGAGAGTTGCTATTTCCATTTTATCTGCATACATATCGGCAGTGCTAGCAGTGAGGGGGAAGAGGCAGGAAAAGGACCAGGCAGGAATATAGTCACATTTAGGAAAACTACTTGCTGGAAGGTGGAGGTGAAGCTGTACCCAAGGTGGAGCTCAATAGAGCTGGCCAATGCAGGCTGACTGGGGACATCAGGCTGGCCTTCCTGCCCCACGGGGCAGCTCCTCCCTGGTCTGCATCCTGTGCAACTGCCAGGAAGCAGGAGCCAGCGAGGGCAAGCACCACAGCACCCGTTATGGTCACAGGGCGTCTCGGAACACTTTCCTGGAGCCATCTGGTACCGTCTCCTGCTCATATCCAGAGGAGGATATCAGACATCTCACAAGAGCCAGCCTGGACAATAAGTGAGTCCTTGGAATTAATTCTATACACCAAAGTAGCATGATGCACATTCGTTTAATCAGATATATATTGAAACTTCCACTCCAGTCAGCCCTCACCTTTATTTCTGTATTCACTGTTCACTTCGGGAGGCAAAGCCTACTGTTTAAGACACTATTGTCATTTTGCAGGGAAGGAAGTAAAAGCAGGCAGCTTGGGGTCAAGTGTGTGCAGGTCTCAGGAGTGTTGGCTTTGAAGGCCGTGGGTTTCAGGCTGCTTGTGCTGGAGACAGTGCGCTGGCCCTGCGGTTGCTCCGGGAGTCACAGCGCACGGTGGGTGGTGCACCGCAGACAGGCTGGGTCTCCATGTCTGTTGTTTGGGATCATTAAGACCTTCACCCAGCAAACTCTTTGAACTCAATAATGTTTATGAAATAGGAGTATAAGCCCCTCCACACACACTTAAATGGGCCTCGCTGAGTCGGTGTGTACATAGCCCCGGCAGCACAGTGAGCACTTGATTAAAAGATTGTTGTTGATTTTAGAGGACATGAGGCCAAGAGGGCAGAAGGCAAGAAACCACGATCTTTGTAGGGGGGATGCGTCTGTCCCCTCGTCGGTTAGAAGTACTTGGGAATGCTCAGAGAGGGCATCTCTGTGACTAATAAAGATCTGGTTCCCCTCAAGGTCTGGAAAAGGAGGCCTGGGCTCCTCCCAGAGGAGGAGGTAAGAGCTACTTGGCGTCCACTCATATCCGGGCTCAAGGAAACCAGAGCTGGGACAGTGTCAGCCCAAGTGTGACTGGCCTTCTGCTGTCTGGCCTCTTACCACAGCACAGACAGAGCTGGGGATCTTTTGCAAGTCTCTGTCACACGCCCCTGGCAGTGACAGAAGGAAATTAGCCAGTGTTGGCAAGGTTGGTGGCTGCAGGTGAAAGGTGGAACGTCCCATCTCACCTACCCGGTGTGGGACTGGGAGGGCCTCCCCCCGCAAGAATGTGACTGTTGGCTGGGGTCCCTAGGGAAAGGGCACCCACTCCTGGTTATCAGTGAGAGCCACTCCTGTGGAGGGAAACTTGGCCATATTTAACAAAGGTTCAAATGCAGATATCATTGACTGCTTCTTCACCAGCGAACTGGACAGTCCAGTGTCAGGCAATAGCCTGAGCAGAGTAAGGGAAGGAGAGGAGAGGCAGAAGCTCAGGGAAAGTGTCCATGAAGCTGTTTAGCCCCAGCGCAAAACTCCTCGGCTGGCTGTGTGTGGATAGAATCCAAACAAGGATAGGACAGATTTTGAGCACTTGACTACTGAATAGACCACTGTCCAGCCACAGCTGACCACTGGGTGGTGCGGGATGGCTGCAGACAGCATTCACAATGTGCAGAAGGTGGGTTGGGACTTGCAGTCCATACCAAAATGGGCCTTTTGCCTGCTAACTTACATTATTCATTTTCTCTGTGGGACTTAAACAGGACCGAGGATCTCTAACATAGTGTGCATAATATCCAGGACAGGACCCAAAATTAATTCAGCACGTAGTAAACCAGGAGGATCTCAACTCTCATGGGAAAGAACAATCAATAGACTCCAAACGTGAGATGACACAATGCACGATGTTGGAATTATCTGGCAAAGACCTTAAAATAGTCATTATAAAAATTCTCCAATGAGGAAGGCCACTCTTGAAATGAAGAAAAAGGCAAAAAGTCTCAGTAAAATATGGAAAATGTAAAACAAAAAGAAGCAAATGGAAATTTTAGAGCTGATAGGTAAATCTACAATAAACAAAAATATCCTACAATTGAACAACAACAAAAATCTAAACAACTCAAAAAAATAAGCAAAGCATTCAAACAGACATTTCTCTAAGATGTTGAGATCAACAATAAGTAGATGAAAAGACACTCAATATCACTAATCACTATGGAAACACCAGGTCAAGACTACAATAAGACACCAATTCATGCTCATTAGGATGGCTGTTATCAAAAAGCCCGGAACATCACGGGTGTCAGACGTGGCGTGCAGAGATGGGAGCCCCGCGCCCTGCCGGTGGGAATGTGAGGTGGCACACACTGTGGAGAGCATCGCAGCGGTTCCTCAAAACACGAAACACACGATTACCTTGTGATCCAGCAATTCCAAACCACGTATATATTGACAAGAGCTGAAAGCGGGGATTTAGATACCTGTAGACCAAGATTTACCACATGCTTATTCACAATAGCCAAAAGCGGAAACGATCCAATTTCCAATGACTGACGCATGGAGAAACAAAATGTAGTACATATAGCCAATGAAATATTCAGCCTTAAAAAGGAAGGCAATTTTGATATATGCTGCATCATAGATGAAACTTGAAGACACTACACTAAGTAAAATAAGCCAGACATGGAAGGACAGATATTGTGTGATTCTAGTCATAGGGGGTGCGCACAGTAGTCAAATTTATATATAGAGAGTAGAGCGGTGGCTGGCGGGGCTGGGTGAAGGGGAAGTGGGGAGTTATTTTTTAATGGGGACAGAGTTTAAGTTTGGGAAGATGAAAAAGTTCTGAAGATGGAGGGTGGTGATGGTTTCATAATAATATGAATGTATTTGATGCCACCGAACTGTACACTTAAAGTGGTTAAAACAGTAAATGTTATGTATTAATATGTTTTACTACAATTATAAAAAGGTAAAGGGATGGAA
Organism: Varecia variegata; assembly: GCA_028533085.1. Taxonomy (NCBI): domain Eukaryota; kingdom Metazoa; phylum Chordata; class Mammalia; order Primates; family Lemuridae; genus Varecia; species Varecia variegata. The sequence continues at coordinate 90,285,163 of CM052439.1, forward strand.
AAAACAAATACCTTCCAAACATTAATCAAAATAAAGTACAATGGTTATGTTAATATCAGATAAATTAGACTTCATGGCAAAGACAATATTTGAGACAGATGCAGAGGGGACATTATATAGCCATGAAAGGGCTAGTACACCAAGAGGATACAGCAATTCCATAACTTATGCTCCTAAAAGCAAAGTGGCAAAATACAGGAAACAAAAGCTGACAGAAGTGAAAGGAGAGACAGAAAAATCTACAATTACATTGGGAGACTTTAACACCCCTCTTTCAGTAATTGATAAAAATTGATATAGAAAATCACAAGGATATAGAGAATTTGGCATCATCGTCAACCAAGTGAAGCCAATCAGCATTGACAGAGCAGCCTGCCTCATAATAACAAGGCACATATTCTTTCCAATACACTGGAACATTCCAGCAGAGACCACATCTTAGGTCATAAAATAAACCCTCAAAATGTCAAAAGATTAAAGTCATACAGAGTATGTAATAAAACTAGACCAGAAATCAATAACAGAACAATAATATATTAATAATATCTCCTAACACTTGGAAATTAAACAATATTCTTATAAATAATCCATGAATCAAGAAGAAAGTCTCAAGGGAAATTAAAAAATATTTTGAACTGGCTGAAAAGCAGATAAAACATCAATATTTGTAGAATGCAGCAAATGTAGGCTTAGATGGATATTTTTACATGCTTATATTAGAAAAAGCCATTCTCAAATCAAGAATCTAAGTTGCCACCTCATTAAACTAAAAAAAGAAAAGCAAAATAAGCAGAAGGAAGTAAATAATAAACACAACAGAAGTCTATGAAATTAAGAACTGAAAAAAATGAACAAATCCAAAAGTTGGTTCTTAGAAAAGATCAATAAAATTGATGTGTCTAGCAAGACTGACACATCAAAAAGAGAGAAGATATAACTTACTACTGTCAAGAATGCAAGAGCAGATAGCACTACATACATTAAGAGGACAATAAGGAGGACTGTGAATAGCTAGCCACATATGCTCTGCAACTTAGATAAAAAGGACAAATTCCTTAAAACCTACAAACTACCAAAATTCACTGGACTAAATTTGGGTTATCTATAAATTATGAAAGACATTGCATTTTTAGTTAAAAACCTTCTAGTAATAAAAATTTTCCAGTCCATAAGATTTTACTGAAAATGTCTACCAAATATTTAAGATAAAATCATACCAATTCTAATCATTTCTTCTAGCAAATCAAAGAGGAAGGAACATATGACATCTCATTTTATGAGGCTAGAAATTATCCTGCTACTAAAACCAAACACAGTAAAACAAGGGGAAATTACAGGCCAGTGTTCCTCATGAAAAACTGACACAAATCCCTCAACGGAGTATTGGCAAATAGAACCTAGCAACATATAAAAAGAATAAAACCCAACAACCAAGTGGGGTTTTATTTTGGCAATTCAAGACTGGTTCAATATTGTAAAATCCGCAATGTAATCCATCATATAAACAGTCTGAGGAAGGAAAAACATGTTACCTTATCAGTGTCAGAAAAAGCATTAGACAAAATTCAACATCCATACATGATAAAAACTTTAATAAAATGAGGGGTAGATGGGAACTTCCTCAATCTCATAACAGGGCTCTACTAAATACTTGTTTAATATATTTAATGGTGAAAGATGACAAGCTTTACCCCAGATGGGGAGCAAAGCAAGGTTCACTATTCCTATCAAAGTTGTACTGGGATGATACCACTCTAGTAAGTAAGAAAAAGAAGCACAAGGAATATAGATTGAAATAGAATAAATAGAATTCTTTCTTTTCTCAGATAACATGATTGTGTAGAAAATACCAAGGAACTGACAGCACACACATACGCACACACCCGCCTTCTGGAATTAAACAGTGGATTTAGCAAAGTTGCAGTATTAAAGGTCACACAGAAGTCAATTGTATTTCTATTTACCAGCAATGTACAATTTGAAAATGAAATTTAAATAATAATACTACCATGTACAACAGCCCCGACAAATGAAACATTCAGGTATAAACCTAACAGAACATGTAGGGAACCAGAGTACTCGTAACTGCCAAATGGTGGCGAAAAAATATCTTTGATTTCTTAGTTAGACCTAAATAAATGGAGAGAGCCCATATTCACAGAGGGGATACTCAGCAGTATAAAGATGCCAGTTTTCTCCAAACTGAGCTATAGATTAAATGCAACCTCAGTCAAAATCCTGGCAGGATATTTTTATAGATATAGACAAGCTGATTATAAAACTTACACGGAAAGTCAAAGAAACTGTAATAATTAAGATAATTTTGAAAAAAAAATAAATTTAGAGGAATCACATTACTTGATTTTAACACTATAAATTTCCAGTAATAAAGTCAGTATCGTATTTCCAAATGAACAAATAGAGAGTCTATGTAGACCCACCCAATTGTTTTTTTGGCAAAAGTTCAGAAACAAAATGAAGAAAGGATAGTTTTCTCAAAAAATGTTTTTTGGACAACTGAACCTCCATATGCCGAAAAAGAAAAAAAAAAGAACTTTGATCAGAACCTTAAATCTTAAAAAGTCACTCAAAATAGACTATGAATTCAAATGTATAACTTAAAACTATAAACTTTTAGAAGAAATGTGGTAGTAAAACTGCTTGACCTGGGGTTAGGCAATGAGTTCTTATATATGAGACCAAAAGTAGAATCCATAAAAGAAAAAGAATAAGTTGGAATTTATCAAATTAAAAAAATGCCTTCTGTTCTGCAAAAAACAGGGAAGAATGAAAAGATAGGACATAGGTTGGGAGAAAATATTTGCAAATTGCATGTACAAGGAAGGGCTTGTATCCAGCATATATAAAGAACTCTGAAAACTCAAGAATAAGAAAATAAACTGCCAAATTGAAAAGTGGGCACAAAACCTGAACAGATGCTTCATCAAATCGTGCATACAGATGGCAAATTAAGCACATGAAAAAGTGTTTTACGTCATTAGTCGTTATAAAAATTCACACTAAAACCACAACGAAATACCCCTACACACCTAACAGAATGGCTAAAATAAAACACCCTGACTATGTTGAGTGCTGGTGAGGTTGTGGAGCAACTAGGTTACTGACAGATTGCCGGTGGGAATGGAAAGTGTTACGGCCACTCTGGAAGACAGTGCAGCGGTTTCTTACGAAGTTGAACATATATTTGCCACATGACACAACAATCACACTTGTAGGTATTTACGAAAGTGAACTGACGGTTTATGTTCATGCGGAGACCTGTGTTTACGGTAGATCCACTCGCTCGTAACCACCAGTAATCCGAAGCAGCCCGATGCCCTCCGCTGGCCACCGCTAAGCAAACTGCGCACATCCGCCCGTGGGACAGTACCCAGCCACGCGGAGGAGCGAACCGCTGGCAGAGTGACCTGAATGGCTCTCAGAGACATCCTACTGAGGGCAAGAAGCCAGTCTCAGACGGTTGCACCTTGTATGACTTCGCTTATATGACAATCTAGACAAGACACACTATAGTGACAGGGAAGATGCTGGTGCTTAGGAGTAGAAAGAGAGTGTGACTTCAAAGAGATGACACAAGGAACTTCGGAGGGGGAATAGAACTGGTCTGTAATCTAATGATGGTGTTATATGAATCTGTACACATGTTAAACCTCACAAACTACACGCCAATAAATGTCTATTTCACTATATGTTATTTAAAAAGAACCGTATGTCTTTTAGCACTTTGGTTCAATTTAACAGGTGTTTTTGAGCACCTACTATGGTAAAATCATGTTTATGTAATCAGGCTTAAATGGTATTTGCCCCTTCCCCTGCGGAGCCCTTGGTCTTAAGGATTTTCCAGCTACAAAGGATGAGCAAATCCTCACGGAGGCCCCGTGGGGTGGGCCTTTTCCTGCGGCTCTGAGAGGCTCGGAGCGCTGCGAGGCCCCGAGGGTCTGCGCTTCTACCCCCGCGCCCGCGCCCCGCGCCCCGCACCCGGTGCCCCGCGCCCGGACTCTCTGGTATTCAAGGCGCAGGGAGCGCAGCCTGGAGACTGCTGAGTGTGCAGAATGATACATTTAGCCTCACTGAGGGAAGGCGTCCTTGCTTAGGTGAAGGCTGGGTTCTGGAGGGCCCACAGATGCCTGTGGCTTCCCGTTGCAGGCACGGCGGGGCTGTGACAGGGACTGCAGCCAAACGGAAGGAGACCGCGTCTCCTCAGCGAGGCCGGGTTTCGGGCTCAGCTCTGCCACTCGAAAACTTACAACCTGCCGCTGGGGGTCTCGGTGCCCCCTCCCCGGCGTCAGCCAGAAAAATGGGATAATACTGCCTTCTGCAGAGGCTGCTGCGAAGATTCCGTTAGACGGGAACAATTTATCCGGAGCGCGCCAAGGTCCGGCCGACAGCGATCGCTCGGTCAGCCGCAGCCTCCTGCCTCCGTGTGACAATGCAATTGTGAGATAGTATTTAACATCATGCTAATGTTACTTTAATTATTTTGAAGAACACATATGTGATTAAAATTTCTCCAATTTATGTTAATCACTTCTTGTAGCACTCATTTAAGGATGGTGGTTGGTTGGTACGGTAAGAGTCAGCCTGGTCTCTGCTCGCCTGGGGTCCGGGTGCTCCGGCCAGTTTGGCGGTGCGTCCGCGCAGGCTCCTGACTCAGCGGCCTGTGGTCTCCTGAGGACAGGGATCCTGGCAGGGCCGACGTGGCACCACTGTGCTTGCAAATGTGTTTGAAATTTCAACCCAAGTTCGACTACTCGGGGGTTTTCCAACTGTGGCATGTGGAAGGGGGAGGAGAATTTACGTTCGTGGGAACCCAACCACGTGCTGGGTTGGGTTCATCGTATTTCGCCTTCCCGGCAGCTGCACGCAGCGTGGGTCACTGCGCCACGCTCGAGCCGCCGCGCCTCAGTCCCGAGCCTGCTCTCCTCCGCGGGAGCCGGACTGACCGTCTCTCAGCGATCAGGTCCCCCGCCCCGGGGCTTGCGCAAATCGCAACCGTTTGTGGCTCCGTAGGAGACTTTTCATGTATGCCCTTGGGCTTGGGTGTGTCATTCCACTCAGCGTTCCTTGTTACCTGCTCAATAAATATTTAGTGAATAGACGAAACTATTTCTTTGCTGAGGAGAAGACAGGAGATAGGGCTTTCATTCTAGTTCTGACCCATATAATCCATAATTACTAGTAAATACCTTAGCCAACACCTCCTTCTGGCTGTTAGTACCACTTCTCCGAAATTCTCCTCTAGAAGACTGAGGAAGAAGATGTGGTTTCTTGCAGTTGCCATGCACTATAAATTAGAAAATTCAAAGGACAGACTTTTGAGTAGTTATGCTTCTATTTGAGCAGGTTATATTCTTTCATGAGGTTGAACATCCATTATTTTATGTAATATCATACTTCCATATTTTCTCACCATAGCTGAAAAGAGTGAAAAGCTCCCCATCTGTTTTTATTAGCAGTCCTAATAAATTTTGCCCAAAACAAGAAAAACCCAGGATGACAGAGGGAAAACCATGTAAGTTAGATTCCACCAGTGCTAACAATAAAGCACAATGACTCTCAGTACAGTCAGTGAGTTGCTTTTATTTGTTATGATGATCATTGGATTTGTTTTATGTTGGCATTGAAAACATTGACTGTTCTCATTCCTTTGCCATGAGGTATAGTAGAAGCATTTTTACTTCTTTCCTCTACTAATTTGTAACTCTCTGAAAGTAATGAGTCTTTGTACCAAATGTTGACTTTAGACAGTATCGTGCAATGTCAAGAGCACACACAGAACTCAGTGGGGTCCCAAGGGCATGAGAGATTCTGCCACTGCTAGAGTGGATGCCTTTGGACCAACAATTGTAGGGTCTTTCTGCTTCCATTTCTGCATGCATAACAGGGGAGTATGCACGCCTGTCTTCAAGTTTGTGAAAACTAAACTATGTAATACATAAAACAGCTGCATCTGTTCTTCAAATAATTTCTTTTCTCTCTACCACCTGGAGGAAGAGCTGTGGGTTTTACTTGGGATGGGACATCAGTTATCAGTTTTCGCCTCTCAGCTCTGAAGGTGCCCTTCATCACATGCTCTGTAGTGAACCACAGAATTTCATTGAGTATTTCCCCTCTGCAGTGATACCAGTGTTCAGCTTTTCAAAGAGGGTACAGGTGGGACATGGCAAGCAGAAAAGGCAGCATCCAATGTGGACTGGGAGCTGGCTGTATGGAATAAAGGGCATCCAGGTTGGAAAAGGGGTAAAGCTACCTTTACTCACATATGGCAGGATCTTTGCATAGAAAATCCTAAAGATTCCACTAAAAATCTCATAGAACCAATAAACAAATTCAGAGAATTTGCAGAATTACAGAAATCAATTATATTTCTGGTTTGCATTTCCCTGGTGATTAGTGATGATGTTGAGCACCTTTTCATGTGCTTATTGACAATTTGTATATCTTCTTTGGAGAAATGTCTATTGAAATATCTTGCTCATTTTTGAATTGAATTGTTTATTTATTATTGAGTTTTAAGAGTTCTTCATATATTCTGGGCATTAATTCCTTATCAGATACACGATTTGCAATTTTTTTCCTCATTTTGTTGGTTGTCTTTTTACTCTGCTGATACTGTCTTTTGCTGCACAAATTTTAAAAATTTGTATGAAGTTCAATTTGTGTATTTTTTCTTTTATTGACTGTGCCTTTGGCGTCACATCCAAGAAATCTTTGCTGAATCCAGTATTGTGAAGGTTTTGTCCTATATTTTCTTCTGAGAGTTTTATAGTTTTAGATCTTACATTAAGCACTTTGACACACTTTGAGTTAATATTTATATATGGTGTTATATAAGGGTCCAACTTCATTCTTTTGCATGTGGATATTGTTTGAGATACCACTGCGCACCCATGGAATGGCTGTTATAAAAAAACCAATTAAATAACAAGTGTCGGTGTAGTGAGGATGTGGAGAAACTGGAACACTTAAGTAGTGTTGGTGAGAATATAAAATGGTACAGTCACTGTGGAAAACAGTATGGTGATTCCTCAAAAAACTAAACATAGAATTACCATATGATCCAGCAATTTTACTTCTGGATATGTAACCAAAAGGATTGAAATGGGTTCTTGAAGAGATTGTATGCCCATGTTCATAGCAGCATTATTTACAATAACTAAAACATGGAAGCAACCCAGATGTCCATCCATGGATGAATGGATAAGCAAAATGTATATATACATACAATAGAATACTATTCAGCCTTTAAAAAGGGAGGGAAATCTGACAAATGCTACAACATGGATGAACCTTGAGGACATTATGCTAAGTGAAATAAGCAAATCACAAAAAGATAAAAATTGTATGATTCTACTTATATGAAGTACTTAAAATAGTCAAAATCATAGAGACAGGCAATAGAATGGTGGGTGACAAGGGTTTGGGGGAGGGGAAATAGGTAGCTGTCGTCTAATGGGTAGAGAGTTTCGGTTTTACAAGATAAACAGATATGTAGAGGTAGATGATAGTGATGGATGCACGTGAATGCACTTAATACCACTGAAATGTACACCAAAAATAATTACAATGGTAAATTTCATGTATATTTTACCACAAAAAAAAATTGGAAAAGAATCGATTGAATTTCTGTAAACTAGTAATTAACAATCCAAAAATGGAATTAAGAATGCAATTAAATTAGCCACAGCATCAAAAAGAATAAAATACTTAGAAATAAATTAAAAAAAAGAAATGCAAGATTTATCCATTGAAAACTACTCTGTTGCAAGAAATAAAAATAGATCTAAATAAATTAGAAGAAATCCTGTGTTCATGGATCAGAACACTTAGTATTATGTAGATGGCAATACTCCCCAAATTGGTCTACAGTCAACTCAATCCCTATTAAAATCCCAGGTGTTATTTTGTTATAAATTGATAAACTGATCCTAAAATTCATACAAAACTATAAGGACTCAGAATAGCTAAAACAATCGTGAAAAAGAACACAATTGCAGGATTCAGTTCCCAATTTAAAAATCTGCTACAAGATACAGCAATCAAGACAGTGTAATATGACATAAATATATAGATCAACAAAGTACATTAAAAGCTCAGAAGTAAACACTTACATTTATGATCAGTTGATTTTTGACAAAGGTGCCAACCAATGGGGAAAATAAGTTTTTATAACAAATAATGCTGGACCAATTGGATAGCTTCATACAAAAAAATGAAGTTGGACCCCTACCTTATGCCATACTCAAAAATTAACTCAAAATGGATTATAGAACTAAATAAAAGAGCTAAAACTAAAAACTCAAAGAAATATAAAAATAAATCTTTGTAACCTTGGATTAGGCAATGGATTCTTAGATTTGATACCAAAGTGTAAGTACTAAGGAGAAAGATATATTGGACTTCATCAGCATGAAAGGACATTACCAAGAAAGTGAAAAGACAACCTACAGAAAGGGAGACAATATTGCACATTATATATCTGATAATATCCAGAATATATCAAGAACTCCTACAACTCAATAACAAAAAGACAAACAACTCAATTTAAAAATGGACAAAGGAGTTGAATAGACATTTCTCCAGAGAAGATATGCGAGTGGCAAGTGAGCACGTGAAAAAGTGTTCAACACCGTTGGTGATTAAGTGAATACAAATCAAAACTGCAATGAGATACCACTTCACACACACTAGGATGGTTATAATAAAAAAGAAAAAGAAAAAGAACATATGCTTGCAAGGATGTGGAGAATTAGGAACCCTCATACATTTCTGGTAGGAATGTAAAATGGTTCACCCTTGGTAGAAAGCAGTTTGGCAGTTCCTCCAAAAGTTAAATATATAGCTCCCATATGACCTAGCAATGCCACTGCTAGGTATATACCCAAGAGAAATGAAAACATTTGTCCATAAAATAATTGCTCAAGAATTTTTGTAGCAGCATTATTCATTATAGCCAGAAACTGGAAATAACCCAAATGTCCATCAACTGATAAATGGTTAAATAAAATTTGGTATATCCATATAATAAAATTTTTTCAGCATTAAAAAGAAATTAAGTGCTGACTCGTGCTACAACACGGGTGAACCTGGAAAACATGACACTACATGAACGAAGGCCCCACAAAGGACCGTGTGCTGTCCGCTCCCATGTCTGGGAAACGCCCATATGAGCAAATCAGCGGAGAGAGAAAGTAGAAGTGTTTTCCTGGGGCTGGGAGATGTGTGTGGGGGGCTTGGGGGCAGGGGAGGTGACTGCTGCTGCAGGGTGTCTCTGGGGGTGACGACAATGCTCTACAGCAGACTGTGGTCGTGCTTGCACCCCTCTGTGGGTGCACTGAAAACCATCGACTCTTACACTGTAAGTGAATTTACTGCACGCGAGTTATATCTCATTGAAGCTGATGGGCTCAGGAGTGGATGCGCAGGCCCTAGAGATCCGGTCTTCCAGACAATGTCCTCCTTGCCTGTCTTTAAGTCCTTTAAGACGTTCTCTGCTTTCTCACCATCTCAGCAAGCGGGCATGTGAGAAAAACTGCAGGGTGCCTTCCTATGAAGCCCCCATCAGTTGGCTGGTCCTATCGGTGTGTGTCTGCAAAGCCCTTAAGTGAATCTGCCTTTGCAGCCGGGAGCTCTGGCCACCTGGAGGCAGCCCTTAGCTGACGCCTGCTCCCTGGAGCCCCTCTTGCTCCCTCCCCACCTGGCACACCCCTGCCAAGCTCATTTCTGTCACTAGTTTTCACTCTTTTACTTCGCAGAAAAGACATTTATTAAATTTTAACAAATCCCTGGGTCACAAAATCTAGAACTTTACTGATGAAGTTATAAATTTAAGTACAGAAACTGCAGGAACAGATAGGATGATTTTTCTCATAATGAAGCATGTTTGATATTGGAAGAGACATGTTAATTTTGTGGTTTAACTAGTATCTTTTCCAGTCAATTTTGCAAAGGAAAATGAGTGAGATTACGGTACTTCAGAATTCTAACTTTCCTAGATCCTGGTTTGGTTTATTTTAACTGGGCGGCTTTGTCATTGCATCATTGTGCCCTTTCTGTTTTTATTTTACATACAGGATTATTTATAGTGCAGGCACCCAGGCTTGCTAAACAGACACTTTTGAAGCAGTTTTCAGCTGTTTCTTGGGAGCAATTAGAGAATACCTTTGGGGCAATGGTCTCATTTAGTTATTCAGTTATAATCTTTTTCGGTTTAAGCATTCTACAGAACGGCTTTTGAATGTTTCTGAAGTATTATTTTATTTAAAAAATATTCTAGCTATGAAACAATTGAGAATGTCATCACCTATATATGCAGCATGTTGCTTTCCCATGCATGGTCCCCTTCGATCCTGCTGCCTGAGGCCATCCTGCTCAGTGGCAGGGCATAGGCTGGGGTCTCATGCCTGGGCCCCCTCCCTGCCCTCCCTCCGCTGCCCTCAGCCTGGCTGGGCACTCAGCCCCATGTCCTCCGGCCCGTCCTGTCTGAACTACTCAGCCTGTCTTTTGGTGTCTTCCAGTTTTTCCCAGTGGAAATGTGGGGGTCAGCGGGCATGAGACCCCCGCTGGGGCGCAGCATGAGTGGTGGCCCTTTGCAGGAGAGCGGCCGAGGCCCCAGTGGGCTGAGCAGGCAGGCACCTCTGCCTCCCGCAGTTCCTCCCCGAGCCTGTGGGATAATCCCGCCTCAGACACTAGGCAGAAATCACCCTGGAGTCGCCAGTGCTTCCTTCCCAGCCCAGAGCCCTGGCAGAGATTTCTCCACTACCCTTCTGGGGTAGGAAGGACTCCCCGATGTGGATTCAAACGTAGTTCAAGGCACCGACTTTTCCAGCTACCTGGGCCTCGTCTGTGTCCCCGTCTCTTTCCTCTCTAAGGCCCGTTTCAGAAAAGTCACATCGCCTACAGGGAGGTTGGTGCCTCGAGCCTGCTGGTCTCAGTGTCTTTGACCCAAGCAGTCCCGTGTCTCATTCTGGGGCCCTTGCTCAGCTGTGACCAGGCCCGAGCAGCAGGAGTGTGGGACACTCAGGGTATAGCATGCAGGCCCTTCTGGGGGCTGGGCGCCCTTCTTTGTGTCTCACTGCCCTGGACTTTGTGAAGGACAGCCTGCACTCAGTCTCCAGGTGGCCCTGGGGTGTCCCTGGCCATCCTCTGCCAGTGACGTGCGCTCCCAGCAGCCGGTGGCCATGAGATGGGTGTGGCAGGGCACTGCCTCCCTCAAGCCACGGGGACAGCTCCGAGGCGGGGTCAGGCCCCATCACGGTCCGGCAGGGGTCACTCCAGGAAGCTAGGGCTGCTCAAAATGATTCTTATTCTCCTAAACCAGGGTGCTGCTTTGCAGTTTATGTTGCGAGGTGCTTATTTTCCCTTAACAAATAATCCATTTATGACATGGAACTAGAAGTCAAAAGGGAAGGACAAAAAGAAGCAGTGTCTCATGAAAGCCACAACAAAGATTGTTGTCAAGAGGGCTGTGGTCAATGATTTTCCTTTTTCTACGGAGAACAACAGGTCCTGTGGTGAATCAGAAAGAGGCTGGGGTGTGGCGGGAGCTGGGTCTGGTCTCAGCCCTGCCTGGACTTGCGTGTGACTCAGGGTCAGCCTGCCCCACTGCACTGCGGCAGCTGGAATGGAGGATCACGGGTCTTGCCCGACCCCAAACTCCACCTTCTGAGTCACAGGATGGGAGGACATGGGTCAAACTGCACACAAGGAACATGGCTAGAGATGCCGGTCACCACGCATTTATGGCCAAGGCCCCTGAGCACGCACACGGCCCCGTGGCTGCCTCCCCATAGCCCCTACACAGGGAGAAGCACCCAGCTAGCCATGCACGACGTGCAAGTGTGGAGCAGGTGTGAAGCAGGCAGGTGTGAAGGGCAGTGGTCGCAGAGAGAGAAGGTCACGTCCACAGAGGAGAAGGGAGGAGCGTGGAGGTCGCAGCTGAGCACTAAGGATAAAGGTCTCTGCTTGTGGAGGAGAAAAGCCCAGCAGGTGGGGAGCAGATAGACACAGGCCTGTGGCTTCCTGACCCTCAGCCCAGGATCCCACGAGACCTTTAACTCCAAGCTATCCTGTGAGCAACAGGGAGCTGTGGATGATTTTGGGTGGGGAGGAAGGAGAATGGTATGATTGTCTGTCATCTTGGGGTAAACCAAGGCACATCATCCTCACCTTTTAAGGTCTGGGGTTTAGAAAGTTTAAGCAATTGTCCCAAAGTCATGCAGGTCTTCGGTGGCAGGGAAAATCCTGCAGCCCTAGTGGTCGACTGCGGTGCTGAGCAGCTGTGTGCACTGGCCAGGCTGACTCTGGCTGTAGGAAGGATTTGCAGCCTACAGATGTGTTTGCGATGCAAACCTCAGAGTGTGCGTTCCTGTCCCCGTCCCTGCGGAATACGTCCAGGTGCCAGCCAGTTCAGCAGTGTGCGCTGGCTGTACCCTCTGGGTCAGGCTCTTGTGTGAGTGCTGGGGACAAAACGAGGAGAGAAATGGCTCCAGCACTCTGAAGACACAAGGAAACAGCCATTCATTCATCTCAACAAGCGCTTAGAAGCTCTTCCCACGTGTCAGACCCCAAGTGAGATGTGGGGGACAGAGTGGTGAGTAAAGCAGTGAGGGGTCCCCCATAAACGCATCCTGCCCGACTGGGTGAGTCCCACAGAGCAAGGACAGGCACTGTGAGCCCACGGTGAGGGCACCGCATCCCAGCAATGGCATCAGTGTGGTGGGAGCTAGAATGGAACTGGGGACAAGAGTCTCTAAGGACACCTCACCAGGTGATGGGGGGTGGGCTGCTTTGGGGTGAGTGAGAAATATGACCCACTAGAGGAATACAACCTGTGCCTCTGGAGGCCAGGGCAGGCTAGGTGCTTCTGGTGTGGACACGTGTGTTGTGCAGAGAAGGACCCTCGCTTTCTGGGAGGCAGGACCACCACCTAGAAGGTAGGTCTTTCTTTGCCAGGAAGGTTGACTGGTGGCCACTCTCCCTTTAAGCAGGATAAACCTATAATTTACGATCCAAACTAGGACACTTTTATGCATGAGAAGTGCTGTTAATAATTCCACTCAATTGACTGCTGTGGGTAAAGGGGCATTCGTGGCTGTCTCCTTGGAAGCTGCCCCCAGGCCGGCAGTGAGATGATGGGCTGCCTCGTCCCCGAGGTCGGAGCCTCCATGGCCATTTGGGCTAGGGGGTGTGCTGGGCAGGGCTAGGTGGGCTTCTTGCTCCTCGGGGCTGTGGACTGAGTTCTAGTCCCCGCTCCTCTGTGTCTGAAGCTGTCCTTTCGCTCTGCCAGCCCTGGGTGGGACCCGTACTGCCTGCAGAGGAGGTGGTGAGGGAGGAGCAGCCATTTGAGCGCAGCACTGGTGGCCCCCCCACCTCGGCCTGCCTTTAGGGCTCCTGTGTGCCCTCAGCTGTATCTAACGGACTAAATCTCATCTTTGGGATGGGGCGAGGGTGCGCCGTGGGTAGACTCTCACTTAGCTACTTCTTCCTCATGCCCTGTGAACATCTGCTTTCCTCCCAGCCAAATCCTGAGGGCTCCTCAGTGACGAGAGAATCCAGTGCTTTGTCCTCGGCTCACTGGAGGGGGCGGGCTCTGTGGGGCAAGTGGCACAGGTTTAACCGCAAGGGCCTTTCAAGATGCGCCCGGGATGCCGGCTGATTTGAGCATCCAGGGTCAGAGTGTGCTGCTGCCCTCAAGGCTGAAAAAGAGACCTGGCTAGCTGGGGCCTCCCACAGCGTCCTGAGGAACTGCCTTCCCAGTCTAAGCCTCCTGAGGGTCAAGCTGTGCCTTGCTCCTGCCTGGAGTCTGACCCGTCCTCACCTCTGCGTGTTCCTGTGGAGTGGGGGGAATGAAGAGGTCGCCTCCCAAGGCAGCTCAGTGAAAAGGTGCGAGGGTGGTGATGACAAGAATGAAGACAAAGTCAGCCCAGCCGTTTTTCGAAGCCAAGACCGGGTCCTTTTGTCTGCATTATGTCTGGCTCGCGGCCTGGCACAGAGCAGACGCTCACTGAGTTGTTGTGGAATAAAATGAAAGGATGAGGGGTGAGAATTCAGACCTCCCAACTCCCACTCCAGGGCTGCTCTCCCCACTGGAAGACCTGGTGCGCACAGCAGCATCTTGGTGCCAAGTGAGACAATCCGCCCTTTGATCACGGGGTGCCTGCAGGTCCCCGGGCATAGGCTGGGTCCCGGGGCTTGTTGTCTTGCATCTGCTGGTTTTTCTATCTTTATGTGAACGCAGAGTTAGAACTGTTGGTCTGCTTTCCTGGATCACGGATGGCAAACTCAGGGCTGAGAGGCAAGTGCGCCTGGACTCCCTCACCCCTGCACTCATGGTGCGCATGGTACTCTTTTCTGCTAAGCACAGATGAAGCACAGAATCCTTCTTAACACCGTGATAGAGAGTTACATACGAGGTGGGTTGTTTGACATCCTGATCCAAGAGCTTCCCAGCCCCATCCTTTATTTGACAGACTTGCCCCACCCTGATCCTGTCACCCTCTGCAGGCCCAGGGACTCCTTGAGATGGTACTGTCTGCGCTGGCGCTCGGCAGGGTCATAGGGGGGCACTGAAGGAGGTGGGTTCCACGGGCCACAGCACCGCTGCCTGCCCGGGAGAAGAGGACCTGTGCCGGGCACAGCTCTGCCTCAGCCGCAGGGCTGTCCACCCAGCTCTCAAAAGCTCTCCTCACTATTAAAACTGCAAATCTGGGATAACATTAAAAATGTTAATGTGCTGTAAAACTTTCTACGCCTGAGACTCTCACCTGAAAAGAAGAGGAGAGGAGGCTGTAATGGCTGGCTTTTCATCTTCCCGATGGGTTTTATTATAGCAGTAACAAGAGCAATTCCACTTAAAAGACTCTTGTCAGGTAACGGTTACCGTAGATTACAACTCGGCATGAGAAACAATCTCTGCCCCATACAAATTTGGAATGGCCAGGAAAAAAACTGAGCCTCAAGAAACACAGCTCACTGGCGTTGCTCCCAGGACAGTTCTTGAGAGCTCTGGGGTTGAGGAGAAAGGGGCCTGGGGGTGTGTCACTAAGAAGGCAAATCCCACCAAGGCACAGAATGGGCCTTTACTAGGAGTCCGGTATAATTTTATCCCTCAAAAACTGCACCCAGGACTGGGACACAGCATCTGCCAGGCCTATTATAAAAGCAAAATTGTCACTGGCAATTTTAAGTAGCCAGGACAGCAGTTTATCTTGGAAGGGGGCAGAGGGTTTTTGCCAGTGGGTGGATGATTCTGGCACCCAGACCACATGATCCTGTGCAGAGGTCTCGGGGAGAGACAGTGCAGGGTTTATCGCTGTCCTGCACTTCCCGTGTCCTGGCTGACACGTGGCAGCTCTGTTCTCTGTGCCATGCCCAGCAAAGTCCAGTGGCAGCAGCCTGCGGCTGGTTTCACCACCCCCTGCCTGGCTCACTAGGGCTCAGAGGGCTGATTTATCCTGTGTTTGCACTGAGCCGTGAGCACAGCCAAAGGCATGCTGAGTGGCAGTTTTGCATGCAAGAGTCACTAATGAGAGGCATGCAGATAGCCTGATGGGAGTCTTCGGGGCCAAGGTCATTGCCCTGGTGTCTGACTGCCCTGTGGCAGGCTGACTGCCCACCCCCCAGCTTCTAGGCTGCTGTGCTTGGAGACTGGCACTCACGCACACCTGGGACAGTGTCTGGGCTTGAGGGGCACAACACACCAGCTGTAAAAGGTGTCCTTTGAGTAGTTTTTATACCTCCTTTGGTTTAAGTGACAGGCAGAAACTTCTGGATACCATTCAGAGGGCAGTCAGATCACAGAATCATTCAACATTATAAAGACATTAACCCAGATAGTGAAAACCAGGCCAAGTTTACCATGATCAACCCAATCTGGAGAGGCCATGCACCTCAGAACATTAGACAAGGAAGGAAATATTAATGTACTCCGGCACAGTGTGGTTCTACATGTAACCAAAGCTCTCCCATGAAGCTTTGTTGTCCTTTCTTTTTTTAATTTTTAAGTGTTCAACATAGGGATATGTGTAATTAAACTATTATATATATGTTTAATGATCATAATCCGGTCACTAAAAATAGCATTTTCAAGTAGCTTATGATAATATCTGACTTTAGTATGCAAGTGTAAAAGATAGTACTCAACATCATGTACACAACATTCTTCAAATTTTAAAAAATAAGTGAAAAAAACGATGCATAAAAAACTCTGGGAGAAATAGACTGACTATTGTCAGGGCTGATTTTCTGAGGGGGCTGTGCCGGTGCTTTGGCTCCCTGCCTGGAAGAGTCGCAAGCAGGCCCGGTGCGCCGGCGAGATGGCAGACGCTCAGCTCTTCCACACCAGCAGCTGTCACTGCCGGTTCGTCAGCGGAATAGAAAGTGCCCAGCCAGGAAAGGTCCCCAACCTTAAGTTCCTGCTGTGGTTTGGTTTGGTTCTAAATGCTCACTGGGCTCCTCATGTTTGAGCCCCTTTGCTCTTCCTGTGGTTAGCCCTGCCAGCCTGCACCTGTCCCTGACACATTTATTTATTTTTATTTATTTTATATTTTTTTATTTCAGCTTATTACAGGGGTACAAATGTTTAGGTTACATATATTGCCTTTGCCCCACTTGAGTCAGAGCTTCAAGCATGTCCATCCCCCAGACAGTGTGCACTGCACTCATTATGTGTGAATATAACATCCCCTCCTCCCTCCTCTCCCCTCCCACCTGCCCAACACCTGATGAATGTTACTACTATATGTGCCCGTAAGTGTTGACCAGTTAATACCAATTTGGTGGTGAGTACATGTGGTGCTTGTTTTTCCATTCCTGTGATACTGCACTTAGTAGAATGGGCTCCAGCTCCATCCAGGATAATACAAGAGGTGCTAGATCACCGTTGTTTTTGTGGCTGAGTAGTACTCCATGGTATACATGTACCACATTTTATTAATCCAATCATGTATTGATGGGCTCTTGGGTTGTTTCCAAATCTTTGCAACTGTGAATTGTGCTGCTATAAACATTCGGGTGCAGATGTCTTTGTAATAGAATGTCTTTTGTTCTTTTGGGTAGATGCCCAGTAATGGGATTGCTGGATCAAATGGTAGGTCTACTTGTATCTGTTTAAGGTATCTTCATATTGCTTTCCACAGAGGTTGCACTAGTTTGCAGTCCCAACAGCAGTGTATGAGTGTTCCTGTCTCTCTGCATCCATGCCAACATTTATTGTTTTGGGACTTTTTGATAAAGGCCATTCTCACTGGAGTTAAGTGATATCTCATTGTGGTTTTAATTTATATATGAAAAATGCTCAACATGTCTAATCATCAGGAAATCCTAACACTATTTTTTAAATAAACTTTTTTTAAAATTGTGGAATAGTTCTAGATTTACAGAAGATCTGCGAAGACAGTATATACCCCATCCCCAGTTTCCCCAGTTGTTAACATCTTACATTATTGTGGTATAGTTCTCACAACTGACAAATGCGTATAGCTTGGTCTTTAAACAGAAAAGATGATTCAGAATCTCTTGTAGCAGTGTAATCCAATGTACTTCTGCTTGAAATCCACAAGTCTGACCACGCTGCTCACTCTTATCTACGCATGTGTCCCATTGCAGCATGGCCATGCATGAAACAGACACACAGAGGCTGCATCTTGGTGGCCAAAGTCCCCTTCCGAAACACAGAGGTGATCCTGTGTTCAGAGACCGAGGTAGTAAGCGTGGCCCCCGCAGAGAAGTTTCCCAGATTCGCAGGGTTGGAAGTGGATAGACGGGCAGGTCTTCCTTCCCATGTTTTGAAGGGTTGCTTCCAGTGACCCTGGAGGACACAGGCAGGCTGAGAACGTGGCCACAGCCAGATTGCCTGGCTGGCCTCATTCGGTGTGGCCTGTGCTCGGATGTCATTAGAGCGGCTGCTGCTGCTTCATCTGCTTTGCTGGGAGGTGGGATTTTCAGTCCTGGCTCAGTGGGAGATGCAGCAGTGGGCAGTGAAAAAATGCCAAGGGGCTGGATTTAGGGTGCCTTGAGTTGGGACAGGATAAGGCAAGGACGAGGCTTGCGGCTTAATGAAATTCACGTTGGGCCGGACAGTTATCTCACAAGGCTGAGGGGTAAAAGCATTTGCCATTTTTTCCATAGTTCACTCAGCAAAATGTTTGAGTAGATATGACATGCCTACCATTATCCCCAAGAATGGCATTTGAAGCCACATAGCTGTGGCCTTTCCTCTTACATTGACTTACTTAGAAGAAGTCCGCATTTAATCAAATTCAGCACAGGCCCACTTTCCTGGTGGAGATACAGCATAAAGGTGTCCTTCAGGTGCACTTGGCACCTGTCCCACAGGCTTGTCCCAGATAAAGACTGAAGTGTCCAAGGGCCCACATCATACAAGAGATGACCTGGGAGGCAAAAGGGGGCAGTGATTCTTTAGATAATGTCGCCTCTCCAAACAAAGTGTGACAACCAGGGCCAGGAAGCCAACATGGCAAAACTATGCTTTGTCTGTGCATTAATCTGACTTCAGACGCTAAATGCCACTGGTTTCAGCCCTGCTTCCTGGACTGGTCATGGGAAGTCTCAGCACAGCCGAAGGGGAATGAAGTTTAGACTCGCGCCAATAGTACACCTCGCAGTGGACTCTGGCGCTGAGTCGTGACTGTGCACCCCACCCGCCAGGCCTGCTGGGACCTCACTAGTGAAGCCTGCTCTACCCACGGGAAGAGAAATGGGCAGGACTTGTGTGTTTAAGGAGAGTTTGGGGAGAAGTTTAGAACAGCGAGTGAAATCACAGGAAACTACAATGATCTTACTTGACAAAAACACCAAGATGCTTTGCTTAGAAGTGTTAGAAGTCAGGAAAGGTGGATGGCTAGAGGAGAGTGAAGTGTGACGTACTCATCATGGTAATGCTGGTAAGCCTATGTCGGCAGAACACATGCCCTGAGCCCTGAGAAGAGCCAGGCTATGTGTTAGTGCTTCC
Organism: Varecia variegata; assembly: GCA_028533085.1. NCBI lineage: Eukaryota > Metazoa > Chordata > Mammalia > Primates > Lemuridae > Varecia > Varecia variegata. Next base: position 90,304,157 of record CM052439.1, read on the forward strand.
CATGTGCGCAGTGTTATCACAGCTAGGACGGTTCTGTGATGCAGGGATAATAACCTGGGTCTCCTGGAGCGGGCAGGTTACACACACAGAGAAAAGTCGACTTGACCAAGGACAAGCTGTCTATCTTACTTCAAAGCCCCAGCTGCTGAACACTGCATTCATCCATGCATCTGTCTGTCTACCCACCCATCCATCCATCCACCCCCGTCCCCCCACCCATCCATCTATCCTTCCACCCCCATCCCCCACCCATCCATCCATCCACCCCCATCCCCCCACCCATCCATCCATCTTTCCACCCCCCATCCCCCCACCCATCCATCCATCCATCCCCCATTCCCCCACCCATCCAT
>CM052439.1:90305009-90379665 GCA_028533085.1 Varecia variegata
GACTGAGCTTCCTAGCTATCATATGGGCCACCTTCATATGCCTAGACCTAGGTGAGGCTCCACTCCACCTTACAGGTGACGAAAGGCCAGGTGGGGCAAGGGCAAAGAGACAAAAGTGGCTTGTTTATGGCATGGTGACTGCACTTTGGACCAGGGCTAAAGTGTGGGATGATGACTGTGAAGGCAGGTGGGTGGGTGGTCACCTCAGACCAACTTCACTTTGTTGTCTTGGTTCATTTACTTACTCATTCATTTATCCACATGCCGCAGACAAGATCTGAGCAAGTCCTCTGTGCCAGGTACTGCTCTAAGGACTCATTAAAGAGTCTCCAAGTCCCTGCCACTCTGGAAGAGCACAGCTGATTACCGTCGCTCAAGAGGAGAACTCAGCACCACGCAGAAGAAAAAGGGCCTGGCTCCTGCCCACCATGGGTGCGGGTGTGGGCTTCCTTGAAGGACCCTTTCACGCAGCTCCCTTGGCTGGGTGCCAGGGCCTAGTGGATAACCTACTTTTAGGAAATTCATTCCCACATCGTGTAATGTGCTGTAGTAACAATGGCTACTCACATGAGATTCTCCGTGGAAACCTGAGAAGTGCTACTTCTTTCTTCCCCTCCTCCTGTGTTGCCCTGACATAGCTAAGGACTCCTAGGACCCTCAAGAAGGTGTTTATTATTATTTTTTCCAGGAATGTCTATAAGACAGTAGGGTTAAACAATTCCCTGAGGGGTTTCTAACTAGCGAGTGCTTCAAAGAAGTCACTCCTGAGGACTTTCAGGGTGTCCGGCCCGATGCAGTTGTCCCACGCAGGAAGTCGGGGCGAGGCCACAGCACAGCTACTCCACAACTCTGGCTGGCCTGTGCTCGGGTTGGATGCCCAAAGGTCCAACAAGATGACAAGTGACATTTTAAGCAATCTGGTATTTGTACTTGTGCAGTAATAATGTGTTCAATCCCAAGGTGAACCTCTGCTACAGTTTTATGTTTAGCCATTCTTTCAAATTTGTTTTTTAAGACTAAGCATGCAGTGCTATTTAAAGTATATCTAAATTTATTTGTAATCAGACAGTGACACTCTTCTTTCCTTGAAATGTTTCTTTATGTGTGTGGAGGTGCAGGCATGCCTCAGAGATACTGAGGGTTCAGTTCCAGACCCCCACGATAAAGCCATTATGGCAAAAAAGCGGGTCACACAGATGTTTTAAAATTCCTAGTGCATATCAAAGTTATGTTTATTGACTCTATACAAAAGTTATGTTTATTGACTCTATGCTGTAGTCTATTAAGTGTATGGTAGCATTACATCTTAAAATGTACATACGTTAACTAAAAAATGCTTTATTGCTAAAAAATGCTAAGGATCATCTGAACCTTCAGCGAGTTGGAAATTTTTTATTTTATTTTTATTTTTTTGCTGGTGGAGGGTCTTGCGTGGATGTTGAGGGCCTTACCCTAGATTAGGCCTTGACTTAAGGGAGTGTTGTGCCTGGTTCGATCTTCTGTCCAGACCACTCAAACTTTCTCCACATCAGCAATAAGACTGTGTCACTTTCTGATCACTCATGTGCTCACTGGAGGAGCACTTTTACTTTCCTTCAAGAACTTGTCCTCTGCACTAAGAGCTTGGCTGGCTGTCTGGCACAGAGGCCTGGCTTTCATCCCGCTTCATCTTTCCACCTGCCTTCCTCACTAAGGTCAATCATCTCTAGTTTTTTATTTAAAGTGAGACACGTGCAGCTCTTCCTTTCACTTGAACAGTTAGAGGATGTTGCAGGGTTATTAATTGGCCCAATTTTAATACTGTTACGTCTCAGGGAATAGGGAGGCCCGAGGAGAAGACCTGAGATGGGAGAAGGGTGGTTGGTGGAGCAGTCAGAGCACACAGCACTTGCCAGTTCAGTTTGCTGTCTTGTGTGGGTGCAGCTCGTGGCACCCCAAAACAATTACAATGATAACATCAGAGATCACTGATCTCAGATCACCATAACAGATACAGTAACAATGAAAGATTTTGGAACATTGAGAAAATTACCAAGTGTGACAAAGAGACACTGAGTGAGCATGTGCCGTTGGAGGGCAGCACCAAGGACTTGCGCCATGCAGGCTCGGCACAGACCTTCCAACACAGAGAATGCAAAGCCCGCGAAGTGCAGTGAAATGAAGCACAGTGAGATAGGATATGCCTGTGTAATACAGTGAAACTAGCAGATTTGAAGTGCACAGCTTTATGTTTTGACAAATGCACATGCCCCTGTAATTAATATCCTATCATGAAACTACCATACAAAGTTTGTTTTAATTACACAGAAAGTTCTCTCATGGTGCCGCCGTCATTCAGTCTCATCCACCTCCTACAAGGCAATTGCCCGTCTGATCTCTTAGCAAAGATGGTTCTGCCTTTTCTTCCACTTCAGGTGAACGAATTCAAAGAGAATGTGCCCTTTGCTGTCTTTCTTCATTCAACAGAACGCTCATTCACAAGATTCATCCATGTTGGCACAGAGATCAATAATTTGGGTGGATATACATACCACAGTTTGTTTCTATATTTAAGAAGTAAAGCACATTGTGGTGTTCTCAGTTTTGGGGTATTATGAATAAAGTTGCTAATAAATATTTGCATAGGGATCTTTAAATAATCAAATGTTTTCTAGGTCTCTAGGTTAAACATCTGGGTGTGGGATAGTTCACTCATATGCTAAGTGTGTATCTTGACTTTATAAAAAATACTAAGCTGTTTTCCAAAGTAGTTGCACCACTTTGCATTCCCATCAGCAAGGCATGAGAATGCTCATTAGCACTTGATATTGTTCATCTGTTTAAATGCAGTCATCTAGGCAGTGCGTGGCGGCGGTATATTGTGCTATACTGCATTACTTTACATTTCCCTGTTGAATCTTAACTTGGAGCATCCTTTCATGTCATTATTTGCTGTCAGTGTATCTCTTAGTTAACTGTCTTTTCAATTAACTGCCACCTTTTTTATTGAACAATTGTGATTTGCTGTTGAATTGTGAGAGTTCTTTGTGTATTCTAGACATGAATCTTTATCAGATATGTGTTTTTGTATAATATTCTCTCCCAAACCGTAGCTTACCCTCAATTTTCTTAACAGTGGACTTCACATTATGCTATGTGAAAAAAAGCCAGACACAGAAAAATACTTCATGATCTTCCTTATGTGAGAAATATTAAAAAAGAAAAGAAAAGAAAAACTCAAATACATAGAAACAGAGCAGAAGTGTGATTACCAAAGGTGGGGGGAGGGAGAAACGGAGGTAAAAAGAAACAAAACTTCAGTTAGGGATGATATATAAATCTAGAGCGCTAACGTGCAGCATGAAGACTACAGTTAATAATATCATATCGTATGGTGGAAATTTGCTGAGAGTAGATTTTAGGTACCTTTACGACACTCACAAGCACAAAAGATAACTATGTTAATTTGTCTGACTGTAGTAAACATTTCACTATGTATACGATATCAAACCATCATTTTGTGTACTTTAAATGTATACAATTAAAAAAAATGTCCTTTAAAGGAATTTTTTAATTTGATGAAAGCCAATTGTCTTAGTCCATGTGGGCTATCGCAACAAAACTACCATAAACTGGTGGCTTACAAACAACGTGAATTTACTGCTGACAGTTGCAGAGCTGCGGAGTCCAAAATCAAGGCACCAGCAGATGTGGTGCCTGGTGAGGGTCACTCGCTGGTTCGTAAACAGCACCTTGCTGTGTTGCACCTGCTGGGAGGGTCAAGGGGTCTCTCTGGGACCTCTTTAAAAGAGCACTAATCCCATTCACCAGGGCTCACTCTCATGACCTAATCACCTCCCAAAGGCCCCAGCTGCTAATACTATTTCACTGGGAATTAGGTTTCAATGTATGACTTTTAGGGAGACATAAACAGAGCACCACTAAATATTTTTTTCTTTATTTTTCAATATTTTTCTTTTATGTCCAATTGAATAATTTACCTAAACCAGTGCCAGGGAGGTTATCCTATGTTTTCTTTTAGAAATGTTTTATTTTTAGGAGTTACCTTAGGCCTGTGATGCATTTCAAGTTCATGTTTGTACATGGTGTAGAGTAAGGGAGGCCCACGGCTGGATTGTTTCTCTTATGGAAAGACCACCCTTTTGAATGGCCCTGGCACCTTTGCCAAAAATCAGTTGACCATGTATCTGCCAGTCTGTTATTGGATACTGGACTTTTAATCTAATCTCTGGATCTCTACCTCTATTCTTAGGCAAATACCACCTGATTTTAGCTTTTAAATTTTGTATCAATAAATATTTTTCTTATTGAATTTTAGAAATTCCTTATAAATTCTGGGTACAAGCCTCTTATCAAAAATAATATTTACAAATATTCTATCATTCTGTGAGATGTCTTTTTCCTCTCTTGGTGGTGTCATTTGCAGTGTTTTTTTTTTTTTTTTTTTTTGATGAAGGCCATTTTATCTTTTTTATTTATTTATACTGGTGCTTTTTTTTTGGGGGGGGGTCATTTCTAAGAACTCATTGCCTAATCCAAGGTCATTGATATTTACTCCTATATTTTCTTCCAACAGCTTTATAGCTTTGTTTAGCTCTTACCTTTAGGTCTATGACCCATTTTTGTGTGGTATGAGGGAGTGGTCTGCTATCTTGCATGTGGTCATTGAACTGTCCCGGCACCATTTATTGAGAAGAACATGTTCCTCGTGGAATTGTGCTGGCCCTTGTCAAAGATACTTGAGCATAAATGAAGAGTTTATTTCTGGACTGTCAATACGATCTGCTGACCCATGTGCCTGTCCCTGTGCCAGCACCATACTGTCTTTGTTGTTATAGCTTCACAGCAAATTTTGAAATTGTGAAGTGTGACTATTCCAACTTTGTTCTTATTTTTCAATATTGCTATGACTACTCTGGTGGCCTTCAATTTCTATGTTAATTTTAGCTGTGTCTGTTTCTGCAAAAACCCAGATGGTATCCTATTAAGGATTGTATTATATTTACAAATAACTCTGGAAAGTATTTCCATTTTACAATATTGTCTTCTTATACATAAATGTGGGATATAATTCCATTATTTTGATCTTTAATTTTTTTCAACAATATTTTGTCGTTTTTTTTTTTTTAGGCAATTACCTTGTTTGGACTTAAACTACAACTTTCTCTTGGCTGATCACTCAGATTTCACTTGTGAGCTTTTATCTTTCTTTAGCTGTGTCTGTCGCACAGCTGCACAACCCCGGTGTGAGCTAGCAGTTTGGTCAGCTCACACTCAGAATGGGAGTCTCTGTTCTCACTCTCTCACCTGCATTTTCCTCCTCGCTTTCCAGCGACTACGGTTGCTCTGACCTGTGCCTTCTCATTCTTACAGCAGAAAATTTGTGTTTTGCTTATTTTATAAGAGTTTTAGCTGCCAAACATGTCCCTGGCTTCAGTTTACTTTCGGACTGCAAGTCATGAATACAGCTTAATTGGTGTGTGTGGTTCCATTTTCCTGAATGCCAACTTTCTTCCACAGCTGGCCTGGCCTTGCCCACTCTCCAGTGCCTTTAGATAATTTTTTGTAGGTGTCAGTGACGCTTTGGTTCCAGCAGGAACTTCCCAGATATCCAGGTGTGCCCCGTCAGCCCTCTGCCTTCGGGGATTCCGCATCCACAGATTTAATCAACCAAAGATCAAAGAGATTCAAATAAGTAAACAAAAAATAATACAACGATAAAAATACAAATAAAAATTACAGTGTGACGACCATTTACACAGCATTTGCATTACATTAGGTATTAAAAGTCATCTAGAGGTGCTTTCACGTGAGCAGGAGCACGTGTGCAGGTGAAGTGTAAGTAAATACTATGCCATCTGGGGTCAGGGCCTTGAGCATTGGTGGTTTTTGGCATAGAAACGGGGTCCTGGAACCAGTTCCCCACAGCTGCCTAGTGGCAACATGATTGGAAGTGTTTGCTGTCTCTTAATGAATGCTCTTGTAAAGAATGCACATTCTTAAATTATTGATTATGGAGCTCTTAAACAAACTATGCTGTTTGTTAATAGTGTTGTTCAACTCTATTCCCTCATTAATTTTTTCTACTTATTCAATCAGTTCTGGGGAGAGGAGTACTAGTACCTTTAACTATAATTACATATTTCTCTATTTCTCCCTTTACTTATTTTGTACTTCATATCTTAAAAAATTAATTCATAGATTTGTTTTTTAAGCAATTTTTGGTTACTTGAACATTTGTTGATAAGTGCAGAGAGCTCTCAGTACCTTTTCACCCTCCCCACCCCAAGTTTCTCCTATAATTAACACCTTGCATAAGTGTGGTACATGTGTTACAAATGATAAGCAACATTTATACATTATTATTAACTAAATTCCATAGTTTATATTAGGGTTTACTCTTTCTGTTGTACATTATACAGCATTTGTCTTGAAGTATACTTTATCTCATATTAATATAGTCACTCTAGCATTCTTATAATTGACGTTTGTGGTTAATTTTCTTTTGCTACATAATAAATCACTACAAAATTAACATCTTAAAACAACACCCACTATTTCAGTTCCATGCATGGAGTATCCAGGTTCTCTTATCAGAGTCCTGCAAGGCTGAAATCAACGTGTTAGCCAGTAATACAGTCTCATCTTGGGTTTGGGGTACTCTTCCAAGCTCTTGAAGGTTGTGAACAGAAACTGTTTCTTGTGGTTTCTGTGTTCTTGGTGGCTGTCAGCTGGAGGCTGTTCTCAGCGCCTAGAGGCCATCCTCAGAACCCAGGTAGGCCATTCCCAAAAAACTAGCAAGACGAAGTCACCTACTTCTTCTTGTCTGTTTTCTGTGGTTAGTTTTTTTGGTTAGACCTATTAATCTAAAATCTACTTTCTGATTAACTCAAAGTTGACTGACTAGGGACCTTAATTACATCTGCACAATTCTTTTCTCATATAATGTAACATGCTCATGGGGTGATAGCTCATCAGAGTCATAAGTTTTCTGCACAATCAGTGGGAGAAGATTACATAGGGCAGCTATGCAAGTAGTTGAGAATCTTGGGGAGCCTTCTCTGTACTCTGTGTTCTTTCTCTTTTTTTCTTGCTTTCTTTTGTATTAATCTAGCAATTTTAGTATTCCATTTTATCTCCTCCACTGGCTTTTAATGGTACTTCTTTGTTTCATTTTTTTTCAGGTTGCTGTAGGGATTGCACCATTTAATATATACCAGCCTGCTTTAAATTAATACTATATCACTTCATATTTAATGTAAAAATTTTAAAATAATATATTTATTTTCTTTTGCTAATATTGACATAGCTTTTACTTCTACATATAATATAAATCTCAAAAACATTAGTATCTTTTAGATAATCCCATTTCAAGGTTATTAAGAAATGAAAAAAAGTCATTTTTCAAAAAAAATCTTTGTATGCCTAGCAGTTCTCTGTTGAGTCATATTAAAGCCTGGGGCAAAAGAAAAAAAATCAATAGCCTTCCCTATTTAAAATTTTGATATTTTGCTCATGATTGATTTTTTGCATTAATTTTGAATTTTTAAGATACATTAACATTTATCTTCATTACTAAGTTTTTTGGGCTGCCCCGTAAATTTGCACATGAGACTAGTGCCTCCTGTGCCTTGCCCTGGCCCCAGCCTTAATCGGTACTCTCTTAATTGCGCCATGAGCCTTGCAGATGACGTGTTTTGAGAGTCTCCATCAGATGGTCTCCCACTCAAGAGTGCTGAGTGCTTTTTGGACAGGCAGTTCATTTCATGGAGGTTCACCTCGCCCCATGAGGTTTGATTTCAGGCTGTCATGCTGGTCCTAGAGCAGCTCCTTGCTCTGAACGCACCGCCTCTCTGCTGTCTGCACTGAGCGCAGGGTGTTTAACGAGGCCGCTCCACTCTGGAGGGTGTGGGTCCCCGAGTCTGCCCTCCCCGCCCGACCTCAGGAATGCACACTCTTTCCTGTCTCCCAGGCCTCAGGAGCCTTGCACTGCTCACTCACAGCTCTGTACTAACCAAAGGCCCGAGGGGACCCCTACAGAAGCTCTCTACGCAACTTCCATCCCACCTTTACTCTGTCTCAGAATTCCAGCCATCTTGGCCTCAGAGTCCAGTCTTCATTTCCTCCCCCAGCTCCTGTTTCCTGTGCCAGGAAACACACAGGAACTTTTGGAAAGGTCCCCAGACAGAAAGCTGGGTGAATATGAAGCTCACCCCTGATTGTCTCTCTCTCGGGGAGCACGTCCCTGCATTGCTTTTCTTATGTTGCAGCAAACAGTCACTCCACATATTTTGTCATTTTTCTAACCATTTAGAGGGAATATAACTGTGATATTTGTATTTTGTCATGGTTAAATTGCCTCTTGAACTTCTTAAAGAGAAGCAGCACACTGGAAAGCCATGATCCCCTCTGCCTGGGATGTTCCACCCCAAGATGCTTGGCGGGCCGCGCCCAAGCTCCAAGCTGCTTTTGCAGAGAGACCTTCTCTGCTCAGCCTTCTCCACCCCACTGCCACCGCTGTTGACTGCCTCACGTGTTTTTCATGTTTCTCCCTGTCACTGACCACCAGCACTTACAATATATGCAGCTTGTGTATACAGAGCCAGTGAGCTGAGTTTTCTCCCACATCTATTCCATTGGTCATGACTGTCCCTCTGACTGGCCGTGTGCAGGTTATGGTGGATGCCAGGTGTTTACACCATTGCCCTCTCTCACTGCTGACTAAGATCATCTCGTTCTGTTACTTGCCTGTCACCTGTCTCCCCACCGCCCCAGCTGCCGGGGAGCAGGACGCAGAGCCAGGCAGTGTGTTTGGAGCCTGCCGGGCCGGGAAGCACGCACGAGGCGTCTCCCTGGACAAAGGGACAACTTCTTCCAGCAGCAGTGCGACCCCTGAATCTGTGGCATCATATAGTTATTTTTTTTAATTAGGAAATCTATTTTCTTCAATTATGTCCCCAATTATTCCTTCTGTTATTCCTAAGAAAACTCTGCATTTCTTAGGTTGATTCTCCCGTTTGAGTTCTCAATTTCTAATATCTTTTCTGTCATTATTTTTACCTCTTTGCCTCTTTCCCTTCTGGAAATTATTTTCAACTTTGTTCTTGATGTCATTATAATCTTTCACCATGTCATTTAAGCATCCTTCTGTCTCTAATGCGCCCTTTAATCCTGTCATTCCGTGTTTGATGTCCATGAATCCTTCCAGGATCTCTCTTCGGTTCCATTACAATTCAGTGTGTCCCTGGCTACTTATCCTGTAGCTACATTTTTATAGAAGTTGTGTGCTTGCATCCTGTTGCAGACCCCATGCAGTATGGTCTAAACAGACTTCAATCTGCTGAAGAAAATAAATTTCCTACATGTACTTTAATTAAAGCTTCAGGTTAATTCCATTTATTCACTGTGTGGGGTTTTTCAAAGCTTTGCAAACCTTGCTTTCCCCTTTTCTGCCCTTCACCTAAACCTACCCAGCCTTTCCTGGCAGTGAGTCTCCCCAGGTGCTGTTAGTGCCTCTGTCTCAGAGCTGGAGGAGGGAGCTGTCCGCGCATGACTACTGGTGATTCCTACTTCCTGGAAAACATTCACATAAGACATCCTTCCAGATGTAAGTGGCCTTTTTCTTAAGTCTTTCTTAACATCATGATTCTCCACTGGTGAAAAAACGTAAAAACGCTGAGCACGCAGTACGTGTCCAGACTGCATCCAGATACTGCAGAGCCTCGGCCCCCAGGTGTGTGAGCCACACCTCCCGGGACGCCGGTTACTTCTGTGGCTGTGGCCGTGTCTGCAGGTCCTGATGGGTTTTCATGAGCAGGGCTGATGGTCAAGCAAAAAGATCAGTTCTCAGTGTTGTAAATTCCACAGGGCTCTTACTCTTATTTATTTATTCAGCTTTATGAAGGTATAATTGACAAATAAAAGTGATATATATTTAAAGTGCACAACATGATGTTTTGATATACGTATACATTGTGAAATATCACCACAATTGATCTAATTAACATATCCATCATTTCATATAAAATAGTATTTTCTTTTTCTTTTTTTGGTGATGAGAACACTTAATGTAAGATCTATCCTCTTAGCAAATTCTGAGTATACAATACAGTATTATTAACTCTAGTCACCATGCTGCACATTAGCCCTCCAGGATTTATTCATCTCACATAACTTAAATTTCATGCCCTTTTCCAACTTCTCCCCCTTCCCCTCCCCCAGTCCTTGGTAACCATTTTACTCTTTGCTTCTGTGAGTTTGGCTTTTGTAGATTCCACGTGTGAGATCATGCAGTGTTTGTCTTTCTGTGTCTGGCTTATTTCACTTAGAGTAATATCCCCTAGGTTCACCCACATTGCTGCAAATGGCAGGATTTCCTTCTTTTTTACTGAATGTCATTTCATTGCACATTCACCCATCCACGGCATTGGCGTGCTTCCAGATCCTGGCCCCTATGAGTAGCGCTGCGGTGGACACAGGAGTACAGATACCTCTTCAAGATGCTGATTTCATTTTCTTTTGATATATACCCAGCAGTGGGATTGCTAGATCATATGGTAGCTCTACTTTTAGTTTTTTGAGAATTCTCCATAGTGTTTTTCATAGTGGCTGTACTAATTTGTGTTCCCATCCACAGTATAGAAGGGTTCCCTTTCTCCACATCCTCAACAATACTTGTTATCTTGTCTTTCTGATAAATGCCGTTTCAACAGGCATGAGGAGATGTCTCATTGTGGTTTGATTTGCATTTCCCTGGTGATTAATGATGTTGAGCACCTTTTCATCTACCTGCTGGTCTTTGCTATGTCTTCTTTTGAGAACTCTCTCTTCAGGTCCTTTGCCTATATTTTAATCAGATCATTATTTTGCTATTAAGTTGTGTGAGCTCCTTATACGTTTTGGATATTAATCCCTTACCAGGCATACAGCTTGAGAATCCGTGGGTTGCCTTTTCTCTCAGTTACTTGTCTCCTTTGCTGTGCTGAACTTTCTAGTTTGATGCAATTCCACTTGTCTATTTTTCCTTTTTCTGTAGACTGTGCTTTTCGGGTCATATCCAAAAAATCATTGCCCAGACTAGTTGTTACTCTTGAACTATCACTCTGAAGAGAAGTTGAGAGGCAAGGTCAAGAACACAATTGCCATTTTAAACAGAAAGAATAATAGTGTTTTTCCTCTCAAGATTAACTTTTAAACCTCATGCATGAACTACTCTGACATCTTTCACCTTCAGCTACTACATTTTCTCTCTTTTCCCCTTTATTTCTATTTGCTGAAACATTAATCTCTATTTGCACACTCCCTTTTCTGTCCCCCCATGGACCCCCTGCCCCACTGAAAATTCAGGAGCTGCTGTCTCCTGAAATGGGCTTTCTGAGAGGACCTGGACCTTCTGCTTGCTGACATGCCACCTGCCTCTTCCTCTTCGTCCTTGTCCTGCTCACTCTTTCCATGGGCTCCCTGGACCTGGTTCTTTATTTCTTCTTAACCTTCTCTCACCAGCCCCTGGCACGTTCCTCCCTGGCCGAGCTTGTGCAGTCATGCCCAGAGCCCCAGAACTCATTCTAAGCTTTCATCTCACGTTGTTGCACATTTGTACCTTGGAGAGAGTGTCCGTCCTGTCATCCCCTTTCTGCAGATGACTCCTTTGTATTAAACTTGTCTGTAAGCTCCATCTGGTCCCAGGTCTCCTGTCCCCCTGTGTACACCGGGAGACACCTCCCAGCTCCCTGCTGTTAGGCTAAGTGGGACCATGTGACTAGTTCTGTCCAGAGTTATGTGAGGCTGTGAGGGTGATCCGGCTTCGAGATCGGCCTCCCCCTTGGTGGCCAGGGTTGATTCAGCTGATCCGGCTGGCTAGGCAGGCGTCCCTGTCCTCCCTCACCATTCCACGTGCGCCCCTCCTGAATCTGCACGCTCAGTGGAAGAGGAAGACCTTTCTTCCCGATAGAAGAGGAACCTGCTTTGGTCCAGGGTATACGAGTAGCTGCACTGCCCTGTAGAAGCTCCAAACAAGCTCGCAAAGTCAGGTGAGGAAAAGTGACGTTTTCACCATTGGGGTAAAGTATTTAAAAGGGAAGTGGTGTGTGGGGATGAAGAGAGGTCACTTAATGGGTGCAAAATACAGTTAGATAGAAGAAAGAAGCCCTAGTATTCGATTGTACAGTAGTAGAATTATAGTTAACGATTATTTACTGTACATTTCAACATATATAGAAGAGAAGAATTGTAATGTGCCCAACAGAAAGAAAAGATAAGTGTTCGAGGTGATGGATATACCAATTACTCTGATGTGACCATTACACATTGTGTACATATGCCAAAATGTCGCATGTATCCCCAAAATATGTACAACTATGATAGAGCAATAAAAAAATACCAAAAAAATCCAGTTTTTAAAAAAATTTCAAAATAAATTTAGGTTTATGAAAAATTTGTGAAGATAGCACAAAGAGTATCCACATACCCCATAGCCAGGATCCTCTACTGTAAACATCTTATGTTGGGATGGTGTGTTTGTCACAGTTAATGAACTAATATTCACATACTTTATTCATATTTTTATATTTTACCTAATGTCTTTCTGTTGCAGAGATCTCATCCAGAATAAAACATTACATTTAGTCACTGTCTCCTCAGGCTCCTTTTTGTTGCTATGACAATAATCTCAGACTTTCTGATTTTTTGAACCACTTTATTGGGGTATGAATGAAATACAAAAGGCCATACGTATTTAGTGTATATAACTTGATGGGTCTAAAGGTAAGTGTACACCCATGAAGCCATCACCACCATCTTTGCCATCTCCATCACCCCCCTAAGTTTCCCTCTTGATTTAATATTACTATCATGATTATTTTTATGATTTAATTGTAGTTGCCGGGGAAGGCAGCAGTCAGTGGTGGTCGAAGGGTCCCACCTTTCAGCTGCACATGCGAGTCCTGGAGACCTGCCGCTCAGCATGGTGCCTGTCCTGCAGTCCCCAACACCTAGCCTGTGCTTAACACTCTGCCAGGAGGGTAGACCTTGTGTAAAGTAGTCTTACCACAAAAAAAGGAGAAAGATTTTGTATTTTTGAATGAGCTTTATTTTTTTAATTCAGGATATTATGGGGGTACAAACATTTTGGTTACATGAAATACATTTTCCTCACTCAAGCCAGGGCCACAAGCGTGTCCTTCCCCCATACAGTGCGCTCCTTCTCTATTAGCTGTGGGTTTACCACCCCCCTCTACCTCACCCCCTCACCCCCCACCTGACCAGCACCAAGTGAGTATTACTACCACGTGAGCACCTTAGTGTTGATCAGTTAGTACCAATTTGATGGAGAGTACATGTGGTGCATGTTTTTCCATCCTTGTGATACCTCACTTCGAAGGATGGGTAATGTAAGAGGTGCTAGATCACCATTGTATTGTTTTTTGTAGTTGAGTAGAACTCCATGTATACATACACCACATTTTATTAATCCAATCATGTATTGAAGGGCACTTGGGTTGTTTCCACATCTTTGCAATTGTAAATTCTGCTGCTATAAACATTTGAGTACAAATGTCTTTATTGTAGAATGTCTTTTTTTCCTTTGGATAGATGCCTAGTAGTGAGATTGCTAGATCAAATGGTATTTCTATTTTTAGCTCTTTGAGGTATCTCCAAATTGCTTTCCACAGGGGTTATACTAATTTGCAGTCCCGCCAGCAGTGTAAGAGTATTCCAATCTCTCCACATCCATGCCAGCATTTGTTATTTTGGGACTTTTTGATAGAGGCCATTCTCACTGGAATTAGGTGATACCTCATTGTAGTTTTGATTTGCATTTCCCTAATGATTAGAGATGTTGAGCACTTTTTTATATGTTTGCTAGCCATTAGTCTGTCTTCTTTTGCAAAGTTTATGTTCATGTCCTTTGTCCATTTATTGATGGGGTTTTTTGATTTTTTTTCTTGTTGATTTTCTTAAGTTCTATATAGATTCTTGTTATCAGCTGTTTATTGGATGTGTAGAGAGCAAATATTTTCTCCCATTCTATAGGTTGTCTATTCGCTCTAATGATAGTTTCTTTGGCTGTGAGGAAGCTTTTTAATTTGATCAGGTCCCATTTATTTATTTTTGTTTATGCTGTGATTGCTTTGGGGGTCTTCTTCATAAATTCTTTACATAGGCCGATGTCTAAAAGAGTCTTCCTCACATTTTCTTCCAGAATTCTTAAGGTTTCATGCTTTAGGTTTAAGTCTGTTTTCCAACGTGAGTTGATTTTTGTGAGAGGTGAGAAGTGAGAGGTGGGGATTCAGTTTCTATCTTCTGCATGTGGATATCCAGTTTTCCCAGCACCACTTATTGAATAGAGACTCTTTTCCCCCATGTATATTTTTATCTGCTTTGTTGAAGATTAGATGACAATATGAGGATGGTTTTATGTCTGGGATCTCTGTCATATTCCAAAGGTCTATATCTCTGTTCTTGTGCCAGTACCATGCTGCTTTGGTTACTATAGCCTTATACAACAGAGGGGAATTTAGGATGTCCAAATGGGGGCAGAAGAGGTCAAACTCTCACTGTTTGCTGATAATATGCTGTTATACCTAGAAAATCCCAAGGATTCAGCCAAGAGACTCCTGGAATTGATAAACGGATTCAGTAAAGTCTCAGGATACAAAATTAATGCACACAAATCAGTGGCATTCATATACTCCAATAACAAGCTGAAAATCAAACCAAAGACACAACACCTTTCACAATAGCATCAAAGAAATTTAAATATTTAGGAATATATTAAATGAATGAGGTGAGAGATATTTATAGGGAGAACTGTGAAACACTGAGAAAAGAAATTGTAGAAGATGTGCACAGATGGAAATCCCTACCATGCTCATGGATTGGTAGAATCAATATTGTTAAAATGTCCATTCTACCTAAAGTGATCTACAGAATGAATGCAATCCCTATCAAAATTCCACCATCATTCTTTACATATTTAGAAAAAATAATTCTACGCTTTGTCTGGAACTGGAGAAGACCTCTTATAGCCAAAGAAATCTTAAGCAAAAAGAAAAAAATAGGGAGGCATCAGTCTGCCAGACTTTAATCTTTACTATAAGAGCTTTCTTTATTTTTGAGAAGTACTGGTTAGGTGTTTTGTAGAAAGTCCCTTCATTGGGATTCGTCTGACAATTTTCTCTTGACTCTGCTGGGGTAATGTCCTTTCAGGGGGGAAAGTGCCATCTGCACCATGTTGTATGGGGGGCGCACACTGTCAGCATGGCTTATCACTGCGGATGCCGACACTGGTCATCTGGCTGAGGCGTCTAGCAGGGGTCTCCACTGCAAAGTGACTCTTGCCCCCTTCCACGCTGTCCACTTGGGAGGAGGTCCTTATGCGCAGCCCACCTTTAGAGAGTGGGCAGTCAGGCTTCCCCTCCTTGGGGGCACAAGGCCCGGTGTGTTCCATCCTCTATTTCTCCGGCTGCAGCGGGCAAGACGCTGACACTGAGGTTCGTCCGTCGCCGCAGCGCATCCGCTCGTTCCCGATCACCACATGGGTTTCCGCTGCCGCGCACTTGTCTCAGTGGGGCCTTAGACTGGCGCATCTGAAACCAGCTTTGTCAAACGCCCCACCGTCTCGTCTAAACGTCCCTTTTTTAATTAAATAAATCTCTCTTATTTAAATGTACGAGACCCAGAAGTTTCACAGCCCTTCAGCCCACAGGAACTAGCCCGCAGCGTACACAGTGACTGCGTGAGTACTTCAGGTCCCTGGTGCGTGCTCCGCGACGCGCTCCTCGCCGGCGGCAGAGACCAAGGCCACGGGCGGGTCCCCGCGGGGCCGCGGGGCAGGGTGGAGAGCAGGCCGCAGAAGCAGCGGGAGTCCGGTGGGCTTGACAGCAGGGAGCCAGTGTGGGTCCCAGCCCAGAAGACGCCCCCGGGCCCCTGGTGCCACCGCTTCTGGCGGAGCCTCCACGTCACCACTGCCGGGCGGAGTTTTGCAGCCCTTCAGACTTGTTTCTTTCCTGCAAAATTCAAAGGATCAGGCGGGACCTGGGCTGGCTCAAACCCAGTCGCACGCTCACGGCTGCCAGGGGCAGGCTGAGGGAACGTCTGGCCCTGCCGCCAACCGTGAGCCGCACATCTGACAGTCTCCAAATTACAGAAAGAAGTATATGGATTTGGGGGAGCAACAAAGGCACCTGCCAGCTGTAATCGCCGTTTCACAGCGCAGGTTCCCGAGACGCAGAGGGGAATGCCTCACCCAAGGCCACGTGGTTAGCGGCAGCGCTGATTCCAGATTTTGGGAGTCCTGAATTAAAGTGTTTTCATTTTACCTCTGCGCTCCTCTTCCCTTCCCGCTACCCCTGTAATAGAGCCCTAGTGACGGCTCTCCTCACTTGCTGTCTACGCCAGTGCAGACGACTTCTGTCTCCCTCCCAAAGCGCCAACGGCTCTCCAGTTACCAGAGAATGGACTGAAACTCCACCTGGCTTAGCACGTCCTCTGCCGTGCCGGCCCCACCCTCCGCTCCCCTCGGGCCTGTCACTTCACCCTTCAGATATCACCGACCCCACTCTCTCTCAAAGCGTGGCTCCCTGTGCTGCCCAGGAGCCCCCTGGGGATTTTGAAATACAGACTCATGATTGACTCTTGCTCTAGACCAAAATATCTGGCGGGGGAATCTGAGCCCTTTTGCTTATAGGAGCATCTGAAATGATTCTTATTGAAGATTGAAAACCTGGACTTAGCTAAGCGTCATACCAGAACAATCCCTGTTGCTTGAATATGCCCCAAACTTCTATATCTTTATGCATTTGCTCTTACTTTGGTATGTAATGCAGAGAAAAGTGTCTCTTATCTCATCTTTCCCTACCTTTGACTTAAAGTCACACACCCATCCTCCAGGCACCTTGTCCAGGAAGCCTGCCTAGGGCCCAGGTGAACGGCCCCTCTGCCCTCAACACCCTGGCACCCCACCCCTGCCACCCCACCCCTGCCACCCCACCCCTGCTGTGGTCAGGGGTTCCGCTGCCTCCCTTGCTGCCGCGAAGCCCACGAGGATAGAAATCTTACCTTATCTGTCAGGGTAGCCTTTCTACACAGTAGTAGCTCACAATGTTTTCTGTTGACTTGACTTGTAGTGAAGGAACTAGTGGTACATCTAGGAGTGGAGGGCAAGGGTCACCACTCTGGGGAGAGGCACAGCTGCTGTTTCCTATCCCCAGGTCTTCCTGGGGGCACGAAGGGAAGTGAAGTCGCAGAGCTGCATCTCACGGTGGGTGCGGAGCCTGTGGTGAAAGACACGGGCACAAACCAAGCTCACGCATGCACACCATGAGCCATAAAGATATGGGCACAAACGGCACTCATGCGTGCACACCACGAGACATAAGGGCACAAACCGAGCTCACGCATGCACACCACGAGACATAAAGACACAGGCACAAACCTCGCTCATGCGTGCACACCATGAGACATAAAGACACGGGCACAAACCGTGCTCACAAGTGCATACCACGAGACATAAAGACACAGGCACAAACTGCGCTCATGCATGCACACCACGGGACATACAGACATGGGCACAAACCGTGTTCATGCATGCACACCACGAGACATAAAGGGCCATTCTGGACATGTTGTTGCCCCTGGGTGTGATTGGTGGCTTCACTTATGTGAGTCTGAAAACATTCTTACCCCAGGTTTACACCTGTCAGGTCTCTACTACTCCTGTTGTATAAATAACCTGTCTCAAAGCCAGTCGACTGCAGTCGCTTCTAGCCCCTGGTCTCTCGCCCTGCTTCCCACAGAGACCGGAGCAGACACACAGAACAGTGGGCACCCAGCACAGCAAGCAGCCGCCACGCTCCTCTGCTCTCCGACTCCCTCCCCTACCAGGAGGCCGGGGCGGGCTGGTCAAACCTGCAGACGTACCTGACACAGCAGCTTCTCAGCCCTGGACAACCCCAGCTCTGTCCAGAAGTGCCTGGCAGGCACGGGCACCAGCCAGGGGAGCCCACCAAGGCCCTCCGCCAGACCCTGGACCTCATCTGCCCCCACAGGCAGCAGCAGGGAGCAGTAGGGACGGCCCCATCAACACCACATTGACCGACCATGGCACTGCCGAGTCTGACCACCCAGCCGCTGTCGCCACCACAGCCCACAGAAGGGGCCGACTGCCTGCCTGCTAAAGTAAAGGACTTAATGGGACCCAAAGTTGCTCAACATAGTAGCAAAAGTATCTAGGATACAATTAAAAGTTACCCATCATTCCAAGATCCAGGAAAATCACAACTTGACTAAGGAAAAAAACTTCAATAAGTGACAGTCTTGAGTTTAATCAGATGTTGGAAATATTTGGCATGGATTTTGAAACAGGAAACATAAACATGTTTCAAGAAGAAATTACAAAGTCTCTTGAAATGAACAAAAAATAGAAAACCTCATAAAGAAAATAGAAATTATAGAGCTGAAAATTACAATAACAGAAGTGAAAAAACTCACTGGGCTCAATAGCAA
Source organism: Varecia variegata (assembly GCA_028533085.1). Lineage (NCBI taxonomy): Eukaryota > Metazoa > Chordata > Mammalia > Primates > Lemuridae > Varecia > Varecia variegata. The sequence goes on from CM052439.1 coordinate 90,323,514, forward strand.
AGTGGAGGTGACAGAACACAGTCAAGGAACTTAGAACAAATTTGCCCCGTCTGAGCAGCACGGGGAAAATAGACGGAACAACACAAGTGAGCAGAGGCTCAGGGGCTGTGGGACGACGACGAAGGGTCCAAACCTTGTGTCACTGAAGCCCCTGAGCGAGAGAAGAGAGCGAGTGGGGCTGAAGAGAATTTGGAGGAAAAATGGCTGAAAAATTCCCAAATTTGATAACATACATAAATCCATAAATTCAGGAAGCTGAGCAAACCTCAAGTAGGGTATGCACAAAGAAATCCAGGCCAGGACACATAATAATTAAACTTTGGAAAAGTAAAGACAAGTTTTAAAAATCTCAAAAATTTAATTACCTACCTCTAGAAACTAGAAAAAGAAGGATAAAATAAACTTCAAACAAGCAAAATGAAAGCCAAGGAAACAAGAGGTATAAAGAGTGGAGAGGAAAATATAGAACTTTCCCTATTTGCAGATGATGTGATTGTCTACATAGAAAATCCTAAAAAAAAAAAAAATAGTCTTTGAGTAAGTGAGTTCAGCAAAGTTGCATTGTATGTACTAACAATGAACATGTGGAAACTGAAATTAAATACATAATACCACTTTTAATTTCTCTGTAGAAAATGAAAGACTTACGCATACCCTTCACAAAACATGCAGAATCTGCATGCCGAAAATTACAAAGTATTTATGGTAGAAATCAATACCTAAAAACATGTAGAGATATAATATATTCATATTTTGAAGACTTAATATACTACAGGCATCAATTCTCCACAAATTGATCTGTAAGTTTAATGCAATTCTTATTATAATTCTAGCCAGTTTTTTCATCCTCCTGGAGAAGCTCATCTGATGCTTGTATGGAAAGGTGAGGCCCTAGGACAGCTGACACAGACTTGCCAAGGAGAATGGAGGTGAGGGCTCGCTCTACCAACACCGAAGTCCACTGCAGAGCTTCAGTGATCCAGACCGTGGCACACCATGGAATACTACCCAGCAATGAAAAGGGAGCGAGTATTGATACATGCAACAGATTAGAAGGATCTCCAGGGAATTACCTTGACTGAAAACATGCCAGTATCAATAGGCTACATACTGTATAGTTCCATGTATATATTAATAACATTCTTTAAATCACAAAACTATGGAAATGGAGAACAGATTAGCGGCTTCCAGGACTTAGGGATGGGGACAGGGTGGGAATGGGATGGGGTCAGGGAGGTGGGGAGAGAGGGGAATGTGGTCTTAAAAGAGCAACAGGTGGGACTCTTTGGTTGCAAAGATGTTTAGGATGTTGATTCTGGTGGTGGAGACTAAATACACATGTATGATAAAATTATATAGAACTAAACACACACACACAGGATACAAGTAAAACTAAGTTAATCTGAATGAGATCAACCAACGTAAATAACCTGGTTGTGATATTACACTATAATTTTCCAAACTGTTACTCTGGGAGAAACTAGGTAAAATGTACAGAGAATCTTTCTGTATTACTATTATTTTTTTTTACAAATACATGTGAGCCTATAATTATCTTAAAGAAATTTCAACTAAAAATCACTTTTAATTAGACTGAAAGCATGCATGCTAACAGGTTTTATTGGCTATCCCCTTCCTCTGTGTGTCTCGGGACACCCAGCGGGACTGGAAAGGTCTCATGATTCGGCCTTGAGAGACCCACGCTGGGTCTGAGCTCCTATTTCTGTCCCAGTTTTCAGTCTGCCAGACACAGGGGATCTGTTCAGCCTTTGAGGGCATCAGTCTCTGGGCTCAGGACACCCCCTGAAGACTCATTAGGAGGGTTAAATGACATAATGTGACCGCATCCAGAGTGTGTGTTTAAGAAGCCTGAGGCCTTCCCGACTCACTTTCTCCACCTCTGTGCATTCAGGCAGGACGTCTGGGGATGTTTGCCATTGTTCTCTGGCCCATTCATTCATCCGTGTGATGAGTACATATTGATCCAGGACTGAGACAAGCATTGTATTTGCAGCTGGGGATACAGCTGTGACCAAGAGATATACAATTCCTGTCCTCCAGGAGACATAAATTGAACAATTCCTCAAATCAATTTGGGTTTCATATGCTGGTGATGAGCGCTGAGCTCGCCATCATCCTGGGATTTCCCTGGGCATTCATCCCACTGTCTACTCAGTTACACAATTGAGTGCCAACCCTGTACCAAGTTCTGGGATGTAATGTAGAAGAAAACATCCCACCATCCTTAACCATCCCTCTGTGAACTTCTAAGTCATCCCCTGCCTCTGACGTTCTTTGTCTACATTCTCAAGGTTGAGGCTAACCCAAGGCACTTCTGACTTCACAGTATCTCAAGAGAGTGTCCACCACTGCCATTATAACTGTATATAACTGCATTAATTTGGGCTGCTACAACAGAATACTGTAAACTGGGTGGCTTAAACAAACATTTTTTTTTCCCCTCATAGCTCTGGAGCCTGGAAGTCCAAAATCAGGGCACCACTGTATCTGGTGTCGGGTGAGGGCTTTCTTCCTGATTTGCAGACGGCCGCCTTCTCGTGCCCTGCCTAGCAGAGAACAGAGACAGAGGGGCCTTCAAGTCTTACCTTCTAAGGGCACTAGTCCTATTGCCTCCTAATCACCTAATCACCTCCCGAAGACCCCACCTCCTGATACCATCACATTGGGGATGTGGATTCCAACAGATGAATTTTTTAGGGGAAGGTGCACAAATACGCAGTCCATAACAATAACTTTATAAAATAAAATACCTTTCGGCAATGTTCGTGGGCTGTGGGGCGTCTGCTCCTCATAACTCCCATTCCCCTCCTCCCTCTTGTCAGCAGCTCCCAGAGTTCCCCTTGAGCACACACCCAGCTCCCTGCACAGCTGCGGTGCTGGGACAGCAGGTGGGCTGTGGGTGGAGGCCTGGCTGGCACAATCCAAGCAGCGCAGCCAGAGCCTGTTGACACAATGGCTGGTCCAGTGTCCAGGCCAGTTCACACTCAGTGTGTCTCAGTTGGTCCAGGCAAAGTGAAGCTGAGACCTCCATGTGGCTGTGGCGGGAGGAGTGGTCCTTTTTGTCCCTGAATGAGGGCGAGGAAGCCTGCCTTCTGCTCCTGTGACTGTGGTGATCCTGCAGCCCGAGGGCAGCAGCCTGAGGCAGCTGCTGACACAGAAGAAGGAGTGTGAGGGAGGGAGGGTCCTGGCAGCCCAGGACCTGCCAGAGCTGCCCGGGGGCCAGGCAGCCTCCTTCACTCAGGAGCGGGTGAGTCCCTGGTGGTTGAAACCAGTTTTTACTTGCAATGAAAACATCCTGAGAAGTGCACACAGCTATTTGTTTTTCTCTTTGATTATGTCAAATATGAGCTGACTGAGGCTCAAAAAGTTTAAACAACTTGCCCAAGGACACTGGGAAAGCACCAAGGACAGGCACTGGGGCCCCGGGCATGTGAGCGCAGAGCTGGGGCCAGCTGAAGGTGCTGCGCTGCAGCCTGGGCCGGGCTGGGGCGACCAGGGAGAGGAAAGGTGGGAGCTGTTCTCGACATCGGCCACGCCGGGCTCTGTGCCGGCAGCCTTTCTGTGAGCTGTACTCCAGATCCCGAGTAGCCAGGGCCGGACTGAGGGTCTGAGACATGTGTGCACGCCGTGGCTCACCAGTGTGAAAGGAAGCTGAACAGGGCCAAGGGAAAGTGGGGCCCACGCTGGGACTTCAGGTCTCAACCCCCCTCACGCACCAGGCGGGCGCGACCACTGTCCATGAGGTCAGCCTGTTCTCCGGGAACATTGCTCTCTCCCCCTTCAACTCTGCCATAGTATGGTCTGCTTCTCCATTGTGTTCCCATGGGCTCATTTAAAAATAAACAAAGGTGACACAATACAAGGGTCCCAAAAACACAAAAGTGAAAGGAAAAATGAATGTGGAGCAATCATTTCCTCACTTAGGAATCACGGGTAATTTCTAGGACAGCCCTGTGACTCAGAGGGCTGAGGCCAGAAGGCCCGCTCTGGGCTGGAGTGGTCCCAAAGGGACTGCGCTGCAGGGAGGAGAGAGCAGCAGTGAGGGCAGGTGGAACAACATGCTGTGCTGCCTTCAGCAAGTGAGTGCACCTCCCTGAGCCTCAGCATCCTGGTGCACAAGTGTGGAAACTGTCACCCTTCTGCCTACTGCGAGATTTTACATCTTTAAAAATTTATTTATTGCTGTTGAGCAGATGATAGCAGCTGTGTTCTGCTACTAACTTGAAAGTGCCTGGCCAGGGTCTGAGCAGCTTGGAGGAAGACCTGTTGGCAGGCGGCAGCCTCTGGTTCTGGGCCTTTCAGTGTCCACGTGCTGCCCTTCCCCACCTCTCCTCTTTGCAAACCTGGGGCAGTCACTGTGACTAAACATTTCGCTGAGGGATGCCCTTGGTAAGAGGATGCCATTCAGACATGGCTCCCAGTCTCAGAGACAATGAGAGGAAGGGGCGAGGTCGGGACACCGGCCGGGCACCGCGCACTGCTGCGAATGCCCATCGTTCCCAGTCCTGCCACGCGATCCTCACTGTCTCTATTTTCCAGAGGTGACACTAGAGCTCAGTCTCCTGGGATTTTCTACAGTGAGTGTGTGTGCAAAGTACACATGTATAAAATCACATGTAACACAAAATCAGCCTGAAAGAGGTGACAGCTGCCCTGGCGGTGAGATGCTGTCAGTCCTGCTGCGGGAAACCAGTGCTCCTGGTGTCTGCGCAGGAGAGAGCCCTGCAGGTGGAGGCTCTCAGAGCCCGCCTCAAGGCAGGTGTACATGTATGTCGCCAGGAGCTGGGGGGCTTCACGGCGCAAGGGTGGCAGTGCTGTGGCTATGCACCCCCACCTCCCTTCCTCCCATGGCTCCCTGGGGGCAGAGCCAGAGACAAGGACCTGCGCGGCAGTGGCATACTGGGGAGGCGATGCCACGAATCAGGAGCGAGGGCCGAGGGAGGCTGGGAAGCAGGCGCTGCGGAGGAGCTGTGTTACTGAGGCAGCGGCGGGGCCGCAGGGACGCCGCCACTGGAGCCTGTGAGAGGCAGCAGTAGCCTCCAGGCACTGCCCCACCCCTGAGACAGAGGGGTGACTGGCCCGAGTGCTGCTGGCAGTGGCAGTAACCCCCTCCTCTGGACCCAGCGCTCCCCCGCCCACAGCGCTCCCGAGGCTCGGGAAGGCCCAGGCCAGGACGGCGGCGGCGTCACACAGGAGGCGCATTTGGGCTCCGGTGGAACCATCACCGCGGCGGGTCTGGAGCCAGTGAGATGCGGGGATGTGATATGGACACCAGGTCTACCTCACGGGAGAACTGACCATCTAGACGTCCCTAGATACCGAAGACCAGGCTTCCGAGCACTGCGCCTCGTCTCCCGCACCCGGCGGACCACGTGGCGAGTGGCTGGCATTAGAGAAACTGCTACTGACCCGGACGGAGCCAGTGCTGTTGCCCAGACCGCCCTGTGAGGGGAGTGGGGAGGGAAGAAAAATATACTTTGTCATCTCAAAAGAGAAAACTGGGACAAATGAATTGCAGTCACAGGAGGCAAATTTTCCCACCAGGAGGTGGCTGGAAAAGCAGTGGGTTCCCGTCCCTGCCGGGGGAGGGCCCAGGCGGGGTGGTGCCCTGGTCCCGCAGGGCGTAAGGGGGAGATTCCTGCTCCTGAGAGGAACGGCGAGAGAGCATTGCTCAGCCCTCGGCCTGGAGACACTTTATTCCGTGGGAGGCAGAAAAGAAGGTCCTACGCCGAACGGCACACAGTGGAGTCAAGCAAGAGTCTCCAGATCCGCACGGGAGCAGAGGGACGAGCCCTGGTGCCCCAGCGGCTGTGATGAACGAACCGCGGGCTCCCAGGAGGCCTCTGCACCTCTGTCTTCCGCGGGAAGGGGAGATGCGGACACCGCTGCTGCCGGCGAGGATGACGGTGGAAAGGAGAAAGGGAAGGAGGCCCCGGCACGCGCACCGGAGCTTTGAGGACTTTTGGGCCCTCGCAGACCTTACCACTTCTGCCTCGCTTCCTCGTTTCATTAATTCCAAACTCCTCCTTTCACAGTCAACTTAAGCATCCTGTCTGGTGGGGCTCCCCAAAACTCTCCCTGGGAGACCCCACATTCTTCCCTGGGCTCCCTATAGTCCTCTCATGCAGCTCAGACCACCGTGCAAAATCTAACCTGTTTCCTGCTCCCCCATCACCCTTGGCTGTGGACCCCCACAGGGGAGGACCCTTCTCCGTCTCTCCCTCTCTGCATTCACAGGGCTTGGAAAATATTTGTTGAATGAATGAATGAGTAGGTAACCATCCCATTAAACTGTGTGACCACGGGACAACATGAACAGAACAGACCCTCTGGCCAATTCTATCCAGACTGAGGCTGAGCTGTGAGCCTGGTCCCCAGCCGACTCCCCCCGAGGCCTCTCCCTGAAAGAGAGCTCTGCTGTTGAGCTGACACTGTTTGCTGTGTTCAGAAATTACCTGGAGCATGGGAAGCAGACATCTGTCCTTGTCCTTGGAGAATTCTGTCCACTTTCTTGCAGAAAATCAGCTCACAGAATAGGTGAAGTGAGGAAAGCCACCTTCCCTGACTGCAGCCATCACAGAGGTTGGGGTCAGGCGTCCCGTCAGGCGGCAGGAGCTAGCGGGTCCCCTGGGCTCAGCCATGGCCTGTGGGTGCGCAGACTGCAGCTAGCAGCTGCCTTTCACCTGGAAAGACAGGCCCAGCAGATGTCCCTGGAGGCGAGGCCTCTAGCAGCTGTGTCAAGGTAGCCTGTCTGGCACCCCTGTGCCTGTGGACAAGCACCTGTCCTGGTGCGTGCTCTGCCCTTGTCCCAGGCCAGCGGGGAGAGTTCTCCAGGCTGCACCAGTACCAAGGGTGTGTCTAGCGCAGCTTCCTGGATGACCCCAGATGCTTTCTCCTTTGGGCCACTTGGCGACTGGCAGCAATTTGATTTACAGTCCACACGCTATGCCGCAGACGTCCACAGAGCAGTTTCCTCACAATGCAAGCACTTTGGTGTAGGAGAGGAGACCTGGTTTCAGATTCACAGTGTTCCAGGTAAACCACCACTTAATGCCTGCTCCTGACACATTGTTTATCCTTGCTAGGCCCCAGTTTTCTCATCAGTAAAGTGAAGATAACACTGTCTGTGTCACAGAGTGTCCATCAGGGTTGGGAATAATACACCAGTGCCTGTCGCATGGTGTATGCTAAGTGGATGGTAGTTCCTCCTGCCGTTTGGATCCGGGACACAAACTTCAGTGAGACCTTAGCTGAAGTGTTCTAGTGGCACATAAACATACCAAGAATTACAATGTGGAAGTGATGCTCTGGGATTTCTACTTCAAGCCAACATAGAGCAACAGGAGCTAAGTGTATCCTTCCACCAGAAACAACACAAGGAGCACGTGTATAAAGAGAGGGTGTTTAAGACACAAGATACTAAGCAGAGGAGGACAGAGACCCTGGCAGTGAAAAACCAATGAGGTGAGTCCTGTGACCGCCCCAGCATATGCCTCGAGAGAATGTCCCGGTGCTGGGCAGGGAGGACTGGGGCAGGGCCTGAGGTCGCCCTGAGTTGAGGGGATGGGCCTCGCGTCCAGGAAGACCAAGATGGCTGGCGCTCGCGGCTAGAGCAGCGAAGGAGGGAGCTGCGCACAAAGGGAAGCACACGTGTGGAGGGTCAGTGAGAGATGGGCTGCGTGTTCACGTGAGGAAACTAGGCAAGAACAATGGAAGAACCTCCCAAAGATTAGAAGACACTGTGCCAGTGCTCACATAGGGAATGGCGCCTGTTCCCGCCAGCCAGACTGGAAAATGCATAGTTCATGGGCATTGAGTAGAGTACTCAGAAAGCTGGCATCTTAGTGGCGGGGAATAATTAGCCCCAGCGAGAGCACTGCCACATTCCTGCCTAAAATATCTTAAAAGCAAACCAGAAAGGATCAAACTGTTTTCAAGTAACTTACAGCATGCACAGAGAGAGACAGAGAGAGAGAGAGAGAGAGAGAGAAAGAACAAAAAACAAAAAGCCTCAGGAATACTGAGGCTTTGAATACAAAACATATTTAATACCCAAAATGTAAAATTTATAATATATGACATCTAATAAAAAATTACACAGTATACAAAAAATCAAGAAAATACAAATGTATAATAATGACAAAAAATTAAGCATGTAAAACTGACCAACAACATAAATATTAGAATTAACAAGGTAAGTTTACTAGTTACTATAACTATATTTCATATTTTAAAAAGGTTAAATAGAGACACGAAATATATTTCAAATATCTGAATTAAACTTCTAGAGTTTAACTTAGCAATGTTAGAGATAAAAATTAGAATGGGTAAGATTAACAGCATTATGTATGACAGGAAAAAATTGATAAGATTGAAAAAATTGTGCTAGAAACACTGCAAAATAGACATAAAGAGAAAGAAACCAACCAAGGAAAGGTATTAGTGAACAAGCTGCCCCATGTATGTGTAATCTGAGTCACCAAAGGAGAGAAAGGGTGTGATGGGAGAAAGGGAGGAAGAAAAATATTTTAAGGCAGAATGGCTGAAAAAGAATATTAAATTTGATGAAATCTATAAACCTACAGATCCAAGAAGCTCAATAAACCTCAAATATATAAAAAAAAATGAAGCTGCATGAAAACACACCATAAGTAGATTGTTCATAACCAGTGATAAAGAAAAAATATCTTAAAGACAGCAAGAGTAGAGAAGACACGTCATGCACAGAGAGGGATGAAAGGATGACTATGGTATGCACATGCACGTGTCCCCCAAACCCATGCTGAAACTTACTCACCGCTGTGGGAGTAGGAGGCAGGGCCTTCTGCAACGGGGTTAAGTCCTGCAGCTCCACCCTCGCGAAAGGATCAGTGCCTATGAAAGGGCTGGAGGGGACTAGCTTAGGCCCTTTCTGCTGCTCGGCCTTCTGCCACACAAGGACACAGCAGCAAGGCTCCTTCCTGGAAGCAGAAAGCTGCCCTCACCAGACACTCAGGCCTGGCGTCTCGGTCTAAGGCTCCCCGATCTACCAAGCTGTGAGCAATGGGTTTCTGCTCTTCACAACTTCTCAGGTATTTTGTTACAGCAGCACACACAGACAAAGACAAGGGTAATGGTGGTTGTCTCATTAGAAGCCATGCTATCAGGACGACAGTGAAGCACTACCTTTAAAGAATTGCGTACCAGCAAAAATATCTTTCAAAAACTAAGGTAAAATAAGGACTTTCTTCAGATACATGAGACTGAAGAGAAATCATCACCAGCAGATAGTCTATCCAAGAAATGTTCAAGTAAGTCCTTAGTCAGTCAGAGAGGAAAGCGTGCTGCATGATGACAGAGGTCTACAAAAAGTATTAGCAAGCCTGGATGTGGTAACTGCAGGAGGAAATGTATGAGAGTCTTTCCTTGTTATTTAAATATTGTAAAATGATAACAGACCATTTAAACAAAACTAATAATCATGCAGTTTGTGGTTAATATATGTAAAAGTAAAATGCATCACAGAAACAGCACAAAGTCTAGGTTGGAGAAATGGAAATACACTATTTATTACAACAAAGAAAGTGTTATAATAACACTTAAAGGTAGATTGTGATAAATTGATTTATATTATAATTGCTAAAGCAGCTGTTGTAACAAAACAAAGAGTTACAGCTAATGAGTAAACAAAGAAAACAATATGGAATCACAAAGAAAATACTAAATCCAAGAGAAGGCAGAAAAAGAGGGAATGCAGAGCAACAACAACCAAATAGATGAGACAGAACACAAACCACAATATGATAGATTTAAAACAAATCATATCAACAGTTACAGTAAATGGAAATGGCCAAACACCCCAATTAGCAGGCAGAAATTGTCAGACTGGATTTTAAAAAGCAAGACCCAACTATAGGCTGCTCACAAGAATGGCTGACAGAAATATGGTAAAAGTAAAAGTGTGAAGAAAGATGTGCTATGGTGATACCCTATAAAAAGAGATCAGGAATCAGACCCTCCACTCTGTTTCCATGCCAGGCCACTCAGGGCCCAGCTTCATGCCTCAGTCTCTCCTAGACTAAGAAACCTGCCCAAGAAACTCATCCCCAATACTGGATCTCTGCCCCTTTCCCCTGCTCAGCCTGCCTACCCTTGGACCTGCCCTTTCCCGAGCCTTGCTATAATCGCCTCTACCAACTCCTAGGTCCACAACAGTTTAACAGGCCCCAGCTGTCCTGGCCTGAGTGCCGGGACCCACACTGGGCCCTCCCTGTCCCCAGTCTGCTCTTGCCTCCATCGAAGATTCACAATTGGACCTCAAGGCTAGGTCTCCATCTGCACTGATCACGTGATGCCAGCCCCCTGCCGTCAGGCAGACAGCAGCTCTGCCACTGTGCTGGTCCAGGCCTCTGCTGCTTTGCAAGTTTCCATGAACTGAGCCCAGTCTCTGACCCCAGCCCTGACCCATGTCACTTCTTGGAGTTAATGGCTTGTGTGCATCTCTGAGCTCTGGCTCCTGCTGACCGTGGCTTGGACCCTTTCTTGTCTCCTTGGGGACATCAGATGTGCTTCACACAGGCACACAACAAGTGAGTCCTATTACTGTCTTGTTAATCAGAGGGTTGCAAAAATTCCAGTCCTGAGAATTGTTCTCATGTTGAACTGTGATAGAAGAGGTAATTTATTATGGCTACTGCCCCAGGGCCTGTAAAAATATTCTCTCCGTGGTATATTTCTGCCACTGTGGGCCTCTGAGATGTACAGGTAGAAGATATAGTAAGTCTCCAGAGAAAGAACATCATCAAAAGAGCGAGAAACATCCACATTGCAGGAAGCTGCAGGAACCTGGCTCCTTCTGTAGTAGAAAATTAGCATATAAATACAGAACCCAGTTGTCAGCAGGGGGTACCCCTGAAGAACACAGGCCAAAGGCCACCAGTAAGGGCCAGAGAGCAGCACAGCAAGGCAGCCAGGCTCCAATCCACCTGGGGATAAGAGAGTGTGAGAGGCACCAGCTAGTGGCCTCTGCAGGCCACAGCCGTGCTGAGCCAGGACTCCTGCCTGACCCTTCTAGCAGTCCCAAAGGATTTGTTAATGGACATCTGACTAGGCCGGGTGTGCAGGTGGGAAGGTTCTTCCTTCTGTAACTAGAGTTCTGGTGCTGGCAGATACAAATAGAGCAGGGCCTAGGGCCTCTTGTAAGCCAGGGACACAAAGCAGGTCTCACATCAGAGTCACCTGGGAGCTTGTTGAAATGTACAGATCCCAAGAATCAGAATGTTCAGGGACGGTGCTGAGGAAGTCTCATTTTCACAAGCCCCCTGGTGGGTCTCCTAAGCGTCAGCCTGGCAGGGCTTAGGGCTTGGGGGCCACTGGACTGGAGTTACGTAGGCCACAGTCACGCTCTCCTGGGTCCAGCTGGGGCTGGGGAGAGCTCAACAACAAGGTGCTTAGTCATTTTCCTCCCACGTGCAGGCTGTTCAGGTAAAAATCTGCACCGAGCTGGAACGCAGCGGTTTGACGGCGTCAGGGTCACTGTTGCCATGTGTCATCTCTGAAGAGTTTCCTTTGGTCCCAGAAACAAGCCCCTGAGCTTAGGACACTGGAGCAGACAGAGCCCAAGGCGGGTTTGCTCAGGAGAGTCTGGGTCATGACACATAACAGCCTTAGGGGACAAGAACCCAGCATGCAAAAAAAAAAAAAAAAAAAAAGCCAAGTGTAAGAGGCAGGCCGCAGGAAACAGCAGTATTCATGGGAGTTCGTTCACCCCTCTCTGCTCATCTGTTCTTCCATCCAGTGAAATACTGAGTGAAACAGTATTTCACTCAGACACTGGTCCAGTCACATAAGGATTCACCCAAACCAGGTCACTGCAGCACAGGACGTCACGAGGTGCACAGTTGCGTGGAAAGTGGTCTCTGCCGCAGGGAGCTGGCAGCCTCATGCAGCGATGGTGCGTGTGCGACAGATACGCCAGCTTCCCGTCTCCCCCGGCCATGCGGACGGGCATCTGCAGCCTCAGGATCCACCACCGCAGCGCAGGCGGCAGCTGCTCCCCACTGTTGGGGTTTCGAGGCAAAATGGAACTTATCCACACTTAGTCCAGAAGAGGGAATAAAGAGAAATCAACACTGTGGGGCATTATAGCCACTGGATATACATTACCTGCTTTAATCCTCAAAACTGCCCTTAGTTATTTATCCTATAATCCCCATTTAATGGCTAAGGAAAGTGAGATTTGAGAGATTACGTTATTTAACAGCACTGGGGCTGACTTTGGGTGTGAGCTCAGCTGTGTCTGGAACCAGCATGCGGGTTCTCTTCATCGGGATGTGCCACGCCCTGTGCATGCCCACGGCTGCCGAGACGTAGATGGGTGAACAGACGACTGAGGCTGTCGCACTGCGGTGGGCGTGTGCACGGGAGGGCCTGGAATGCCGTCTGTGCTGGGAGCTCAGGGTGACAAGACACTGCGGCGGGCCTGCAGAGCCCCCTCCCCTGCTAGCCTGGTGCGGGGCAGGGGCCCCTCTCCTGGGGGCTTCACACCACAAGACAGAAATGAACAAATAGGCCAGAAAAGGAGTTCAACTGACCTAAAGTTCGTACATGGCTCGAAGTAACTAAAAACACTACATGGCAATATGTGCAAATTTCTTTTCTTTTATAGTAAGATATGGCCTGTTTTATTAAGTTACTATTATTATTATTTAAGTTACTATTTTTATTGTTATTATTATTATTTTTAGAGATGGGGTCTCACTATGTTGCCCAGGCTGGTCTCAAACTCCTGGCCTCAAGCAATCCTCCCACCCCAGCCCCCCAAAGTGCTAGGATCACAGGTGTGAGACGCTGCACCTGGCCATGTGCCCAGTTTTTTATTACAGCATGTTTTTTTTTTTTTTTTTGAGACAGAGTCTCACTCTGTTGCCCGGGCTAGAATGCAGTGGTGTCAGCCTAGCTCACAGCAACCTCAAATCCCCGGGCTTATGTGATCCTCCTGCCTCAGTCTCCCGAGTAGCTGGGGCTACAGGCATGTGCCACCATGCCAGGCTAATATTTTCTATATATATTTGTAGTTGTCCAGATAATTTCTTTCTATTTTTAGTAGAGATGGGGTCTCGCTATGTTGCCCAGGCTGGTCTCAAACTCCTGGCCTCAAGCAGTCCTCCCACCCCAGACCACCAAAGTGCTGGGATTACAGGAGTGAGACACTGTCCAGCCAGGCCACTACATTGAAGCAGTGGCCAAGGCATGGGGAGGCCTTCAAACTTCTATCCCCAGGTCTAATGCAACAGTGTGGCGAGAAGGGGAGTCGTCTGGATGTGAAGGGATAGAAAACCAAAGCCTCTGCCCAGAAGCCTGCCCGTGGCCGCGCAGGGCTGGCTGCAGATGGAGCACCAGGAGCCTGGGACACTTTTTACTTCCATGTGAATAATCTAGCAGTGAGAGGCATGGCTGGTCCCGGCTACGTGGCAACTTCAATTTTTCTTCCTCCTACTCAAGGATTTAGAGTTTGCTGGAAGTTGGGGGAGCCCTGGTTGGCTGTACTCCATAAACAGTGCACTGTGGTAGCTCCCATTCCCCCAAAGGCAAAAGAAATTGAAAGTCTGGGCTCATTACTACTTTCTGTTGTCAGGAGAGCCTCATAGGTTCTTGGGAAAAATGTAGAATGGTGTAGTCATAAGAATTTTCCATTCGGCTCAAATCCAACTGGACTAACAGTGAGTTTCTGTGCCATCCCAAGAATTTCAGATGGATAGGATCATTTAATGTGCACAGTAATTCTATGATTGGGATTTACTGTTCTTGTTCTATAGGAAGACATTGAGGCTTGAGAATGAAAATTTTCCTCCCTATCCCCACCAAGCAAGAAGCTGAACAGACAGAAAGTTGCAAAACAAGTTGTCTTGGACAGTCTAGGCTATTATAACAAATTACCATAAACTGGACTGCTTATAAACATAAATTTATTTCTTACAGTTCTGGAGGCTGGAAGTCTGAGATCAGGGTGCCACAGGGTCAGGGTCTGGTGAGGGACATGTTGCTGGTTTCAAACTGCTGGCTTCTCCTTGTATCCTCATGTGCAGGGAAGAGGGTGAGGGAACTCCCTGGGGTCCCTCTCATAAGAGCACTAATCCTATCCACGAAGGCCCCACCCTCATGACCTAATCACCTCCCAAAGATCTCACCTTCTAATACCATCACATCAGGGGTTAGATTTTCAACTATGAATTTCAGTCCATGGCACAAGTCAAGCCAGCTTTCTTTGAAAAGGAAGACTTTAAGCAAAGGTAGCTGTTAAGTTTGGGACATACGTGTGCTTTCTGGAGGCGAACAGTTGTTTGTTCTGTGCCATTCCTGTTCCAATCCTCTTCCCCACTGGGCTGTCTGCACTTCCCGCTTACAGGGAAGCCCTTCCTGCCCAGCCCCGTACGGGGCCCAATGCTCAGGAAGGTGCTGGCGGTGTGGTCACGGTGCATAGACCACCGGGCTGCTGCGCACGCAGGGGGCGGGGTCTCTGGCTGGGAGGGTTCCTGGTGACCACAGAGTGAGTGGAGGAGGCTGAAGTGCTGGCAGGAGAGGTTCTCTTTCTGCATCAAAGGTAGTAGATAATTAGTAGTTGAACAAGCACATTGATGGGAAATGAGTGAGTGAATAAACCTATCTTTTTATTTTTCATTTTTATTTTTCACCTCCTGCCTTCTCTTACTTTTTCTCTTTTCCCTGCTGCTTTCTGGGTGGAATGTCATCAGTTGTGGGTGTGAGTTTTGCTGCCCCTCTTGGAGCATCTTCAGAATATCATTCTTGCAAATGACCCTTTGAACCTGATCCAACTGAGCTCAATGTTTCAATCTGTATTTGAGAGCCCCGTGATATATGCTTCTCTGGAAAAAAATCACTCAACTTGAGTCACATGGAGATTCTTTTTATTTTTCCTTGTGTCTTTACATGGTCAGAAAGTTAACAACCCAGTCTCCAGAACTTCCACCTTGCGGAGCCCCGGCCTGAGTGCTGGCGACGGTTTCAACCGTGCCGGCGAGTGGGGCTGGAGAGCTCTGGCTCCAGACACCGGGCCGCGTGCTGTCTGTGAACGCCAAGTGCTTCGCCTCTGACATCTGCTGCCCCGTGGGCATTCAGTGGGATGCTGTGACCAGGGTTAGAAATCTTCCTCTCAGACTTTTTTGTCCTATTCAGATGGAGTAACAGGGATCATGTGTATCCTCCTTCTTGAAACAACTAAAAAAACACTGACAGAAGTATATGGAACACTTACTCTCAGGACGACGGACAAGGTGATGAAGGGCAGCCAGCCCTGAGAAACAGGAGAAGGCCCCAGCAGGACGTTGAGCTCCAAGATCGTCCCAGATACCACCTGTGAAAAAGTCTGGGCTGCAGGGCAGGGCAGGGAACCCGAGCAGAACCTGGTGGTCTCCCCGAGTTGGTAGGACAGAACTGAGTTACGGGGCGCATGGCAGGTGGAGTCACAGGGCAGAGCGCCGGAGAGGACAGAGCTGCAGAAAGGCGTGGAGGTCCTCAGAGGGTGCCCTCAGGTGCTCCGCAGAGTGTGGGGGTGGGAGCACACTTGCGAGGGAACGAACCCAGGCATGAGGAAGACCCACCTGGCAAGATTAGAGGGAATGGGGCCTGGAACTTACACAGGGCTTAATATAGAGGTTGTCCCCAAAAGCCAGAATAGAAAACTTTATGATTAATGGAGCATCAGATAAAGTCCTGAGATTGTTCTTGTCCCAGTAGTGGGGGAAATTAGCTTTAGACTAAACACTGTGTGGTCGCCACCTAACAAAATCTAAAAATAAGCCATGAAATGGTCAAACTGTTTCCAATTAACTATGTCCAAGAAAAATAAAAAAAAAAATTAAGAATATTTATAGGAACACAGAAGTATTCAGCATCCAAAATGTCAAAATTTATAATTTTGGCATCCAATCAAAAATTACCAGGCATACAAAGAAACAGGAAATCGTACTCCATGATAAGGAGAAAAATCAATCAATCAAAACTGACTCACTTTCTGGTGCCAGGACAAGATGGATTTGACACATTCCTCCCTACTCCTCCCTCTGAGCACAGCCGTAAGTGCTGGCATTATAGACGTGACGCACGTAGGAAGACTCTGAAAGGCAGGGGAAGGAGAAAGGCAGTGGCCTCAGGAGCCAGGGAACGTGCAGTGGTGAGTTTCTCGAGTCTTCCTTTTTAGCCTGATATATCCCAGGCTAGTGCTGAAGAATCCAGCAGCTGGAAAGGCCAATCGGCACTGACAAAAAACCCCACCCAACTAGGGTGGTGTCTGAAAACGAGAGATAGGGTCCATGTGAGCCACGAGGGAGGAAACACTAAGGGCCCCTCTCCTCTCAGTGGTGGTGGCGTCTGCAGAGGCCTTGCCCAGCAGGAACGGACGGCCCTTCCCCACCGACACTTCAACGCGGCTGGAGTCAACAGCCTGCAGTGTTACCCTGGCCAACCGCACCGGCTGGGTCCTCCTTCCCTCCTCAGCTCTGCCCCAGACACGCCTTGTTGAAACAGAAGATACAGATTGAAGCAAGATACAGAGTTTCCTGTGATAACATCCAGAATACACAGGCTATAATTGAAATCACCACTCATCCCAAGAACAGGAAAATCTCAACTCGAGTGAGAAAAGACGATCAACAGACGCAAACCTCAATATGACACAGACGTCGGGATTGTCTGACAGAGATTCTAAAGCCGCCTCATACAAATGTTTCAACGCAAAATTATGAGCATGCTGGAAACAGAGTCCTAGAAAACAAACAAGGTATAAAGGAGAACAGAATGGGAATTTTGTAGCTTAAAAATGTAGTGGTCATAATAGAAACCTACTGGGTGAGTTCAACAGCAGAACGGAAATGACATAGAAAGAATCAGTGAATTTGAAGATAGAAAAATAAAAGTTACACTCTGAAAAAAGGAGAGAAAATAGACTGAAGGAAAATGAACAAAACCTCAGAGACCTGTAGGATGATAACAAAAAATCTAAATTTGTGTCGTCAGTGGCACAGGAGAAGATGAAGAGTACAAGGTTAAAGACATGTTCAAAGAAATAATTGCTAGACATTTTCCAGATTGGAAAAGAACATTAATCTCTATGTTCAAAAAAATGAGTGCAAAACAGACAGGCACAGGAAATCTGTGCCAAGAAAAATGTAATCAAGCTCTGGAAATTAAATGCATGCAAGTACACAAATTATTTAAGCAGCAACAGAGAAAAAAATTGAATACAGTAGATTTCTCATCAGAAAACATGGAGGCTGGAAGGAAGCGGCACAGCAGTTTTCTCAAGTGCTGACAAAAGAAAAAACTGACAACTGAGAATTCTTTTGAGTTCCTGGAATTTCTTTCAGGATTAAATGAAGAAATTTGAAAACAGAAAAAAAGCAATTATATAAAAGGCTATTTCTCTGGAAAAATAAATAAAATTGAAAAATCTCTAGCAAAACAGAGAGAGGAGGATGTACCAGAGGAGAGAGACGACACAGATTATCAAATGACTGATATCAGGAATGACATTGGGGACACCATGACAGGCCCCGCAGCCACCTAGAGGATAACAGAGTGCCATGACTGACTCTACAGCACAGACAAAATGGGTTAATTCCTCAAAAAGCACAAACTATCCAAACTCGAACAATATGAAACAGATAATTTGGATAGCCCTATAACTTTAAGAAAATTGAATTTGTAATTTAAAATCAACTGAAAAATCTCCAGGTCCACATGTTTTTGCTGGAGAAGTCTACACAAATAACACCAATTCCACACAAACTCTTCCAGAAATTACAAGAGGAGAGAATACTTTCTAATTCATTTTATGAAGCCATATTGCCCTGATACCAAGCAAGACACAGACAATACAAAAAAGAAAACTGCAGACTGATATCATTATGATTCAAAAATCCTTAAGAAAATATTAGCATATAAAATTCAGCAATATCTACTCATAATTTTACATCATGACAAAGTAGTTTATTCTAGAAATGTAAGGCTGGTTCAATATTCAAAAATCAGCCAAGGTACTCCACAATACTAAAAGGCTAAACACAAAAATCCATACACATGCAACAAAATTCAACACCTATTATAATAAAAATTAAACAACAGAAAAATAGTAATCATGGGAAGCATCCTCAACTTGATAAAGTGAAACTACAAAAAACTTTCAGCTGAAAATCACACTTAATGGTGAAAGGCTGAAGGCTTTCCCATAAGAGCGGGAAGAAGGTGAATATATCTGCACTCACCACTCTGTTCTTCCTAATGCTGGGCCTCCTAGACAGCAAAATGAAGCAAGAAAGGGGAGTAAAATAGAGATCTGCATGGAAGATACAAAATTGTCCTCATTTGCAGATGACATGATAGTCTACATAAGATATCTCAGAGAATTCACCAAATTATTTTTGTTAAAACCCTCATGAGTGAGTCCAATACAGTCACAGTATACATGATCAACATACATACAATAAACCAGATTTCTGTACACTATCAACGAACATATGGAAAATGACATTTTAAAAATACAATAACATTTAGAGTCACTAAGAAAGCAAAATGCTTAGGCATAAATCTGACAAACCATGTACAGATTTATATGTGGAAAACTACAAAGTGCTAAGTGACAGTAATCAAAGAGGAGCTAAATAATTGGAGAAATATATTGTGTTCATGGATTGGAGGACTCAACGTAGAAAGCACCAATTTTCTCAAACTTTTCTGTAGGTTTAACACAATTTCTATCAAAATCCCAGGAGGTTTCTTTTTTTATGTAGCTTTAGACAAGATTATACTAAAATGTGTTTGTAAAAGCAAAGAAACGAGTACAGAAAAAACAATTTTGAAAAATAAAATAAAATAGGTGGAATCAGTGATTTAAAGATTATTGTATAGACACAGTGATCAAGACTGTGGTGTTGGAGGAGGTATAGTCACAGACGTCGGTGGGAAGAATAGAGAACACAGAAAGAGACCTACACAGCTATTGCTAACTGTTGACCGAAGTGTAAAATCAGTTCACTAGACGAAGGATATCCTTTTTAACAAATGGTGCTAGATAAAAGCTATAGCAATAAAAACTATACAAAATTAAATCAGTGAGAAAGATTGCATGTCCATAGACAAAAGAAAAAAGGAACCTTGTACATTATACAAAAATTAACTCAAAATAGGCCACACCTCCAACTGTAAGACATAAAAATATACAACTTTTAGAAGAAAACATAGGAAAAGAAACTTTGAATCCTAGAGCTTGGTGCAGAGTTCTTAGACATCATGCCAAAAGCATGATTCATAGTCATAAAAGAAAAAATAATAAATTGGACTTAATCAAAGTTAAAAACTTTTGCTTTGTGAAAGACTCTGATAAGAAAATGAAAAAACAAACTACATTCTGAAAAAGAACCATTTGTAAACCATATATCTGACAAAGAACTAGAATATATAAAGAACTGAACAGTAAAAAAAAATCCAATTATAAAACGGGCAAAAGCTATGACGAGACATTTCATCAGAGAGGGTGTACAGATGGCAAGTAAGCACATGAAAACCTAGAAATCGTTACCCAGAGAAATATCTTTCCAAAAGAAACATGGAATACATTTGTTAAATATACAAAAGCTGGAAGAATTGATTGCCAGCAGACCAGTGCTACAGAATAGTTAAAAGAGTTTCTTAAAGCAGAAGGCAAATGATGCCCAATAGAAACCTGAAGCTAAATAAGGAACTAAAAGCATCAGGAATGGTAACTGCCTTTGGAAATATAATGGAGTTTATTTTGCATTTGTTTAAGAGATAATTGGCTGTTTACATACTACCAAAAGTAATAACAATGTATTGTGAGATTTAGGACATACATATAAGTAAGATTATTATATTATTATTATTACATTGATAGAGAAATGAAAAATTCCTTCAGACAAAAAACCTCTCCTCCTTGGGCCTCACGTAACCGCTAAACTGCTGCCGCTCTCGCTTCTGTAAACCGCTTGCAGCAGCTTCCTGCTATGACTGGATGGCACAGAAAGAATTTCTATAGAAACCCTGTACCAGGAATTAAGGTTGTTCAAAACCCTGCCCTTGCTAACCACATTGTGACTGTTAAAAGAGAAAAAAAAAAATGAAATGTATAAAAGACCATTACACTTTCTGTTGGGGGCTCAGAATTTGGTGACGAGGCCCCTCTGAGCCGGCGTAATAAACCTGCTTTTCTGCACATTTAAGTGCCACTCGGTTTGTTCTCCGTCAACTCTGCTGTAACATTTTGGTTCTCCAACTGGGAAAGCCCCATTGTGCTGGCTCTTTGATGCCACCGGCTCAGGACAGGAGAGCAAGGCGCGCGGTATCCTGTTTGTGGATAATTTCCGCTTCCCTCGGAGGGCTCTGCCGACCGCCGAGCCCGGAACCCGCCCGGAGGAGGTGAGGTAGGAAGAACCAGGCAGAAGACAATGGATCCGGTAAGGTCCCGGGACTCTGCTCCAGTCGTCAGGCCCGTCCCAGGGGACGAAGAGGCTCCTGATCCCCTTCTCAAGGTAGAGGTTCCCCAGAGGGAATGCGATAATCGCTTTGTGTGTTTGCTCGTGTGCACGTGAAAGTTTCCACAGCCTGTGGCCACGGAACTCGATTGGGTCCTCACCTGCGTCTCTGTAGAACAGAACGAAATTCTACAGAAACTCTCTACCAGGAACTGAGGTTGTTCAAGACCCTGTGGCAGCGTTGCCCAGCATAACAGTGACTCGCTCCCCAGAAGGGAAGTGACCCGTCCCGGGATTTATACGGTAGCACCTTAGCCTAAGTCCCCAGGAGGGGAGCAGCCAGGGGAACAACTGAGAGAACCCCCACCCTGTGCGACACCGCTCGCCAGTCCAACATGGGAGGGCGGGAGTCCAGACCCACAGTTCGCAGGTGCATGTGAAAGAATTTTAAGAAGGGATTCTCCGGCGATTAGGGAGTTAAGATGACTCCCAACTGCCTCCATACGCTCTGTGGAGTCGAGTGGCCCTCTTTTGGGGTTCGGTGGCCAGATACTGGCACACTTGATGTCCCAACGGTTCCGGCAGTTTGAAACTAGTCACAGGTACTCCAGGGCACCCCGACCAGTTCTGATATATTGATTCCTGCCTAGAAATAGCTCAGACTCTGCCTCTTTGGGTTCGGTTCTATGTAGAGAAGGGTCAGAGTAGGGTCCTCTTTGCTCAGAAGCCAAAGAAGGTCCCCAGCCTTAAGACTATCTACCAGGGACCACCGGAAGATGACCTAGGGCTGCCTCCCCCATACGATCCTGCTGACCTGACACCAGGGCCACCACCAACAGCCCCAGACACTCCACCACCATCAGACCCACCACCCCAGATGCCAGAAACACCTACAAAGGGGACCCCAGTAGCCCACCATCTCTGCTCCACCCAAAATCTGATTCTGGCCCTCCAGCTGCCAGTCCACGAGGTTCGAGGCCAGCCCCAAGGTACCAATGACAGAACCATCCAGCCTGGGCAGCCAGTCCTCTACTACCAGCCTTTCTCCACCACAGACCTACTGAATTGGAAGCAACACACTCCCTCCTATTCTGAAAAGCCACAGGCCATGATAGACCTCCTGGAGAGCATTTTCCAGACTGTCAACCAACTTGGAAAGACTGCTGGCAGCTACTCCTGACACTCTTCAACACGGAGGAGTGGTGCAGGATCACCTCGGGTGCCCGGAAGTGGATCCAGGCCCACGTGCCCGCGGGAGTCCTTGATGTGGAACCATGGGCCCAACGTGCTGTACCTGGTACTGCACCCACATGGCATTTCAACACCCCCGGGAGGCCGGGATGCCCTGACCAGGTACCGGGAGGCCCTCATACATGGTGTCTGGGAGAGAGCTAAGAAGCCCACTAATATGAATAAGGTTGCTCTAGTCACACAGAAGGCAGATGAAGCTTCCAGGGACTTCTACGAGTGTCTTTGTGAAGTCTACAGAATCTACATTCCCTTTGACCCCGAAGCACCGGAAAATCAACGGATGGTGAATGCGGCCTTCGTGGCACAGGCGCACCTAGACATACAACGGAAACTAGAGAAGTTAGAGGGCTTTGCTGGGATGAACATTACTCAGCTGATGGAAGTAGCCCAGAAAGTATATAGAAATCAGGACTGGGTTGCCCAGAGTGAAAGTGAGAGAAAAATGAGACAAAAGGCCACACTCCTAGCAGCAGCACTTGGGAATCCTGCACCCCCTCCAAAATCGGGCCAAGACCTGGAGAAGGGACCCCGGAGAAGGGGAATACTGAGACCAGACCAGTACACGTATTGCAAGGAAACCGGACACTGGAAGAATGAGTGCCCCCACTGGAAAACTGGCCTCCCTTTGAAACAGAATTCTCCCCTAGGCTTCCAGCCAGATCCAGAAACACAGGACCTCATCAGACATGCAGGCACCAACTCAGAATAGGGCCGACCGGGTTCCCTCAACCTTGGCCCCCAGGAGCCCATGGTCATTATGAATGTGGGGGCCAGCCAGTGACTTCCATGGTGGACACCAGGGCAAAACACTCAGTGGTGACCACTCCAGTAGCCCCACTCACCGGGCAGGAGACAACCATAATAAGAGCCCCCCTGAGAATGGCTCCTGGGACACCAATCAAATCCTGTTAGCACCTGAATGGCCGGAAAAGCCCAAGTACTCTCCAGAAAACAACAGTTGGGCAAAACAAGAAGGTTCTAAAAGAAATAACTTGGAGTGCTGGCGCCTACTGGACAATCGGATCTTCATCCCTGGAAAGCTAGCATATCTGATTACCTCCCAATACCACTTTCTGTGCCACATGGGAAAGACAGCCCTAACTAATCTGCTCCACAGGTATTACTACATTTCTAGGCTCCCCTCTCTTGCTGCCGCTGTCTGTGCTCGCTGCCTAGTCTGGGCCAAGACCAACGCAACCACATGGCCCAGTCCTACCCCGGGCATCCAATACACAGGGACCTCCCCCTTTGAAGATGTAGAAATTGACTTTGCGGAAGTAAAACCATGCAGGGGATTCAAGTACCTGCTGGTGACGGTGTGCACTTTTTCAGACTGGCTCAAAGCCATCCCCACCCGAACTGAAAAAGCTAGAGAGGTAGTAAAAATCCTTCTAAAAGAAATCATCACATGGTATGGACTGCCACTCTCATTCAGCAGTGACAACGGGCCCAGATTCATGGTAGAGATAAGACAATCCTTGGCTAAAATGTTAGGAATCAAGTGGAAACGTCATACTGCATACAGGCCACAAAGTTCAGGGAAAGTAGAGCGCATGAACCAAACCCTCAAAACCACCCTCACAAAATCGTGTCAGGAAACACAACTACCCTGGAAAGATTTACTCAGCTTCTCACTCCTCAGAGTCATATGTACCCCAGGACCAGCAGGGTACTCACCCTCTAAAATTCTATATGGAAGTCCCCCACCCATAGTGAGGGGGGTCAAAGGAGATATTAGACAGATAGGGGAATGATATCTACATACACAGCTTATTTCACTATCCCAGGCCCTAAGCCAGATTAACCACACTGGTTTAGAAAGAACTCCCATAGCCTCAGGACTCCTGGTCCAACTCCACCAGCCTGGAGACTTAGTCTGGGTTAAAGACTGGAAAAAGACACCCTTAGAGCCCATGTGGACAGGCCCTCACACTGTTGTCATAGTCGCCCCTACTGCTGTTACTACTGTTAAAGTTACAGGTATAATACCTTAAATCCACCACTCAAGGGTAAAGAGGGCTGCACTTAATAACCGCTTAAACTCCTGGACAGCGCAATGAAACCCAGAAAATCCACTAAAGGTTCACCTACGCCCGAAACCCACCCAGACTACACCAACAAAGACTGCGCCAGCCCAATGAACGGACTGACTCTCAGCATTGCAACCAGATTCCTCAGACTGTTGGCCCTACTTTTGGGCATCAGACTTTATACAGTGATCCCTAAAGACTGGACAGTGTGGGGAAAAATAATCTTTACTGTATTGTACTGGGCCATAGCAGGATGTTTCTTCTACTTCTGACACTAACTCTGACCCCTGTAGTAGAGGGAGGGCCCAAGCCCCCGTGCCCAGGAGCATGCCACTCTCCAGTCAGGGGCTACGCAGGGGCTGCCTTTATCTCCCAGACTTACATGCCAGCAAAGTGCTACATCAGAGCCACTCTGTGTACTTATGGCAGCAAACTCTATCGGACCAGGCAAATCATTAGCCCAGATAGATTCACTAGCTGCGGTGGCCTTACAAAACCTGACAGGCCTTGGATCTCCTCACTGCAGAAAAGGGGGGAACTTGCGTCTTTCTGGGGGAAGAATGTTGTTATTATGTAAATCAATCAGGGATAGGAACTACAAAGGTCAAAAAATTAAAAGAAAAAATAAAAAAGAGAAACCAAGGGTTAAAACTGTCATGGGGTTTCAACCTCGGGCCATGGGTTACGTGGTTATTGCCACTAGCAGAACCCATCATAATTATACTCCTTTTAATAACCTTAGGCCCCCAAATTTTTAGCCTCTTCACCAGGTTCATACAAAATACAGTTTCACAAGCCACAGCCCTAACCATAATTTTACAGGAATATCATGATGCCTTATAGAAAGAATTTGGTAATAAGCATCAAAGGGGGGAAATGATAGAGACAGGAAAAATTCCTTCAGACAAAAAACCTCTCCCCCTTGGGCCTCATGTAACCGCTAAACTGCTGCCACTCTTGCTTCTATAAACCACTTGCAGCAGCTTCCTGCTATGACAAGACAGCACAGAAAGAATTTCTGTAGAAACCCTGTACCAGGAATTAAGGTTGTTCAAAACCTTGCCCTTGCTAACCACAGTGTGACTGTGCCCGACGTCCTCCCTAAGAGAAAAAAGAAATGAAATGTATAAAAGACCATTACGCTTTCTGTTCGGGGCTCAGAATTTGGTGGCGAGGCCCCTCTGAGCCGGCCGGTGTAATAAACCTGCTTTTCTGCACCTTTAAGTGCCACTCGGTTTGTTCTCGGTCAACTCTGCTCTAATAACATAATAAAACAAAGGCTTGTAGGAGAGAAATGTAAGTGTCCTGTGCTAAGGTTGCTATGCAGGCAATATGGTAATATAACTTAAAGGTAGACTGCGATCAGTTAAAAATGTATACTATAAACCTGTGGCCCCTAAGCCCTGGGCCATGGGCCAGTACCGCTCCGTGGCCTGTTAGGAACCAGGCTGCACAGCAGGAGGTGAGCCGTGGGCAAGCGAGCAAAGCTTCATGTGTATTTACAGCTGCTCCCCATCACTAGCATCACCGCCTGAGCTCTGCCTCCTGTCAGATCAAGGGTGGCATTAGTTTCATAGGAGCGTGAACCATACTGTAAACTGTGCACGGGAGGGATCTAGGGTTGCGGCTCCTTATGAGCATCTAAAATGCCTGATGAAGCTAAGGTGATGCTAGCACTGGGGAGCGGCTGCAAATACAGATTATCATTAGCAGAGAGGTTTGACTGCACAATAAATGTAATGTGCTTGAATCATCCTGAAACCATCCCTGCCCCCTGGTCCATGGAGACATTGTCTTCCATGAAACTGGTCCCCATGCCAAAAAGATTGGGGACTGCTGCTATAAACCCTAAAGCAGCCACAAAAACAACACATCGAAGAATTATAAAGAGCCTGCTAAGAAGATAAAATTACATGACAAAAATGTTTAATTTAAAAGGAAACAGAAAAATGGAAACAGGGGGATAAAATACAGATAAAAAAGAAATCACATTAAATATAAATGGAATAAACACAAAATTAAAAAGCATAGAATTTGAGATTGAGTAAAAAAGCAAGACTTAAGTATATACTGCCTGTAAGAAACCTGCTTACATATAAAGACTTAAAAAGGTTAAGATAAAAGGATAGAAAAAGATTCTTTTAGATAATAACCCTAAACAAAGAAAGTTATTAATATCAGGCAAAATAGATTTCAAAGCAAAAAATATTACTAAGTTTAAAGTGGTTCCACTTATGACAAGGGGCTTATTCATTGAGAAGACATAAACATTTTATATGATTATACACAGCTAACAACAAAGCTTCAAAATACATGACCCACGAAGAGATAAAATTACAAGGAAAATTAGAGAAACCCACAATTAGAGTAAAACATTGAATCTCTCTCTCTCGCTCTCTCCGATACTATAAGCAGAAAATCAGGAAAAATTACAGACATCTTGAAGACTTGTACAATATCAAACACCTTGACCTACCTAATACTTATAAATGCTACATCTAGCCACAGAAGAATACACATTCTTTATAAGCACAAATGGAATATTAGAAAAGGAGAATAGTCTCAAATCAACTAACTCAATTTGAAAATGAGAAAACTAGTAAAAGAATAGCAAATGAAATACAGAATGAGCAGAGGAAAGGAAATGATAAAGATGAAAAGAGAAAACAATGAAACAGAACAAAAGAAAATAGAAAATGATACAGAAAATTAGTGAAACCAGCAGCTGATTCTTTGAGAAAATTGATAAATTTCTAGCCAGAGTGAACAGGAAATAAAAAAAGAGAGGAGACAAAAATTTCCACTAATATTAGGAAAGAAAGAAGTGAGATGCCACCATCCAGAGCATGCCTGTAAGAAGAAGTTTTAGACAAAAGAGAAAAAACAAACAAACAGATTGGAAGAGGGTCAGAAGGAAGGGTTCCTGAACCTACAGGAGACTCCATGGGAAGAGGTTGCAGAGCAGAACTGGAAGGAGAAAGGCATTGGCAGGGATTAAGCCACAAGAGGCTCAGAGACCAGCAAGAAGCGTAGTTGGATCTGTTAACATCTCCCTCCCCCACATCTTGGACTGTTGGTGGGTTCCTGAGCTGCTGGAGAGACCTTCTGTCAATGTGATCCCAGAGTCTGCTGCTGCCAGTGAGCAGAGAGCTTCTTGCAGACAGGGCACCAGGTTCCCAGACCACACAGGGCGCCTCCTGCCCCACTGACCTGAGCCAGATGGCAGGTGCCATATTGCTTCTCTACACACTGGGTGCCTTTGTCCTCACCAGGGGACCTCAACCCCTCAGGTTTCATCTTGCTCATCCCCACACAAACATTTCCCAACTTTGACCCAGGTTGCAGGAGCCACAGGGGTATAGTGGGTACCAGGTGATCTGCATGACCTCAGAGCCCCATCATTCTGGGCAGACTGCCTCCCTGAGACAGAGTTGGAGATGACCAGAGGGTGATCTTTCCTCTAGCCAGACTCTTTTTCTCCCTTACCCTCCCCCACTCATGGCTTCCAAGAGAGACAATTGAGCCACCACACAGGGGCTTACACAGGGAATGGGGTTCAGATCTTTCCTTTTGGGGCCCTGCAGCAGATGGAGGGGTGCTTGGACTGTGAGCTCCCTGCCCGCCAGCCCTTTCTGGTGCTGCTTGCCCAGTGATTCTAGCAGACTGGGACAAGCTCTGAGGTAGAGGGACATTGAACCAGCTTGGGCACTCCATGGGTGACTTGGAACCAGCATTCTTCTCCTGACATGGTCAGGGATAGCCTGGGGGACAAACCCACAGACCAGATCTTGTATATCCAGGTCTCAATCGCATTGCTCAGGGTCACAGAGGGGATATTTGTGAATTAGTCTCAGGAAGTGTGGGTTCCTGCAGGGGCAGATGAGGGGTGAGAGGGCATCATGGGTCCTAACTGTGGCATGCTCTCAGGGCACCTGTCCTGCATGGGAGGACCATGCTTCCAGCTCAGGCTGGGATCCTTGGTAGGGAAACTCCAGGCCCACATAACAGTCATGCGGGAGCTTGGCTGGCTTGAGGTCCTGACTGCAGGTAGAGGCCCAGAAGAAACCACAGAATAAGGGAAGGTGGAAAGAAGTGAAGCCTGCTCCAGACTGTCAATGACTGCAGGTCTCAGACAGCCCCACCTCCACATGCAGACTTTCTGGTTGAATGGGGCCAATTCTGCCCACAGTCAGAAAACAGAGCTTTGATCCTGCTAAAAGCATTTGTAAAGCTTCAGGGCAGGCTCTGCCAGCTCAGCCTCACCCAGCCTCACTCCACACCCGCCCCTGTTGAGGTGGAAAATAAGGACACACCTAGAAGTTCCAGAGCCCCACCCACCACCTGGGACACTAGAGTGCTTCTCCAGAGGAACTAGAGCTGGTCACAGGACCCAAAAATAACATTGCAGCTTGTTCCTGCCAGCAAGCACCACCTACTGACAGGGAGGTCAATTTGTATGCTCTTTATTGCATTTACTGACTCATTATACAGGGTGTGGTCAATTCTGACCCACAAGCACCACCCACTGTCTCAGAGATTAAACTGGGTGTGTCAGTATCTAAACAAAAGAAAATCCCAAGGTAAGAAGCAACCGCTGCTCCAGAGGGGAAGGAATCAGCGAAAGAAGTCCAGAAGTATAAAGAATCAGAGTGAAAGGACACCCCTAAAAGGGAGCACCAGCTCTCCAGCAATGGATACCAACCAAAATCAGAATATTGAAATGACAGATGAAGACTTTTGAACATTGATTGTAAGGAAGCTCAATGAAATGCAAGATAAAATGGAAACCCAACACAAAGAAAACACAAAAATAATGCAGGAAATGAATAAAAAATTCACTAAATAAATTGAAATATTAAAGAAAAATCAAATAGAACATCTGGAAATGAAAAATTCATTCAAGGAATTACAAAACACAGTGGAATGCCTTAAGAATAGGTTAGATGAGGCAGAAGAAATAATCTCAGAGGTTGAAGGCAACACCGTTCAATTAAATAAGTTAGTCACAGAGATAGGTCAGAGAAATAAGAGGAACTAGCAAAGCATACAAGAAATGTGGGATTATGTGAAGAGGCCTAATATAAGAATCATAGGCATCCCTGAGAGTGGAAAGAGAAAATACACAGGGTTGGATAATTTATTTGAGTGAATAATGGAGGAAAATTTCCCTGGCCTTGCCAGAAATCTAGCTGTCAAGGTACAAGAAGCTCAAAGGACTCCTGGGAGATTCATCACAAAGAGTAAAACCCCATGACACATAGTTATCAGACTGGCCAAAATAAACATGAAAGAGGCCCTCCTACAAGTCATAAGGTGAAAGTAGCAGGTAACTTACAAAGGAAAACCCATCAGACTAACTGTAGACTTCTCAACTGAAACCTTATGAGCTGAAAAGAACTGGGGCCCCATTCTCAGTCTTCTCAAATAGCATAATGCCCAGACTAGAATTTTATATCCTGCAAAACTAAGTTTCACATATAAGGGGAAAATAAAGTATTTCTCAGACAAGCAAACACTGAAAGAATTAGCCAAGACAAGACCTGCCCTGCAGGAAGTACTCAGAACTACATTATTCACTGATTAGCACAATTGACAACAGTGTAAAATCACCCAAAAGGTAAAGGTCAAAGCCCACATACCACAATAGCTCAAGAGATAAACAAAGCAATAAAGTTCAACTCAACAGGATGAACAGAAATCCACCTCACTTATCAATTCTTTCAATAAATGTAAATGGCTTGAACTGCCCACTAAAGAGACATAGGCAGGCTGAATGGATCAATATACACAAGCCAAGTATCTGCTGTCTTCAGGAAACCCATCTACCACACAAGGACTCATTCAGACTCAAGTTGAAGTGATGGAAAACAATATTCCATGCAAATGGAAACCAAAAGAAAGCTGGGGTAGCAGTTCTCATATCAGATAACTTAGTCTACCAATCAACACAAGTAATGAAAGACAAAGATGGTCATTATATAATGGTAAAGGGAACAACTCAACAAGAAGACATAAAAATTCTAAATATTTATGTACCCAACACAGGTGAGCCCAGATTCATAAAGGAAATCTTGCTTGATATAAAGAAAATGACAAACAGCAACAGGGTAATAGCCAGGGACTTCAACACGCCTCTGACAGAACAGGACAGATCCTCCAGACAGAAAACAAACAAAGAATAGACTTAAACATAACTCTAGAACAAATGGGCCTGACAGATATTTACAGAACATTCTACCACCGAATATACATCCTTCCCAACAGCTCATGGGGCATTCTTTAAGATTGACCATATCCTAGGCCACAAAACATGGCTCAAAAAATTTAAAAAAATAGAAATTATACCATGTATCTTCTCATACCACAGTGGAATAAAATTGGAAATCAACTCCAACAGAAACACTCATCTCTACACAAAGTCTTAAAAACTAAACAACCTACTACTGATACCAAAACCAGGAAAGGACTCAACAAAAAAGGAAACTATAGACCATTATCTCTTATGACTATAAATGCAAAAATTCTTGATAAAATTCTAACAAATTGAATTGAGCTGATCATCAAAAAAATAATCCATAACAACCAAGTAGGCTTCATCCCAGAGATGTAGTGCTAGTTCAACATACACAAATCTAAAAATGTATTAACCACATAGACAGAAGTAAAAAGAAATATCATATGATTCTCTCAATAGCTGCAGAGAAAGCAACTGAAAAAATTCAGCACTTTTTTATGATAAGAATGCTTAACAAATAGGCATAGATATGACTTACCTCTAAATGATAAAACTCATACAGAATAAATCCACAGCCAACATCATACTGAACAGGGAAATATTGAAAGCATCCCTACTTAGAAGTGGAACCAGACAAGGTTGCCCTCTATCATCACTTCTATTCAACATAGTACTGGAAATCCTAGAGAGAGCAAGCAGAAAAGAGGCAGAAATTAAGGGCATCCAAATGGGGGCAGAAGAGGTTAAACTATTGCTCTTTGCTGATGATATGATCTTGTATCTAGAAAACCCCAAAGATTTTGCCATGAGACTACTGGCATTGAAAAATAAATTCAGCTAAGTATCACGTTACATAATTAATGTACACAAATCAGTAGCATTCATATATGCCAACAATACTGAAACTGAGAACCAAATCAAAGACACCATACTTTCCACAATAGCAACAAAGAAAATGAAATACCTAGGAATACATTTAACTAAGGAGGTGAAAGACCTCTACAGGGAGAACTATGAAACACTGAGGAAGGAAATAGCAGAGGACATAAACACATGGAAAACCATACCATTCTCATGGACCGACAGAATCAATATTGTTAAAGTGTCTATAGTACCTGAAGTGATCTACAGATTCAATACAATCCCTATTAAAATAACAACATCATTTTTTGCAGATCTAGAAAAAATAATTCTACACTTCATATGGAACCAGAGAAGACCTAACATAGCTAAAGCAAACTTGAGCAAAAAAACAAATTGGGAGGCATCAATTTACCAGACTTTGAGCTATACTACAAGGCTATAGTAACCAAACAGCATGACAGTGGCCCAAGAACAGAGACATAGACCAGTGGAACAGGACGGAAAACCCAGATGTAAAAGCATCCTCCTATATCCATCTAATATTTGACAAAGCAGACAAAAACATACACTGGAGAAAAGAATCCCTATTCACTAAATGGTGCTGGGAAAATTCAATAGCCACATGTAGAAGACTGAAACAGGATACGTACCTCTCACAAAAATCAACTCACAATGGATAACAAACTTAAACCTAAGGCATGAAACCATAAGAATTCTAGAAGATAATGTTGGAAAATCTCTTATAGACATCAGCCTAGGCAGAGAATTTATGAAGAAGACCCCCAAAGCAATCACAGCAGCAAAAATAATTAATAAATGGGACCCAATCAAATTAAAAAGCTCTACATAGCCAAAGAAACTATCACCAGAGCGAATAGACAACCTACAGAATGGGAGAAAATATCTCCATGCTATATATTTGATAAAGGCCTGATAACTAGAATCTACATAGAGCTCAGGCAAATCAGCAAGAAAAAAATCAAACAACCTCATTAAAAAGTGGGCAAAGGACATGAACAGAAACTTTTCAAAAGAAGACAGACTAATGGCCAAGAAACATGGAAAAATGCTCAACATTTCTAATCATCAGGGAAATGCAAATCAAAACCACATAAGAGGCATGGGCAATATATCTAACCAGAACTTTTGTACCCCCCTAATAAGCTGAAATAAAAAGAAAAAAGGGTGACCTGCTTTTAATAAATTCCAAAGTTATTGTTGGCTTTAAAAAAAAAATAAGATCATATTGTCAGCAAAGAACTATAGTTTGGCCTCTTCTGCCCCATTTGGATCCCCTTGATTTCCTTCTCTTGTCTGATTGCTCTGGCTGGGACTTTCAGCGCTATGTTGAATAAAAGATTTATAATAAGTTTAAAAAAAAAAAAAAACAACCACATGAGATATCACTTAACTCTAGTGAGAACAGTTCTTATCGAAAAGTCCCAAAACAACAAATGTTGGTTTGGGTGCAGAGAGATAGGAACACTCAAACATTGCTGGTGGGACTGCAAACTAGTACAACCTCTGTGGAAAGTAATATGGAAATACCTCAAAGAGCTAAAAAGTAGAACCACCAGTTGATCCAGCAATCCCAGTACTGGGTATCTACCCAAACGAAAAGAAGACATTCTATAAAAAATACATCTGCACTGAAATGTTTATAGCAGGAAAATTCACAATTGCAAAGATGTGGAAACAGCCCAAGTGTCCATCAATACATGAGTGAATTAATAAAATGTGGTATATGCGTACCATAGAGTACTACTCACTCATAAAAAAAGATGATGAACTACCTACTGTATTATACTGGATAAAGCTGGACCCCATTCTTCTAAGTGAAATATCACAAGAATAGAAAAACAAACACCATATGTACCCATCATTAAATTGGTACTAATTGATTAACACTAATGTGCACATATGGGAAGTAGCATTCATAGGGTGCCGGGCAGGTGGGAGTGGGGAAGAGGCGATGGGTAAATCCACTCCTAAAGATGTGGTGCACGCTGTCTGGGGGATGGGCACGCTTGTCTGGCATGGAAAGGCAATTTAGGTAACCAAAGCGTTTCTACCCCCATAATACACTGAAATAAAAAAAGAGAAAGAAGTAACATCTCTACAGTTTCTGCAGATAATAGCATGAAAAGAACACTGTATAAATAACTTTATGCTAATAAATTTAACAACTTAGATAAAATGCACAAGTTTCCTGAAATACACAAACTACCAAAGCTTGCTAAAGAAGAGACAGTCTGAATAGTCCCATATCTATTAAAGAATTGCATCTGTAGTTAAAAAGTATCCCACAAAGAAAACTCCATGCCCAGGTTCCTTTTCTGGTGAACTGAAAGAAACATTTACAAGAGTAAACACACTAAATCCACGCAATCTCTTCCAGAATATTGAACAAGAGTAAATACTAAGCTCTTTATTTTTGCCTTCACTACTCTGATATCAAAACAGTCTAAGACATTCCTAGAAAAGAAAACTGCAGGTCGATAATACTTATGAACATAGATGCAAAAATTCTTAATACACTTTCAGCAAATCAATTCTAACAATATAAAATTGACCAAGTAAGGTTAAATGTCAAAAATCAATTTATGTAATTCTCTATATTTGCAGACTGAAAAATAAAAATAAAACATATATCACCTAAATAGATGTGGAAAAAGCAGACAAAATCCAGTATCCAATCCTAATTAAGAACTTTCAGCAAACTAGAGACAGAAAGAAATTTCCTCAAACTGATGCAACTGATAGAAGACACGTGGGTAACACTGTGGCTAATGCCAAAAGTGGAATGCTTCCCCTAAGAGCAGGAACATGCGGGAAGTTTGCTCTCACCAGTTCCAGGCAACATTGTGCTAGAGCTTCCAGCCAGTGCAGTAGGTAAGAAAAAGAAATAAAAGACATTTAGATTGGAAAGAAAGAAGTAAAACTATATTCATCTGCAGATAATATGTGACATGATTGTCTATATAAAAAAGCCATGGAATCCACAAAAAAACTACCATAATTAATAAGTGAGTTTAGCAAAGTTTCAGGGTTCAATATCAATAAGAAAAATGAATTATACTTCTATGCAACATCAATGAAAAGCCATAAATTAAAATGTCAAACGAATCTTGTACTCATCCCCTAGTGCGCTCCTCAGAGGCAGGCAGGCGGCCTCAGCTGGGACTGCAGCAGCCAGCTTCCTAGTGGCCTTCCCGAGCTGTCCGTCTCCAGGGGACAAGTGGCTACTGACAGCAGGGGGCGGAGGAGCACGGGCCATCCCTGTGTATGACGTGGACGTCTCTCAGAAAGGATACAATTTAATTTCTTGAGAATGTGTTTCCAGCCTGCTGTTTCATGAGGTAATTTGTTAAACTCTACTATTTTTACCTAACACTGCATACACTTTACATCTGAAACATTTTCCTTGAACTTGAACATAAAAGCTGTGAGGTCACACCATGCCTTCCACATTTCCTTTTTGGTTTTTAGTAAAACTCCATGGAGCAGGGGTGCCCGTGCCTCAGTGGTCCCTTCCCCAAGTGTGCAACAGGGTGGCATTAGGGCAACAATGTGTGGTCCTGCTCAATGGTCAGTTCCCTGGTTATCATGTGACCTGAGGTGTATTTGGATCTTCAGCTCAGTCTAGGTAACCCAGGGTCCTACCGGACCCTCCTCCTCTCTGAGGTGGATTTTGCTAACTGGAAGTTTCAGAAAATGTGCACATGCTGGGCTCTTATCTGGCCCCTCCAAAGGGATCCCTAGCCCTCCAAAGGGATCCCTCGCCCTGTGTTAGGCTTGATCCCATGTCACACACAGACCCAAGGCTCTGGCCCTTCACTTATAATTTAGCACCAAAAACTTAAAACATACATGGAGTTCTGTGTGCATAATAGTTTCACTGAATTTCAGCAGACCTGGCACTGGGCTACCACCCTGCCCTGCACAGTTCTCTTCCATTCTGCTCAGTTTATGTTCTTTTTTTTGTTTTCTTTAGTGTTGGCGCCATGTGGCTTTCTCTGCTCCAACACTTCCCAATATCATAATTCTCCACTCTGTTCAGTGCTGTAGGAAGTACAGTCAAGCCCCAAACACTTCTCCTGTTGAACCACCCAGCCAGAGTGGTCTGCTTTTCTCAGCCTCCTCCTGCGTTTATTTGCTGCTACCTCTTCCTGAAAACACAAGACAGAGGAGTGGCCTGGGACCGCCAGCTCACCGTGGGGCTCAGGGTAGGTGTGCTCCACAGCAGGGCATCTTGGCCCACGCCCCCCACTCTTCATTTCACTGTGGGGCCTCAGCCCGCCAAGCGACTGTCACCCTCCTGGTTGTTACCTCAGGCCTTGGCTCTGGTCAGCAGGGCCACACCCGCTAGGCTTGCTGACCTTTTTCCTGACACCCGACTCTGGAGACAGGCAGCATGTCTTCTGATGCAAAACCAAGGCGCTCAGAGAACTGGGCACCCTGAGCTATTGGGGAATGGTTTTGGGTCAATAAATGGATATACAGTGCCAGAGAGGGGAGGGGACTGTCTCAGGTGCTCAGAGTGTGCTGCCTGCGGGCACTTTCCTTCCAGCTGTTCCTGATCCACCTGATTTCCACCCTTTGTACTCTCCTGCCTGGGGCCTTTTATCGCCCTTTGGATTCCACTCCCGTAGGATCTCAAATCCTTTTCCTGGTTCACTTCAGACGGCCTCACCTCCCCGTTGTCCTGGTCTGTCCTGGGAAGCCCTTCTCCCTCTTTCTCACAAGGAGCAACTCTGCCAGGTGTAGCTGCCTTTCCCAAGGTTTTACATTGCAGATTCTGCCACATGGCAGCTCAGCAAGGATAGAGCGCAAAGGCAATATTGAAGTAGCCCACGCTCGCAGTCAGAGCTTTGCAGAGCTTGGCAGCACCGCCTGGGAAGGCTGTTTGAAGAGTTATTGAGCAGACAGAGGTAATTCTAACGGATCACCCTCTGCTCCCCACCCCCGACTGCAATACAGATATGATGTGGGGGCTTCCTGCTGCCACACGGGAGCCACATGTTAGTAAGCATCACTGGAAGCCTTCGGTATATTTTGTGATTTTTTAAAAAACAAGATAATATTTTAAGTGTTCTTATTAATTTTCTCTCTTTTTCAAAAAATGCCACAGCTTTCAGTGGTTAAGTAGGACCAGTGTGAACAGATAGATTTTGAATACCCGTAATCATATCCCTATTCTCTTTCCAATGTCATTTTTCCGTGAAAGGGTTGTCTGTGCAAAGCGACCCCCAAGCACAGAGGAGCTGAGAAACTAAAGGAGGCAGGCCGGGCACGGTGGCTCACGCCTGTAATCCTAGCACTCTGGGAGGCCGAGGTGGGAGGATTGTTTGAGCTCAGGAGTTCCAGACCAGCCTGAGCAAGAACGAGACCCCGTCTCTACTAAAAATAGAACGAAATTATCTGGCCAACTAAAAATATATATAGAAAAAATTAGCCAGGCATGGTGGTGCATGCCTGTAGTCCCAGCTACTCGGGAGGCTGAGGCAGTAGGATCGCTTAAGCCCAGGAGTTTGAGGTTGCTGTGAGCTAGGCTGACGCCACGGCACTCACTCTAGCCCGGGCAACAAAGCAAGACTCTGTCTCAAAAAAAAAAAAAAAAAAAAAGAACGAGGCAGACAGACCCTGTATGTCGGTAGAGGGTGGTTTATTTGGGGAACTATGGACAGAAGCCTAGTTCTGGGCAGCAGCAAGACAGGTAGACCTCTGCACTGTAAACCCCCACACGAAGGGCTTTACATCTTGGGGCCAAAGTGCACGTGGTCTGGCAGGAATGTGCGGGTGATGGAGAGAACGCTAGAGGTGGCACAGCCTATGACTTGTGCAACAAAATCAGTGGTTCTTTTGGAGGAAAGGTAAACCTTATAGTAAGTAAGTGTTTCTACATAGAGAGTAATAAACCAAGTAGGCGTCTTGGAGACATTCCAGGAATTGGGGTTAGTCAGAAGTCATTACAGTGATCCGCATCCAAGATGGAGTCTCTTCTGTCCCCACAATCTTGCTCTGAGCCCCTCCGTAAACACAGAAGTGCCCACTACCACATCACCTCATCTTCTTGGACTGGACTCAGTGTCAATACTGGATTTTCATATTTTTTGGTAAATTCATTGACTGCCTGATACCTCTCCACACGATGAAAACACCCTGGATTAAGCTACAATTTATAAGTCAACTATTATTGCATATATTTTCCTCTAGAAAAAAAAAACTTGCAAAAAATAGTTCCATTAAAAAAAAAGATATACAAATATTTTTTAATCACCTGTATTGAGTAACAATTTACATATTATAGAATGCATCCATTTAAGTGTAGTTAAATGCATATCCACAAATCTATTCACCTGTGGAAACTCTAAACCAATGGAAATAGAGAACTTTCCCATCACTAACAAAGTTCACTTACTCACTTTTGATCGGTTCCTCCCACTCCAGGCAACCACTGATATGATCTCTACACCATAG
This sequence comes from Varecia variegata, assembly GCA_028533085.1. Lineage (NCBI taxonomy): Eukaryota > Metazoa > Chordata > Mammalia > Primates > Lemuridae > Varecia > Varecia variegata. The sequence goes on from CM052439.1 coordinate 90,360,878, forward strand.
TTAGTTTTGCCTGTTGCAGCACTTCTCGTAAGCGGTATTTTACAGTATATTCTCTCTCTCTGACTGCCTTTTTTCATTTACCACTCTTGAGTTAATATCTAGGAGGAGAATTACTGAATATATTCATCTTTATAAGGAATTGGTAAACTGTTTTCCAATGTACTTGCATATTTTACATTTCTACCAGCAGCATGTGAGAGTCCCTGTGCTGACATGTAGCATTAAAACTTAGGTATTAATTTTAGCTATTTTTATGGACGTGTTATTACATCTCATCCCACTTTCATTTTGCATTTCCTGGCAACTCATGACGCTGAACATCTCTTTATATGCTTATTTACTATCTTACTTCTTCTTTGCTGAAGTTGTTTGTTCAAATATTTTTTCCATTTTTTTTTTGTTTTCTTATCATTGCACTCTAAGAATTCTCAATATATTCTGCATGCAAGTTCTTTGTAAGATATATGTATTGATGATATTTTCTCTCATTCTATGGCTTGCCTCTTCAAAGATATCTTTTAAGACCAGATGCTTTTAATTTTGGTGAAGTCCAACTTATCAAAATTTTTTAAAAAACTAACATTGATACAATATGTTAACTAATTTGTATATTCAATCATTTACTTAAATCATGTATTGTATTTTTTACTTTGAGTGATAATGCAGTACTACATTATTTCTTTTGTTGCCTATGTTTTTGCAACTTTGGTCTTTGGGAACTTTCAGGTTGGCACCCATGCCACCTTCCTCTCTTTAAAAGCACCTCCTTGGTTTTCAGCACAAGATGCTCCAAGCTCATTTTGCATTTTCTCAGTCCCAACCCTAGAATCATCTATTTCTCTAAGAAGCCCTAATTCCTTTTATTGGAGTATGGTATTTATCAGTTAAGATCTGGGTTCTTAGTGTGCTCATTGCTCCTGGGAGTCACTACTTTGAGGACCTCTCAGTGGACAGAGGTCAGCAGACAGAGAAAGGACATATGTATGTATACTAATATGTCTATACCTATATGTATGTGCAAGTATATATATTTCCTATCTAGTTATGTGTATACAAATATTAAAATAAATAAGTCAATAGTGATATCCATGACTATAGTCAAGTGCCATAGGGTACATTCTAGCCTTTCCTTCCCTGCTTACTTGTAACTTCTTTTTCTGACATAAAATCTAGCTTCTGTTATACACAATTTATTGACTTCTTTTTCAATCCTAGTATACATGTAATGTAGTTTCAGAATTGCTAACCTGTACTGCTATAGGAAATATATTTATCAACTAGAGTGCAGTGCTTATATAAGTTCTTTTTGCCTTGGATCTTAGAGTAGCCAAACACTATTTTCCAAAGTTATTTAGGTCATATACTTTTTTTCCCAAACCCCTTGTGTGAGATTATCACACATTTCTTTTTCTTTTTTTTTTTTTTTTTTTGAGACAGAGTCTCGCTCTGTTGCCCGGGCTAGAGTGCCATGGCGTCAGCCTAGCTCACAGCAACCTCAAACTCCTGGGCTCAAGCAATCCTTCTGAGTCAGCCTACCAAGTAGCTGGGACTACAGGCATGCTCCACCATGCCTGGCTAATTTTTTTATATGTATTTTTAGTTGTCCAGCTAGTTTCTATTTTTAGTAAAGATGGGGACTTTACCAAAGAGCTGTTGCTCAGGCTGGTCTTGAACTCGTGAGCTCAAACGATCCACCCACCTCAGCCTCCCAGAGTGCTAGGATTACAGGCATGAGCCACCGTGCCTGGCAATCACACATTTCTAATACAGTTAGATTCCTTTGTCCCACTCTGAATTCTACATGGGAATCCCCTAACACCTTGGTTGATATTTTTTTCCAATTTGCATACAGAAAAAATCACTCTTTGTAGCATACAATTTTGTTCTTTTTCTGCCATCACGGTTTTTAAAATTTAAATTTGCATTTTGAGATAATTGTAGATTTCACATGCAGTTGTAAGAAATGATACTTGTGTACCCGTCCCCCAGTTTCCCCAATGGTGACATCTCGCAAAACTGTAGCACATGACAAGGATGTCAATGTGATGAGAACATGCCCCTCCTCGTGGATCTCGGTGAAGTCAAGCCCATTTCCCTCCTACTCCTGCTCCCTCAGCACGGGCAACCACTAACCTATTCCCATTTACATAATTTTGTTACTCGGGAATGTAAGAGGAGTTGTGAAGTGTGCAGTATTTTAGGATTAACTTTTTTATCTAGAATAATTTCCTGGAGTTTCATTCAAGTTACATATATCGACATTTTGTTCATTTTTATTTCTGAGTAGTGTTCCATTGCATAGACATAGCACTGATTATTTAACCATTAACCCACTGAAGAACATCTGGGTTCATCCCAGTTTTTGGCTATTAAGAAGAAAGCTGCTATAAAAATTCATGTATAGGCTTTTGTGTTAATATAAGTTTTAATTTATCTGGGATAAATATTCAAGAGGATAATTGCTAGTTTAATAGCTGTTACATATTTAGTTGTTCAAAAAACTGCCTGGCCGTTTTCCAGAGTGGCTGCACAATTTTACATTCGCATCAGCAATGTATGAGTGATCCAGTTTCTCTGCATCCTTTTCAGTATTTGCCGTTGCCATTTTTTTTTTATGTTAGTTAATATGAGAGATGCCGTATTAGTGCTAGCTCACTGTGGTTTTAATTTGCATTTCCCAAATCAGGTACTGATGTTGAAAATCATGCAATGTCTTATTTGCCATCTGTACATTCTCTTTGCTGAAATGCCTGTTCATTCCTTTTGCCCATTTTCAAATTGGATTGTTTGTTATTTTACTGTTGACTTTTGAGAGTTCTTTATACAGTCATACTAGTCCTTTGTCAGTTATGTGATCTCACACTCCATAGCTTGTATTTTCATTCTTTTAATTGAGTCTTTTGCAGGGCAAAAGTTTTTAATTCTCATAGGGTCCTCTTTTTTCCCCTTTTATGGATAATGCTTTTGGTGTCAGATTTAAGAACTCTTTGACTAGCCCTAGATCTTGAAGATTTTCTCCTACTTTTTCCTTAATATTTTATAGTTTTATGTTTTAAATCTATGATCTAATTTGAGTTAATTTTTGTATAGGTGTGAGACTTAGGTTGAGGTTTTGTCTTTTGTTGTGATGTTAGGTTTTTTTTGTCTATAGATATTCAATTGCTCTAGCACCATTTGTTGATTGTCTTTCACTGAGTTACTTTGCATATCTTTTTCTTAAAAAACTGTTGGACATATTTGTGTAGGTATATATTTGGATTCTCTATTCTGTTTCATTAATCTATGTATGCATGTCTCCTTCAGTACCACACAGATTTGATTACTGAATCTATATAATAAGTGCTGAAATTGGGTAGACTGATTACTCCCACTTTATTCTTCTTTTTTGCAATTGCTTTTAGCTATTCTAGTTCTTTTTCCTATTCATATACATTTTAGAATAATCTCAACTATATCTACAAATAAATTCTTATGTGATTTTGATAAGAATTGTATTGGAAGAATCACTATCTTTACTACATTGGGTCTTCCAATCCATGAACATGGTATTTCTCTACATTTATTCAGATCTTCTTTGGTTTCTTTCATCAGTGTTTCGTAGTTTTTAGTGTATAGATCTTGTGCATGTCTTATTACATATACATCCAACTATTTCATTATTTATTTCATGTTTGTTAGATTGGCTGATTCACAGTTTTAAATGGTGCTGTATTTTTAAATTTCATTATCATGTGTTAATTGCTAATATACAGATTGATTTTTGTATGTTAACCTTGTATCCTGAAACTTGGCTGAAATCACTTAGTTCCAGGAGGTGTTTTTTTCCTGGTATATCTTTATGATTTTCTATGTAGACAATTATGCCATCTGCAAATAGGGAAAAGTTTATTTTTCATTGGGGAGGGGTTGATAAAGACATAATTATGTATTCACCTTCAGAGTACCATACAGAACAGTTCTATCACCCTAAAAATTTCCTTGTGTCACCCCTTTGAAGTCAATATCTTTTCCCTCTTCTAATCCTTGGCAACCACTGCTCTATTTTCCATTCTTATTGGTTTGCCTTTTATAGTATATCATATAAATATAATCATGCAATATGTAGCCTTGTGGTATACCTTTTTCACTTAGAAAATGCATTTATTATTCATACACGTTCTTTCATGAGCCAATAGTTTGTCCCTTTTAATTGTTCAGTGTTAGTCTATTTCACGGAGGTATCACAGTTGATGTACTCACCTTTTGCAACCTATTTTGATGGTTTCCAGGTTTTAGAAATTATAAAGAAAGTTGTTCTAAAGATTTCTGTACTTTTGTGTGTGTGTAAACATGTGTTTTCAATTCACTTGGGTGAATTGAATGTCAAGGAGGAGATGTGTGGTTGTGCGGTGAGTATAGTTTAACTGCATAGGAATCTGCCAGACACTTTCCTGCCATCACTCTCCCGTCTCCCGTAACGACCAGCAGTTAATGGGTGCTCCTGTCGCTCCGCAGCCTTACCAGTATTTGTGGTTTGTCAGATTTTTTACTTGTTATAATACTAATCTTGTAATTGTATCTCATTATGATTTTAATTTTTTAGAAGTTTTCTTAGTGAACTATATTTTATTACTGTTTTTCTCTTTTGTTGGTATGCTTTTTGGGTTCTATCTTTTCTTACCTGATCCAAAGTTCTGAAGATTTTCTCTGACATTTTGTCCTGAAAGTTTAATAGCTTTAGCTTTCTGTTTATACTTAAACCCTTTAAAAAATAAATATTGTTTATGTTATGAGTTAAGTGTAAAAGTGTATTTTTTTCTTTTATATGACTGTCCCATATTCTAGGCATCATTTTCTGAAAAAGCTATTCTATCTCCATTGAAATACCTTAAAACTGCTGTTAAAAATCAATCATGATCCACTGAGCTATGTCTATTCTTACACAAAAGTCATGCTGTTTTAGTTATGTAGTTTTATGCTGCTAATTCACACGTAGGTTGAGATGGATTCACTTCCACCACAGCTTTCAGCTCATCGTTACACACCTTGGCCTCAGGTTGCCCATGTGGCTTATTTTCAAGATTAAAATCACCACAACAGAACTTGTCAAACCATCAACTTACTGTTTGTTCATTAGCCACATCCTTCCCAAACACTTTGCTGATATTTCAAGCTGTCTACACTGCATTGGTTCCACGACAGAACTCATATTCCAAAATAACATGAATTTTTGACTTATCCATGATTTCGCAAAAATTGCTCTAAAAAAAAATCTGAAAGATAATCCACAAGCCAAACCATGCATTTGAAAGACTGAGGATGTACTTTCACAACAAAAATAAAACAAGAAGTGTCAAAGTAAAATGTCAGAGATATCAATGGTGAAACTTAGTACTTAAGGAAATCAGATATTTTATACTTAATAACCTAATAACAAGACTTGACCAGGCTGGTCTTGAGCTCCTAGGCTCAAGCGATCCTTCTGCCTCAGCCTCCCAAAGTGCTGGGATTACAGGCATGTGTCACTGTGCCCAGCCTCTAATCTGCTTTGACCTCTTCTTGCTCATTTCTTGTTTTCAGTTAGATTAACTGAGTGTGTTTTAATAATATTTCTTTATATCTGTATAGGTAACTTATTAGCCAGATCAATTATTTTATTTATTTATTTTAATGTAGTTGCCCAAGGTTTTATAATATGCATATCTAATTTATTAAAGTTTTCCTTCAAATAAAATGATACTAGTTCTGATACATAATTTAAAAAATTTTTTATTCCCTCTTCCAAACTTTGTAAGATGTTCTCAGATATTTTGCTTCTACATATAATATAAATCCCCCAAAATGTTGCTATTTTTGCTTTATGCAGTCTGTATTTCTTAAATATACTTGGGACAAAGTTTTGTTCTTTATACTTACATATTTTATACTTATATACACATGACTTTTTATTTACATATGTATCTAGCATTAATGAAACCCCTCATTCTTTGTTAAGATTCTAATTTCTCTCTGCAATTATTTTCTTTCTGTCTGAAAATTTCCTTAATGTTTCTTGTAGTGTAGGTCTGCCAACTAAAAATTCCATCAGTGCTATGTTTCTTTGAAAAAGTTTTTGATTCATTTTAATTTTTAATGGTACCTTTTTCTATAAATAAAATTCCAGTTAATATTTTTAAAAAATTTTGGTGCTGTAAATATATACTTACCTTGTTCTCTAGGTTGTATTGTTTCTGGAGAGAGGCTGTGGTCAATCTTATTCTGCCCCCTATATGTAAAGTCTCTTTTTCCTCTGCCTACTTTAAAAATTTCTGTTTACCACTGGGTTTTAGCAATTATATTATAATGTGCTTCTTTGTGGTTTCCTTGGTGTTTTTCCTACTTGGATTTTATTAATCTTCTTGGATTTATGAGTTTATAGTTTATAGCAAATTTGGAAACATTTTGACTTGTATTTATTGAAGAATTTTTTTCTTCCCTTCTTCCTTCTGAACTTCTAATTATACATGTGTTAGACTACTTCAGATTGTCCCAGAGTCACTGAGTCTCTGTTCATTGTTCACTTTTTTTAATATCTCTCTGTGCTTCAGTTAGATTGTTTCTATTGCAGCATTTTAAAAATTTCCTAATCTTTTCTTTTTCAGTGTCTAATGTGATGTTAAGCCCATCTGTTAAATTTTTCACTTCATATATTGTATCGTTTTTCATTTCTGGAAGTTCCATTTGGTTCTTTCTTATATTTTCTTCCCTCATCGTATTCATTTTTTATATTAAATCTTTAAGCATATTTATAATGGATGTTTTAAAGTCCTTGTCAGCTAATTTCAACATCTCTGTCATTTCTGGGTCTGTTTCTATTCACTAATTTTTCTCCTGGTTGTGGATGACATTTTCCTGCTTCTTTGCATGTCTAGTAATATTTTTCCCTGGTTGCTGAGCACTGCGATTGTACACTGTTGTGCATCTGGAGTTTTTTGTCTTTTTAAAAAGTTTGTTGACTTTCATGTTTTTTGGCTGAATGTTAATTTACTTGTAGATCAATTTGTTCCTTTTGTGGCTTATTTTAAAGTCTTTCATATCATGTATAGAGCAGTTGTACTGTAGGTATAATTTATCATTACTGCAGGGATTACTACTAAGGCCCATCTTGTGGCCCTTCTGGGGCTTTGATAGAATGTCCTGGAAAATAAAGTATTTTCAATTTGACTGTTTGGAACTGAGATTTCTCCCAGCAGTATGTGAGCTCCAGGAACTGTTCAGCCTTCATAGCCCAGGAGTTCTTTTTCTGGCTTTACGGCATTTTATACAAATCAGGTATAGCTTATTATTCAGCAAAATCTCAAGGAGACGCCATTTCTTTTCACGGAGTTCTTTTCATGCCATCTTCTCCATTACTTTGCCCTGAAATTTTCAGCCACCTCCATCTCCCAGTTCTGTACCTTAAATCCTCAGTGCAGTGAGGCCCCGTGTTCTTCTTGGAGTGCCACCTCCGTGCTATCTGTCACCAAGAAAGCACCTCCAGGCAGAAAACTGGAGCAATGGTAGAGGTCATCCCATTTTTTCCTCCTCTTAATGATCCCACTGTTGGATTGTTTTTCCAGTGACTAAAAACATTTTCTTAATATATGTTTCCAGTTTACTAGTTGGCCACTGCTGTAGAAGAGTGGAAGAAGAAGCGTGATTACATTTTTAGGATAAAATTTTAGAATAATTACTATACTTTTCAGTAGACAAATCTAAATTCCAATCTTGAATTTACCCATATTAAATTTGTGTCCTTAGAAATTTTTTATTTAAAATGTTTGACTCTCTGTTTCTTCATCTATAGATTAAAAACAAGAATATGAATGGTTATAACTCTTTGATAGATGAGATAACAGTGCTGTTGAGAGGAACACATTAAAATACCCTGGGAAAATATGGTTTAAATGGCCTAGCCCAGTACCTGGTATACGATAGTGTCAGTGAGTGTCTCTTTCTCCACCACATAAAGTTAGCTGTAATCTAGGATTAACACTTAGATGCAACAAATTACATCTATTTCCACACTTTGGTGGGTTTCTAAGCCAACAGTTGAGAGCTCATCACACAAAGTGCAGTTTCCTACGATGCACAATGCATATTCCTAACACCGCAGCTCCTTGCACAGGAGAAGCTGCTCAAACCTCCAACTCAGCCAGATTCTCCACTTTATTCAAGACAAGCTGTAGGTCCCAATCTTGTAACATATTTTTTTATGGAAGCATAATATAAATATAGAAGAGTTTATATACAATTAGTTAATTAAAAATTAAAGCAAAAGGGAAACAGTGAGTTACCAGAATGAAGTCAAGAAACAGAAAATTCTCAATTCCACAGATGCCTCACATTCTTCCCATCTATTCTGATACCTTCAGACAGCACAGAGTAGTTTTTTGGCAAAATGTGCATTTTAATTGAAGAAGAATAAGAGAAAGAATGAGGAGGATGAAGGAAAGAAGCAAAGTAAGAAGAGGAAAAGAAGGAGGAGGAAGAGTCGGAGAAGGAGGAAGGAGATGGAGGAGGAGGAGGAGGAGGATGAAGGAGAGGAGGAGGAGGGTGGGTGGGGCAGAAGACCACATGAGGAAAACGAATCATACTTCTAGGCCTCAAGCTTTCCATGTCTGATTTGCTTATCATTCCCCAATAGGAACTTCTTGAGTTCTTATAATGGAGCCTGGGAATTTGAGACAAGACCCAGGGCTCTGCATATTTTTTTATGTTCTAGGTCTCTTCCGGACTAGATTTTTTTAAGCAGACCAGCAAGAATGGACACTTAGCACATCCAGTGTTGATAGTGTTTGGGATATTAATTTAGTTGGGCCTGCAAATATAAGGCATTTCTCAGAGCAAAATTAATCCTATGTGTAGCGTCTGGAGAAGATGATCAAATAAATGTGTGTGTGTGATTAACCGATTGTGCTCTTATTAATCCAAGATGAGTAGCATGGTTTGGTGTCCAAGTGTAGAAGTTGGAATGCAAAGCTGTGTTTTGGCCTCTAAGTGCAAAGCCTGCTAAAGATTCTCCACAACCTGTGCCTTTCCTTTTGTGTTTCCCAAATGTCTCGACCTTGAATTATACTTCACTGACCTCTTTTAGCTTAACACTGCTTTCATCTAGTTTGTATTTTGTGCTAATACACTGCTTAATTTTTTGTGTGACATTTTCGTCACATTGCTCTAATCATGTGTCTCATAAGATGCGTAGCACCGGATTTTTGGTTTTGCTATTCAATCTTTAAGTCAGACAGTGAAAATCACTCATGTTTATTGTGAAAACTAAAATGTCCAGTCTTCTACCATTTGTTTTATATTTTTTGGTAAAGAAATGGTAGTATCTTGTCCATATTTCCTTCTCAGATTTTAAATAAATATGGCTTGTTTTCAGTACCAATCATAATTTTCATCAAATGTTTTTGAGTTTTCAAAAATAGTTTTAATTCAATTTCATACTTATCAGAGACAAAAAAATTATACTTTTTGAATCTCCCAATCTAAGACAAGATATTAGCAGGCTTTTATTCCTCCAAATATCTTTCTACTTTGTGGTCTTTATTAATACAATGTAGGATGTTAACCTAAAAATATCCATTTTTCTTACATTATTAATTTTTCTTACATTATATATCTGTTTTGCAAAGAATAATTCTTTGCATTTGCATTGCACCTCAATGATGTTCTATGCAATGATTAACTTTTCTTACTCATTTATCCAGTAGTTGGGGTTTCTCTTTAGATAACTTTTTTTCAGGAAGAGACAAGGATTCCGTAATTTTGAACTCCTGCATATCTGCAAATGCCCTTTCAAATGAAAGCTCACCAGACTAGTGAGGACCAGGGGTTCTGGTGCCAGCACAGGGCCCTGTGGCCGGTGCTCCCTCCTTCCTAGCAGAGAGGGATGGCCAGCCCCAGCCCTGTTTCTCAGTAGGTCGTCTGTTTTCCTCTTCCTGCCTGAGTTGCCAAAGGTTCTTTTTCCCTCCCCTAAAAGTCTTTAACACAAATGGTTGTTAGAGTGTGTTCAGGGCCTAGAATTAACGTACTCTCTTCAACTTGCATGCTCAAGCTGTTGTCATTTTGAAAAACAGACATTGCTTTGTTTATCTGGCTTGGTCCCCTGAGGACTCCTGACTACTGGTCAGCTCTCTCTCTTTCGTCCTGTAGGGCTCTCGTCTGCCCTGAGCATCTGTCTCTATTTGTCCTTTAAGTCTCCCTGTGAAAGAGCCACGCAGGCTGCTCCCACGCCAGGCAGCTCCCTGGGCTGTGCCTGCTTCCCGCTCCCTCTCATGTGGGCTCTGTGACAGCGTGTCCGCTGCGCTGTGAGGCTAAGGATGTCACCCTTCCCTTTTATCTCATCCTGTTGTCTTAAAAAGGTCGATCTGCTCTCTCTCTCTAGAACACTTTGTTTAGATTCACAGAATCACTCTTCATTCAGCTTATTGAAAAGCTGAACATTTTTCTAAAATGTACCTGTTTATACTTTCCCCGTATCCCCTGTTTTGCAATTTTAGGAACTGTATAGTTCTTGTAAGTCATCAATCTTGCTCATTCAGCCACCAAGTTGTCTGGTTCGTGCATCCCTTTTGTTCTTCCAGATGCTTTCAAAGTCCTCTCTTTGTCTGTAACATCGAGGGTCCCAGCCCAGCTCCAGGATGTCATGGGAACAGTCCTGTCAGCTCCTGGTCCCTTGTGATAGAGAGAATCTTCCCCAAGCCTCATGGCCTGCTTTTCTGAAACCATAGAGGACAGAAGTAGCTCCATCCCTAGCACACAGATGTCAGAATCCCCTGGTCCATAATCAGCCCACACGTTTTTATTTGATATCCCTCTGGCAGGAAGCACAAAGCCATGCCTGGCCATCCCTTCTCTCTGTGCTCCCGGTGAGCTGGCTGTCTCAGAGTAAGCGCTGGGAGAGAGCTATCCACGATGGCAGGTGGAGCGGGCGCTGCTGGGCCGATGGAAGGGAGCCATTCTTGCGGAGGCAAAGTGCGGCACCTGCTCAGCAGGACTGAGTCACCCAGTGTTGCCACAGGCACAGACCCTGGCGTCTGAGACCAGTGTGCGAGCAGCAGTCTGCCCCACTGAGATGGTGTGCGTGCACCTGCAGTGAGATGAGACCCAGATTGGCACCATCCCTCGGCCACAGTTAGTTTTTAGTGTTGCTGTGAGATGTTTTCTGGAACCCTGTGATCCTCCAGTGTGGAAATATAACATTAATCCAGCTCATGATACTGTTGATGCCCTCCACCTACATGGACTTGACTTTCTCCCCTGGCCAAGCCTGTGACACGTCTCCCCCGAGATGAGGCAGAGAAACAGCAGGAAGCTCAGCACCTGGACCCGCCCCGGCCCTAAGGCAGCCTCTTAGGTCCCCTCCCCACCCAGCCCCGCTGCCCCACGTCCCCCTCGACGGGTCTGCCTCCTTCTGCTCACAGGGACTCTGCCCCAGCATGCTGGCGTCACTCGCTTTGTCCCTCGGTGTGTGGAGCGTGTCTTCCACCCACAGGCCCAAGGAGACACCAGGATCTCCCTCCCCCCTTTCAAGTGCCACCTGCCAGCCGGGCTCTCAGGAACAGAGCATCTGCCCGCCTCGCTCACTCCGCTGCCTCCTCTGGAAATGCTGCTTTTCCTTTCTCTGTCTGCTGGCTTCTCCTTATCGGTCCCATCCCATTTTGGACACCTCTTCCATTGAGATCCCCCCCCCCATCTTCTTCTGGCAGAATTAGTCATGTTGTCCTGGTTCTCCAGAACATAAATTGATAGTCTGTCTCCTTGTACTTTTTGGGCAGATGTGTTTTCTTGTCCTTCATCCACTCGGGCTGGCAGAAGACATTTCTTGCATGCTGACTTTTTGTTAGGCCCTAAGTGAAATGCAGGGAATCTAAGTTTGCTCAGATGTGGTCCAGGCTTGGGGGAGCGTGCAGTCTGGCAGGACGAGAGATGCCAACAGACGACGCCTGTGAGGTTCTCAGGTGCTCAGAGACAAAGGGGCCTGGTAACAAGGGTCTGGAGGGATTGGTACCTTCCGGGCTCACGAGCCTACGCAGACGGCCATGCTGTCTGTGCAGTGAAGAAGCCGGGGCGGCGGGGCACAGCTCAGCAGGAATCAGTGTGGGTGTCTGATGGCAGCTGCATGAAAGATATGGACTAGAAATATCGACTAGAGAATTGTCCACAAATACCTGAGCTCTGAGAGTGAATTAAATCACCCAGGATGAAGAAGGGAAGAGGGATGGGGACACAATCCCTGAGAAAATTAGCATTTAAGAGACAAGTAGAGGAAACGAAAGCCGGGAGAGGAGACAGAAGACGGGCCAGAGAGAAGGTGAACCACAGACTGCGATTGTGACAGGACCCAAACAACTGAGGTTTCAGGAAGGAAGGTCCTTCGCTGTCACAGACACGTGCAGACAGCCGATGTCTGAAAGGTGCCCAGTGGACACCCAGGCAGGGAAGGACCCAGAGCGCAAGGCGCTGGCGAGAGAGGGCGAGACAGGCAGGCCGAGCTGTTGGGTGCCCACCCGCCGCAGGGGAGAGCGCCAGGGCAGGGCGGGATGGAGCACAGAGGTAGAGAGCCTGGGGGTGGGCACAGCCATCTCCTTTAAGATGGGTGACTCGAGCACATTCACAGAATGGAGAGGTGAAGGCAGAGGCGAGAGAGAGAACAGAAGAGAGGGCGCAGGGACGGGGAAGGGCCTCCCTCTCTCCCGGTGAGGGCAGGTGGCCCAGTGCCTGGCACACAGCGGCCGCATCTTCCAGAGCGCAGTCGATGAGTATTTCCTCACTTCCTCTGTGCCAGTTGCCCAAGCAGGCAGGCGCGTCAATGGGAGGCCAGCGTGGCTGGCAGAGGCATGGCCCTGCGAGGACCCAGCGCAGGCCTGTCCTGCTCCCTGAGCGCTGGGCGGAGCGAAGCGGCAGCAGGAGCCCAGCAGCGGGGCCAGGGTGCCCTCCAGTCGGCTCCAGTGCAAGGAGCAGAACCTGAGACAGGAAAAAAGCCCTTGGGTCATTTCCAAGTCAAAGTTTAATTTCATTTGCACCCATTCACCTTTGGACATGGAGAGCGTAACGTATAGGTTTTATAATGCTCTGATTTTGCCTGGCGCATTTAAAATGTAAAAATGATGCCTTTATTGATTTTTCTTCACCACAAAATAAGCCATAAAATGCAGATAAATCAGCCGTTCCAAGCAGAGCTCCCTTGCAGTGGGGAGACGGGCTGGCTGGCAGGGCGTGTCAATCACAGGCCCCGCTGGGCTCCCAGTTATTTCTGAGCTTAAGTAGCACTTCCTGGCTGAGGTCCCGCCCTGCCGCCCTTCCTGGGCCATCAGTCGCCGGGGGCTCCGCTGGAGCTGCTGGGTGGTGAGGGGCAGCTCCGCCTGCCAGGGGTGCTCTGGGCCAGAGCCCAGAGCCCAGTCGGAAGGGTCCTCCCAGCTTGGAGTCCTGGGCAGCAGGGGCGGCTGATTACTGCCACCCCCACAATTAAACCACTCCCCATCCTGGGTAAGTCTGAGGCCAATCGGAGGCGCAAAGGCACTTCCTGTGGTGTAGAACAAGGGATGGAGTGTCAGGACTAGACCCTGCCCAGCGTGGGCACCAGGGGACACGTGGGGAGGGTACTGAGCCTGAGGTCACCCACGTATGGCTCAGCCACACAGGGCAGTGGCAGAAAACAAGAAACTGGGTGTGGACAGGGTCAGGTGCAGCTTGGAACCAGGCATAACGCATGTCTGTCTCCACCCTTCTAGGCTAGATGCTGTGGGTGACCTGTGGGAGAATCAGCTCCTTAGCCACAGAGCTGCTCCTGCGCCTGGCCCAGGCCTTGCAGAAGCTGAAAGAGGAGACCCAGCGAGACCTGCAGACTTGTAGATCTGTGCGCCCCTGCCAGCCAGCTGAGCCCACAGGTTGGTGGCCGCAGGCATGGGCCGCCATGGAGCTGCATGCCCTGCCCCCGCCACCAGAGCGTAGAGATGTGGCGTGACACGGCCACGAGGCCAAGACCAACCAGGACTCGTGCAGGGAGTGGAATCTGGGCAATGTGGCTTCCACTTAGGCATGTGTCCCAGGTTCTCCCTGTGTCTTTTCACCACCACGCCTTCCTTCATACCTGGAATGTACCAGTGTTGTCACTGAAATGGTGGAACTGGTGGGGTGCTGTCCTCAGCCAGCCCACGTCATGTGTGGCTTGAGACCCGACTCCGCCTGGCCGTGTGCTTGCTCTCCTGGGCAACAGCGTCCAGGCTTTGCTTATGAACCACGGCCTTGCTGTTTTCCTGCTACCTGTAGCCCCCAGTCAGGAAATCAGAGGTACTTATGGGCCCAGGGATGGACGGGGTCGGGGCCCAAACAGGAGGAGAAACCACCTGAGTTCTTACGCATCTGCAGCCAGGGATTGGCCCGCAGGAAGCCGCCTGCACGGCCAGGCTGAAGGACGAAGGAAGGAGCCACGTTGCTCCCAACAAGCTCCCGCAGCGGGAAAAGCAGGTTTTGCCGAGAGCAGGCCACAGAGAGAGGAGGGTGGCACCCCCTCAGCCTGAGGAGAGCAGGGGCAGGGCGTCCCTGAGCCCGGGCCTTGAGATCCATGTGAGGGAAACCTCGCCGTCCCCAAGGCCAGGAAAGGGGATCCGTGAACACAACACGATCACTCACTCAGCTACTATTTTCTTGAGCACCTACTATGTGCCAAGAGCTGTGGTCCTTGTAGTCGTCATCCTAAGCAGGCTTGGCTGTTCTTCACTGTGCCCCAGGTCCCCAAGACCACCCCAGGCCCAGGAACTTGCTTGAGGGGCTCACAGGACTCAGAAAACAGCTGTTATCCTCAAGGTTATGCTTTATCACCACAAAAGGATAGGATACAGGTTAAAATCCACAAAGGACGAAGGCAAAATCCAGAAGGGACCAGGCACAAGTTTCCAGGAGTCCCCTCCCAGTGGAGTCTCTCAGGGACGAGCTTAATTCTCCCAGCAACAGTGTGTGATTGTAAAGTGCTCCCAACGCAGGGCTCGCCAGAGCCGGCGCCCAGCTTGTGCTGGGGTCAGTCGTGTGGGCGGGCAGCCCCCGCATGCCTGATGTCGGTTACTCAGCCCCAGCCCCCGAGGTGAGACCGTGCAGCGCGGCCCTGGCCTGGGGACACAGACACAGGCATCACCTTAAGCCACATGGCCAGTGTGAGCTGCCTGACAGCCCTGCTCCCGCAGGCCCGCAGTGTCAGGCTTGCAAACACTCTCGTCAGGGGGACTTGGAGCTCCCCGCCAGGAGCCAGTCCAGGGCCCGGTCACCTGCAGGGTGAGCAGCTGTGCCTGCCGAGTGGAGCCCTCGCTGCCTCCGCAGCGGTTCCCTTTCTGACCCAGTTTTCACCTGAGCTCTGGTCTTCGCCGCGTCTCCCTGTGCTGCTGCACCCCCGCCCACCAGGACTTGGGCTTTGCATGGAGGCTTCTCCCCAGAGTCGCTGAGTCACCAATGTCCAGGTGGCCATAACCTCCTACTCAGACCCACCGGCGTAGGGTCGGGGTCCCTGTACTTATTCAGGCAGTTGATACTGGCTGAGCATGTACAGGGTACCAAGAATGCCAGGCACCTTGGTTACAGCAGTGAACGCAGTAAACCCCGATTGTAGCTTAGCAGACAGTGCAGTTTGGCAGGGCAGTAGGGGACGCCATGCGATGGTGCAGGCAGAGGCTAGGGGTGTGTCTACAAGCCAACGAAGGCCGAGGATTGCTGGCAACCACCAGCAGTCGAAGGAAAAGAGGAAGGATCCTCCCCTGCGGCCTTCAGAGGGAGAACAGCCTTGCCAACATTTTCATGTTGGACTCCTGGCCTCGAGAACGGTGAGAGAATAAAGCCACCAAGTTTGTGGTACCTGTTACAGCAGCCCTAGAAGTGAACACAGAGCGTGGGATAAGAGACAGACAAGGCATGGGACACCAGAGCCGGAACACCTACGATCCAGCCCAGAGGCTGAAAACAAACCCAGAGGGAGGACAACTTCTGGGAGGAAATTTTACACTGTGGATGCCGTAGGGACAAGTGTACAGGGGAGGGAACTCCAGGCCTAGGGAAGGACGTGGGTAAGATTTAGAGGTAGGAGTGTTAGGTAGGGATGAGGGTATGCAGGTGGCAGGGCAGGTGGTTAGACCTGCAGGTTGCAGGGCAGGCGATGGGGGATGTGGTCGAGGGATGAGAGTCGGGACCAATGAAAACAGAGAAAAGAAACTGCAACAGCAAGAACTTGAGGTTAGGGACTTTACCCGACTGACCGGGAGCATGCTCAGAAGCTAGGCGCTTATGACCAAAGGTAACCTTTCCCTCATTAGCATAGCAAAACTCACACCCCCTAGCGCCAGGACAGTTCCGGAGCCAGCCATACAAGGACAGAATATGGGAGGGTACATGATTCTGGGAATCTCCACCCACTTCCCCTAAAAGACATGAATACCCCACCCCCAGCTTGACATATCATTAGGGATTAGCATAAAGGACAGACCCTAACCCTGGGATGACGCTGTTCCTTATCAGAACTGTCCATTCTCTACTGACCTTGAGAGTGTGCTATACTTTCTGTACTGTGTCGTTAAACTCAGGGTCGTCGCCACTCACGGGGACAGACCTGTTCCTGTCTCTGGAACTTTCGCTTTGCAATAAAAGCTACTTGTGTGGACATGCTTTGTGGCTGTCATCACCCTGGCGCACCGGCCCTGCTTGGGATTCTTTCAAGCAAGGAGCTGAAGAACTAGGACAAGTCCCCCCAACCACATGTGACAGGAGAGAGCAGGGCTCACTGGAGAGACTGGAAGCACAGAGGGAGAACTGAGTCATGGCCTGTGAGATGAGTGGGGTGGAGCGAGGCTGTGGGTTGGGCCTGTGTGGCAGCAGCTGAGTGGTGTGCACAGCTCCATTGCAGAGGTCTGCACAAGGTGCACCTGCAGGGCTCGCTTGCTCACTGGAATAAATCTTGTGATGGATTTGCTATCATCATCTCCAACTTCACCTTGAGATCTGGGAGGACAGGACCAGAACTGAAGGGTTGGTAGTCAACATGTTCCAGGAGAAAAATACCATGACTTGGGTACCTATTTGCAATGCTGGCACCTTGCTGAAAGCCTGATGCCCCCGTGGCCATGATCAAGTTCCTTTTCAGTGGACGGTATCATAGTTTTCCAGGCTGGTACCGAAACCCTGCAATACAGCACTGAGCCTGATGCCACGTCATCCATCCAGACTAAAAGTGCTAGTGACAGGTGGGAGAGCCTCACTGTCACCACGTGAACAATGTCAAACTGTTTCAATAGAGGAAACCTGTCAGTGCCATGGAGGAACATTGCTCAGTTTTCGTTTTCCTTTGCATGTTGTCAATGTGGACCTGGTTTGAGCTTATGATTTGCTAATCCTATCGTGATACTGCTTTTAAACTGTGTTTGAAACAAAACACGTTGTGGCTGGTGAGCCGTAACAGGGAGACTCTTGATTAAAACCACTGGAGCCACCACCGTCAGAAGGTGGGAAGACGTGAGCCGGGCTCTGACCAAGCGCTGGGAGGCCCATTTCCCCGCCGACTGGCGCAGTTGAAAGTTGGCCTCAGAGCTTTCTAGAGCAAGCATCACCAGCCTATGGATGTGTGCCTGGACACAGCAGTGGGTGCTCTCGGGATGGCGGCACGGTGGGTGCCCCCAGGGAGGCATCAGAGGAGACTACAAAGAGTGCAGAGGGTTGGGGTTGATCTCGGCCCAATGACTTGTTTGTGGGATGATCAGGAGATGACCATGACGACCATGGAGAGGAAGCAATGATTTCCACCTCAGAGGGTTGAGGTAATTTATCTATCTATAATTTATCTATCGATCGATGGATAGACAGATAGATAGATAGCCAGTGTGAGTTTGGAAGAATGCCTGGAACTCAAACTCACTTTGGTCTTCATAATTGGTTTCCTTTCCACTATATAATCTTGTCCCTCTGATTAAAATATTTATGTAGCTCCCTACTAAATGATTTTTTGATCATTGACAGAAGGACCAAATATATAATTTCAGGAATGATGAGTATAGGTCAGGGAAAAGAACTCGGAAGCTCTGCTGGCTGGCAGACTTGAGAGAGAGTCATAGTTCTGCTCCTTGCCGTGGGGAACATGGGCAAGCCATTCGCCTCTTTTAGCCTCAGTTTCCTCATCTGTAACTTTAACGTCCTTGCTGGGAGTTACGGCTACTCCCCCGTATGGCGGGGAGTGCTCTACAGACAATGGCACCTGTCAATCTCGCTGTCACACTGCCTGGGGATGGGGGAGCAGGCTGCCCAGTCAGTCATACGTGTATTCATTCCCCAAACCTGGTACCAGCACCTCTGTCTGGTCTTGTGAAAGGTGGTGGGGACACCAAGAAGAATGTAACATGATTCCCATGCTCTAGGAGCTCAGATTTCACAGAAGAGAATGACAAAAATAATGTTATTAATAGGGGAGGGGAGGGGAGGGGAGTGGGCGGGGAGTGGAAAAAAAATAATGTTATTAATAAATGTAAGTTTATAAAGTAGCAATGAAGATATAGACAGGATATACTGTAAGCAAAGAGAATCTGTAGATCCATTTGCCAAAAGTAAATGAGCTCTCTCCCACTTATTTGAAAGCCTAATTTTAATGGGACATGCTTAGAAGATCATAGGCTTGGGTTTTTAGTTATGTACTGTCTGCTCTGCTATAGAATGTCTTTCTGTGAACAAAATTAGCTCACACATGATTAGTAAATAAGATAATGATTTCAGCATAATGTGGAGTTGCTTTGGTTCATATGTGATTTTTCTGAACCTTT
>CM052439.1:90380165-90407349 GCA_028533085.1 Varecia variegata
ATTCATTGTTTTAAAGTATAATAATGGTATTACGGCTGTATTTTAAACAAGAGTCCTTATGTTTTTAGACATAATGAATTTTTATGGATGAAGTAACATTATATGGGATTTTCTCTAGAATAGTATGGAGGGGAAGGTCATATTTAGATAAAACAAGGTAGGTTATATGATGAGGTATGGATTCAAGTTCACTCTCTTGCATGTGGATATTCAATTGTCCCCAAAAAATTTGTTGAAAACACTATTTTTTTCCCATTTGATTATTTTGGCTCCTTTGCTGAAAATTATTTAAACTTATATGTAAGGGTTTATTTAAAGACTTTCAATAATAGTTCATTGATCTCTGTGTCTACCCTTTTGTTATTACTGCATTGCTGTTGTTGTTGCTGTTGTTTGCTTCCTGACTCTCCTGAGCTAATTCTGTCAAGTCTGTATTCTTTGTTGTATGTGGCCACCACAGTCTTAGCGGTCAGCTACAGATATTGCATGTATTTCTTTAAATACTTTGATCCCATAGTCTCGTAGCCATTAGCCAGCGGTGCTGTGTGCAGGCGAGGCAGGTTAGGACGTGCCTTCCGCGGTCAGCCTGGCAGGTCACAGCTCCATGCTGCCTTGACTTCCCGCTGTGCAGAATCAAGGTCAATCTGAGCGAGACTTTCTCCCATCACTCCCGGGCACACACACAGACCTGCAAATGTGCGAGACTTCCCAGGTTCCCTTACAATCTGTCAGGGCTTCTCAAAGCCCTTCATGGACATCTCATCCCCCAACGTTTTCTTTTTAAGGTTTTTGGTGAGCTTTTTATTAGCCTCAACTAAGTCACTGTCTCGGGAAGCTGCAGGGGTGGATAATTGCCATTGATTATATTGAGGCGTGACCTTGGGAAAAGATGGGTCACAGTGAGTGTCCTTTGCTCGAGCCAGATAGGGACAAAACCTGTGAGTGGGCTTTTGCAGGGAACTTCCACACCTTTTAAGTAATGAGAATTCTGTGTAAACGGGGCTTTGGGGAGTTCCAAGTCTGCTCCATCCTGTGGCTCCTCAGCCAGTGGTCTCCACAGCTGCTGTGGTTGTGAGTCTGTCTGTTTTCAAGTCCCCCGCGGAACAGAGGAGAGTGAGATGGGACTAAGGTGAGTGTGGATGCGCAAAGCTTTCTGTCAGTTTGACATTCAGCTGTTTTTTCCTTGATTATTGAAAGCTTTGATTAATTTCCAAAGTTCTGACAAGGTTGCTTTTGAGAAACGCTGCCAGTGTTTTCATGCTTTTCTGGAGAAGCAGGTTCTCCTGGTCCTTACTGCACCATTCTGGAAGCCCCTCCCCCCCCCAAAAAAAGCTTTTAACATGTCATGTTCATTATTCAGTCATTCGTCAGACACATTCTGAGCCAGAGGGAACATGACCGCAGGGCGTGCTGTAAAGGTGGTGGCAACAAGGCTCTCTCTTTTAGGTTGCACATTCAACACTTGCTAACAATTTATCAGCTCTGACATGTCCAGATATTTAATAAAGCTTCTCACTTATTTTTTTGTTCCAGGATTATGCAATCAATTTCTAACTTCTACAGTCTTTTCACCCCATTCACAAAACTTTGACCAAACACCAGAACCTGCCCTGAGCTCTCTTTTCTCTAGGATTCTTGGGTGGTTATAAGACAGAGTGCACCACCTGTCACAGCGTACATCTGTGTACGGGGCTGTGTGGCCTTCTCCTTGCATTTGGTGATCCGGACCCACAAAAGCAGACAGAGAGATACTAATTTCTCATGATCTAAGTTGGAGCCTGGTACTTCTCCAGGCTTTTAAGGGATGAAATAGTGTTTCAAAGGCAAAGGGGGCTGAGAGAACGTACAATCTGTCCCCAAAGTCATCCCACATAACATCTATATGGGAAATGACCAACACCGCACAAAACCAGACTACTCAAACAGGACAAGAAGGCTTGTCACCAATATCAGCAACCTCCATCTGTAGCTCCTTTCCTAATATCAGAGGAGCTAGGTACAAATGAAGAAGAGGGAGAAGTGTCACCATTGGAGTGGCATTTGATAAGGTGGCATAGGAAGAAACTTCAGAATCAAAATCGCATTGAGCTCTTTGTTGCATATGCTGTGAGAACAAAAACCCTCTCAGGAACCATCCCAGAGCATACCAGTGTCACTCTGAATGGACACACCGTTGTCATGAAGTCCCAGAGGAACCTGTGGCAGGACCCCAATCCCATCAATGTGGAGCTCAATCTCCTTTGAGAGAAAAATAAGAAGCCAAAGGGGCAAAAACCAGTGGGGAAATAGAAAGGAAATGGCTCCAGTCTGCACCCTCTGTGAATATGACGTGGCAACGCTGGGCTCATTCGCTGTGGCATCTGTATCCTTAGGCAGCAGAGTGAGTCTCTTCTTGCAATCCAGAAATCCCTGTGAGAAAGGTATATTCACAGTGTGTGAATGAAGCCAGGTGTGCTTTGTTCAGGACCTCAAGCCCAGAAAGAGTAATTAAATCTTGAAGAAAGTGTCACTACACTTGTATCAAATCCAGCTTCTTTGACCTAGAGAAGATACATAAAATAAAAGTTGGTAGCATTTATGTTCCCAAAAGAGGAAACGTTTAGTGGACTGAAAGATGGGAGCTAGGTGTTGCCCTGTTTTAGAAACAAAGGATGCTCAATAATATCTAAGTCCTTGTATTTTAAAATCCTAATATGTTTACATTTTTAAAAAGACATCTTAATGAAGAAAAAAGAACATTGGGATTTTAAATGAGACTTAAATTTTAATCAGTAAAATGATAAAAAGGAGAGAAGATAAAACAAATTCAAAAGAAATAGTATTTTTAAAATTATATTTTTAATCTACTGAACTGAGAGACCTCATTAGCCATTGAAATGATTTGTAGATTTTGTTTTTGCATCTAAGTTGTGTTTTCCCAAATAACTGAACTTCTATGGAAGAAGAATCGTATTTTCTGTCTCTCTCTCCACACAGCTGATAAATCCCAATGCTGGTTCCTAAAGGCCTCTAAATTAAACGTTGGTAGAATGATGAACATCTGTGTCCCAGATGCAGCCCAGGCTCTGTCAGACCCAGTGCTCCCTCTTGGCTTCCATGGAATGTGATTTTTCTTAATTAATCAGTCACCTGCTTGGTTGTCATACAACCATGAGGATTCTCGGAAACCCAGTGCAGACGGAGCTCTCAGAGTGCTGTGGTCATGCATCATGTGCAGGGCTCATTGCTCAGAACTTCATCAAAAGAAAAAAAACTTCTGTGCTACAAGTGATACCATTCAAGAAAGTTAATAACAGCTCACAAATATGTCATAAAGCACTTTTACCCATAATATGTAAAGAATGCTTACAACTCAGTAATAAAATAAATAACCCGGTTAAAAATGGGCAAAGGACAGGAATTAACATTATTTAGAGAAGATATACAAATAGCCAGTAAGAATATGAAAAGATGACCACAATGAGATATCACTTCATACCCATTGAGATGGCTACTATTAAATGAAACAAAAATGGAACGTAGCGAGTGTCGGTGGGACGCGGAGCAGCTGAGACCTTCCTGCTTTGCTGGCGGGAATGTGACATGGTGCAGGCACTGCAGAAACACTGCGGTGACTTCCTCAAAATGTTAGTGATAGGATTGCCACATGCCCCAGCAATTCCACCACATGATCCAGAAGCAGTGAAGGCAGAGACCAGAGTAAATGTGCGTATACCGTTTAACAGCTGCACCACTCATAGCAGCCCAAGGTGGGAGCAGCACAGTGTCCACTGACGAACGAACGGACACACAAAGTGCGGTACATGCATGTGTGCAGTGGAGCACTGTTCAGCCTCAAAGAAAAGCAATTCTGACACAGCCACAACGTGGAAGAACCTAGAAGACATTATGCTAAATGACAAGGACAAGTATGTATGATTCCCCTTAAATGACCAGGTTTAGACACAAAGTAGAATGGTGGCTTCCAGGGCCTGGAGGGAGGGAGGAGCCAGGAGTTGGTGTTTGACAGGAGCACAGCTTCGCCTGGGGAAGAGGAAAACGTTCTGAAGATGGATGGTGGTGATGGTTGCACAGCAGTGGGAATTTACTTACTGCCACAAAACAGTAGGCTTAAAAATGGTTACAATGGCAAATTTTATGTTACATATTTTTTGCCACAACAAAAAGATGTTTAAAATGGTGAATTTCATGTTGTGTGTATTTTACTCCCCCCACCAAAAAAAAAGAAAAGGTGAGGTAGGACATTGCTGAGCAAGGTTCATCTCTGGGAAGCAGTGGGGCAGAGAGAGCAGTATGGAGAGGGGTGGAGGGCTTGTACGTCTGGCTGTCTGTGTGACTTTCTGAGCAAGTCAAGGACAGCCGGACAGATTCAAAGTCACCTTCTGCAGACATGGAGGTGGCCTGTCTGTGTCTCAGGCCTGGCACGAGCTACTCACTTGTGGTAAAGGGTGACGACGACAGCTACATTGCGGCCAACTGTGGTCATCAGCAGCATCGTCAGAGCATCACTGTCTTCACCACCATCGCCACTGTGAGTTCATGTGACGGCACAGTATGACAGCGTGGAAGGTAAGGTGACACATTCTGCCGTCACTCATGGATTTGTCCAGCAAACATCGTCTGCGTGCCTACTCTCCCCTGGACACATGACGGGTGCAGTCTAATCTGGGGAAGACAGATATGAAAAAAATAAGTGCCCAAATTGCTAGGACAAGTGGCTGTGACATTATGAGGGCAAAACAAAAGGAATTATTCGTTTTTCCAGGCACCAGGGGATTTCAGAGAAGGATGATGTTGGCATGAGCTGGGGCTGTTGGAGACAATTTCAAGGAGGCTGGGGAGGGAGGAAGCAAAGTAGCCAGCGAGCCTGGGCGTCCAGGGCTGGGGACACGAGGCCAGACTGCATCACACAGGAGAGACATGGCAGATGGAGACAGGCTGGAAAAGGCCACCAGAGACACCCTTCAGCCAGGACAGAGGCCATAGGAGAGTCAAGCTGGAGGAAGATTAGTGTTAAATGCTTCATGATTAAGTGCACTGACAGTTTAGGTTCGAATCTCAGCTCTGCCTCTTCCTGTCCTTGTGAACAAGGCAAGTTACTAAAGCCGTGCATGCCTCTGCACGCACATATGTAAAACGGAACGAATAACAACACCTGCCACAAAGGGCTGTTGAGAGGGCTCTTAGGACTGTCCTGTGAGCTATAAGTGCTTAATAGATGTTGGATGTTATTATGACGATATTTAGGAAGAATTGGGTAGAGGAAGAAGAAAGAGCAAAGCAACCAGCTAAGAATTATTTTTAGAGTTCAGTTGGAAAGGGCCTGAGCTTTAATTTTGGGCAGTTAAAAGGAAAAAGAAGGGTTGGAAAGAAGAGAAAGAAGTTGCGACGGTTTTCAGTAAAGACAGACCAGGAGCACTGCTGCTGCTTTCCTCTCCATTTGCTCCATCCCTTCATTTTCTTGACCACAGCGGAGGATCACAGAAGGTAGAGGAAGTGTCCCTCTGTTGTAAAAATAAGCATATTGATAACATGTCTGACAAGCAGCAGATCACCTCACAGGCTGGGCAGGGACGAGAGAGTCGGGGTCTCACCCTGGTTCTGCCATGTGTTTCCTGTTTGACCTCAGCCAACTGATGCACCTTCTCAAAAGGCAGGCCTCACCTTCTCTGTTACGAGCATTGGTTTATAACAGTACTTACCGTGCTGCTTTTGGAAAATACTAATAGGAGTGCCAGAAAAATTCAGGGTTCAAATAGGTTTATGGAGTATTTTAATTGTGTTTTCTTCCTGGAGACTTAAAATGAACATCAGCGCATTAACAGTTCAGCAGATTCCTGCAGTAAAGACACTGGTTGCATTACGCTCATTTTCACATCTCTCAGCTCACTTGGTATGGAGCATACGACCATCTCACAGACCGCGTGTCAGAAACCCTGGGTCAGGCCCTTCCAAGGCTTCCCACCCGTAACGCTCCTGTGTCTGTAACTCAGCGGCCCCCACGTGGTTACGATGGGCCCCAGTGCAGCAGTGGCAGAGGAGGTGGATGGTGTGAGAACCCCCATCTTCTGCCTGTGCCTGTTGTCCCTGCCAGCGAGGAGTCCAGAACAATTGGACTTTCAAAGTCAGAATACAAGAGTGAGCCCTGGAGGCAAGACTTAATTGCTGCTTTTTGAAAGAGGGAATGAAAGTCCTTCTCTGCAAATGTCAAATGCACCCTGAAGATATTTTTCCATCATGAAAGGTCTCTGTCTTGGGCAGTTTTCAAGACCTAGTCAGTCAAGTGAAAGGGGGATCTCTCTAATTTCTTTCCATTTCCCCAGGTGATGACATCGTGAGTGAGTTACTCAGCTGCCTCCTCTGCCAGGTTATTAACCTGCGAGCACTGCTGCCGACCCCACTCGCCCAGCTCAGGGTAGGGGCTCTGGGAGTGCTGGGTGCTGCCCTGCAACACAGAGCTGCTGCTGACACTCCTCACCTTTGCTCCAAGGGCTGACTTTTTAAAATGGAAGATAAGCTGGGAGAGAAGACCTCTCCAAGAAGGTGAAACATATGGCTTCATTCAATCTGGAGCATAACAGAAAAAAAAAAAAAAGGGAGTTAAAACAACTGTCTGTAAGGACCAAGAGAGGTTAGACAGGAAGGGACTGCTCGTTCTCATTAGGACATGGAAACGAACTCCTGGGGACTGACTCCGGGTGCAGAGTGATGTTTGGAGGTAAAATATTAAAGGAAAGTGAAAAAGAGAAAGAAAAGAACTCAACAAATATTGATGAAAGGCTGGATGGATGAACAGATGGATGGAGGGTGGAGACAGCATCCGCAACACAGTGGTCACTGGACTGTGTTCAAGGGTGACAAAGACAAATTTTAGGCAACAGTGAAATTGCTAGAAACTGTCTCTCTCAACACGGTGGCCTGTAAAGCCTTCTGCGAGATCAGCTGCAGACACTCTGACGTCTGTCTGCAGCATACTTGATAATAATACCTGTTTTGGCATATGTAGTACCTCATGTATGTTGTGTTTTTCCCTTATGGATTCTGCGAGTTAAGTATCATCTTTCCCATTTTACATGTAAGAAAATTGAGGCTCATATTTCCTGTTTATTGAAATTGACACCCAAAATTGTAATCCATACTACTAGTATATAAAGAGTTAAGAAGGAAAAATCATGGCTATCATAGAAGGAAGACACGTCTCAAGTGAAGAGACACTGGGCAGCGTGGGGAGGCTGCGCCTCTGGACAGACCGACGCCCGGCTGGGAAGGCGTGAGCGCGGCCACTCGGCGGCTGGGCAGGTCTGGGCTGGGGAGCGGGGCCTGTGGAGCCCACGCCCTGCGCCCACCGGCCCACCTGCCCGTCCAGTCTGGGCCCCGCCTGGTTCACAGTCCTGCCCCTGCCCTCGCACACGACACCTGGCTCCTCCTCCAGCCTCAGCGTACAGTCTCTTCTCACTTCGCACCATTTTGGAACCAAATCCCGGGGCTGGACAACATCTTCGGGACGATTAAAATGAAATATGTCAGCCAGATCTCTTAAAACCTAGATGGGAAAATAATATTTAATGTTTAAATCTAAAGCTAGCATTAGATGAGAAAATCATTAAAAAATCACTACCATACTTCACTCTTGAACATAGACACCAAACATTTTAGCTGCACGTAGGTGAGTTGTGTCTGGATTCCCCTCATCTGCATTTGACTGGTCCAGGCTGCTAAAAACCCCGTCTGTGGTCGGGCATGTGAGGTTTATTTAAGGCTTCATGGGGACACTCATGACTTCACTGCAACAGTTCACAGGTCTAGCTCAAACACAAACCGAATTCTCCTTAACAGTTGCTGATAATTTAGTTAAGAATTAATTTAGAAAAATAGCTTAAACCTCTTAATGGTTTCTGGCTTTTGGCACTTCTTGGTATAATAATTTTGATGGGTTTGGAACTACCCTAGGAGCTCTAAGATCTGGGACAAGAAAGGAACTTTAAACCCCATGTTCTTTTCTTTATGTCCTGCATAATTCTATAAACCTCTTTACCTCTCATGGATAAAAAAAATCTGAGTTCTTCGCTTAGATACCCACATCTCCTTCCACCAACTCTACAGAAATGCTGTGGGGCAGTGAGAGCATCAAAGAGAATCCAAGAGACTCCTCCAGAATTGACTGGAGCACAGCGGGAGACCCTCTAAACCTCAAGGCTACCACCTATAAAATGGCACTAGCAACGCCCACCTGGAAGACCTGTTGCCGTTACCTAGTGGTCTAAAGCCTGCGATGTCTGGCATGTGATAGGTGAACACTAAGCGTCACTCACTGATTCCATTTCCTCTTTGGGATTCCACTTCATGCTCAGGGCTGGAACAAGGAATTCTTGGTGTAGATGCTCCAGATGTGTATGCAGCTAAACTTGAGTTTCCTCATTGCAAAGCAATCTTGGGAATTATTAAAGAAAGTCTTTTATTTGTGGAAATCACTTGAAAATAGTTGAATACAGGCAATCTCTGAGCTGGAAACACCAGAAGTAAAAGCTGACCTTCCTCCTCTCTCAAGCCCCCACCCACCTCTGCTCCCTTTCCACCCGAGCGTCTAGAGGGAGCTGCTGCAGCTCCTCGTGTCCACGGCCCTGACACCCTGGCACGGGCCCAGTGCTCCAGTCTGGCTCCAGCCTGGCCGTGCCTCTGAAGCAGCAGTCCTCTGCGTCACGCGGGACCTCCTGTTCCAGCAAGCCCCTCCCTAACTGACACTGGGGCTCTCCCCCAGTGGGCTGGTTCATTCAGGGTCCCAGAGCGACTCAGTTTCCAATGGAGGTCTTTAGCAAGAAGAATTTTAGGAGAATATATTGGGCCAAAATATTTAGTATGCCTTGGAATTGAGCAATATTTTCTTATTTTAATGTTTTACTAGAGGCCTACTATGTGCTAAGCAAGCTATTTGTCTCTTACCACCCATTATCCACACGAATTCTCACATCAGCCTATAAGGTGGTTCTTGCAGCCTCCTTTTTGTCACCGCCGTGGCTGAGGAGAGAGTGTTTCCAGGAGACAAAGCCAGTGATCTTCTAGCCCCGCCCTTCGTTTGAGCAGCTCCTGCCCATCTCGACCTCCGCAGGAAATGGAGTTTCATGCATTTCTGACACCAGCGACCCAGAGGTAGGCCAGACGTCACAGGTGGAAGGCTCAGCCCTCTCTAAGATGGCTCTTACTTCAGACACTGGCTGTAAGCTTGAAGGTTCCCAGGCCACCCATACTTCCATCTAACTGGCTGTAAATTTGGGGGTTCCCACTCTGTCTCAAGGTTTGATGATAAGCTAGAACACGTCACTGAACCCAGGAATGTTGAGCCTAAGAAATATTGATTTATAGAAATGCCCCCTGTATTTTTAGAGACAGATATGATTTCAGAAGTCAAGCAAGGCTTTTCCCTAAAGGAAAATGTAAACGTGTTAGTTTGCATATCAAAAGCTGCCTCGCCTCAGGAGGGCGTCTCAATGATCAGTAGCAGCTGCTTTCCAAGGCGACGCTGCAATCTGGGCCTATGACTCTCACCTGTTTTGAAAGGCAAAGCAGGTCTTGCATAGACCCATAGGATGCCAGAGCTGATCAACAAAGACAGGCCACTGGAGATGAGAGCTGATCAAATAGATATGCTGCCCAAGCTGGACCCAGACGGAACCATGCAGTTAAAGTAAATAGCATAAGGGACAGCTCATGTTGACTTCTGAAATCTATGTTCTAATACACCATAACCAGAGCCATGATGTCTCTGTTTTTGCTAAAGTAATAGCCTTATCATAAAACTTAGAAGTTTGCCCTAAGAAGATTTTGTAACTCATTGTTCACCTAGATAGAGTTAGTTAAAGGATCTGTAGTAGACTTTTAGAAGACTTTGGCCCTAAACCAAACTACCTATTATTATGTATATCCTGTTACCCTTGGCAACCGAGAACCTGTATCTACCCTATAAGTACCTGTGTAAAACTTCAGTCTTTGTTGCATTTCCGCAGGAAGGGATGTAATCATCTGGGCACCCTCCTTTGTCTATCTTCATAAATCTTTATAAACTGTATCTTTGGCTCTGCATATTATTTTTATTTCTGTTTCCTACTAGTTTTTCATCCTTTGCGACGACTCCTGCCTGAGGGACCAACACCTTTGCGGGGAGCGTAGCTAACTCCCAGCACAGGAAAGCACTCTACTTATCCCTGTCGTTTCATTATAGCTAAAGGATACAGTCTGAACAGCAAAAAGGAAAGTGCAACAGGCAAGGGATGGAGGGGCCTAAACCTACAGCTTCAGTGCCTTACAGTTATGGTCCCAGCATGTCCACGTGTATCACCAACCAGAGAAGCCCACCAACTCAGTGTCCGGTTTAATCACCTAGACATGATTGAACCACTGGCCACGGGACAGAGCTCCATTTCCTGTGCCCCTTCTCTCCCAGGAAGTCAGGCCAGAGCACCCGGCTCAAAGTCCCAACTCCCAGTCATATGGTTGGTCTGTCCGGCATGGTTGGCCCCCATCTGAAATAATCTGGGCGCCCACCTGGGCCACCTCGTCAGCATCAACTCAGCTCAGGTGTGGTCTGAGGGGCCCACCACAGGTAACAAAAATGCTCCTGTCATTGCAAGGACATAGAGAACTCCCAGGAACTGGGGACGAAGACCGGCCAAATTCTCTATTCTAAAACAGAATATCACTGTTTTTACCATGTTCAGTAAGTTTATCTCATTCCTTGATATTCCAACCAAGCTATAATTATTCTCCTTGACATCCCAAGCCAAATCTAAAAAGACCTGAACTATCTAAACACTGGATAAGTAGTGATACATTTTAAACTTCCCTTTCTTTGATCCCTGGAAACTGGAAGTGATTCAAGGTGTGTTTATATAATAGAGATATTCACATGCAATAGCCGAGAGCAAAGAACCAAGGAGGGCAGAGGGTCTGGCGGACGCACGTCCTTGCGGTTCCAGGGCACCTGCCTTCGTGAGCACCGGGAGTACGTGAAGGAAGGTCCTGACTTTCATGCTGACTTTCAGTTCTTCTCATTTAAAAGCCGTGTGTTACAGGGCTGACATACGGGCTGCATGAGAGTGCGCGTAGGCCCTGTCTACGGCCTGTCCTCCAGCAGCACATCCATAACAGCAATGGCCAGTGTGACCAGACTGTTACCACAGCGCAGGGGGAGATGCGCAGGCTCCGCACAAACCGCGGAGTCATCCTGTCCCCTTCACTTCTTCACATCTGAACACGGGCAGTTGCCTCAAACTCTCTGTGCTGGAGTTTCCTCCTGTGTGAAATGAGGGTGATGCACGTGGTTACCATACAGAGTTCTCAGAAAGACTCATATTGTCTAATACATTTAGTACAGTGCTTGGAAAAAGTAAATACTTCTAAAATGTTAGCTATTTTCATTGTTCTCAAGTCTCTTTCCTACATTGGAGCCTGGAGCTTTGGTTTCCAAACCATATGCCTCACCTAATAGCCCAGTAGCCCTGGGTTCTCCATCTGTGAACAGAAGCCATTGGGTTAGAGGGTCTAGTCTAGAGGGTTTCCAAAAGCCCTCCTATTGCTCATGGGAGACCAGGCCAGGTAGGTTGGGAGTGAGGTCTCACAGGTGGATGGGTTGGAGCCGCAGGGATCCTGTCTGGCTCTCCCTCTCCTCATGGCCCTGCTGGGCCTGTCGTGTCCTCAGCCAGGCTCCATCAAAACCTGGAGCTCAGCAAACTTACTCCCCCATCTTTGCCTAGGCTCTCCCCTGAACCCCCTGCTCATCCAGAAAAAAACAGTGAATCAATAAATTCCTCTTTGTTGTCTCAGTTGCACTTTTGCAAAAAATATTTTTCAACAAAACCTTCTGAAAAGTTTACGTGAGGAGCACATGGTATGGGCAGGAATTACGAACAGGGCAAAGGCATGCATAGGTCTTTATCATCATGAAAAAGTACCGCTTGAAGGCTGGGTTGCTTTTTCATTAAAATTGCAACTTTTTAGTTCTCTGGCCCTTTAGCTTGAGACCAGCATGCTCAGCCCCCAGGGAAGTAATTAAGAAAAGAAAGACATTTATTCAGTTCAAGAATAGAGAGAGGGGCAGCCAGCCCAGCCTTGGATGTTCACACTGGATCCAAGGCCCTGGAGGATGGAAAGTGCCAGCTGTTGCCACGCTGGGATCCCTCAGCCAGCAGTTTCCTTTGCAGACAGCCTGCGGTGGGGCTCCCACGACCCACCTCGTGATGTGGTGCTGATTACAACAACATCCCCACCTGCTTCAAGAATTACTAGCCGTGCATTCAAATCACATGAGAAGTCCTCAGGTAGGCATGAATGGCCTCCTTTTATAGGTAAGTGAACAAGGACTCAGCAAAGTTAACTTGCTTGCTCAGTACAATATATGCTTTCTTTTTCCCATTGAATCTTCTGTCCATCGTCTCTCTCTCTCTCTCTCTCTCTCTCTCTCACACACACACACACACACACACACACATTTTCGGACACAGAAAGAAAAAAATGACCTGCTCAGCTACTAATGTCTACCAGGACTCAGAAGAGGGGAAAAGGCAGCACAGGACACAGCCATTTGCTGTCCTTGTCTTAGCAAGTGGTTCTTCTCACAGGGGAAGTCCTGCCTCATGAATTATATTTAGGGTTAGGAGTTGGGGACTGTCAACAGTGACACTGATAAGGATCTATTCCTTTATATTTGGCTCACATCCAGCACATAGGTACCACCAGCCATGACCTTCCATGCCTGAGGGGTTAGACAGAACCTCACCTGCGATGCCCACATAGCACATTCTCAGTGCTATGTGACCAACCCTGACCAATGCCCTCACCAAAAATGCCAGCAGCTTAATATTCCCACTTCCTGTTGCTGTGAAAAATATGGCGAGTAGTGAATGACACTGATCCTTCTTGGCTTATTAATGATTGAGAAAGTGAGCACAGCATGTACCTAGACTGGCCAGGAGGTAGGGGATGGTGGCCACGTTTAACAGCAGCCCTCCGTCCTGCAGAATCTACAGAAAACACACCTCTAGCCATATCTGCAGGTCAGAATCTCTGGGCATGTGAATTATGGTATGTATAGCCCAAGCCCCTGGCTTCCTATTTTGTTCTATCTCTGGAGGTACAGTGCATAAGGCTTTTTAAATTTATTTTTATTTGTACAAATTTATGGGACATATGTGCAATTTGTCACATGTGTAAATTGTGTAGTGGTGAAGTCAGGGCTTTTAGGGTACCCATCACCTGAATGGTGTACACTGTATACCTTAACCAACTTCTCATCTTGCCTTCCCCTCCAGCCTCCCACCTTCTGAGTCTCCACTGTCTATCCCACTCTCCATGTCCACGTGAGCACATTCCTCGTCATGCACTTACGAGTAAGAACATGTGACATTTGTCTTTCCGTGCCTGGCTTGTTTCACTTAAAATAATGACCTCCAGTTCCCTTTATGTTGTCACAAAAGACATTAATTCATTCATTTTTGTGGCTTAATATGGTATTCCACTGTGTATGTACACCACATTTTCTTTTCCCATTCATCCATTGGTGGACACTTAGGTTGAGTCCATATCTTTGCTATTGTGAATAGTGCTGTGATAAATGTATAAGTGCAGGTATCTTTTTGATATATTGATTTCTTTTCCTTTAGGTAGATAGCTAATGGTAGGATGCTGGGTCAAATGTTAGTTCAATTTTTAGTTCTTTGCAAAATCTCCATACTGTTTTCCATAGAGGCTGTGCTAATTTACATTCTCACTAACAATGTATGAGAGTTCTCTTTTCTCCATGTCCTCTGCATCATCTACTATTTTTGTCTTTTTGATAATGGCCATTCTGACTAGGGTGAGATGACATCTCCTTGTGGTTTTATTTTGCATTTCTCTGATGATTGATGATGCTGAGCATTTTTTCATACACCTGCTGGTCATTTGTATTTCTTTTGAAAACTGTCTATTCATGTCCTCTTCCCACTTTTTAATGGGATTATTTGTTTTTGTTATTGAGTTGTTTGAGTTCTTTGTATATGCTGGACATTAGTACCCTGTTGGATAAATAGTTTGCAAATATTTTCTCCCATTCAACAGGTTGTCTCTTCACTCTATTAATTATTTCTTTTGCTGTGAAGAAGCTTTTTAATTCAATTAAGTCCCATTTGTCTATTTTAGTTTTTATTGCTTGTGCTTTAGAGGTCTTAGTGATAAGTTTTTTGCGTAAGGTCCAGAAGAGTATACCCTAGGTTTTCTTCCAGCATTTTTATAGTTTGGGGTCTTACTTACATTTAATTCTGTAATCCATCATGACTTGATTTTTGTATATTGTGAGAGAAAGAGTGGTCAAATTTCCTCTAAGAACTAGAACGAGATAAGGATGCTAATTTTCACCACTCCTAGTCAACATAGTACTGGAAGTCCTAGCTAGAAAAATAAGGCAAGAGAAAGATATAAAAGGCATTCACACTGGAAAAGAGGAAGTCAAATTATCCCTGTTCGCTGATGGTCTAATCCTATATCTAAAAAAACCTGAAGAATCCATCAAAAACTCTTATTTTTTTGTGTATGTGTGATTTTTTTATTTAAAAATATTTTGGGGGTACAAATGTTTTTGGTTACCAGGAGCACTTTTCTAACACTTGAGTAAGGGCTATAAGTGTACCCATCACCCAGATAGTGTTCATTGTACCCATTAGGTAGGTTGTTGCCCATCCCCTCCTTCCGCCTCACCCCTGCTTGATTTCCACTGCTTTACTTTCTTCTGTGCACATTGTTGCAAAAAACTTTATTTTATCCTTTTTTGTGGCTGAGTAGTATTCCATGGTATACATATATCATATTTTGTTAATCCATTCATGAATTGATAAGCACTTGGGTTGATTCTACATCTTTGCAATTGTGAATTGTGTTACAGTAAGCATTTGAGTGCAGGGACTTTTTGATAAAATGACTTCTTTTCCTTTGGGTAAATACCCAGTAGTGGGATTGCTGGATCAAATGGTAGGTCTACTTTTAGTTCTTTGAGGAATTTCCATACTGTTTTCCATAGAGGTTGACTAATTTGCAGTCCCACCAACAGTGTGTAAGTGTTCTTTTCTCTCTGCAGCCATGGCAGCATCTATTGTTTTTAGACTTTTTAATAAAATCCATTCTAACTGGGGTAAGGTGATATCTCATAGTGGTTTTAATTTGCATTGCCCTGATGATTAATGACATTGAGCATTTTTCATACGTTTTTGGCTGTTTATCTATCTTCTTTTTGTTGTTTGTTTTTATTTCAGCATATTGTGGGGGTACAAATGTTTAGGTTACATATATTGCTCTTGCCCCACCCGAGTCAGAGCTTCAAGCGTGTCCATCCACCAGAGAGTGTGCACCGCACTCATTAGGTGTGTATATACCCATCCCCTCCTCCCCCCCATCTGCCTGACACCCAATGAATGTTACTACTATATGTGCACTTAAGTGTTGATCAGTTAGTACTAATTTGATGGTGAGTACATGTGGTGCTTGTTTTTCCATTCTTGGGATACTTCACTTAGTAGAATGGGCTCCACCTCTATCCAGGATAATACAAAAGGTGTTAGACCACCATTGTTTTTTGTGGCTGAGTAGAACTCTATGGTATACATATACCACATGTTATTAATCCACTCATGTATTGATGGCCTCTTGGATTGTTTCCACATCTTCGCAATTGTGAATTGTGCTGCTGTAAACATTCGAGTACAGATGTGTTTTTTATAGAATGTTTTTTGTTCTTTTGGGTAGATGCCCAGTAATTGGATTGCTGGATCAAATGGTAGATCTACTTGTAACTATTTGAGGTATCTCCATATTGCTTTCCACAGAGGTTGTACTAGTTTACAGTCCCACCAGCAGTGTATGAGTATTCCTATCTCTCCTCATGCATGCCAACATTTATTGTTTTGGGACTTTTTGATAAAGGTCATTCTCACTGGAGATAAGTGATATCTCATTGTGGTTTTGATTTGCATTTCCCTGATGATTAGAGATGTTGAGCATTTTTTCATAGATTTATAAATAAATTCAGTAAAGTTGAAGGCTACAAAATCAATGTACAAGCATTAGTAGCCTTTCTATACACCAAGAATGATCTAACTGGGAAAGAAATAAAAAAGGCAATCTCATTTACAATAGCTACAAAAAAATGCCCAGGCATGAATTTAAACTAAAGAGGTTAAAGATGTCTACTGGAAAAACTACAAAGCACTGATGAAAGAAATTGTAGATGACACATACAAA
The DNA here is from genome assembly GCA_028533085.1 of Varecia variegata. NCBI lineage: Eukaryota > Metazoa > Chordata > Mammalia > Primates > Lemuridae > Varecia > Varecia variegata. Next base: position 90,396,426 of record CM052439.1, read on the forward strand.
TGGAAAAAATCCCATGCTCATAGATCAGAAGAATCATTATCATTATAATGATGATACTGCTCAAAACAATGTGCAGATTCAATGCAGTCCCTATCAAAATACCAACATCATTTTTCACAGAATTAGAAAAAACAATCTTAAAATTCATATGGAAGCAAAAAAGAGCCCAAATAGCCAAAGCATCCTTGAGCAAAGAGAACAAAGCTGGGATCAACACATTACCTGACTTCAAATTATATTACAAGACTATAGTAACTAAAACAGCATGGTACTGGTATAAAAATTGATGCATAAATCAATGGAACAGAAAAGAGAACCCAGAAATAAAGCCACATTTTTTTTTTTTTTTGAGACAAAGTCTCACTCTGTTGCCCGGGCTAGAGTGAGTGCCGTGGCATCAGCCTAGCTCACAGCAACCTCAAACTCCTGGGCTTAAGCGATCCTACTGCCTCAGCCTCCCGAGTAGCTGGGACTACAGGCATGCGCCACCATGCCCGGCTAATTTTTTCTATATATATATTTTTAGGTGTCCATATAATTTCTTTCTATTTTTAGTGGAGATGGGGTCTCGCTCTTGCTCAGGCTGGTCTCGAACTCCTGAGCTCAATTGATCCACCTGCCTCGGCCTCCCAGAGTGCTAGGATTACAGGCGTGAGCCACCGTGCCCGGCCAAAGCCACATATTTACAGCCAACTCTGACAAAGCCAACAAGAACATATTATACACTGGGGAAAGGACACCCTCTTCAATAAATGGTGCTGGGAAAATTGGATACCCATGTGCAGAAGAATGAAACTTTTCTCTGTTTAGTATGATGTTAGCTGTGGAAGTGCCATATACAGCCTTTGTTATTTTAAGGTATGTTCCCTCTATGCCTTGTTTGCTGAGAGTTTTTATCATGAGGGGGTGTCAACTTTTACCAAATGCTTTCTCTGCATCTGTTAAGGTGATCATATGCTTTGTCTCTTTATGTGATATATCATATTTAATGATTTGCTTATGTTGAACAGTCCTTGCATCCCTAGTATAAAACTCTCTTGATCATTGTGTATTATCTTTCTGATGTGCTGTTGGATTCAGGTTGTTAGTATTTTGTTGAGGATTTTTGTGTCTGTATTCATCAGGGATATTGGTTTGTAGTTTTCATATTTTGTTGTGTCCTTATCTTGTTTTGGTATTAGGGTGATACTGGCCATAGAATGAGCTAGAAAGAATTCCTTCCTTTAATTTTTGGAAAATTTTAGGAGGATTGGTATTAGTTCTTCTTCATATGTTTGGTAGAATTTGGCTATGAATTCCTCTGGCTATGGGCTCTTCTTTGTTGGGAGATTTTATTATTATTATTATTGATACAATCTCATTACTCATTATTGGTCTGTTCAGGTTTTCTCCTATTATACTATCTGGTTCAAACTTGGTAAGTTGTACATTTCCATAAATTCATCCACTTCCTCTAGGCTTTTGAGTTTGTGAGTATATAGATGTTCATAGTAGTCTGTGATGATCTTTTGATATTTCTATAGCATCCATTTTAATGCCTCCTTTTTCATTTCTGATTTTGTTTACTTGGATCTTCTCTCTTTTTATTTGGTTAGTCTAGCTAGCAATTTATCATTTTTTTTTTTACCTATTCAAAGAACCAAATTTGTGATCTTTCTACTTTTTTGATGTAAGCATATAATGTTAGTGATGAATTTCCTAAGCATTTGCTTGTCTGGGAAAGACTTTATTTCTCCTTCATTTGTGAAGGCTAATATCACTGAATATAGTATTCTTGGCTGACAGATTTTTTTTTTTTCTTTCAGCACTTTGAATATATTATCCTATTCTCTTCTGGCCAGTAGGGTTTCTGCTGATAAATATGGTGGGGTTTCCTTTATAGGTAATTAGATGCTTTTTTTCTTGTCATTTTTATAATTTACTCTTTTACTTTGAATTTAGTCAGTCTGATTATAATATGCAGTGATGAAGTCCTTGCATTTTATTTGTCTGAGAATCACTTAGCCTCCTATATGTGGGTGTCTGAATCTCTTGCTAGACTTGGGAAGTTTTCATGTATTATTTCATTAAATAGGTTTTCTAAAGTTTCCAATCTTTCTTTGCCCTTGGGGCTACAGATAATTGTGAATTTGATTACTTTATATTATCCCAAATGTCTCAAAGGCTATGTTATTTCTTTCTTATTGCATTTTCTTTAGTTTTGTCTGATTGGATTATTTCAAAAGACCTGCATGGAAGTTCTGAAATTCTTTCTCCTGCATTGTCTAGTCTATTTTTGGAAGATTTTTAATGCATTTTGTGTTTCTTTCAATGAATGCTTCAGTTCTAGAATTTCTAGGGATTTGATTTGTTTTAATATCTATCTCCTTGATGATCTTGAATTTATTTTTTGAGTTCTTTGTATTGGTTTTCAGATTTCTCTTGCATCTCATTGAGCTTCTTTATAATCAATATGTTGAATTTTTTCTGGAATTAAGATAATTTCTTTTTAGTTAAAGTCTATTGCTAGAGAATTATTGTGTTACTTTGGGGATTTCATATTTTCTTGCTTTTTTATGTTTTCTATGTCTTTACATTGATTTCTGCATGTCTGGTGTGACAGTCGCTTCTTACTATTTTTGAATTTACTTTTGTTGGGAGGTGCTTTTCTCTGAAGATGTGTTTATGATGTTGGTTGAGTAGTGCCCTTTGGTTTTGCTTCTGCATGCAGGCAGTAGTGAAGTCTTTATAGGATTTATTTGGCTAAAAACAGTGTTAGTGGTATCTGTTGTTTCCTTAGTGTATTAGGGTTCAGTTATTAGTGAAGGCTGTGGCAAAGTTGTTCTGGGAACTGGAATGCCAGAAGGTCCCATCTTCAGGCCTCAGTGGTAGCGGTAGTGGGCTAAGCGTGTCTATCCTTGTGCCCTAGGGTGGCATATGAAGACACTTGTGCTGGCAGTTCCAGATGGGCCGATTCTTGGGCCTCTTTGTGGCTTTCTCAGATGTCAGTTGTTGCAGTGGTGGACCAGAAAGGTGAGTGGGCTCTCAAGCCCCTGGGCAGCAAATGGGGCATCACTGTTGGTAGTAGCAGTGGTAAGATGCTCTTCAAGCACTGTATGCTTGTGTTGGCAGTGGTTGCACTGGGATGTGTAGTGGTTGCAGGTAGGAGCCAGCTGAGGTCATAGGGTTAGGGTGTGTAGGTCCAACCTCAGTCCCTCAGGAGGAGTTCTTGGGTGTCCCAGGTGGTGAGTTGGATAGTACAATCCCCAGGACCCTGGACCATGCACTTTGTTTTAAGGGAAGGATGCAAAACCGGGCAAAGATAGACTGGGTGGGCTTGCACACAGGCCCCCCAATGGCAAATGCATACACCAGCCATGATGGGCAGGGGTAGGACTATCTTCTGGCCCCTGTCAGAATGCTCTGGTTAAGGGTGGCAGCCACTGCAATGAGGTCCTGGCAAGGAAAGGGTGGGGCTGGCCCCCAATGTCACAGCCTTGGCTGGTGGATGGAGGACACACATCCTTCTCATGCCCCAATCCTGGTGGGGCTTGCACCCCAGTCCTGGCTGTTGAAGCAGATCTGGCTATTCTGCCCACTTGCCAGTTCACACGTAGCCCACAACTCAGCCCTGGCCACAGGATCCCCCGCCCAGCTCAACAGCAACCCCTGTAGCAACCTGTCTCTTATTCACATCCCAGAGGAAGCACCCACTTCCTGGCACTGGCAGCTAGAGCCCATGCTACACGCGCCTCTCAGTCCTGCCTGAGAGAGCCCACCCACCCTTGCACCCCAGATCTTCAAGTAGCACCTGAATTTTCCTAATACCTAGGATCCTAGGACAGTACACAGTCTGTTATAAGATAGGGTCAAAAATAGCCCCTTGCCTAGCCTCTTAGTTTTCAGGAAGGGCATGTAACCCAGGGTAAGTTTTCCCCCTGTAGCCGGTCCTTCTTACAGTCTCCTGGCCACCCCCTAAGTTAGATTCAGGGCTCAGGAGGGTCGAGGTGCTCTCTGTAGGCTGGATTGCAGGACTCCCCAGTGGGAACGTGGACCACAGAAAGACACTCACCCTCTCCCACACGGGGAGTCACTGTGGCTCCCAGCTGGTCCTGGCCAAGCAGCCTGCCTGTTGCTCTTCTCCTTCCTAGTTTTGTTGTTTCCTGTTGCTTTTCTGTTAAACTCTCATGTTCCCTCCTGGATAACGTATTCAAAGTGTGATTGTCTACACACTACTTTGGTTCTTCTAAGTGGATGAAGCAGGCATGAAATGCTTCTAGTTAGATATCTTGAAAAAAATAGGGCTTTTTAAAAACCATGGTGACTTTAAACCACATCTAAAAATTATTTGACATGCCTCCAAGCAAGAGGTAAAAACTAAATCCCTTCCCCTTGAAGGTGGGCTGGCCTTAGTGATTCCCTTCAACTGAATAGAATTTGATGACACTGGGTGACTTCCAAGACTAGGTCATAAAAGGAGTTGTAGCTTTCACCTGGCTGTCTCCCCCTAGTGCTGCGTGCCCCTGGGGCTGGGCTGCCGAGCCGTGGAAAAGCCTTGGCCACACGGAGAGTCGTGTGCAGGGGATCCAGCCAGCAGCCCCTGCTGAGGCACCATTCAGAATCAGTGTCCAGATGCACCAGTGAGGAGGCCTTTCAGGTGACTCCAGCCCAGGCACCTGATTTTAACTGTTGAGATGCCTAAAAGAGAACCACCCACTGTGCCCAATTAGTCCACAGATCTGTGAGAGGTGATAATAAACAATTACTGTTTTCCCAGAACACTAAGTTTGGGCTGCAGGGTTAGAAAAAGGAGTCACTGATGGCACGTGGACTAAGATGTGCACTGTTTCTGTTACAAGATAATTCTTTTAAGTAAATGTAGCTTTAGCTGAAATAGACTTGGTTAAGGTTGTTTATACTTGCTTTTGTTATGCAGGGTGATAGTGAACCCACAGGGTGAATGGGGGTGTAGCAATGGGTCAGACACTGGACTGGGCCCCAATCCTTTGCCATCAGACTGACTCAGGGCGGCAGTGTTTAATATGGATCAGAAATCTCTACCAGACCACACTGAGTGGGGAGCAGGTGCGGCTCCACTGCCAGGGTCCCAGCTGCGCGCCTGGAGTGGCGCAGCACCCGTGTGTCTGGAGATGTAGACTGTGGAGAACAGCAGGCACCTCCTTACAGTCAGAAAGGATGGAAATCCGTCTCCATCCCTGTCCAACTCTTTTCAACAAGTTCTAGGGGTCCTGGGGTAGGGGTGGGAGGTGGAGGCACGGTCAGCTCCCTGCAGCACTGACCGTGGCTCCAGGATCAGAAAGTACCCCTGAATTCCACTGTGTTACATTCTGCACCCTGTTGTAGGGCTTTCATGGAGGCTACAGAAATATACATGGAATTTATTTTATCCAAGAAAAATAAAAACATACCTATAGAAAAAGACTTATACAAGAATTTTTATGTTAACTTTATTCAAAATAGCAAAAAATAATTAGAAACAGCATAGCTGTCTGTCAACAAAAGAGTAAATGAACAAACTGCAGTATATTCATTAATAAAAAAACACTGCTCAGAAGTAAAAAGGAACAAACCACGGATACATGCAAGGATATGAATGAGTCTCAAAAACATAATGCTAAATAAAAGAAGCCTTACACAGAAGACTACACACAGTATGATTCCTTTTATGTGAAGTTCTAGAACAGGGAAAACATTCTTTGTTCTGAAAATAATCCAGCAGGTGGGGAAGAAGCTCTGTGGGGATGAAGGAGACAATGGATGTGTGTGTCAGTGGCACTTTCTGGAGTGGGGTCATGTCCTATATCCTGAAGAGGGCTTGTCTTACACGAGTATGTGCACTTCACAGAATTCATGCAATGGTACCTTTAAGGTGTGTGCATTCCCCTGTGTTAAATTTTACCTGTGAAAATAAAAACCATAAACCCATATAGCGTACTGGTTAATGATACACATGTTGAGGTATTTGGGATGACCCATATGAATGTCTGCAACTTGTTTTGAAAAGGATTGAAAATAAGATCATTTGATGGATGGATACATGGATAGAAACTGATTAAAACAAATAAAGAAAAATGATAATTGTGGAATTTAGGTGATGGGTAATGCTATGGTCTGAACATGTCAATGTGTCCCCAAATTCTATATGTTGGAAATGAAGCCACAAATTTCTGTGATGGTTGGAGGTGGGGTCTTTGGGGGGTGACTAAGGTTGGATAAGGTCCTCAGGATGGAGCCTCTGTGATGGGGCTGGTGACTTCATGAAGAGAGGAGAGAGAGAGACCTGAGCTGACCCACTCTTGGTGTCTCTAGGATGCATGTGACTCTGTCATTATGCAGCATGAGGCCCTCGCCAGAAGCTGACCAGATACAGCCACATAGTCTTGGGCTTTCTGGCCTCCAGAACTGCAAGAAATAAATCTATTTTCTTTATAAATTATATCTAGTCTCAGTTATTCGGTTATGGCAACAGAAAGCAAACTAAGACAGAAATTTGGTACCAAGAAGTGCAGCTGTTGCTATGAATGTTTGAAAATTCGGAAGTGCCTTTGGGTAGACGCTGAAGGACTCTGGAGGTGTATGTAGGTTGGAAAAAGACTGCATCGTTGTAAATGGAGCATTAGGGTGATTTTGATGATTGCCTAGAAGAAGACTCCAGAACTAGAGAGAGCCTGAATCTTCTTAGAGATTATTTAAGTGGTCATGATGAGAATACCAGAATGCTGATGCAAACATGGACAGTAAGGGCCATTCTACAGAGGATTCGTGCAGAACTGAGGAACAAGGTATTGGAAATTGGACTAAAAGCCATCCTTGCTATTCAGTTGCAAAGATCTCGGCTGAATTGTGCCAGTGTCGGGAGCTTTATGCAATGCAGAACTTAACTGGGTTATCTGGCAGAAGAAATTGTAACAGAGTAGTCACCCCTCCTCCCATAGATATGGAAGGGTAAAATTGATAGTGGGGAATATATAATAGGCAGAAAGGCCTGAAAAATGATAAAAATGCTTTTTTGTCTCTTTAAATCTCACTCACTCTTTTTGGGAACTGAAACCTGTATCCTTGCCTCAGGCCAGTGGTTGAGAGGGGCAGGGGAGTGTCCTTTGTTCTCTGTGTTACAGCAGATGGCTCAACAAAACCGTCCAGTTGGAGGTCCTGGGCAGAGGCTCACTGGATTGTATTCTAGCAGAGATGGGACAGACATGGGACAATCAGAATCATCAACTGCTGACAAATTAATAAATCTCTTTCCTTCTCCTCAAACCACTTTTCCTCATTCTTCTGATATGGCCTCAGGGACAAGTGCTGAGCTTTCAGTAACAAAATATCTAAGTAGCAAAGCATTCAAGCTGTTGTGCAGCTACTTCTAACTACACATAGTGAGATACATTCTTAAAGATGAAATTTATAATAAAAGAAAAGCAGAGCCAGAACAATTTGAAAAATCTGCATCCTGATCACATGTTAGAGAATAAAAGAGCATTTTCATTCTACTAAGTGAAGTATCCCAAGAATGGAAAAATAAGCACCACATGTACTCAACATCAAATTGTGTTTAACTGATCAACACTTAAGTGCACATATAGCAATAACATTCATCGGGTGTCGGGCAGGTGGGAGGGGGGAGGTGGGGATGGGTATATTCACACCTAATGGGTGTGGTGCGCACCGTCTGAGGGATGGACACGCTTGAAGCTCTGACTCAGGTGGAGCAAGGGCAATATACATAACACAAACATTTGTACCCCCATAATATGCTGAAATAAAAAAAAAGAAAGAACGTTTTCAGCAGAGGAAAACAAGGGTGTGGCCAAGTGACTGACGGATAAGGAGATTAGTATGGCTAGGAGGAAGCCAGAGACTATTCACCAACACATTGGGAGAAAAAACCTGAAGGCATTTCAGAGACCTTTGAGGCTGCTCCTCCCAGCATGGGCCGAGAGGTCTTGGGGGCGCAGAATGCTTTGGGGGATAGAGTACTGCCCAAGACTACCTCCAGTCTCTGCACCTTGCATTTCAGTGCAGTGCTCCTGGGCTGCCCCAGCTGTGACTCAAGTGACCCCAGATGCAGCTCAACCCACTGCTCTGGAAGGTATAAGTCAGACATGTTGGGAGAGTTCACATGAGGCTTATTCTGTAGGTGTGCAGAATACAAGAGTTGTGGAGACACGACAGCCTGGACAGATTTCAAAGGATGTATCAAAGAGCCCTGGGGCCCCAGGCAGAGACTTGTCACAGGGGCAGAGCCACTGCAGTGATCCCTTACAAGGCAATGCTTAATGGAGCCGCAGGGGTGGGACCACCACTGAGGCCCCAGAACAGTAGATCTCCCAGAATGCAACACCAGCCCAGGAGCAGTGAAGCACAGGCTGAGCCCAGCACAGCTTTGGGATCTGGGCTGCCCATGGCCTTGGGAGCCCCACCCCTCCACTAGTGTGTCCAGGAGGCAGTACATGGACTGAAAAATTACTCTGGAACCTTAAGACTTAATGTCGTTTTCACTGTTAGGTTTGGGATTTACTTGGGACCAGTTACTGCTTTCTTCTTTCTAATTGCTCCCTTTTGTAATGTGAATGTCTACCCTATGCCTGTCCCACCACTGAGTTTTGGAAACTGACAACTTGTTTTGATTTCAAAGGCTCAGAGTGGAGCCTGTTGTTAAGAAGTCCTTACTTCACGCTGTCGAAGGGAGGGTGAAAGGAGGAGTGAATACAAATTGCCGAGCACACTTCCTGGTCATCGTAGATAACAACAGAAACAAATAAAATCAAAACATAAATAATAATAAATAACTACAACAATATAAACAACTCCTATCCATACTGAATCTTCACTATGTGCCAATAACCATTCCAAGTTCTTTTATCTCATTTAATCGTCTTGGTAACTCAAGGAGATCTTGAGGGAGAAGCTCTTAACTGCTCCTTCGATGCAGAAGGGCCTCGTCCCTACCCCACAGCCTCTCTCCGTGATCGAGGGAGGGCAGAATTACCTGACCAGTACATTTAGGAGCAGGAACTGGGCATGTGCTCAGTGACTTTCTTCTTCTCTCTTGGACATTTGCCACCTATGGGAGCCCTTGTTTGGCTCTCCCCTTCACGCAATGGGCTCCCACGCACGGGCTCTGCCCAGGAAGGAAGGCCTGAAGCTCTCTCCTCCTTGCCTGGGACTGTGTGGGTTGTTCCCATCTGGGGTTCAGCAAAGCAATCTCTCCAGTAGCCCCACACTGCTGGGTGACATTCTAATGTCCATCTGTGTGGCTTTTTTCTGACTATCAGAGTCCCTCTTGCCAAATTTAGATAAGAGCAAAGAAGTCTACACCAAGGGAGTGAGCAGAATGGTGGTGTGGGCACTGTCACAGCAGGGATGTGGCCTTGAGCTGGCTCCACCCTGTGCCCCACAGTGGGACGGAAGGGCCTGCTTCTTTTGACAAGGGGTTGGGTGGGGCAGACACACAGACTTTGGAGAAGGAAAATGGTTTCCTAAAGGTGGCAGGACTTGGGCTGGGCCTTGCTGGCTAGTGGGGGGTTGTAGAGGTCACTGATTCCAGGCCATTTGTGAGGGAGGTGATTCCCCCCATGGGGGTGGCAGGCCTGGCCACACTGCTCACTGTCATGTGAGATTCAGCCAGGTGACCTGAGACCCTCACAGTGAGTTTCCAGGCAGCCCGAGAGTGGACACCAGGGGGTGCCCAGCCCGTCCACACTCTCTCTGCCGCTTCTTGTGCCTCCCGACCCCAAAAGGGCCCCGCTCAGCAGCAGGACTAAGCTGTGCTCTCGGCCTTCTGGCCCTGCTGCCACTGCAAGCCCGGGCCCCACCAGGAGCTCACCGGGAGGTCCCACAGTCAGGCCTTCCAGGAGGTCCCTGCGGAGGTTCTGCAAACAGAGCACTAGAGACATTTTGATTTTCATTTATTTTCCTTCTCTTCACTGCTTTCCTTTCTTATATAGGAGAAATTATAGAGAATAATATAATGAACACCCACGTACCCACCCCCAGCTTTGGCATGTTTGAATGAGCTGTCTGGTAGCTTCAGATTTTTAAGAGCTGGAGTAATCTAAGGGCCTCGCATGGCCTCCCTGAGGGCGACCGGTTCCTCATCCAGAGCAGGTCACCTGTGCGTTTAGCATTTGTGTCAAATACCAATAAACAACTTTCCTGCAGTTAGAAATAGTCCTATCCTCAAAACATAAATTACTAATTTGCAGTTTTTAAATTTTTAAATGTATAGCTTGATGCTCTAAATCATTATGCAATTTACTTTTTTCACCAAATAGAATATTTTTGAAATTTAAATATATTTATAGATGTATTAGGTTGAAATCTTTCAAATTGCTGTTGTAGGCTTAAAACAGCCCACACCGCACTGGGCGCTGGCCCCATGCACGTGCCGGGCCCTGCTCTGTGCCCAGGGAGGATGCGACGGGCGCCGCCTTGGAGGCCGGCCCGCCAGGAGACCGCGCGGAGGCGAGGCCGGCTGGGCTGCGGCCGGGGATCCCGGCGCTCTGCGGGCCAGGGCGGCGCCACTGCAGGAGCTGCTGTCCCTGGGCCACCAGCAGAGACAGCAAGGGAGAGGCGGGAGGCCGCCAGATTTGATGACGTGGTGCTGGCTTTGACAGAATTATGTTCTATTTTTTTCCCCAATTTCTGTCATCACTTTTTGACTCAAGATTTATTGAGTAGTTTTTGTTTTGTTTTTGTCTGAACACATGGGATGTTTTTTAAGAATCTATTTTAAAAATTGATTTACTACATAATTTTCATTGCTCAGAGGAAATGATTCATAAGATACTTTAGATGCCAGTTCTTTAGTGGGGACTCACTTTGTGATCGAGTGTGTGGTTAATGTAATTGAATTTTGCTGGAAAAGTTGTCTTCTTACATGCTTGAAGCAGGATGGGTTTGAATTAAGCTTTTAAATATTTTT
>CM052439.1:90407849-90434968 GCA_028533085.1 Varecia variegata
CAGGATTTGTGATTCAAGAGGGCACTTTGCCTGTATTTAAAAGGGCCAAGAATAAATGCCTTTTTTTGTTAAACATGTCTATAGAGTTGGCAGTTAATGCTGAAATTTGTCAAATAGCCCTTCCAAAATTATACTTGTGAAATATACAAAAAATAAACTGATCTACCTAATTTCTATTGATGTAAAAAAAAAAAAAAAAACTTAAGGGATGCTCCAAAAATCCATTTGAAAAGGGAAGTTGATACTGATAAATGCCTATATTAAGAAAAAAAAAAGAAAGATCTCAAATAAACAACCTAACTTTACACCAAAACAAACAAACAAACGAAAGAATAAACTAAATCCAAAGTTAGCAGAAGACAAGAAATAATAAAGATTGGAGTAGAAATAAATGAAATAGAGACTAGAAAAATGATAGAAAAAAATCAATGAATATAAGCATTATGTTTGTAAAAAGATAAACAAAATTAACAAATCTTTAGGTAGACTAAGAAAAAAAGAGAGAAGACAAATAAAATTATAAATGAAAGAGGAGACATTACAACTAATATCATAAAATTACAAAGTGTCATAAGAGACTACTACGAACAATTTTATGCCAACAAATTGCACATACCAGAGCAAATGTATAAATTCCTAGAAACGACCAACCTACCAAGACTGAATCATGAAGAAAGAGAAAATCTAAACAGATCAATAATGACAAAGGAGATTGATCAGTAGTCAGAAACCTTCCAACAAAGAAGAACCCAAGAACAAATGGCCTCACTGGTGAATTCTACCAAACATTTAAAAGAGAATTAACACCAATCCTTCTCAAACTTTTCCAAAAAATTGAAAAGGAGGGAACATTTCCAAATTCATTTTATGAGACCAGCATTACCCTGATAACAAAGCCAGACAAGGACAATATAAGAGAAGAAAATTACAGGCCAATATCCCTGATAAACATAGATACAAAACCCCTTAACAAAATACAAACAAACCAAACTCAACAGCACATTAAGAGAATTTTATGTCATGATCAAGTATAATTTAACCCTGGGATAAAAGAATGGTTTAACAAATCTAAATCAATAAATTTGACTGTTCCTTGACATAGTACAGGCTATGTATGACAAGCCCACAACTGACATACCCAAGGTGCTTTTCCTCAAAGGTGAGGAAGAAAAGGATACCTCCACTGTCACTGCTGTTAAAAATAGTACAGGAAGTACTAGCAAGTACTAGCAAGGGTTAGGGTTAGGGTGTGTGTGAGTGTGTGTGTGAGTGTGCACGAGTGAGTGTGAGTATGTGTGAGTGAATGTGTGAGTGTGAGGGGCACACACACATACTAACACTCACACACTTGCACTCTCAATTGTACTCAATCATACACTCATACACTCACTCGCACCCACAGTCACAATCACATACACACATTCACTGGCACTCACACTCAAACTCTCACACTCAAACTCTCACTCACACACACTTGCACTCATACTCTCACACACTCTCACTCGCACACTCACAATCAGATAAGAAAAAATGCATCTAAATCACAAAATAAAACTATCTCTATTTGTCTGTGACATGATCCTGATAATATATGTAGAAAATGCTAAAGACTCTGAAAAAATATTAAAACTAATAAGTGAATTCAGTAGTTTACAGGATCTAAAATTAAAGTACAAAATAATTTGCATTTCTTTACAACAGTAATTACTTATCTAAAAGAAATTAAGGGAACAACCCTATTTATGATAGTGTCAAAATAGTAAACTATTTAAAAATAAATTTACCCAAGAAGGGAAAGGTCTATACAGTGAAAACAATAAAACATTCATGAAAGAACCTGCAGAGGATACAGATAAATGGAAAAATATTCTGTGTTCATGGATTGGACAAATCAATATTGTCAAAATGTCTATCCTACCCAAAGCAATATACAGATTCGACACAATCCCTATTGAAATTCCAATGGCATCTTTCACAAAATTAGAAAAGCAATTCTAAAATTCATATGGAACCACAACAAAAGATCCCAGATAGCCAAAGCAATCCTGAGAAAGAAAAGAAAAATTGGAGCCACCACACTCACTGATTTCAAATTATACTACAAATCTGTAGTAATCAAAACAGCATGGTACTGGCATAAAAATAAACACATAGACCAATGTAATAGAATAGAAATTCAAGAAATAGCTGGAACCCATTCTATTAAGTGAAGCATCCCAAGAATGGAAAAATAAGCACCACATGTACTCACCAGAAAATTGGTTTCCCTGATCAACACCTAAGTGCACATTTGGGAATAACACCAATTGGGTATCGGACAGAGGTGGAGGGTGGGGGGAGGGGATGGGTGTATATCTACGTGATGAGTCCTATGTGCACTGTCTGGGGAATGGACACGCTTGAAGCTCAGACTTGGGAGGATGGGAGGGGCATGGGCAATATATTTAACCAGAACTTTTGTACCCCCATAATAAGCTGAAATAAAAAATAAATAAATAAAAATTTTAAAAAAAAGAAATTCAAGAAATAACCCCACACATTTACTGCCAACTAAATTTTTGACAAGGGCACTAAGAAGAAACTATGGGGAAAAGATAATCTCTTTAATAAATGATGTTGGGAGAACTGGATATCCACATGCAGAACAATGAAATTGGACCCTTATCTTATACCATTTACAAAAATCAACTCAGAATGGATTTAAGATCTAAATGTAACAACTAAAATCATAAAAATTCCTAGAGAAAAAACATAGGAAAAAACTCCTTGACAATGGTCTTGGCAATGATTTTTTGACTATCTAGGGGCCAAGGAAAAAACTTCTTTCACTCTCTGATGGTCTGCTGGAAAATCAACTCAGAAGAAAAGGATTAATTGTAGAATATGTGACAGAAGTAAGGGCCTAGAAAATGGCAAAATGTATTACAAGTTGTCTCTTGAAACCCATCCACCACTCTTTCTGGGATTAAGACCTACATTCCTGCCCAGGGCCAGTAATCAGGAGAGCAGAGGAGTGTTCTTCATTTTAAACTAGGAGATGGCTCAACAGAATTGTCTGGGCAAAGGGCATGAGGTCATCTTCACCAGAGATAAGACCAACCACTACCACCAACCATAGTTAAACAGCAACAGCACACGAAGCTGAAAACCCCCTTTAAAAGATCGTTTTTCTGCTTAAAGGGAGGAAAATGGTTCTTTAAGACAAGAGTCTGCCATCCTCCTCATTTGCTGGCGAATTAATAAACTTCTCTTTCCTTTTCCTCAAACTGCTTGTCCTCATTCTTCTTTCGGCCTTGGGGACAAGTACCAAATTTTTGGTAACGGGATTGAAATTAAAAAGAGACCTGCACTCTCATATTCATTACCGCATTATTCACAATGTCCAAATATGAAAATGATCAAAATCTGCAATGGCAAACATATGAATAAAGAAAATGTGGTGTATGCATGTGGAAATTAGGAAATTAGAAAGATTTTACCCCAAAATAAATTTCTTTGACATGTTTCCAGGTGACTATCACGAAGCTCAGAGACAGAACAAACAGGGCAAAGCTGGGGTTTATATCTGTAGAGAGTGCAGCCAGGTCTATCCTTTCCCATCTAGAAAAGATTAACTGAGAGTCTGACAGCTTTAAAGATCTGAAAAGAGACACTGACCATCTATTTTCTCTGAGAGCTGCTTACCTGTAAGGTTTCATGTACATGAAAAGACCACCTTTGCTAACTAGTCAAGCCCCTATTCCTCAAAAACCCTGTACCTCACTGAGGAGTTGAATCTTCATTTTATGAGGGTTCCCATGTATAAACGTTAAAAAACATTTTATAACTTTTTTCTTATTAATCTGCTTTATGGTGAGTTGATATTTTTACAAAAACTTCCAAGGGCAAAGGGGAAGTTTACTCTTTGCGCTGACAACACAATGGAATATTAGTCTTCCTTATAAAAGAAGGAAATCTTACCAGTTGTGTCTACACAGATGGACCTAGAGAACATCATGCTCAGTGAAATAAGCCAGAAGCAGACAGACAAATGCTGTATAATCTCACTTATATGTGGAATCTAAAATAGTCCGACTAGAAGTGGAGGGTAGTGTGGTGGTTACCAGGGGCTGGGGGCAGGGGAATGGGAAGATGTTTATTTATGTCAAGGGGTATAGAGTTTCACTCATGCAAGGTGAATATGTTCAGGACTGTATTCTATACTTAAAATTTGTTAGGAGGGTAGATCCTAAATATTTTCAACACACTGTGAACTAAAATAAAATATGAAGCCCTCCTCAGCTGACTGCATGGACCACCTCTTCGCCAAGGGGACCCCAGAAATAAGGGCTCTAAAGCTGAGTTGCTGGCCATGAGAAGGGAGGTCATGCCCCCTCCCTTCCTGGAGATGTCCTTTGTAGCTCACCAACAGGCCTAAGGCCATGCAAGACAAAGCTTAAATCACACCTGCAGGTCCTCAATTTACATGTTATAACAGATCACTTGAGTCTGGGTATATGGCCAATGACTTGTCTCTGATTAATAGACTTCCTTGTCTTAACTTAAAACCTAAACATTTGTAAACCATAATATGCTGAAATAAAAAAAACCCTTCCAAGCCTTTAGACAAAGCTTCATTTCTTTAACCAATTACAAATCAAACCCACCTGTAACCTATAAGCCCCCGCTTTGAGATATCCCATCTTTTCGGGGCCAAACCAATGTACGCTTTCCATGTATTGATTTATGACCTTATGTGTAACCCTTTCTCCCTGAAGTGTGTTAAGCCAAACTGTGACTCAGCCACAGCGAGTCCACTTGCTCAGAGATTCCTGGGTGTGGCTCTCGGCCATGGTCCTCCAACTTGGTTCAGAATAAATCTCTTTAAATTATTTTACAGTTTGGGTTCTTTTCCATTGACAATACACATAAAAAGTTAACTATGTAAGGTAATGTATATATTTATTAGCTCGATTTTGGTGATGATTTCACAATGTATATATATCAAATTATCAAGTTTAACACTGGAAATATATACAATAAAAATTTAAAAATAAAACATATAACCTGAAAATCTCCAATATTAATTGATTATCTTTTAAAAACATAGGTGAGGTACAGGCTTGGCCTGGTAAACTCCAAGAGTGGAGAAGACTAAGAGGGCCTAGACCTCAAACAGGACTCCATCTGTGGGTGGGGCTGGAGGTAAGGTCAGAGCTAGTTGCAGGTACCAAGTGATGACTGGCCTCTACAGGGACCCATGGTCGCATCGGAGAGGGGCAGCACAGAGAGGTCTGTGGCCGGGTCCTGGGGATCTTGCGGGGAGATGTCATTACCTATCTTCAGAGTTCCAGGAAGGCAGCCCCAGGGAAGGGTCCCATCTGCCAGGGCCAGATGCTCCAGCCTGAGGGGGGGGCAGAGAGTGCTCTGAATCCAGCAGGCAGCAGTGAGAGGGAAGGTCTTCAAAAACAGGCAGTGAGGCAGGGGTGGGAGTGTCAGGACGGGGATGGAAGGCCAGTGCTGGATTAGAGAGGGAAGAGAAGGGAACCAGTATGTATTAAGTGTGCATTGCATATCACATTCCAAATACCATGAGGCTGCCCTGCAATCCTCTTCCCAAGGAATCCCCATGCAAGCTAGAGAGTACCACTTACAACATATTTTACATTTGATGTAACTGGGATCAAAGAGCTAACAAGCACCTAGGTCATCACAAGGACTTTGAGTGAGATCTGAACCCTTTATCTGGGCTCTAAAGTCTGTGCCCTTGGACTAGTGCTCCTGAAGTCCCCTATGCTTGCAGGCTGGTTGGTTCTATGGCCGAATGAGGACAGAGTCTACCAAGAGGCACTGGACCCTGGAGCTAGGTAGGCTCCTCACCTGCCATCACAGGAGTGAGAATACCAACACGCAGGCAGATGACCAGCAGCCAAAAGCCAGCCTAGGACTAACCATCCCCTGCACCGCATGCCAGCTCACACGTGCCATTACTCTTCTGCTCACTCACATGTTAGCCTGGGCAGCAGCCAGCTCCCTGCTCCACCAGCCATCCTTCCTTACCTGATCCCATTCTTGGGGCCACACCTGGGCCTTTAAGTCCTCCAGCTCCTACCAGGTCTTTTCATTCAGCTTCTCAGACTCCAGGGCCAGATCCATGTTTGGCCCCATGAATAAGAGTAGAACATGCCCATCAATCACAGTTGGAGGCTTGGAGGTGGTAAGAGATCAATGTGCTTCCGTTTTATCTCATGGGTCCCAGCTGGTCCCAAGAGTTTCTCTTGGTCCTTGCTCTCCTCCACATCATGCCATCTTTCCTTGCCTACCACCTGCTGCAACTCTGCTCACTATAGAGGCAACCCCAGATGTGGAATAAATAGCCACACAAAACACCTGAACCAGCTTCCAGAACAGGATAAGATCAACCTCCCATAATAAATCCCTTATTCTGTATCACTCCTAGTGGTTCTGCTTCTTGGATTGAAGTCTGACAGGCACTGTTTGTCACTGTGCACCCCTGTGTGTAGTCAGAGGGGCATCAGGAATAGGAGTCTTTCATAGTTATGATGAAGGTTATTTTATATGTACATATATATATGTATGGGGGGTACATATGATGTGTGTAAAGGCCTAACTGAATGTCTAGCACACAGTAGGCCTTCAACAATAGCAGCTATCACAAATTGTTCCATTAGGAAGCTGGGTTGCGTCCTAGTAGGGGTTTCCACATGGGTAGAAGTACTTCATAGTTTTGGAATCTGAATGCAAGATCAAAGATGATTTGCATTTCAATTCCCATGATGAGGAGTTTAATTATGAACAATGGGAAGAATAATGCATCTGGATTGTTTACAGAGAGCTAATGGCCTAATGGGCTAAATATAGCTGCAGCGCCCTAACCCAAAGCTCGGTCTGCTCTGTGGGAACGGACTGAAAGCCCCCACTGCTGTGCAACATCGGTGAGAACAGCTGGAACAAATGTTCTCCTCCTCGCCACCGAATGATAAATCACACCTGTCAATGAATAAAACATTCCGTCTCAGCAATCAAGCAATGGATTTTTAAGGAGCCCTCCCATTTATCAATTTAGCTATTGATTACCTGTGAAAGGGCATTTCATCAGAGGGATAATGAATGAGAGCTAAGTTCCAATGTGCAAGGTGAAGTAAGTTCGTAAGTTTGCCTCCAGGCACTTGACGATATTTAAAGTTGCCCCAGAGCATTGAGGTACTTATAACACATGTACCCACATGCCATTCGACTTCTGATTACCAGTAATAGGTGCACTAAGCAAGAAACAGACAAATGCGGATTAAAGGAACCCAGGCCAATTGCCAACCAGCATCCCCCAGGGTTCTAGGACCCTGATGAACACAGGTTGTGGCTTTGCGTGTTAATAACAGAGAGGCAGGCTCAGCAGTTACGAGTTTGCATTTGAGGTCTTCCTCAAATCCTAGACCAGCCTGATATTATTTTATTCAAATTCCTTGTCTCTTTGTTTTGTTTTTGGAGACACGATCATGCTCATTGTATCAGCTGCTCAACTGCTCACTAAGTGATGTGCTTGTAAATATTTAAGAACTGGCTCTCCAAGAAAAAGTTTATTTGTAGTGTCTGTCAGTTTCTATCATCCCACTGTGGACGGTCTCCAGCTGTCAATGCGATGCCACTGAACACAGCATTGGGAAGAGACGCCAGCGACCAGACCGTGTGAGTCAGTATGAGTCAACTCCAGCCCGTCGCTGTGTGAGACTGGCACCTGCCAATGTGCCATCTTGTGGCATTGTCTCCACAAGTGTCCTGGAAGCTGCCTCTACGTTAGAAAGCGGGTGACTTGTACTCTTCCCTTTCGTGAACTCTGTGTTTTTACACTTTCGGCCAACAGACCTTCTGCTAAGCATTTTACTTGCAACAGAAATTTAGAAAACATCAGAAGTAAATGAATTGCTTAAGCCAGGAAGGTTTAAATTATAAAAATGATGACATATAAAACTTACCTAGGTGTTTATCAAAGAAAACAATGGCAATCTTTCCCAGGCCAAAGGAAAAAATAGATTTTGGGACATCTATTTACTATATTAAACACAGAGGATGTTGCAAGTGTGCCTGCTCTGTTGTTCCATTTGACAATGTTCAACCATTAATCTTGTACTCATGTCACGGTGACCTCTCCTATACACACGTAAACCCAGCTTTCTCACATGTGGTCTTCTCTGGAAGTAGACAGCAATGCAGGATTTAGAAGCATTTGATTTTCATCTTTGATGACGAATGCTCTAAGGCAGTGCTCTAAATCACCCGATACTGGAGGCGGCAGTTTGGAGACGCACACTAGGTGCCGGATGCAGTGACTGAGGAGTGGCAGGGCACAGTCGCCAGCAGTGCGGGCCACATGGCAGGGTTGGGTGCGTACTGCACCCACTGCTCATCAGCTTTTGGACAATCGCTCGCCTCAGTGTTCTCATCTGTGAAACAGAGGTAATTTTGTGGCTGCATGGAGCAGATGCTGCCCGTGGGCTCATCTGACAGACATTACTAACTCCTGTTCTGTCTTGTTGCAATTAACCCCACTGTACTCCAGCATCTGAGAAAATTAAATGCATATTTTGCCAAACTTCCCTGCTGAAAGGAATAACTATAACACAGTTTTGGCCATATCCTGGAAATGGGAGTTTCCTGGTCTCTTCTGAGAAGAATTTTACTTCGTCTGATGAAAGGCACAGTTGTGGCTGGTAACAGATCTTCCTTCTGTTCCGAATGCACATATGACGTCTGGAGCAGAGCCGCAGCCACTGTGTGACCGTGGGGCAAGAGCCAGCGAAAAGGCCAGGAGCACACAGAGAGCCGAGCCGCACTGCCGGGGAGATTCCGCCTCCAGGTTTCCCGGATAAAGGATGAACACATCCCTAACCTATTTGAGCCGCTCTGTTTCAAGGTTTTTCTCTCCTCTGATGCTGAAAACATTCCTAATAATAGAAGCCTTAACAGAAGTGTTGTGGAGATCGCGTGAAATAATTCGCGCTGGGTGCTCAGCACATTGGCCGGCACAAGCACAACGAGCCGCGTTGTTACCAGCCACTGTGCACTGTGTCCTTGTCGTTCGCTGCTGCGCAGGAGCCGCGCCTCCCACTGCGCCCCTCACAGCATCCAGCGCGGGGCGAGCGCAGCAAGGCCGCCAGCCAGGGGTCGCCGTCGCACGCCCCGGTCCGTGCCTTGGAGGAGGTTTAATAAGGAAACAATTACATGCATACGCAACACTCAGAAGACATTTAAAGGCAATAATTAACTATATAAGCACTTGGTTCAAAGAAGTACTGTAGGATTTTGAACAACGGGAGCTGCGTGTGGGTTGGAGCGGTCCAGGGAGATTTCATGCGGGAGGCTGGTCTTATGCCAGGCCTGCAGGGCCGTGACGGAGGGGCTGTGGGCCGTGAAGGCGCACACTGACTGGGAACTCTGTGCAGACGGCCACGGAACTCTAATGATGTCTGCTTTGGGAGATGCTGTTGGTTCCTGCTCGGAGTCCCTCCATACCCGGCCCCAGGCACCCACCCCCAGCGCCTTCCCGTGTGGGCTGCTAATGGCCCGCAGCTGCCCCTTCTCAGAGCACCGCCCTTGGCTACCAGAAGCCGCCCAGCTGAGAGGTCATGGCCCCTCCCCGCCGGACAGCTCACGCTAATGACTGACCGGGAGAAGTCTGGCTCCCCGCTCACTGCGCCCTGTGGTACAAGTCACACTCCAGAGCTTCGTGTGGGATCAGGCTGAAGTTAGCTTCCACCTGAGACCACGTCTTTGCTTAGCTCCCTGTCCTGCTCTGTCCTCCTTCCTTCATCTCCTTTCTCCTGAGATCACCTCTCCATAAATCACACAAATCCTCGTCTCAGGCTCTGCTTCTAGGAACACGGGTCTAGTTCATGGTGGATCCTTAGGAAATGCTAGTAAATGAATGATTGAGGCAGTGGCGGTTCCACACACTCATTTGTTTATTCATTTGTTGATTCTTTCCTTCAATAACCTCACGTTGGGCGTCTGTGGTTGGTGCACTGTGCAGGCATTTGCAACGCGGAGCAAAGATGTGACCTGTGCTCTCCGCAAACGTCAGAAAATATAGATGACTGTGCACTATGGAGAAATAGGACAGGCCTACAGACACGGGCTTTTGATGAGTACTGGTTAATTGCCACCAGTGTGACCTTGAACAGGCCACTTACCTTGTCTGAGCCTCTTTATGTTCCTCTGAAATACAGGAATAAACCAAATCTCAGGGTGATTGATAGAATTAAATGAGATAATGGATAAAATTTCCTCAGCTCGTGGTTAGAATCAGAAGTGTGCGAGATGTCGGTATTACTGTAAGTGCTAGGATTGCAAGGCTTTACCTTGGGATACAAGGGGAGGAATGACCTACACACGGGAAAGGGACAATAGTTAGAAAAGGTATGCTTATATTTGTTTCTGGCCCCACATTCTAAATTCTCCTTGAAGCTTACAGATGTAATAACGTCCTGGGAGTTATGGAAATTCAACCTGAATCTCTCCTCTTCCTAGTCCACTGTTAGCTACATGCTAAATTTGCCAATGCAAGGAAAGCTTTATATTAAGAAGAAAAAGGATAGAAGGGTGATAAGAAGGAGGAGGAGGGGGAGGAGAAGAAGAGAAAAAGAAGGGAAAAAATACTGTCATATAACATTGAGTTTACGTCCACCAATTTATCAAAAGTTTTCTGGCAGGAATGACCTTTCAGAGCCGCCTCTGGAATCATCTTCCCCAGTGGGAAGTAGCAACACCACAAGCCCAGCAGCGGCTTCAGTGCAGATAAGATGAGAAGCTCTCCTAAATAGCTTATTTTCCCTAAAAGTACATATTGAAGCACCCCATGCTAGGTGAGATATGTACAGTATTTCATCTTCATCTTCAGTTGCAAGTATCCTGGAAGGACCCTAACAGGGAGACCACACGACTTGGACCTCTGGCACAGGGATTGGGAGATCAGTAACTTGTCCTCACCAAGCACTATTACTTTTTCTCATAATTGCCAAAAATAATCATTTGTAATACAAATGAAATTTTCTTCAACAGAAAGTATTATGTAACAGGATTTCAAATTTTTATTAATTTATTGTGTGACAGGTTAGGAAATGCTTTGGGATTTGTTTTGCATCAAATATTTACCAAGTCCCTATTTCCTGGAAGCCCCCATCCTATAGCAAGCTACTAGCTATGAACATGGTGTGGGTTCTGTCCTCCAGAAACACACGGTCGTGAAAGAGTTAAGGCACTGAAGTTGTAACTGCAACACAATGAAATAACAGCAATATCTGATATTAGTGTTTTATGAGACCACACATGAAGGCCTGCCTGGACTGAGAAACGCCGGTGGCATCAAGAAACTGCTGATCATGACACACATCCGTAGGCGCGGACACGCAGGGGCTGCCAGTCAGCAAGGCCACAGTGTGAGCGGGGTCCTCTCTGCAGTTCCCTGCCACATGTGCAGACGGCTCTCGTGGGGGACCTCTACTCTAGGGGCATTCTCCTTTCTTCTGGCTTTACCAGGTACATGTTCTCTTGGGGAATTTTTTTCTCTGCATGTACCTGTTTAGTTGCCGGTATTTCCTTATTAAATCTCTGGTGCCTGGCACAGTGTCTGGCCCAGATTAGAGGCTGTCTTGCTGTGTTGAGTGTTGCCGTAACAGAATGCCTGATGCCGGGGAATGTATGAAGAAAAGAGGTTTATTTGGCTCACGATTCCGGTGGCTGAAAGTCCGAGACTGGTGGGAAGTGGGAGGGAGCAGACGTGTGCAGAGAGGTCACACGCGTGCAAGGAAGCCAGAGAGAGTCTCGGGAGCAAACGCACTTTCACAGCAACCTGCCCTCGGGTAAGTGACCCAGCCCCGCCAGCGCAAGGACTCGCTCCCTCCCGCCCTCGGAAGGGCATTGAGCCGTGCGCTCCACGCATTAGGGAGCCGTCCCCACGACCCAGACCCCGCGCACTGGGCCCCGTCTCCCAGCGCTGCCACACTGGGAATCTGATTTCAACGTAAATTTTGGCAGGGACAAACACATCCAAACCATAGGGGAGGCTCAGCAGACCTTTGCTGAACGTGATTGTCCTGAAACAGCGTTCCTCTGAGTGGTGCCATCCCCTGGGCCCAGCTGCCTTACAGATCTCAGGGCTTTACGCTCCATATTTATGGATCAAAAACAGCTAGAACTTATTTCAAGGTGGTGTCCTCCTTCCACACTGGTGAGGAGACTATAAACCAAGTTCTGTGGTCATTATTGAGAAAAAGTCATCAGCCACTTACTAGATGTATAGACTTGGAGCAAGTCACTTAGTCTTTCTGAATCTAAATCACCTCACCAGTGACACAGGGGAGGGTCTAGGCATCCCCTTGAGGAAGGTTTTGTGATGACACATACCATGAAATGAAGCAGGTGGCCCATGCTGAAGCACTAACTCGAACCGTGGCTCTGTTGCTATCGTGGAAGTTGAAGGTCCAGTGTTGGGAAGGGCTTTAGAATCCTTTCACGTGGCCCCCGAGGTTGATTCAGGCCCCGCGAGGAAAGACTTGAACCAAAGGAAGAGGATTCTCACAGCCAGAGCTGTGCAGACCGGGTGAGTCTCGTGCTGTGCTCACCTGGGCTGATATACAGAAGGCACTCAAGGGTGGGAGGTTATTTGGGCTGCTCCAGCCACCTTGGGGTCCCCGAAATTCCACCTTGATTTTTCCATGATAGTGTATGTCCTCTTTCCTTAGCAGGGGCCAGACCAGTGGGCAGCATTTTCCTTGGCCCCAGGTATTTATCCCAGAGGCCGGTTTCCTTGGGAGTGCGCTTTATTTTTTGTGAGGAATTGTACCACTTGCAGCAATTACCAAGCATGTTCGTGATCCTCTGCAGAATCTGACAAAACACGGACATCCAATTTGAGAGTCCCTGAATGCTAATTTGTAAGCCTGTCAGATTTGTCACGGTGGTGAGAAATGGTGTTAAAATTGCTTTCAACATCTTAATTAGTGGTAGCCTTCCAGAGAAATGCAATATCTTCAGCTCATTTTTGTTTCTTATTTTTTGATTTGTTTTTCAAGAAAAAGATGATTAAAATTTAAATTGTGAGGATCATCAGAAAACAATGTGCAATTTAGAAATGTTGCTGCCGATGTGATTGGGGGTAGGGAGGCTTTCAGTTGCTCCAGAATACTAAACAGAGGGGTTGGTCTCTGTGTCCCATGTCCTAGGACTGGGACACAGAGGCTAGGACTGAGCAGCCCTGTGAGGAACTGTGGAAGCCTCTGCTACAGCAGAGCAGCAAGTCCCTTGGGTCCGGTGTAAACAAACACCATTCAGAGATGCCCCAAAATAGCAGCACTGTGATGGCTGCTGGTGACTGGGCACTAGCTATGCCCCAGGCTCTCAACGCTGCATCTCCTCTCAACTAATTCTCCTAGCAAACCTGAGGGATAAGTACCATTAGCATCCAGATGTTATAGATAAGGAAACAGACACTAAGAGAAGTAATGTGACTTGCCTTGATCACACAGACAGCAAATCTTTCCAATTCTGAAAACTGCACTTGTAACTACTTCATCTTACCCTTGGAGTGAAAATTTTGCACACATTTTCCAGGAAAGCAGCGATGGCTGCTTGCTCCCTGCCTCCTGCAGGAGGTGAATGGTCTGCGGCCCACTTACCTCTGCCGCTTGATCTCCTGCCAGGCCCTGAGCTCCTCATCCACGGTGGTGGGTGGTGGGCAGTGAGTGGCCGTGCGTGCCCCCTCACAGATCCCAGTGGATTCCACTGTCTGCGGACACTGTCCTCCCTGCTGCCTCACAACTGCCCTTCCCTGAACCCGGTAGATGTCTATTTCCCATCAAAAATAAGCTCAGAACCTTCCTGGATTCCCCATATCTGATTTATAGACAACTTTTTGGGACCTCCATAACTCATTCAACTTAGAAGTGCATTTTAGGTTCTGTTTTGCTTATTTGTCTAATCTCAGGGAATTTTCTGCAGAGCTCATGGAGAAGGAATAGAATTAGTTTCCATATCATTGCAGGACCTCTCCCTGAGGTTAGCACATTGCACCATAATACATATTTGATGGGTGGGAACGGGGGCTGGAGGGAAGCTGGAGACTTGGCTTTGTATAAGTTTCTGTCTAGCAGCTGCTCTTTCTCTGCAGAGCAATCCCAATACCGGGGAAAACACACAGAGAAAGCAAAACATTAGAAATGCCTAGGAAAGAAGAGTCTCCTGTAGCATCTCTACGGGGCCAAGATTAGTTCTTTTCTATGTCTGAAATATTTCATCCCAAGAAACGATGCCAGAAGCACTGGAGCTTCAGTTTACCATGAGACCCTCTCTCTCCCAGGAGCACTGGCCTCTGGCTGCACAGTGGACACAATGGAGCCTGCACCCACAGAGTCCGTTTAATTGGGCTGAGGCATGGCCCACAGGGCTGGTGTTTAAAGTTCCCCTGTAATATGCAGTATTAAGTATATGTCAATTTTTCTTTTAAACTTTTTGGTGACTAATTCTATAAGAGATGATTAGTTGTATTTCATCTGGGTTTTGAAAAAGGTATTATGTAAATTTAGGTCTTAAAATTTTTGGATATATGATGCCAAATAGTTGGTTGCAATGGTAGATTGAATAACACAAGGAACCAATACAGCAAGAAAAAACTTGACCCAATCCACTAGGTTCATAATCTGCAATGCTGGACACAGCCAGAACCCAGTAGGCAGCGGCTGGAATTGGCCACCAGAGTGCACGTGTCTGCTCTACAGCTACAGTCAAGAGATCATAGGAGAGAAATGAAACTTCCTTGTCCATCATCTTCCATAATATTAATTCAGTAGGAGTTACTATAAGGGTTAATTTTTCAATCGAGTACAGTGCCTGGTATCCAGTAGCCACTAAATAAATAAGTTATTCTTTTAGATATTGTTATCACCCTGCAGAAATGGGTTTTTCTCAAATCACAGAAATGTGCAATAGAATTTGGTAAGACGGGAATCCTATAGATAAAATTAAGTAAAAGTCAAAACAGTAAATACATCAAGGTCCAAATGGTGAAAAAATCTCTTCCTCGGACATTGCAAGGAGGGAGAGAGTCGGCACCCGCGAGAGGCAGGCTGCAGAGCGAGCCGCGTGGGCGCGGGGAGACCCCGCGGTGAGCCCCCGCGGTGAGCAGCGCCGCGCCCTGGGACTCAGCGGCCGAGGGTGACTCGGACCAGGGCCCCCAACGCCCGGCCCTGGAGGACAATGTGTCCGAGCCACGTGGCAGTGCCTACTCGGATCTGGGGAAGAGACTTCCAAGGGAGGCTGGAATTCTAGCGAGTTGGAGGGAGGGCTGCCGGACCATCCACCCCCAAACCATCCTGGCTTTATCGAGTATCGGAGGAAAACGCGACTGGCTCACACTTAGAGCACGGTCAGGCAGATTTCATTAGGGACTGTTGCTGTAGGATAGAGACCCAACTGGGGTCTTGCAGTGGGGGAGAGAGCGGGCTCAACTCCGGATACTGCCCCGAGAGTGGACTGACAGCGGAGGAGCAGTGTCCCGTCCGTGGATGCAAAATGACCTACCGGAGCGCGGGGCCTCGACCCAGCAGGTCTTGCTGAGGGCAGGCCAGGGGGCGGACACCCCTGCAGGCGGTGGCAGAGGAAGCTGATCCAGGGTGGCAGACAGGCGCTGGGAGGTGAGGAGCCTGCTCAGGTGGGAGGCGAGGGGCCTGTTCAGGTGGGAGGAGAGGGGCCTGCTCAGGTGGGAGGTGCAGGGACTGCTCAGGTGTGAGGTGAGGGTCCTGCTCAGGTGGGAAGTGAGGGGCCTGCTCAGGTGGGAGGCGAGGGGACCACTCAGGTGGGAGGTGAGTGGCCTTCTCAGGTGGGAGGTAAGTGGCCTGCTCAGGTGGGAGGTGAGGGGACTGCTCAGGTGGGAGGTGAGGAGCCTGCTCAGGTGGGAGGCGTGGGGCCTTCTCAGGTGGGAGGTAAGTGGCTTGCTCAGGTGGGAGGTGAGGGGCCTGCTCAGGTGGGAGGCACAGGGACCGCTCAGGTGGGAGGCGCGGGAACTGCTCAGGTGGGAGGTGAGTGGCCTTCTCAGGTGGGAGGCACGGGACTGCTCAGGTGGGAAGTGAGTGGCCTTCTCAGGTGGGAGGCGAGGGGCCTTCTCAGGTGGGAGGCGATCCATCCATGCTGTGGGCAGAGCTCCGTGCGGATCCAACTTCGCGGGCTCTGTTGAAGCGCGAGCCTGTGAGTGTGTGCACAGACGGGCCTAGGAGAAGGTTCAGGAGCCTGACAAAATCTGGCCAAACCAAAAGTCTTTATCAGGAGCCAGAACAATTCAGGGTTTATTAGGGGAGAACATATTTATAGAAAAATGTATCGAAAATGGAACTAGGAGTGAATCTTGAGAAACCATCAGCAAATGGACATAAAACCTCAGATAAAACCGTATGAAGAAACAGGTGGAGCAGGGCAGATGGGCGGCCATGTCATTGTGTGTTTAAACTTTTAAGAATGAGCAGAAGCATTAAAAAGTAAAATTTGATGATGTAGCCACTGATTACAAATTAGTTTTATTGTATTGTTGGAGCCACAAAATTATTCTATTCAAAAACAATTTTAAAAATAAAATTCTTTCCAAAAAATAGAACCTATATAAATTAACATGAAAGCAAAATTGACCAGCATTTTTTACATTGATTATCTGGACATTTAAAAATAGTATGTGTGAAACACTCATTCTTGGTCTGTACCGATATAGTTTAATAGTATAATTTTTTTAGCCATATCTCTTTCCAGTACTAAGTCACCAGTATTTTTCTGAAGTATTTCCTTTCACTACCGGTTTTGTTTTTGTAATTTGTGTAGAAGTGTGACATGTATACACAAAACCGCACAGATCCTAAGTGTACAGTTTGGTGAATTCTCACAAAGTAAATATGTCCATGCATTCGGATCAAGAAATGGAATATTAACAATATCCCCAAACCTCCTTATGCCACCTTCTCACTCCTCCAGCAAGGTCACGCACTCTCCTCACTTTCAACACCGTAGAGCATTTTTGCTCGTTTTTAAGCTTTGTATAAATGCAGTCAGGCCATTAGTACTCTTCTGTGTCTGACCTCTTTCTCTTAGCTTTGTGGTTGTGCTGCTGATCCAGGTAGTTGTACATAGTATAGTTGTGGTTGTTTGTTCTTGTGGTTGTATAATATAGGACTATATCACAATTTACTTTTTATTTTACTTTAGATGGACGTTTGGGTTATCTCCAGTTTTTACCTTTTATGAGCAATGCTGCAGTTCACAGTCTTAAATGCCTTTGGGGGCCTTCATCTTGGAGATGCACCTAAGGAGCAGGTTGCCCAGCGCTGGAGTACGTGCGTGTTCGACTTTGGTAGGTACTGCCAAATGGAGTTCCAAAATGCCTGTGCCAGTTTACACTTTCAGCAACAGGGTGTGAGGGTTCCTGTTATTCTGCACTGTGGGTAACGTTTAGTATGTCTCTACTTTTCAGTTTAGCTACTCTGGTGGATGTATAGTGTTATATCATTGTGTCAGTTAGCAATTGCTGTGTGACACACCATACTAAAACTTAGAGTCTTAAAATAACAACCATTTTACTGCATTGGACAATTACATGGGTCAGCAATCTGATCTGGGGTCAGTGTCTCTGCTGATCTTCCCAGGGATCCCTCATGCCACTATAGCTATCTGTAGACTAAATTTTTACTGAGTAGTTGAACATGGCCACACTCACAGGTCTGACATTTGCTGTTGGTTGTTGGCTCTGCCTTCCTGTCCATATGCTCTCTTAGCCTCAAGGAGGCTTGCTTGGGCTTCTTTGCGTGGTGACAGTAGCATCCCAAGGAGGCATATAACATCACTTCTTCCACATTCCGCTGGCCAAAGCAGGTTACAAGGCAACTCCAGATTAGAGGGCTTCAGGGTCTTGTGTGTAAATATGTTGTACTTGTGGAAATAAAAGAGGTAATTCTTTACGGGAGGAGAGGCAAATTCTCATTGCAAAGGGACATGCCTGGAGAGACAGAAGAAATTAATGAGGCCATTTTTGCAAATATTCTAACCCCAATTATTGCAATATTAATTTTCATTCCTGATCATTAATAAATTTTAGCACTTTCTCACAAGTTTATGGCCCTTGTATTAATATATGAGGTGCTTATTCAAGTCTTTTTCTCATTGAAGGTATGCATTGTATCTTTTGGAAAATTATCCTTTGTTAGATATATCTGTCATATATAATTTCTGCTCTATGTGCTGGTCTTTTCATTCTCTTAATGATGTCCTCTGATAAATGCAAATTCTCAATTTTAATGTCCTTATATTTATTAACTTTAAAAAAAAATATCTCTTTGTTCCCTGTTTAAGAAATATTTTCCTACCAGAGTCATAAGGATATATTTTGTTTTATTCTTAAAGTGTTATTGTTTTGCTTTTTATATTTATATAAACAATCCACCTGAAATTGGTATTTGTGTAAACTGAGAGGTAGGGGCCAAAATTCATTTTTTTCTATATGGTAGTGAATTGATTCACTGTAATGTATTGAAAATAATTTCTATGCACTGCATTGGTGTGCCACCGCTGTCATAGAGTGGGTGACTATATATGTATGCGTCTGTTTCTGGACCCTCTATTTTGTCCTTTTTATTTATTTGTCTATTCTTGCACCACAATGGCAAAGTCTTACCTATTATATTTGTATAATAAGTCTTGACATCTGATATTGCAAGCCCTCCAGAATAATCTTTCTGCTCTTTATTCTGCCTCAGTTATTCTTTGCACTTTGCATTTCCCTACACATTTTAGCATCAATGAGTCAATTTTCTGAAAACAACCAGGTGGGATTTTGGTTGCAATTGTATTGAGTAGAAAAATTCAAGGAGAAATAACATCTTTGCAATATTGGGTCCTCCAGTCAGTGAACATGGTGTAGCCCTCCATTTGTATTGTTCTTTCATTTATGCTAACACTATTGCATCATCCTTGTGTAGAGGAACATATTTCATGACATTTATTCTTATTTGATTTTTAATTGAATTTTTTATTGAGATCATTGTAGATTCACATGCAGCTGCAAAAAAATAATACAGAAAGATTCTGTGTACAATTTACCAAGTTTGAAAAATTATGGTATAATGTCACAACCAGAATACAATCTACTAATCTTATTAATATGCCTCCAATTTTACTTGTAGTCATTTGTGTGGGTATATTTGGTTCTATACAATTTTATCATAATTCTAGGTTTTTGTATCCATCACCACAGTTAAGATACTAAACCGCTCCATCTCCACAAGAATCCTTTCTATTGTCCCTTTATAACCAACCCCCCCGCCCCCGCCACCATGCCCACTTGCCCCACCGGCCCTAAACCCTGGCAGTAATTCATCTGTTCTTCATTTCTAAAATGATGTCATTTGAAAAGGTTAAATAAATGGAATCACACACTGTGTAACATTTTTGTGTTAGCTTTTTTCACTCAGAAAAAGTCCACAGAGATTCATGCAGTCATTGCAGGTATCAGTGGTCCGTTCCTTTTCATTGCTGACTAGTATTTAAGGATATGCGTGTAACACAATCTAAACATTCACATGTTTAAAGGCATCTTGACGGTTTGCAGTTGGTGGCTACAATGAATAAAATTGCTGTGAACATTTATTTACATATAGTTTTTTGTATGAGCATAAGTTTCCATTTCATTCTATTTAATTCCCAATAATACAATTGCTGGGTGGTAAGGTAATTGCCTATTTAATTGTATAATAAACTGAGCGTTTTTCAGAGTGACCAGACCATATTACATTCTCCATAGGAATATCAGAGGGATCTAGCTTCTCCCCATTCTCACCAGTATTTGGTGTTACCACATTTACTTTAATTTTAGCCACACTGATATGTTTGTACTGGTGTCTATTGTGGTTTTAACTTACATTTTCTTGGTGGCTAATTATGTTGAACACCATCTAATGGACACATTTGCCATCTCTATATCCTCTTTGATGAAATTTCTGTTTCATGTCTTTTGCTCAGTTTCTATTTTTTAACTTATTAAACTTTAAAAATCCTTTATATATTCTAGATAGTGGTGCTTTGTCAGATATGTGGTTTGAAAATATTTTTATCCAAGCTGTGCTTTGTCTTCATATCCTCTTTTGAAGAACAAAAGTTTTTGGTTTTTCTAAATATTACTGATGTTTAATTTATCAATTTGTTCTTCAGCAATCTCTAAAAACTGTAGTATTTTATATAGACTATTTAATCCATTTATATTTAATATAAACATCAACATATTTGGCTTTTTAATCTATCATCTTACTATCTGTTTTCTGTATTGCTTACCTCTTTTATGTTTTCCTCTTGTTCTTGTCTGTTTACCTTCTTCTAGATTAATCAGATATTTTAATTTTTCCTCCTTTTTTGTGAACTTATTATTTATGCATTCTTTCAGTTTCCTTTCATAGTTTACCTTAGATAATCTAATTTGTGGAAGGCAGCTATGCTCACCACTATACCACCAACGCCCTCAGATAATCTAATTTGTATCTTTGACTTATTGCATGTAGCCTAACAAAAATTATTCATTTTAGTTTTTCATAATTCTAAAACCTCAAAACACTTTCCTTTATCAGCCCCATTTTTGAGCTATTTTTCCCATGAATTTTAATTCTGTGTGCCTTATAAACTCTTTGCCATATTACTGTTATTTTGGTGAAGCCTATATTCTATCAACGTCAATATACATCATTATTTCATTACATGTATAGCTATTTCTTTGTCTCCTAAAAATAATAAGTAAATAAAGTAAAACTTAGGGTTTTTTTTTATTTGTTTTACTATAGGTCTGTTGGTAAGAAATTATTTCAGTTTTTCACATCATTTAACTAACAGAAAAGTTGTTCTCATAACAAAGCTAATTCATTGTTAGCTATCACTTTTAGCGTGTGTGCAAGAAACATTGGAATTAAAAATTAGATTATTTTGGAAAATGAGTCAGTCAATCTAAATAGAAAATTGTGCTTTATTGAGTGAAATGCAAATGTTCCTTCTGCTACTTTTTGAAAGACATTATCTTTGGGTGCACTCTTCCTACAATAGTCACTAACTTTTGAAATAGATATTGATGTGTCTTCTGCAGGCTTGTGTCTTCTGGTTTTTATGTTGTCATTAGTAACACTACGGTTCTAATAATTGCTATGTCGGCATTTTGTGCATGTTTATTAACATTCTTGAGAAACTAATTTCTGTACTTTGTCATAAAACATTGACTGTTTTGAGCTCATTGATGCTGAAAGTATTTTTTAAAATCATTTGAAAGTATTACCAAACTACATAATTAATAAGTATATTTACATGATGCAAAAAAATAGTAAGAGCATTGCAACCACTATCTGCCTTCCCAATGGTGAGGCACTCTAGTGTCTATTTTTTTAATTATATTTCAGATGGGCTCAATCACAGATCCTACTGACCAGCAACCTGAAGGTTCATGCGTGTCCCAGACTGCTGAACACTGTGACTCAAGTGGGTGGTGCGTCTGAGAGACCAGCTGTGGCAGAAACTCTGCGTTCTTCTCCAGCCACCACAGAGAATGCAGGACATTAACTGTCCTCGTTGTCAGAGGCGAGCACAGCTCATTTATTAGCCAGCCTCCTGTATACTGTGTGCTGTCCCCAAAATGCGAGGTGTGAACTATGGCCTGGAGAGGGTGAGATTCAAGGGGTACAGGTTGTTGCTGGTGGTTTTAGTTTTAATCATGTTTTAAATTGGGAAACTCTGTTTAGCATATACTTTTTATCATGCTACCAGATGAAACAATGGAAGAATAGGAATGGTGAAGTTCAGGTCTACCAAACGCAGTCTGATTTATTTCAATGCAACTATTAAAATAAAGGTTATTAAAATATAAAATCTGTTAAAATATAAATTCTAACCAAATCGAAAGCCAAGAGAACAGTTTTAAAGATTTGTGGTCGCCAAGGACTCAAAGAATAGGATCAAAATATGGAGGAAATGCATGGAGAAAGGGTTTAGGTGTGCAGAAAGATGTCATTCTCATGGTGGTCAGGAGATCGAGGACCCCACGAGACACCAGGTAGAAGGAACTCAAAGTCTCCTTTGACACCCAAATGTCTGGGATGCAGTTTGTTGCACATAAGTGTTGAGTTTTAGGTTCAGTCATTACAAGCAAACATTCTTAACAGAAGAAGCCATTGATTTAGCTACTGTTGTAAGAAGCTACCTAAGTATCTTGGTTGCCCAGAAGGGTCAAAATCTGATGAGAAGAACTGTCTATGGGGTGTTAAAATTTCAGGGCCTGACACATTATTACACGAGCAATGGGGAGTAAGGTCAGAAAGTTGGGTTGACCCAATGGAAAGAGTCTTCAAATGCAGGTGAAAAAGCTGGAACATTTATCCTTAGGCACAATGATCCATTGAAAGATTGTGAGCAAAAAATGAAATGAGGAGAGTAAAAGTGGAGAAAGATTAGTCTGGTAGGGATGTGAAGGCAGTGGAAGGAAGCCTGAAAGCAGGGCCATGTATTAGAAGCCACAACAATTGTCCAAGACTGAGGCAAAAAGATTTAGTGATTGGTTTTTCTCTGATATGAGATTTACTTTGTATGTTTAATTTTACCACTGATTGGAAGTTTTATGACAGAATTAAAATATGTAGTCTGGGCCTCACCTGGTATAAAGAGATTGGGCTTCAGAAGTTCTCTGTAAGTGTATAAAATTCTACTGTGAGTCATCATCCCTTCTGGTGGTGAAGGCTTTGGTATGTGACCCTGCCAAGAGCTAGGCTTCCCTGGGAGCTTGAAACCCACACTGAAACTGTGGGCGGCGTCTGCAGTGCTGGGCGACTTCCTCCCGGGGTCCTCACCCTGGGTAAGTCCTTTAACTTAGAGAAAAGTTTTGCTGGGAGGGGCTCAATCTCAAACAGGGATTGAGGGTAAAGCCCCCAACCTTGGAAAGGAGGAGAAAGGATTATTTTCTGGACACTAATTTTATGGCAGCTTTGACATCTCATTTCATTCCTCGATATTAGAACACAGGTATTCCTATCAGTCCATCAACTGATGAGGAAATTAATATTCAGCTTAAATTACACAAGGCAATAAAACTAGCAGTTGGTGGAGTGAAGACTCTAAGCAGGGTGTGGTTATGAATTTCCTAGGCTTTCCAGCTTTCCACTGGAGAGCTTTCCACAGAGCTCTCTCTGGTGGACATAAACGGGAGAAAAGTAATGAAAGAAAATCACGAAGACATCACGGTGATTATAAATCAGAAAATATAAGGCTTTTCCTTTCATTTAGGTATCGCCTAGAATAGTTAGTTAATTAAATGCTGAGTACGTATAGCAAGCCAATGTAGAGCAAGGTGAAATTAGAGCAAGAATGAAGAAATAAGACACTTGGGGTGAGGCAGCACCAGTGTCACTGTGCATGCCCACTGCGACTGATCACTGTTTGTGCAATCCTGATAGCAGTCATTAGGTTGTGAGGAAATGGGTAGTTTTCCTCTTTGAAGGGAAGTCATGGAACCCAGTGTCTGCTCACCAAGGGTGAGGGAGCACGCTCGACGCTTGTCATGATGAGAATGAAGCTGAGATGCCGTGGGCGGGACCGTGAGTGGGGTCCACTGAGCTTCACCAGTGCAGCCCGGGCAGCACAAAGAGCTCCTCAGCCCTCCCCAGCCTGCTCACATGCCGCCAGGACATCAGATATTCTCCAGCTCCGTTTGTGTGAACAGGCCTGGAGTGCCTGGCTTCAATGCTCACCATAGCTCTGCCCTTCGAAACTTACAGTCACACTGGGTTCCCCAGTCGACATTGAGCGCTTCCGGAAAACACTGGATTGTTAGGGTGCGCCCTGCTATTGGTTGCTCCTGGCTGCCTTCAGTAGCAGGCTCACTGCAGTCGCAATCCTGGGGACCCAATTTCAGCACCGCCAAGGTGGGAGAGTGTCCTGTTCCATCCTCAACTAAACAAGTAGGTGCCCACAAAAGGACAGTGCTGAAGATGCACACGTGGAGGATGTCTGGGCCTGACATCCTGGAGCCCGCCCATGGGGAGGACCGGTTGGTAGGGCTCTGGGCTCTGGGACTGTGGGGGCTCCAGACGCTGAGTGGTGGGTTCGGGCGGAGCTGAGCCTGCCGGTGTTGCACCTCCACCCAGCAGAGCTCTGAGCGGGGAATGCACCATCTTAACTGAAGCCTTTCCTCGCAATTCATTCATTGTGCTCTTCAGTCATTGATTAAATAAATACTCTTTAATCCCTTCATACATGCTGGGCAATATAGTTTCCTTTTAATCATAAAATATAACAAAATCGCAATGAAGTATCACTGCACACCTGCCAGAATGACTGGAACTAAAATACCAAATGTTGGCATAGACGCAGAGAAAGTGGAGAATCCATTTACTGCCGGTTAGAATGCAAATTGATATAGTCACTCTGGAAACCTGGCACTCTCCACGAGAGCTCAGCATGTGCACACCACATGGCACAGAAACCCACCCCCGCTGTATACTCAGCAGAAGTGAGAGAGCCCTAAAGACACGTTCAAACATGTTCTTAAAAGCATTATTTGGAATGCTCCCCAAAGTGGAAGCAATTTTGATAGTGTAGATAAATAAATCATGGTATTTTTAAACCATGGAATACTATTCACCAATGAAAATTAACAAAATTAAAACTGCACTCTAAAATATGGATGAATTGTAGAAACAACATTCCCTGAAAGCAGCCAGCACAAAAGAGTAAATATTGAATTATTCCATTTATATAAAGTTTGAAGTTAAGATAGAGTTCACCTCTGGGAAGATGGGGGTTACAGCAGGGAGCATGAAAGGAAAGGGCTTCTGGAATGTAGTGCTGTTTGGCTTTCTGGATTCGTTACATGGGGATGTTCCCTTTGTGATAACCCACTGAGCACCTATAGCTTCTGCAATTTTATTAGGTACCATACTTCAATTTTTAAAAGTTTATGAAGAAAAATAAAATTAAAAATGGAAAATAAAATGGATAGAAAATGTTTTATTATTCAAGTGAGATAAAGTGTTGGGTGTGTGTTACTCGACATCTCAGAAGTAAGGTCGCCTAAGATGGACTCAGAGCTCTTTATCCCATAGTCTCAAAGGCACAGACAATTTTTCTGCCTGGAGTCCTTGAACCTCTCTAACCACTTTTAAATAGGCTTTATCTGGATTCTCCCTCCCCCCACATGTCTTCTAGATGGTTGCCAACTATTGGAACACAAAGACCTATGTATGAGTTGTCTTAAAAAAAAGTTTTGGTGAGAATGGTGAGAGGGGATTCTGGCAACATCTACCTATTCAATCATTGGCTGCCTTCAGGATTTTCTCTTCATTTTTGATTTTCACAAGTTTGAATATGTTGTTGCCATGCTCACGTAGTTTTTTTGTTTGTTGGTTTGGTTTGGTTTTGGTTTGCATTTTCAATCTCTGAATTAGTATGTGTCATTAATTTTGGATGCTTTTGGTGTCATTTCTTCAAATATTTCTTTTTTTTCTTTTCCTCCGTACATTTATTTTTTCATATTCAGTTCTTTTTTTAAGAATATTATACAGGTACAAAAGTTTAGGTTACCTATATTGCCTCTGCACTGCCCGAGTCAGAGCTACATGCAAGCCCATCCCCCAGATAGTGTGCATCTCACCCACTAGGTGTGAATGTGCCCATCCCTCCCTCCCCACCCCACCTGCCCGACACCCAATTAATGTCACTTCCATATATGCACATAAGTGTTGATCAATTAAGACAAATTTGATGGTGAGTATATGTGGAACATGTTTTTCCATTCTTTTTATTTTTCATTGTTATTTTTTTAATTTCAGAACATTATGGGGGTACAAACATTTTGGTTGCATATAGTATCTTAGCCTTTCCCAAGCCAGGGCTACAAGTGTGCCTTTCCCCCATACAATGTGCTCCGCATCCATTTGTTGTGAGTTTACCCACCCCCACACCCCTCCCACCTGACTGGCACCCAATGAATATTACTACCATGTGAGCACCTTAGTGTTGATTGGTTAGTACCAATTTGATGGCGAATACATGTGGTGCTTGTTTTTCCATTCTTGTGATCCCTCACTTTGAAGGATGGGCTCCAGCTCCATCCAGGATAATATAAGAGGTGCTAGTTCACCATTATTTTTTGTAGCTGA
Source organism: Varecia variegata (assembly GCA_028533085.1). Classification (NCBI taxonomy): domain Eukaryota; kingdom Metazoa; phylum Chordata; class Mammalia; order Primates; family Lemuridae; genus Varecia; species Varecia variegata. The sequence goes on from CM052439.1 coordinate 90,434,048, forward strand.
GTAGTATTCCATGGTATACATATACCACATCTTATTAATCTACTCATGTATTGATGGGCACTTGGGTTGCCTCTACATCCTTGCAATTGTGAATTGTGCTGCCATAAACATTCGAGTGCAGATGTCTTTATTGTAGAATGTCTTTTTTTTCCTTTGAGTAGATGCCTAGTAGTGAGATTGCTGGATCAAATGGTACTTCTATTTTTATCTCTTTGAGGTATCTCCAAATTACTTTCCACAGAGGTTGTACTAATTTGCAGTCCCACCAGCAGTGTCAGAGTGTCCCAATCTCTCCACATCCACACCAGCATTTGTTGTTTTGGGACTTTATTGATAAGGGCCATTCTCACCGGAGTTAGGTGATACCTCATTTTAGTTTTGATTTTCATTTCCCTAATTATTAGAGATGTTCAGCACTTTTTTTATATGTTTGCTAGCTATTATTCTTCTTTTGAAAAGTTTCTGTTCATGTCCTGTGCCCATTTTTTGATAGGGTTGTTTGATTTTTTTCTTGTTAATTTTTTTAAGTTCTACATAGGTTCTTGTTATCAGCCCTTTATCGGATGTGTAGCATGCAAATATTTTCTCCCTTTCTGTAGGTTGTCTATTCACTCTAATGATAGTTTCCTTGGCTGTGCAGAAGCTTTTTAATTTGATCAGGTCCCATTCATTTATTTTTCTTTTTTTTTTTCTTTTTTTTTTATTTCAGCTTATTATGGGGGTACAAAAGTTCTGCATAGATATATTGCCCATGTCCCTCCCAATCCCCCAAGTCCGAGCCTCAAGCGTGTCCATTCCCCAGACAGTGCACATCGCACTCCTCCTGTAGGTATACACCCATCCCCGCCCCCACCCCCGTCCCCCCCAAGTCAGAACTTCAAGCGTGCCCATACCCCACACTGTGCACATTGCACTCATCAT
>CM052439.1:90435468-90564365 GCA_028533085.1 Varecia variegata
TTTGTTGTTGCTGTGATTGCCTTAGGTGTCTTCTTCATAAATTCTTTGCCTAGGCCAATGTCTGTAAGAGTCTTTCCTACATTTTCTTCTAGGATTCTAATAGTTTCTTTCCTAAGGTTTAAGTCTGTTAACCACCGTGATTTAATTTTTGTGAGAGGTGAAAGCTGTGGGTCCTGTTTCAGTCTTCTACATGTGGTTATTAATGCTGTCATTGCTTTGGGGGTTTTCTTCATAAATTCTTTGCCTAGGCCAATGTCTATAAGAGTTTTCCCAACATTTTCTTCTAGAATTCTTAAGGTTTCATGCCTTAGGTTTAAGTCTCTTATCCATTATGAGTTGATTTTTGTGAGAAGTGAGAGGTGGGGATCCAGTTTAAATCTTCTGCATGTGTTTATCCAGGTTTCCCAGCACCGTTTATTGACTAGAGATTCTTTTCCTGAATATATGTTTTTGTCTGCTTTGTCAAAGATTAGATGGCTATATGAGGATGGTTTTATATCTGGGTTTTCAAATCTGCTCCATTGATCTATGTCTCTGTTCTTGTGCCAATACCATGCTATTTTGGTTACTGTAGGCTTGTAGTAAAGCTTGAAGTCTGGTAGACTGATGCCTCCCAATTTGTTCTTTTTGCTTAAGATTGCTTTGGCTATACAAGGTCTTCTCTGGTTCCATGTGAAGCTTAGAATTATTTTTTCTATATATGTAAAGAATGATGATTGTATTTTCATAGGGATTGCACTGATTCTGTAGATCACTTTAGGTAGTATGCGCATTTTAACAATATTGATTCTGCCAATCCATGAGCATTTTAGGGTTGTCCATCTGTTTATACAGTCTACAACTTCTTTTCTCAATATTTTGTAGTTCTCCTTATTAGGTATCCCACCTCCTTCATTAAATATATTCCTAAATATTTAATTTTCTTTGATGCTATTGTAAAAGGTGTTGTGTCTTTGATTTGATTTTTGGCTTGACTATTATTGTCATATATGAATGCCAATGATTTGTGTGCATAGATTTTGTATCCTGAGACTTTGCTGAATTCATTTATCAATTCCAGGAGTCTCTTGGTTGAATCTTTGGGATTTTCTAGACTTAATATCATATCATCAACAAAGAATGAGAGTTTGACCCCTTCTGCCCCCATTTGGACACTCTTAATTCCCCTCTCTTGTCTGATTGCTCTGGAAAGGACTCCTAGCACTATGTTGAGTAAAAGTTGAGATAGTGGGCAAACTTGTCTGGTTCCAGTTCTAAGCGGGAATGCTTTCAAATTTTTTCCTGTTCAGTATGATATTGGCTGTGAGTTTATCAAATATGGCTTTAATAATTTTAAGGTATGTCTCATCTATGCCTAATTTTTTAAGAGTTTTTATCATAAAAGTGTGCTGGGTTTTGTCAAATGCTTTTTCTGCATCTATTAAGATAATTATATGGTCTTTGTACTTGCTTTTATTTATGTGGTGAATCGCATTTATAGATTTGTATATGTTGAACCATTCTTGCATCTCTGGTATATAGTCATGTGAATTATTTTTTTGATGTGGTGTTTGATTTGTTTGCTAAGATTTTGTTGAGGATTTTTGCATCTGTATTCCTGAGGGATATTGGTCTGTAGTTTTCTTTTTTGTGTGTGTCCTTTCCTAGCTTTGGTATCAAGGTGATATTGGCTTCATAGAATGAATTGGGGAGGATACCATCCTTCTCAATGTTGTGGAATAATTTCTGCAGTATATGAATGAATGCTTTGTGAGTTTGGTAAAATTCAGGTGTGAACTGATCTGGTCCAGGACATTTTTTTTTGTTGGAAGATTTTTGATTGCTGCGTCACTTTCTGTGCTTGATATTGGTCTGTTCAGAAATTCTATTTATTTCTGATTGAACCTAGGGATGTTGTGTGTTTCCAAGAATTTTCCCATTTCCTACACATTTTGTAGTTTTCGGGCATATAGATTTTTACAGTATTCAAAGGTAATGTTTTATATTTCCATGATATCTGTGGTGATCTCAACTTTTTCATTTCTAATTGAGCTTATTAGAGTCCTTTCCTTTCTAGTTCTTGTCAATCTAGCAAGAGGGCTGTCAATTTTATCTTTTCAAAAAACCATCTTTTGGTTTTATTAATCTTCTGTATAGTTCTTTGATTCTCAATTTCATTTAGTTCTGCTCTGATCTTAGTTATCTCTTTTCTTCTGCTAGATTTAGGGTTGATTTGCTCTTCCTTTTACAGTTTCTTGAGGGAGTTTATTAGTTAGTTGATTTATCAACTTTCTATTTTTTTGGATGTGAGCATTTAATGCTATTAATTTCCTCTCAGGAATGCTTTTCCTGGATCCCACAGATTTTGATAACTTCTGTCCCTATTATCATTTAGTTTGAAGAATCTTTTGATTTCCATCTGGATCTCCTCCTTGACCCAGCAGTCATTCAGCAATAGATTGTTTAGTATCCATGAATTTTTAAAATGGTGAGTGTTTCTGTTGGAATTGATCTCTAATTTTATACCACTGTGGTCTGAGAAGATACATGGTATAACTTCTATTTTCTTAAATTTGTTGAGATCTCATTTGTGGCCTAGGATGTGACCGATTTTAGAGAAAGTCCATGAGCTGATGAGAAGAATGTATATTCAGCTTTATTTGAGTAGAATGTTCTGTAGATGTCCATTAGATTCATTTGCTCTAGAACTCTGTTTAAGTCCATTATTTCTTTGCTTATTTTCTGCTTGGAGAATCTGTCCAGTTCAGCCAGTTGGATGTTGAAATCAACAGCTACTATGGCATTACTGTTTATCATGTTATTTAGATAAAGTAGGATTTGCTTTATGTATTTTGGCTCTCCTGTGTTGGGTGCATAAATATTAAGAATTGTTAAGTCTTCCTGTTGGATTTTTCCCTCCACCATTATATAGTGACCATCTTTGTGTTCTTTGATTTTGCTGTTTTAAAGTTTATGTTATCTGGGTTGGGATCAAGATGGCAGCTGAGAAAAGCCACCAAGAGTGTCTCTGCAAGAAAGACAGATTTTAGAAGAAAGTGGAAAAAAATAAACAGGCAGACAAACATAGAACAGATGAGAGTCAGAAGGAAGGGCTCCTGAAACTACAGAAGACTCCACAGGAAAAAGTTGAGGAAGAGAACTGGAGGGAGAAAGGTCCCCGAGAGGCTTGGAGATCAGCAACGAGGGTAGGTGGAGCAGTTAAATTTCTCCACCCTTGCATCTTGGACTGCTGGTGGTCTCCTGAGTGGTTGGAGAGACCTGCCAACATCAGCCCAGAGACAGGCACCGCCAGTGAGCAGTGAGCCTCTTGTGGACAGGGCACCAGGCTCCCAGCTCCCTCGGGTCACATCCTGGCTTACAGACTGTAGCCGATGGCCAGGTGCCATATTCCTTCATTCTCCCATTCCCCTTCCCCTTGCCTTCTCGTGGCTGCCAAAAGAGACAATTTAGCCACCACCTGGAGGTATCTACAGGGAATGTGACTTTTCCTTTTGGGACCCTACAGTAGACTGAGGGGTACTCAGACTATGAGCTCCCTTCTCACCAACACTGCCAGGTGCCACTTGCCTGTACTCAAGGAGAGCAGGGCAAATCCCGAGGTGGAGAGAAATCAATCCAGCTTGAGCACCCCATGGGTGACTTGAGACCAGTATTCCTCTCCCTGGCAGGGTCAGAGATTGATCTCCAGGGCCCAGGGGACAGGCCTGCAGACCAGATCACGTATACCCAGATCTCGATCGCATTGCCCTGGGGCACAGAAGGGATATTTTAAACTGGTCTACTAAGGTGTGTGTGCCTTCAGGGGCAGATCAACATGCTTAATGGGCAAACCTCCTCCCACAGGAGGGCTGTACGCCCAGCCCAGGCAGCGATCCTGGGCAGGGAACCTCCTGTCCCACATCACAGCAAAGGTTTGAAGTTCTGCCTGCTGGCAGAGGCAGGGGAAAAACTGCAGAATAGGAGCGGGGGGAAAGGAGTGAGGCCTTTCCAGATGGCAGGTCTCAGACAGACCCACCCCCCCACACACAGAATTTTCAGGCGAGGGGGGCCATTTCAGCACCTCTCTGGCAGTTTGACCCAGAAGCAGAGAACAGACTTTTGGCCTCTGCTAACAGCATTTGTGGAGCTTGAGGGCAGGCTCACCCAACCCAGCTCTGCCCAGACTTACTCCCTGACCTTGCCCCACTGAAGTGGAGAATAAGGACACACCTGGAAGTCCCAGGGTCCTGTCCACCACCTGAGGCACTAGGGTGCTTCTCCAGAAGAACAAGAGCTGGTTACAGGACCCAAAAACAACACTGCAGCCTGTTCCTCCCAGCAAGTGCCACCTACTGACAGGGAGGCATTCTGCACACCCTTTTACTGCATCTACTGACTCATCATAAAGGGCGTGGTCGAATCTCATCCACAAACACCACTTACTGGCTCAGAGATTAAACAGGGTGTGTCATTATCCAAATGAAAATCTAAAGGTAAGAAGCAATAGCTGATCCAGATGGGAAGGGATCAGTGAAAGAACTCTGGAAGTATGAAGAATCAAATGGAAAGCAAACCACCAAAGGGGAACACCAGCTCTCTGCCAATGGACATCAACTAAATTCAGAACACTAAAATTACAGAAGAAGAAATTCGAACATGGATTGTAAGAAAAGTCAATGATATGGGAGAAAAAATGGATAACCAACACACACACACACACACACACACACGCACGCACGCACACACACACACACACACACACAAAATCCGTGACTTGGAAGAAGAATTCACTAAAGAAATTGAAATATTAAAGAAAAATCAAACAGAACTTCTGGAAATGAAGAATTTATTCAAGGAATTATAAAACACAGTGGAAACCCTCAAGAACAGGGTGGATCAAACAGAAGAAAGAATCTCAGGGATTGAAGGTAACACCTTTCAATTAAATAAGTCAGTCACAGAGATAGAGCAGAGAAATAAGAGAAAAGAGCAAAGCCTACAAAAAATGTAGGATTGTGTGAAGAAGCCTAATGTGAGACTCATAGGCATTCATGGGGGTAAAGAAGAAAATACACAAGGGTTGGATAAGCTATTTGAGGATATAATAGAGGAAAATTTCCCAGGCCTTGCTGAATATTAAATATCCAGGTAGAAGAATCTCAAAGGCCCCCTGGGAGATTCATTGCAAACAGGAAGACACCATGACACACAGTCATCAGACTGACCAAAATAACCACTAAAGAGGCACTCCTATGAGCTGTAAGGCAAAAGAAGTAGGTAATCTAAAAAGGGAAACCCATCCAAATAAAGGCAGACTTCTCAATTGAAATCTTACAAGCAAGAAGAAACTGGGGCCCCATTCTCACTCCACTCAACCAGAATAATGCCCAGCCTAGAATTTTATACCCTGAAAAACTAAGTTTTGTACACAAAGGAGAAATAAAGACCTTACCAGATAAGCAGGGAGTGAGGGATTCACCAAGACAAGACTTGCCCTCCAGGAAGTACTCAAAAGAGTGTTACACACAGATCAGCACAATCAACATTCATGAATGTAAAATCACCCAAAAGTTAAAGGTAAAAGGCCAGGTACCACAATGGCTCAAGAGAGAAAACAAAGCAACAAAGTTCAACTCAACAGGATGAACAGAAATCTGCCCACTTATCAATTCTCTCAATAAATGTTAATGGCTTTAACTGCCCAGTAAAGACACAGAGGCTGGCTCAATGAATAAACATACACAAGCCAAGTATCTGCTGTCTTAAGGAAACACATCTAACCCACAGGGATGCATTCAGACTCAAGGTGAAGGGATGGAAAACAATATTTCAAGCAAATGGAAGCCAAAAGAAAGCTGGCATGGCAGTTCTTATTACAGATAACTTAGTCTTCAAACCAACAGAAGTAATGAAAGACAAAGAGAGTCACTATATAATGGTGAAGGGTATAGTTCAACGTGAAGACATAACAATTCTAAATATTTATGCACCTAACTCTGGTGCACAAAAATTCATAAAGCAAATCCTCCTTGATCTAATCCAAATGATAAACAGCAATATCATAATAGCCAGAGACTTCAACACCCCTCTGACAGCACAGGACAGATCCTCCAAAGAGAAAATTAACAAAGAAACAATGGACTTAAACAGAACTCTGGAACAAATGGGCATGACTGACATTTACAGAACATTCTACCCCAAAACCACTAAATATATATTTTTCTCATCAGCTCATGGGACATTCTCTAAGATTGACCATATCCTATGACACAAAGCATGTCTCAAAAAATTTTTAAAAATTGAAATTATACCATGCATCTTCTCACACCACAGTGGAATAAAATTAGAAATCAACCCCAACAGAAACTTTCATCTCTACACAAAGTCATGAAAACTAAAGAACCTTCTGCTGAACGATTATTTCATTAAGGAGGAAATCAAGATGGAAATCAAAAGATTCTTTGAACTAAATGACAAAGGAGACAAAGTTATCAAAATCTGTGGGACACAGCTAAAGGAGTCCTGAGAGGAAAATTTATATCCATAAATGCCTACATCCAAAAGATAGAAAGATCACAAATAAACAATCTAATAAATCATCTCAAAGAACTTGAAAAGGATACGCAAACTGACCCCAAACCCAGCAGAAGAAAAGAAATAACAAAGATCAGAGCAGAGCTAAATGAAATTTATAATAAAAAAAAACCATGCAGAGGATTAATAAAACAAAAGGTTGGTTCTTTGAAAAAATAAACAAAATTGACATGCCTCTGGCTAGATTAACGAGAAGCAGAAAAGAAAAAAATCTAATAAGCTCCACCAGTAATGAAGAAGGAGAAATTACAACTGATGCCAAGGAAACACAAAATATCATCTATGAATACTATAAAAACTTCTATGCACATAAACTGGAAAATGTGGAGGAAATGAACAAACTCTTAGAAAAACACAGCCTCCCTAGGCTCAATCAAGAAGAAATAGAATTCCTGAACAGACCAATATCAAGTACCAAAATTGAAACAGCAATAAAAAAGCTTCCTAAAAAGAAAAGTCCCAGACCAGATGGTTTCACACCTGAATTTTAGGAGACCTACAAAGAAGAACTGGTGACCATCCTGCAGAAATTATTCCACAACATTGAGAGGGAAGGAATCTTCCCCAACACATTTTATGAAGCCAACATCACCCTGATACCAAAACTAGGAAAGGACGCAACAAAAAAACAAAACTACAGACCAATATACCTTATGAATACAGATGCCAAAATTTTCAACAAAATCTTAGCAAACTGAATTCAGGTGCTTATCAAAAACATAGTCCGTTATGACCAAGTGGGCTTCATCCCAGAGATGCAGGGATGGTTCAACATACACAAATCTATAAATGTAATTCACCACATAAATAGAAGCAAAAACAAAGACCATATGATCCTCTCAATATATGCAGAAAAAGCATTTGACAAAATTCAACACCCTTTTATGATAAGAACACTTAACAAAATAGGCATAGAAGGGACTTACCTAAAAATGATACAAGCCATATATGACAAACCCACAGCCAACATCATACTGAATGGGGAAAAATTGAAAACATTCCCACTTAGAACTGGAACCAGACAAAGTTGCCCTCTATCACCACTTCTATTCAACAGAGTGTTGGAAGTCCTAGCCAGAGCAATCAGAGAAGAGAAGCAAATCAAGGACATCCAAACGGGGGCAGAAGAGGCCAAACTATCTCTCTTTGCTGATGATATGATCTTATATCTAGGGAACCTCAAAGATTCTGCCATGAGACTACTGTAATTGGTAAACAAATTCAGCAAAGTTTCAGGTTACAAAATCAATGTACAGAAATCAGTAGCATTCCTATATGCCAACAACAGTCAAACTGAGAACAAAATCAAAGACTCAATACCCTTCACAATAGCAACAAAGAAAATAAAGTACCTAGGAGTATATTTAACCAAGGAGGTAAAATGCCTCTACAGGGAGAACTATGAAGTACCCAGGAAGAAAATAGCAGAGGATGTAAACAGGTAGAAAACCATACCATGCTCATGGGGCAGCAGAATCAACATTGTTAAAATGTCTCTACTACCCAAAGTGATCTACTAATTCAATGCAATCCCTATTAAAATACCAACATCGCTTTTTACAGACATAGAAAAAGTAATTCTATGCTTCATATGGAACCAGAGAAGACCCTGTATAGCCAAAGCAATTTTAAGCAAGAAGAACAAACTAGGAGGCATCAATTTACCAGATTTCAAGCTATACTACAAGGGTATAGTAACTAAAACAGCATGGTACTGGCACAAGAACAGAGACATAGACCAATGGGACAGAACTGAGAACCCAGATATAAAACCATCCCCGTATTGTCATCTGATCTTTGACAAAGCAGACAAAAACATACACTGGGGAATAGAATCCCTATTCAATAAATGATGCTGGGAAAATGGGATAGCCACATGTAGAAGACTGAAACAGGATCTGCACCTCTTACTTGTTACAAAAATCAACTCACAATGGATAACAGTCTTAAACCTAAGACATGAAAACATAAGAATTCTTGAAGAAAATATTGGAAAAACTCTTATAGACATTAGCCTAGGCAAAGAGTTTATCAAGAAGACCCCAAAGGCAATCACAGCATCAACAAAAATAAATAAATGAGACCTGATCAAATTAAAAAGCCTCTGCACAAAGAAACTATCACTAGAACAAATAGACAAAGTACAGAGTGGGAGACAATATTTGCATGCTACACATCCGATAAAGGGCTTATAACCAGAATCTATATAGAACTCAGAAAAATCAGCAAGAGAAAATCAAATATTCCTTCTGTCCCATTTGTTTTATTCTTTCTCTGGAATTCTGATTGTGTTAGACTACTTGATATTGTCTCACAGATCTTGGATTCTCTGTTCTATATTTTTGGCCACTTTTTTTCTCTTTGTGTTTTAATTTGGGTAATTTCTACTGACCTATCTTCAAGTTCCCTGATTCTTTCTTCAGCTGTGTCAGGTCTACTGACATACTCATTGAAGGCATTCTTCATAGAAATCATCTGTGTTTCTGATATCTAGCATTTACATTTGATTCTCATAGTTTCCATCTCTTGCTGAAATTGCCTATGTGATCTTGCATGCCTTCTCCATTTTCCATTAGAGCATTTACTGTATCAGTGATAGTCCCTTTAAATTTCCTGTCTTACAGTTCTAGCATCTGCATCACCCTGAGACTGGTTCTGATCATTATTGTTTGTCCCGGCCCCTTTGTATGCCTCGTCACTTTTTGTTGAAGTCTAAACCTGTCATGCAGGATGGTAGATACTAAGGCAAATAACACTGTGTATGCACAGGGCTGAGTACAACTTCTTTTCTGCTATGCTTTTAGTATGGGATGTGCATCAGTTTTGTTTAAACCACCTGGGCTGTTTAAAGATTGTTGCTGCTGAGCTGACTAGCAGTAGGCTAACGGCTCAAATCCCTTGAGTGATTCCTGCTTTTGTCTCTCTTGGTTTTGGGTCGTCCTGGCAGCCTGTGTCTCTCAGCTCTCCTAGCTGTTATTGGGACTCAGTGCTTATTAGCATGGCGGTGGAGGCAGAAAAGCAGTGAGCGTGTTTCTGAGGTTTCCCTTAAGCCTGAGTGTAAGGCAGGCCTGTGGCCCTGAGTCTCGAGGTGGGGCGTTCATAACTGATCCTTCCTGTGTAGATGTGACACTGGGCCCTGACCTTTCTCCAGTTCCAGAGCCTGTCCCCACCCCATCCTCACATCCTCGCCCAGATGTAGTAGGTTGCCACAATCATCCTCAGGCTGCACTGATCTTTACCTTTTGCCTGAAGTCTACGGCTTTTTGTCCATAGGAACAATGGGTTTGGGGAGATTTCACTGGGACTGCTATTTCCCTCACCCAGATAGACCACATGGTGGGGGTAGGGGGCTCCCCTGGGGTCTCCCCAGCCTTCCCTATGGGAAACTGATGGAGTTCATGCAAAGACCCCTATGTCTTTAGCCCCTAGATTCTTTCATACCCATGTGGTAACCCACAATTAGCCACTGGCAATTGGTTAAAAACTGCCAGTTTAATATACTGGTATATATAGCATTCTGTGGTTTCTGTCCCAGATAAGCAGATTATCTGGCTTTGTCTGTCCTTGCAGGGTACTGCCTCTCTCTTTCTGTAGATTTCAGATCAACAATTTGCCCTATGATCTCAGTTCTCTGATTGGCTCAAGAAAATGCATTAATTTGAAGTTTGTCCATTTTCTTGTGGTAAGGGTAGGAGCAATAGGTTTTTCAGCTTTCTATGTCTTAGAGTTGACACTTATTGAGCCTTAATTCACATAATATTTTCTTAACAACAGAGTTTGTTATTTTCCTGGTCCTTGGTATGACTAGTAATTTATATTTATATTCTGGACATTTTAGGTATTATGGTATGATACTCTTGGTCCTATTTAAATCTTCTATTTTAGCAGAGAGTCACCCTGTTTAGGTTTAGTGTGTAGGTTCTGGACGCCCTCTCATGGCCTGCTGATGTCCCCATCTGAGTGGCTCAGGCCGGCTGCTTGGGTGGGCGCGAGGTGGGGGGCAGCCAGCCTGCTGTGCTCCGCTGGGAATCCTCTTGTGGACCAGTCAGCCTCCAGTGCTACTGGGTATGAGTTTTCCTACCAAGTCCCCTCTAAGTTTCCCCTTTACTGGTCTCTTGGCCTGAGAGATAAAGCTTTCCTTCCTTTCTTTTCTTTTCTCTCTCTCTTTTTTTTTTTTTTTTTCCATCTCTGGCTAGTGGTTCTGTCTCGTAGGACTCTTCCGAACCCAGTCTGGCATGTGAAGGAGATAAAATTAAAACTCAGCAGACTCATTGTGACTCATTCTTCCAATCCTTAATTTCTAGCCAGCCCACCTTCCTCTTTCCACCTTTGCAGCTCTTTTATAATTGTCTGCTGAGTTAATTCCAGTGCATTTGTCTTCACAGGGGAGGAGCAGGGTCTATGCTATCTTGCGCACACTGGAGCACTGCTATCGTTTCTTCCCGAATGCTGGCCTGGCTGATTTGGGGTTCAACATCACATACAGGGACAATAGCATTGCAAAGGCTTTTCCACCAACTCCCACAATGGGGTAAAGTCTAATACCTAAATGAATACCTCATCATATATAGCTCATAGTAGTTCTGCTTTTTTAATTTAAACCCTGACTGAAACAGAAGTAGATTTTAAAGGGAAGTAAGAAATTAAGAACCTGATATACACAGTAATATACTAACTTTTAAAACCTCAAAGTAATGTATTTTTTAAAAAGGTATTGCATGTCCAAAATAATTAAGGAACACATTAATTGCCATAATATTCCAGTATTAAACAATTGTGTCTTTAAAGAAAGCTCCAGGGCCAAATGGTCCTTTTATTTTATCTTTCAAAAAGAAAATGGACAAATGTCCCACTCTGGTGGAATATGCTGATGGGGGGAGGACGTGCAGGCTGAGGGGCAGGGGGTATATGGGAAGTCTCTGCACATTCTACTTACTGCAGTGAACATAAAACTGCTCTAAAAATAGAGTCTATTAATAAAAAAGAAAGTGAATATATCCTATGCTAGCAAACCACTCCATGGGACACAAATCATGGAAAACTACCACCATATATTAACAATACAGCATAATAACTCAGACACCCAAACTTGAAAAGTAATATGAAAAATATTCTAAACACCAGTATCTATTAATAGATAGAGGTGCTGGATGCAAACATAATTAATATGCTAAATGCCACTGAATTTTTCATTTTAAAATAGTAAATTTTATGTTACATAAATTTCACCTCAATAAAAATAAATATCTAAAAAAATTGAAGGATAACTGGAAGATTAAAACTAATAGGGATACTTAAAACTATCGTATTAGCCAGAGTTCTCCATAGAAACAGAGCCAACAGGATGTGGCATATATGTATATATATATAGTAAGGCCTTATTATGAGGACTATCTGTGCAGTTTGTCTACTTATTCAGTGCTTCCAGGAAGAAATTTGGGTTGAGCAAAGGAAAGGACCTTGGACCTTTCCAGGGAGATGTCCACGTAGGGTTAGAGGGACGTGGGAGTCTTGCCCTGGAAACCACCCCAACTACTCAGCTAGGGCACTGGGGCCTCAGCTCTGCAGACGGTGCAGGTGGGATTCAGGGCACGACCAGGCTGCTCACAGATTCTGCTCTTTCCAGGAGCCTGGAGCCCTCTGAGATGTTCATGATGGTCTGTGACTGCAACATTTTGAAAAACTTCACAAAAGTCGCTGAGGAATGAGTATACATGGAGCCCAGGTGAAACCCTATAATCAACCCAAATGTAATCACTTTTAACTTCTAAGACAGATAGTTACAGGGAAGATGGATGGGGAAAAGCAGGGGTCGTGATGTGCTCCTGCTGTGTGAGATTTTCAAAGTGATTCCTCTTTCATTGGACTTCAGTTTCTTCACAGGGAATGAGTAACTCTTCCAATCTTCAGTTCAGGTACAATCATCACACGTGGCCTGCACTCCTACTGTGCCAGATGCAATGCCAGGTCTGGAGGACACGGATGAGTGTGCAGTTCACACTGTGCTCGTGGTCAGCTCCTTTGCCAGAGGGGCTCAGACATAAGCAAAGAAGTTGTATAGTACAAGCGATTTCACAGAAAAGCAGACAATTTCTGCTGAATCAATAATAAATGGTGCTTGGTGACGAGTTAGAGATTTCCAATTCCAGGGGTTTTATTAAATGCAGCTTTCTTCCCCCACATAAGCAAGTCCTGAGTCGGTGCCCCAAGATTTTGGTACAGGCTCTAGGAAGCCACCAGAGAGCCAGCTCCTTCACTCCTTCTGCTTTACCATCTTGGAGTGTGTCTTCCTTCCTCAAGGCCATGTGATGGCTGCTGAGCTCAGACATTATGTCTAAGTTCCAGAGAGAAAGAAGGGAAAGGTGGAGGAGCAAAGAGAACACCCCTCCCAATTTCCCAGAAGGCCCATCCAGTGGTATCCCTTGTATCTCCTGGGCCAGCCTTACTGCACTGGAGTGTGGGAAATGCAGTCTTGGAGCTGAGCACATTGACATTCGGAATAAATCAGGGATTTATTGCTAAGTATATCGGTCAGTGTTCAATCACACAAGCAGAATCCCTATGCCTTATGGAGAAAAACGGATTTGTTCAGAGGATTAAATGATTTGCAATTGTAGGAGATGGTTAGGAAGTCTATGTAAGGCTTTACCTTCATGCCTGGTATTGGTTCTAAGCCAAAGTCAGCCTGGCTGTCAGCGAGGAAGGAAAGCTGGCAGTGACACGGAGGACTGCAAGGACAAACTGGAGCCTGTGAGGACACACCCCCGGAACCACACCTCTCTCACTGTCTCCTGCCTTACTGGCACGGGTGACCTGTGGGAGCAGCTGGTGCCCTTTGCCAAGGAGCGGTGTGCACACTCTGCCCAGGACGTGGAGCAGCTGAAAGAGGAGTCTGTGAGCGCTGCAGGAGCCATGAGCCGACAGGTGAGCCAGCAAGGCGGGGACAAGAAGCCCGAGCACAGCAACACCTGGTGCCCAGTGTGGCATTTCAGAGCGTGAGCCACGCTTGCTGCTTCACCTCTGCCTCCCAAATCTTATACACATTCTTTCTTTTTTAGCCAACCCTTACCCAAAACCATATAGAAAGGAATGTAGATAAAGAGTAGTTCCAACTTAGCTAAATTGATACAGTTCAAAACCACAGTCTGAAGGCGGAGGGAATGACAGAAGAACGCAGGAGGGCTCTCCAAGGCGGCAGAGCAGTGAGTAGAGGCTGGCTTGCCAAGGATGGTTCACTTTGCAAGTGCACAGGAAACTTCTTAGATTGAAACAGCACTGTGCCAAAGAGGAAGACAACACAACATGGGGTTCTACAGGCACTTTCTTCTTGCTGGAGCGTGAGAGAGGCATGGGCTTGGAGAAGTGGAAGGAGAGAAAGCTGAGGACCATAGGACCTTTCTCACCTCGTTTCTGTTTACGTAATCTCATAGTGTCGTGGAAAACATTATAACTCCTTACATCCCCACGTTCGCATGAGCTGGCCCCCTTGCCAAACATTCGAGCTGGATGTATCAGTTGGGGTTGTGTTCACTATAAATAACAGAAATTCAAATGATGGTAGAGTAAACAGAAAAGGTTTCATTTGCCACGTATTACAAAACGTCTGGGAGAACAGAGCAGGTGTGATAGCTGAGCAATGACGTCGGGTTTTTTCAACACTTGTGCTCTGCTGTACCTTCTGGGTATCCGAGACTGTGTTCACCGGAAGGAGACCTCAAGACCAGGCGCTGCCTTAAGAGGGTTCACTGGGGCAGCATTCAGGAAACACATCAATTTCCGGCATGAGCAAGGCGGGTCTGGGCAAAGGTGGAGGCTGGACAGCAAAGCAGCTGCAGCCAAGGCTTAACCAATCCTGGGCAGGCTCTGGAGCTTGGATGCCCCCAGAGTCATCCCATGCAGGGCCCTCATGCCAGGGCAGGGTGGTTCCCTCAGCTCCTGCTCTCAATAGATGGGGAGGGGGTCGTGGATTAATAGAATGCAATAATCCATATAATTTATTGATGCACTCCACAGACATTTGTTGAGGTTCTGTTAAATGTCAGCCCTCGTGCCTCCTTTTCAGGGGCCTCAGAATTGACGGAGAAGACCTGGTTCGTTCATGGTGTTCTGTTGGTGGTCCCGTTGATTCTTTCTGAGCCTGCTTTGGCTCAGCTAGACTGCTATTGGTTTCTTCCGTAGAGTTGCAGTGAAACTTTGATTTGACTGAATGCATTGTGTCCTGTTTAACTGGAAGCAACTGTTGGTGTCACATTTCACAAGATAGGACACAGGGAGCAAGCGGAGTGGGTGTGGGCCCTAAGGCCCCGGCTGCCCAGCCATGTGGTCTGACCCCGGAGCTCACTGCCTCTTCTGGGCCAGGCAGGGCACGTCCCACTGATGAACTTTAGTTGTTATTAGACGACTGAATGGAAGCCAACTACGAGATCCCTGAGAATAATTGAGGGGTGTCTATCTCTCAACATATAATAGAAATGAGCTTACAGCACAGTTGTCTCAAATCCCACCAGAATTAATTTATCAATTTCATTATTTATGTGCTTTTTAACTCAAAATCATGTTTTTAAATTGCTGTTCTTGTGGGTTCAAAATCATACAATCAATATAATTATATGTTTGATTATAAATTACATAGAGGTATTCATTCTATTATTTGTTTATGAATAACTGTTTCAACAACAAAGAACATATTCTGCGTGAACTAGAAGTGTTCTCGTGTATGGCTGTGGCACTTCTAAATTCAACTCGTCCACGCTGAGCTTTTGCCGAACGTACGACGCTGCGCGCCAAACGCCGTCGTGTCTCGTGGCTGCGGGAAACGCGCAGGGCGGGGGTGGCCCCGCCGGAGACCACGGGCAGTGGAGGCACGACACACGCAGGCGCAGTGAGACCCCAGTCACTGAGAGACAACCCGGGCACGTGCGGGAGACAGGACTTGGCTGAGGCGGCCCAGCTGTGAGCCACTGGCCCTGAAGAGAGACACTCAAGCCTCATTCAGAATCTATTTGTTCTTGCTTTAAAGCAAGCCCAGCAGCTAATTATGGGGCTGTGACACCACATCCGCCCTGCGCGTGGCTCTCCTGTCTCAGTCGTGTCACTCTGGAGGAAACAGCTCCCCGATGCCCTCAGGGGAAACGTTTCCTCCTTAAGAATTTAAGCCAGTGTCCCGAGGGTTCACCTCTGACTTCCTGGCTGGGCCCTGCACACCTGCGGTGCCAGCCACAGCGAGGCCCTGTCCCCAACACGCAGGAGATCCCCGCCCCACAAAGGTGCGTGCAGGCCGCGCCCTCACTGCGGCAGTGTCCCTCCGGCCGTCCCTGCACGGGAGCCCTTGCAGGCCCGGGTGTGCCCGGACAGGCGGTTGGTGCCGGTTGCATCAGTTAAAGGCCGGACTTCGGGGCTTGTCATGGGCCGCTACAGCCATCCTACCTACCACTGCAAGCCCCCTCCCCACAGTCCTGAGAAGTAGGTTTTGCCCCAGTCTTCCCAGCTTTAGGTACCTTCGGGGGAGGGGCTGGAGCCCCCAGAGTGCTCCCTCTTCACCTGGGAGGACACCTACCAACCACCCGCCGCCATCGCGGGCCCCTCCCTGTGTCCGGCCCCCTGGTGCTGCTCCCAGCCAATGCTCACTCCACCTGCACCCTGACCCCTGTCCCTGAGCTGAGCGTGTCCCCTCCCTGACACATACCCAAAGGCGTGCTGCTCTCCTCACCCACCCACAGGGATCTGGGGCTGCGGGGGGCCGGGGAGCTCTGCCCCTCGACGCTGGGGCCACAGACTGACTCTGCTGTCCCGCTGCCTCCTGCTCAGACCTGAGTAAACGCGAGTTGAGCATCACCAGGGCCCTCAGAAGCCCCTTCCCTTCCTGAGAAACCCTCCTGGCTGTCCATGACCCCAGCCTCCCCAGTCGTACAGCCCGAGTTGGAGGTGGGGGGCTGGGAAGCCCACTCTGAGCTTAGCGGGCAGGGTGCTCGTCCTTAGTCAGCACCTGCAAAGGGAAGGCAGGAAGCTGAGCCGGGACACGGCGCTCAGGGCAGCCTCCGCCCACGCAGGAGGCCCTCAGGCTGGCACTGCCTTTGGGGCTGTCCCCTGCCTGGTGAGTCCCGGGAGGATGTGGACTGGGCAGCCCTGGGCGAGTGGCTCCCAGCAACTTTGGGCCCTGCAGAGGTGACTGGGGGCCTGACTGCCACCGCCCTCCCCACTGGAGCAGCGAGCCCTCCGTCCAGGCCTCTGCTTCCCTTTGGAGTTTTCCTTTGGGATTTGCTTTTAACCTCAGCCTGGCACGCAAGCCCTGCCGCTGAGATCTGCTCCAGCGAATAATCCGTGTTTCCGCCTGCGGGTCCCACAGGCTGCTCTCCCACCACCCTGCTCTTTCCAGCTCAGACTGTGAGAGCTTGTCCCAGGCTCGCCTCTGCAGAGACAGTTTCCTGAAGGGCTCAGTCGTGAGGTCTCTCTGCCCTCTGTGGGAATGAACTAGCCATCTGCTTCCCTCACTCAACAGCAGAAAAGACCACCTTTGTGGACCGTCCCAAACAGGAGGGCCAAGGCCTTGTGGCTGGGATTTTATGAAAGGAAAAAATGATTATAAACCCTGGGAACATTGGTTTTTAAATGTTGTCACTGAGGCGGGTTCCCCTGCCGCACAGGGAGCAGGACCAGCTTCTTAGTCTTGCCCAGAGACACGGAGAGAAGCGATTCTGTCGCACAGAGGAGCAGAGAGAGGGGAGTCAGGAGGCTCAGGGAGGGCGACGCACACTCCCTGGCTGGGCGGCTTGCTCAGAGCCCAGCCTCCTGCCCAGGGGGCTTGGGCAGGCAGGGTTCCCCGGCAAGTTGGTGCCAAGGGTGCTAGGCTTGTGTGTCCTGTGGCAGGAAATGCCACCAGGGGTGTACGAGGGAGAGTGCACCTAGGGTGCGTGTGCATATGTGCGCCCACCCAGAGAGTCTGAGAGCAAAGTGTGACCTTGTTGGACAAGCGTGAAATTGCAAATTAGTATTTCTCGTATGATATTGCCTCATGAATAATCAGGACATTTTCCTAACCTCAGGGTGTGATTTGAAACTGGGAGTGTGACCATATGTCATCATTATGCAGTAATACCTCGATTGACAGTGGCTCCAGGAACAGAATTATTTTCTAAAGAAGTCGGCCATGTTAAAGTTTTTGTTTTGTTTTGTTTTGCTTCCAAAACTAAGCTAAGCAGAACAGTGAGCTGCGGCCATAGGACGACAGTTCCTTGGCACAGTCTGCTTTGGCTAGGAATTCCACTGAGTTAAGGACAAATCTTGGCAGCTCCTCACTGTGGAATCCTTCTCTCCATCTTGTGGACTCTATTTTCAGATGCTAGCTGCTCTCCCACTCTGACCTCAAGTTAGTGGAGAATCTTGCAGGCATGGATGAATAATTAATACCCCCTGCCTGATGTGAGGCTTGCAAGCTGTCTGCTGTGGACCAAGAGCATAGATCCTCGATGCTCAGACAAATGCACATACTCACACTGAGGTCATGAGCCCCCTGCTTGAGCCCTGTGGGCATCCTTGGCTGCGTATTCTGTCCTATGAGTGTTCACAGGCCTGGCACACTTGGCACCAATAGACATTCACAAATTTCCCTTGGCGGGAGGGTGCAGGCCTGTGAACCATGCATTTCAACGGAGAGTCTCCACTACCAAACAGGGCGCACCCTGGACAGGTCACTAACCTATTCGGAACTTGATTTGTGGCGTTGCGCACACTACCCTTGCAGTGTGAGTGTGCTGTGAAGAAATGGGAGCCGGCCCTTTTCACACCGTGCTGCCTGTGTCTGCCTCCTCTGAGTCCTGGGAAGCTGTCAGTGTGAGGCAGACACATGCCTTCTGGCTGTAAGATGATGTATGTGCACTCTTCCTCCTCACCTTTCTTCCTGGCTCAATCCACCCCAGTAGATTCTTCTAGTGCATGAGAGAATTCTCCCGCTACTCACTAGTAAGACGGATCGTGTGGTCTTTAGTAGACGCTGAACTGCAAGGCCGGAGCAACTCTCCCCACTCATCTCTGCATGGCAGAGTAGAATCTACTCCTGTTCCATCCCGTTCCTTCCCCTCCAGGACACACTATCCCTTCCACTCCTTTCCATTTTGTTCCACTCCACTCCACTCTGTTACATTCAAGCAATACTGCCTCGCCTTGGGAAGTACAGAAGCAAGATATACACTGAGCCAAGCTTTCTTTTGTCCTAAAGCAACTTTATTGAGATACAATTTACATATTAATACAATAAAATTTGCATGTTTAAGTATATAATTTGCATGTTTAAGTATATAATTTGATGAATTTTAAATGTATAACCTTGTTAATCCACATCCTGATTAAGATATAGAACTTTTTGTAAGCCCAGAAAATTCTCTCATGCTCTTTTGCAGACAATTCTTCCCCTCTCAGTCAAGATCTGATTTCTTTCGTCATAGCTTAGCTTTGCCAGTTCTAGAGCATCACATAAATGGTGTCCAATATAATGCATTCTTTCAATGAACAGAATGTTTTTGAGGTCTATCCAGGTTGCTGCATGTCTCTGTAGTGCATTAGGTTTCATTTTGAGTAATGTGTTATTTTATGGATATATAATACTTCACACATTCACCTGCTAATAGGCAAAGAAATGATGGAACTTTTGGCTATGCTTTTCTTCTTAATGCAGAAACATTAAATGCATGAAATGATTACACAATGATGCAACAGTTTATTTCTAATAAATAACTAAACACATAATTCAGAGCTCAAATGCAGTAAACATACGAACATGGTGTATTGGAAAGAACACAAGATTTCAAGTCAAAAAAAAAGTTTTGGTTTCATTTCTGCAATCACCTGGAGAGCTGGGAAAACTGACAACTTTTGCAATGTTTGTCTTCTCCCTTATAAAAAGAAGATATCAGCTTCTGGAAAGACAGATTAGACAAACTTTTTCTTGTTCCTCCTGCTAAGAATAACTAAAACCCCCAGACATTATATATAAAACAAACATAAACAGACTCTGAGAAGTGAAAGAATAAAGCAGACCAGCAGGAGACTCCAGGACCCAGCAGCCGCGCGGTAACGAGCTCCCTCGGTTTCCCTTTGCGCTACATACCCCAGACTTAGAGCTGTAGAAGCCAGCAACCCAGAAAGGGAAACAGGTGCAGACAAAAAAGCCAGAGAATACCTTGCTCTTGCTCTCTCTACCCGGCATCAGGAAAGCAGTCAGCCTGGCAAGACAGAGCCTCACACAATAAGCCAAACATGAAGTTAAGCATGAAAGGAAAGCTCAGACTAGCCGAGGCCAAGTGGGCAGCCTGCATATGCACCCTGGCCAGTCTGTGATAAGGCAGCCAGCACCTTCCTGGTGCCATGCTAGGGTCAGACAAGGCCAAGTAGGGGCCAGGATTTCATGTCCAGTGGGCATTACTGCACACTCCCTCCCTCCTACCGTGGAGTCAGTGGGGACCACAGGGAGAGACTGGGCTTCCACCCCCACCCAGAAGCAAGGAACACTGCTTCCCCACCTCATTGGGGTAGTGTCCAAGGAGGCCTAGCAGAGAGTGAGGACTTTCACACCAACACAGCAGTAACAAGGCACCCGCCTCTGTAGTGCCAGGTGGGCAGGTGGAAAGGGTCACTCCGAGCCCTCCCAGCTAAGGAGCTATCAGAGACCACAGGCAGGCCAGAACCCAACGGCAGCAGTGAGCCTTCCTACCTCAGGTGTCTGTGGAGGCCAGGTGGAGGACCTGGACTTCCACACTCACCTGACAGTCATGAGGAGGGAGTCCCCTCTTTACCCCGAAGAGCAATGTCAGAGGAAGACAGCTAACATGAAAGGCTTAGATCCAGAGACTCATACTGTTCAGGTCACTCATCATACCAAGAACCAGGAAGATGTCAAACTGACTGAAAAGAGACAATCAGTAGGTACCAACACCAAGATAACAGAGATGTTAGAAACACCTGACAAAGATTTTAATGTAAACAAGATAAAAATGCATCAAAGAGAAATTAGAAACATTTGGGAAACAAATTAAAGCATAAAAACTCTTAGTAAAAAAACAGAAAGTCTTAGCAAAAAAATAAAAAACCTATAAAGAAAAACTATATGATTATTATAGAACAGAAAGACACTTCAGACATTAAAAAACTCAGTGGATGGGATAAACGGCAGCATGGAGGGAACAGGAGAAAGAGTTCATGAACTAGAAGATAGAACAGTAGAAATTACACAATCTGAACAACAGAGAGAAAATAGTTTTAAAAAAAATTAAGAGCCTAAGGAACTTGTGGGACTATAAAAAATATCTAATCATATCATGTAAATTACAGAACAAGATGAGAAAGAGGGCAAGGCTGAAAATGTACACGAAAAAATACTAGATGAAAAGCTCCCAAATGTGGAAAAAGAGACATAAACCTACAGATTCGTGATACTAATTGATCCCAAACAGATTTAAATCAAAGAAATCCATACCAACATAAATTATACTTAAAGTTCTAAACACTAAAACCAAGAAAAAAATATTTAAATTAGCAAGAGAAAAATGACAATTAACCTATAGGGTAAAAACAGTACTACTCATAAATATAGGGCAAAAATCCTTAATGTAATAAAGAATTCATCAATAAATACAAAGAATGACACACTGTGACCAAGTGTGGATGCAAGCCTGGTACAATATTTGAAAATCAATCAATGCAACCTACCATATTAACAAGTTTAAGAATAAAAACTATATTATCATATCAATTGATGCAGAAAAGCATTTGACAAAATTCACCAATCATTCATGATAAAAACTCTCAGAACGTAGAAATAGAAGGAAACTTCCTCGACTTGATAAACAGCACATACAAACAACCTACAGCGGGGATCACACTTAGTGCAAGGCTGTGCTTAGACCAGGCACAGAGCAAGGCTGGTGTCCACTCTCGTCACTTATTCAACATAGCGCTGCAAGTTCTACTCAGTGCAATACAACAATAAATGAAAACAAAAGGCCATGAGGTTGCAAAGGATTAGACAAAATTATCCCTAATTGAGTTGTCATGATTATCTACATACATTAATAAAATCCCAGTGTATGTGAAAAAGTCTTGTAGAATTAGGACATGATTTCAGCAAAGTTGCAATTTATTAGATCAACATACAAAAATTAATTGTGCATACATACATATTAGCAAGGAGAACATGGAGACAAATTTAAAATGAAATATTACTTAAGTCACTGAAAAATAATAAAAAATTTTGAACTAACTCTATTGTGATCTGAGAACATAGCTTGTATGCTTCTAATCTTTTAAATGTGTGGTGAAGGGCCCAGAATGAGGTACATGTGAGCTTGAGAAAAATGCATTTTCTGATGTGTGGAGTATTTTATAAATGTCAGTTATACATTTTTGGTTAATAATGCTATTTGGGTTCCACCTTTTTTTTTTACACAGATGAAAAAGAAATTCAAAGGAGAAAAAATAGTCTTTTCAACAAATGTAGCTAGAGCAATGAAACCTTATAGACAAAGAAAAATGTACCTTTACCTAAATCTTACACTTTGTATAAAAATTAGTTAAAAAGTAACACAGACTTAAAAATAAAATTTTAAGCTACAAAAACATTTGAAAAAAACATAGAAGAAAGTCTTAAGACCTATGACTAAGCAAAGAAGTAGTTCATTTGATACCAAAAGCACAATCCATAAAAGAAAAAAATGATAAATTAGACCTCATCAAAATTAAACATTTTGCTTTTTGGAAGACTGTTAAGAAAACAAAAAGACAAACTATAGACTCAGATAAAATGTTGGTAAAATGAATATCTGACAAAAGGACTAATATCTAGAATATATTTTTTAAAAAACTTACCAGATTCAACTTTAAAGAAATAAATGATCTAATTAGAAAAGTAGGAAAAAGATTAAAAGAGATATTTTACCAGAGAATGTATAGATGGCAAATAAGCACAAGAAAATATATTCATTATCATTATTCATCAGGAAATTCAAATTAAAACCACAGTGAGATATCTATATCACTGATCACAGCACTCCTATCAGAATTTCTAAGGTATGTAATGACAATGCCAAATATTGACAAGAATTAAGAGAAACTGATTACCCATATACTGTTGGTAGGAATTCAAAATGGTGCAATTACTTGAAAAATGTTTAGCAGTTTCTTAAATGACTTAATAGACAACTATCACATGACCCAATAAATGGACTCACTGGCATTTATCCTGGAGAAATTAAGATTTATGCTTACATAAAAACCTGCAAAAAAGCTTCTAGAAGCTTCATTTTCTATGACTCCCAAATGGAAACAACCCAGGTATCATTCATGAGGTGAATGGGCAAACAAACTGTGGTGCATTGTGGCATGACATACGCTCCCACAACAGAAAGGTACAGGCTATGGAAGCACTCAGACACCTGTGTGAACCTTCAAAGACCTATGCTGAGTGAAAGACTCC
Source organism: Varecia variegata (assembly GCA_028533085.1). Lineage (NCBI taxonomy): Eukaryota > Metazoa > Chordata > Mammalia > Primates > Lemuridae > Varecia > Varecia variegata. The sequence goes on from CM052439.1 coordinate 90,458,504, forward strand.
AGTCTCGAAGGTTACATGCTATACGATTCCCCTTGTGTCCTTGTATACATACTACGTGCTACACGATTCCATTCATATCCTAGAAATGGCGAAGCTACAGAAATGGAGAAGATTGGAGATCAATGCGAAAGTGGGGGCAGAGGATGTGGGTGTGGAAATTAAGGGGTAACATGAGATCTTTGCAGGGATGTAATATTCTGTATTGTGACTGTGTCAATGTCAACATCCTGGTTGTTATATTTTACTATAGATTTGTGAAATGTTATTAATAAACTGGGCAAAGGACATACAAGATCACTGTGTTGTTTCTTATAATTGTTTGGAAATCTATAATTTTTCTCAATTAAAAAGTTTAATAAAAAGTAAAGAAGCTATCTACATCTGCCTTCTCATCCATATTGTTCTATGGCCTAGAAAATCTCACATAGATTAAAACATACCTTTTTATTTAAAAGTTTATTTTTTAATTGATAAGTAATCATTGTATATATTCACAGGGTACGATGTGATGTTTTGATGTATGTGTATATTGTGTTATGATTATTTCAAGCTAAATATAAAAATATGCTTTCTTAATTTACATTATTTTCTTTGTGTTTAATGGCAAATTCAGTTTATTACCATTTTGTATACTTGTTTATTGCACAGGTAGAATCAAGCTCAGGGCCATTTTTATTTCACATTCTTACATCAACAGATGTGTGGTTTGCTTTTTGCCTAAAATTTAATCCTAAAATGCAACACATATTCTAGTGTTTTACTGGCTTTTAGACTAAAACTAGCTCAAGAAATTAAAAAGTTTTATATAAATTAAATATTTGTATATAAATATTAATTATATACACCTAATAAAATTTATCAAACTTTTTTGATTTCCCACTTTCTGCCAGGAATTTATGGTATAATGGTAAATAACACAAGTTCTGTGCACTTGAGAAACACAATATTGTGGCAAGAGAGTTAGGTATACAACATAGACACTTGTATGAGATACAGAAAAGCACAGGAGAGAGATGATCAACTCCCGGGGAAGGAAAGGGAAGGCTTTAGTAAAGACAGCCTAGCTGAGCTGCACCTTTAAATATGACTTAGAAATGTTCTCTGTGAACAGGAAAGGAATTGAATTTTAGGAGGAGTAAACGTCATTCAGACATTTACAAAATCATGAGGTGGCAGTGGTGCTGGTGGCAGTGATGGTAGTGGTGACGGTGATGTCACCAGTGATGGTGGTGGTGGTGGTATTGGTGGTGGTGGCAATAGTGTGGTTGCTCATGGTGATGGTACTTAGGGAGGACAGTGTTGTGGGTTGTGGCAGTGTTGGTGGTACTGGTGGTGGTGGAGCCAATGTTGGTGTTAGCAGTATTATGTTGGTAGTGGCAGAGCCATGGTTGGTGGCAATGCTGATGATACTGACAGTTTTGGTGGAGTGTTGGTAGTGGTGTTAGAAACAACAGTACAGTGCTGTTGCAGTGCTGTTGGTGGTGGTGTTGGTAGTGTTCACAGTGCTTTGGTGGTGCTGATGTTATGATTGGTTTTGGTGGTGGTGGAGGTTGGAGTGGCTGTGTTGATGGCAATGTTGTTGATGGTGATGATGATGGTGGCAATATTGGTGGTGGTGATAGTGGTGGCAGTGGTGCTGGCAGTGGGAATAGAGATGCAGATGAACTGGGAAATAACTAAAGACCAGACTGATATTCTTGAATACAGTTACAGAAAAAGGCTGTGGACAACCAGGAGGCTAACAGGCAACTCCTTAAAAAGGACAGAAGTGAAGATGTGGGGGGGGGAGGAGGTTAGAATAGCAAAGATCAACAATTTCATATAATTTCAACAATATTCTCCATAAGAGTTATTATATTTCTGAAGGCTTATGAAACCTTAAAATCTTGCTGCTTCTATCTTTCTCCATTTCTGTGCTTGAGTCAAGATGTGACCTTCAGCAAATGATTTAAGCTCATTGCCTACATGTTCCCATTCCTCAAATTAAAGCATCAGCCTCACTAATAATTATCCTGGAAAGGATGACTACTCTTGTGCTCAAAGGAGACAAAAAGGCACACACTAGCATTAAGATAAAATACGAAAGGACTTCTCTCTTGGAAAATCAGGCTGACAGCAACTGTAGGCTGAAGGTCCCAAGGCTGCTGCAAAGCGGAGATACTGAGGGACTGTGGGCTGAAGGAAGAAAAGAACAGGACAAAGTTTGAAAGTCCCTCATTATTTAATGATTAAAAGTGGGAGAGAAAGAGAGCAAACAGATTCAGAGTGGTGTGATTATAGGCATCTTGGGAAGAATAAAGAGCTAAAATTGGCTACTATTTAAAAATACAAAGAATAGAAAAATAAAGAACTGCAAAGAGTGATTATCTTAAATATATGCATCAAAACTTTGCTTTTTTCAAATTTTTTTTGCAAGTACCATTATTCCTGGGAATGGCTTGCAAGTGGGATCGAATTTAGACACAGAAAACTGAAGGGATGTGTCCAACAGTACAGGGCTTGATGGTGGAGCTGGGGTGAAACTGAAGTCTTGACACATTGGAAAGAGTGCAGAGATGGGGAGACAGAGTTCTGAGGACACTCTCCTGACTACCCACCTGCCCCATTTCTCCACCAGGAAGCTCACTCCTGGAACAACAGTAGAAACTCCCGCAGACTTCTCTTCCTTATGAACTCCAGGGAAATGTGAGGTTGAGGCCTCCCCAGGAAGGAGTCCCACCTGCTAGCCTGCTCCAGATGACTGCTATGCTAATAGAGGGGCAGGGGGTTAGGGAACCCGGAGACCCAACCAGAAGTGACCAAGGGAAATGGAGAAAGTGAGGTGAGCTGGCATCTTCATCACTCCTTGCAGGGCAACCAAAGACTTGTTTAAAGATGAAGTGCTTTTCAAATAGCAGAGTGGCAATAAATTACCACTTAATTTTTTTTGTCATTAGCTTTTCTTCTTCTTACCTTAAGAAGAATATTTTAGAAACTCATATCTTTTGTGACAAAGAAACAATTAACTGATTGCTAATTGTTCCTCCTACTTAATTTTTGATTTAACATTATTTAAATTTTAAATGACATGTTCATATGAGTGCATTTTTGTTAAGTATTATTCATCTAATGTTCTCATTGAATGATATGTGGAATGATGTTTAATAAATATTTAATTAAAATTAATGCTAGATTAGGTCACTTGAATTAATGATTTTGGTTTGTCTTTATATTTTTCCATGTTGCTAAAATTTTTATCCAAACAATAAAGATATTAATACTTAAAACAAAATAATAGGATAACCACTAATATAATAAGGCAATACTAATATACCAAATTATAGGAAAGAAAGCATGACTTTTATACTTTTATTTAAAGGTCAATTTAAGAAAAGTAAAAAAAGGAACAAGGGGGAAAATAAACTAGAAAGTATTACAAATGGCAACTATAAAATAAAGTAGAGGGACTATATCTAATCATATCAATAATAAAATGAGGTTGACTACTTAAATTGCTTTTATGAGGACAAAGGAATTAAGCTCACCACTGCTATAGCCTACAAGCAACAAGCAACTGAGAAAACCACCACAATAAAAATATCTGTAACCAAGGTGTCCATCCAGAACCTAGAACCCCCATCAAAGAACCCACAAGCAAAGCCAAAAGTTCTTACCCAACATAAGCTACAGACACTCCCTTACAAGTGAGGTGGGAAGGAAAGAAAGCCCCATTTAAACAAAAGAAAATCTAAAAATAAGAAAGGACAGCTGACTCAGATGAGAAGGAATCAGTGAAAGAACTCTGGGAAGTATGAAAAATCAGAGCAAAAAGGGAACACCAGCTCTCTAGCAATGAATACCAACCAAAATGAAAATATTGAAATGACATATAAAGAATTCCAAATATGGGTTGCAAGGAAGTGCAATGAAATCCAAGAGAAAATGGAGAACCAACTCAAAGAAACCAGAAAAACAATTCAAGTAATGAATGAAAAATTCACTAAAGAGACTGATATATTTTTTAAAAAAACCCAATAGAACTTCTGGAAATTAAAAATTCATTTAAGGAAATACAAAATACTGTGGAAAGTTTTAAGAATAGACTAGAATAAGTAGAAGAAAGAATCTCAGAGCCTGAAGACAACTCTTTTGAATTAACTCAGTCACTCAAAAATAAAGAACAGACAATTAAGAGGAATGAAAAAAGCCTATGAGAAATATGAGATTATGTAAAACATCCAAATATAAGAATCATAGGGCATCCCTTAGAGTAAATAAGAAAAAGCACAAGGAATGGAAAACCTATTTGAGGGAAGAATTGAGGAAAAAAATCCCTGGTCTTGCTAGAGAATTAGACATCCAGGGGAAAAAAGATCAATATCTGGGAGATTCATTAAGAAGAGGCAATAACCAAGACACATAGTCACCAGACTGGCCAAAGTCAACATGAAGGAGGAACTCCTAAGAGCTATGAGGTAAAAACATCAAGTAACTTACAAAGGAAAACCCATCAGGCTAACTGCAGATGGGTTAGCTCTCAGACCTTACAAACCAGAAGGGACTGGGGCTCTGTATTCAGTATTCTTAAACAGAACAACTGCCAGTCTAGAATTTTATATCCTGCAAAGCTAAGTTTCATATATGAAGGAAAAATAAAGACTTTGCCCAGACAAGCAAACACTGAGGGAATTTGTCAAGACCAGACTTGCTCTGCAGGAAATACTGTGAACTGCATTATACATGGATCAGCCCAATAGATACCCAGTAGAGTTAAATCACTCAAAAGCTAAAGCTCAGAGCTCATAAAAACAATAGCACAAGAGGTAAAACAAAGCAATAAGGTACTACCGAACAGGATGAAGAGAATGGCATCCCACATATCAATTCTATCAATCAACATGAACGGTCTGAATGCCCCACTCAAGAGACACAGGCTGGCTGAATATATGAAAAAAATACAATTAAAGTATTTTCCGTCTCCAGGAAACACATATAACTCATAAGGACTCATACAGACTCAAGGTGAAAGGATGGGAAAAAAATATTCCTTGCAAATGGAAAACAAAAGAAAGCGGGTATAACCATTCTCATATCAGATAAAATTGACTTTAAATCAACAATAGAAAAGAAAAAGATAGTCATTATATAATGGTAAAGGGAGTGACTCAAAAGAAAGATACTACAATCCTAAACATTTATGCACCTAACACAGGAGCAAACTGTACTAGATCTAAGCCAAGTGATAAACAGAAGCATCGTAATTGCCAGAGATGTCAACACCCCACTGACAGAACTGGACAGATCATCCAAGCAGAAAATAAATAAGCAAACACTGCCCTTAAACAGGACTCTAGAACAAATGAGCCTAACAGACATTTACAGAAAATTTTACCCCAAAACTACTGAATATACATTCTTCTCATCAGCATATGAAACATTCTCCAAGGTTGATCATATCTTAGGCCATAAAAAATGTCTCAATAAATTAAAAAAAAATGAAGTCATACTATGTATCTTCTCAGACCACAGTGGAATAAAACTAGAAATCAACTCTAAGAAAAGCACTCAGTTCTACACAAAGTCTTACAAATTACAGCATGCCACTGAACAATTATTGGGTCAATAATGAAATTAAGATGGAAATCAAAAGATTCCTTGAACTGAACAACAAAGAGAACACAAGCTACCAAAATCTATGGGATTCAGCAAAAGCAGTCCTAAGGGGAAAATTCATAGCCTTAAATACCCATATTGAAAAGACAGAAATATAACAAATTAACAATCTAATGACATGTGTCAAGGAACTAGAAAAGGAAGAGCAAACCAAACACAAAGCCATCAGAAACAAAGGTCAGAGCTGAACCTAATGAAATGGAAAACAAACAAACAAACAAACAAAAAATACAAAGGCTCAATAAAACAAGAAATTGGTTCTTTGAAAAGATAAATAAAATTGATAGATCTTTTGCTAGATTAACCAGGAATAGAAGATATAGGGCACAAATAAGTTCAATCAGAAATGAAAAAGGAGATATTACAACTAATACCACAGAAATACAAAAAAAATGATATCATCTGTGAATACTATGCAAATCTCTGCACACATAAACTCAAAAACATAGAGGAAATGGACAAATTCCTGTAAACACATAACCTCCCAAGACTCAATCAGGAGAAAATAGAACTCCTGAACAGAACAATAATGAGCAACAGGATTGAAGCAATAATAAAAAGTCTTCCAACAACAAAAAAAAGCCCTGGACAAGATGGATTCATAGCTTAATTTTACCAGAACTAAAAAGAAGAGCTAGTACCCACACTGCAGAAATTATTCCATAGCATTGAGATGGAGTGAATCCTCCACAACTCATTCTATGAAGCCAGTATCACCTTGAAACCAAAGCCAGGAAAGGACAAAACAAAACAACAAAAAAAGAAAACTGTAGACCAATATCCCTTATGAATATAGATGAAAACATCCACAAGTAAATACTAGCAAACTAAATTCAACAGCACATCAAAAAAGTAATCCACCATGACCAAGTGGGCTTCATCTCTGGAATGCAAGGATGGTTCAACATATGTAAATCAATCAATGTGATTCAACACATAAGCAGAAGCAAAAACAAAGACCATATGATCATCTCAATAGTTGCAGAAAAAGCATTGAACAAAATTCAGCACCCTTTCATAATAAAAACCCTCAACAAACCAGGCATAGAAGGAACATATCATATCTCAAGATTATAAAAGCCATATATGACAAACCCACTGCCAACATCATACTAAATGGGGAAAAGTTTAAAGCATTTCCACTAAGAACCAGAACAATACAAGAGTGCCCACTGTCACCACTTCTATTCAACATAGGGCTGGAAGTCCTAGCCAGGACAGTCAGGAAAGAGAAGAAATAAAGGATATCCAAGTTGGGAAAGAGGAAGTCAAATTATCAGTTTTTGCTGATGATATAATCTTATATCTAGAAAACCCCCAAGACTCCACCAAGAGACTATTGGAATTGATATATAAATTCAGCAAAGTCTCAGGTTGCAAAATTAATGTACACAGATCAGTAGCATTCCTATACACCAATAACAGTCAAGCTGAGAGTCCAATCAAAGACTCAATACCATTAACAGCTATAAAAAATAAAATATCTAGAAATATACTTAACCAAGGAGGTGAAATATCTCTACAAAGAGTACTACAAAACACTGAGGAATGAAATCGCACATGACAAAAAAATGGGAAAACATCTCATGCTTCTGGATCAGTAGAATCAACATTGTTAAAATGTCTACACTACCCAAAGTGATTTACAGATTCAGTGTAATTCCCATCAGAATACCAACATCATATTTCACAGATCTAGAAAAAATAATTCTACACTGCATTTGGAATCAGAAAAAAGCCCGAATTGCCAAAGCAATGTTAAACAAAAAGAACAAATCTGGATGCATCACATTACCAGTCTTCAAACTATACTACAAGGCTATAGTAACCAAACAGCACAATACTGGCATAAAAATAGAGATGTAGACCAATGGAACAGAACAGAGAACCTAGATGTAAAACCATCCACACATAGCCAACTGATCTTTGACAAAGCAAACAACAGTATACACTGGGGAAAAGAAGCCCTATTTAATAAATGGTACTAGGAAAATTGGATAGCCACATGCAGAAGAATGAAACAGGACCTCTATCTCTCACCACTCACAAAAATTAATTCAAGATGAATAAAAGACTTACATGTAAGGCATGAAACCATAAAAATTATAGAAAAAAATGTAGGAAAAACTCTTCTAGATATCAACCTAGGCAAAGAATTTATGAAGAAGAAACCAGTGTCAATTACAATAACAAGAAAAATAAATAAATGGGACTTTATTAAATTAAAAAGCCTCTACATAGCTAAGGAAATAATCAACAGAACAAATAGACAACCTACAGAATGGGAGAAAATATTCTCAAACTATATATCCAATAAAGGGCTAATAAGCAGAATCTACAAAGAACTCAAGCAAATCAGCAAGAAATAAACAACCCTATTAAAATGTGGGCAAAAGACACAAACAGAAAATTTTCAAAAGAAGATTGACAAATGCCCAACAAACATATGAAAAAAAAATGCTAATCATCACTAATTATCAGGGAAATGAATACTATAACCACAATGAGATATCATCTTACCCCTGTCAGAATGGCTTTTATTAAAAAGTCCAAAAACAATAGATGCTGGCATGGATGCAGAGAGAAAGGAACACTTATACACTGTTGGTGGGACTGCAAAATAGTACAACCTCTATGGAAAACGGTATAGCTATTCCTCAAAGAACTAAAAGTAGACCTACCATTTGATCCAGCAATTCCACTACTGGGCATTTACCCAAAGGAAAAGAAGTCATTTTATCAAGAAGACACCTACACTTAAATGTCTATTGCAACACAATTCACAAAGACAAAGATGTAGAATCAACCCAAATGCCCACCAATTCATGAATGGATTAACAAAATGTGGTGTATATATATTATGGTGTACTACTCAGCCATGAAGAAGAATGAATTAAGGCCTTTACAATTTGGATGGAACTGGAGACCATTATCCTAAGTGGACTATCTAAAGAATGCAAAAACAAACACCACATGTACTCACTATTAAGCTTGAACTAACTGATGAGCACACATGTGCTCAGAGGGAAGTAAAACTCAATGGAAATCAAATGGTGGGGGAAGGGCGAAAACCTACCTAACGGGTACAATGAGCACTATCTGGGTGATGGGCTCACTTATAACCCTGACTCAAGCATAACAAAATCAATACATTTAACCAAAAACATTTGTACCCCAGTAATATTTTGAAATAAAAAAAGACAAAGGAAGTTAGATTAGATTGCAAAACAAAACAAAATAAATACAGTAAAACAAAACAAAGCAAAAAAAAAGAGGGGAAAGTTTTTAAGAAGGAGGCAAAGACTTATTGACAAGTAGAAACAAAAGAGCAGTAGCTTAATATTACTGTCAATGTGTTCGGGGCCAAGTACCACCAAGAAGACATGACTCATTGATTTTATTACTTGACATTAATATTCAAATCACTTAAATAACAAACAAACTATTAGACAGTACAAGTTCTGGAAAGATGGAGTAGATGTACTTATCCCTATTCCTCCCACTAAATACAGCTAAAAATCCTGGCATCTGTACAAAACAAGCATAAAAATCCTCTGTACCATGGAGAGCAGGATGCTGGCAGGGACCTCAGGATGCCGAGGCAGCAGGGCGGACCTGAGGAGCTGCGTGGGAGCCTGCACTCTGCCCCTTCTGGTCACAACCAGGAAGCAGCCCCATCCTCCAAAGGATCTGCGTCGTGAGAGACCTGCTAAAGCATAAGATGTAAATAAGATCCAACATCTTATAACATAAAATCAAAAATTACTCATTATGTCAAGAAACTGTAAGTCCTTAAAAAGACAAGCAACAGTCACCAACAGTGAAAATACACAGGGTTAGAATTATTGACAACAATTTTAAAGCAACCATCATTTAAAAAGCTTTCAACAAGCAATTGAGTACACACATGAAATAAATTAAAAAATAAGAATCCTCAGAAAAGAAGTAGAAATTCTCATCAAACAGACAGACAATATAAAGAAGAACCAAATTAAAATTTCAGAACTGGAATATACAATAACCAAAATAAAACCCCAGTGAAGGAGCGCATAGCAGCAGAAGGCAGAATACAGTGGAATCTTGGAGATGGAGCAATACAAATTATCCAATCAGAGAAATCACTTAAAAATAACCTGGACAAAATAAACAGAGCTCCTAGCACCTGTGAGACTATAACAAAGATCTAGTATTGTATTATTGGACTTCTAAACAGAAAGAAGAAAGTGGAGCTGAAAATATATTTGCATAAATAATGGCTGAGAATTTCCTAAATTTGACAAAAATATAAACCTACAGATTTAAGAAGAGGAGCAACCTTCAAAAGGTATAAACTGAAAGAAATGCATAAAGTTTACATTGTTGTAAAACTTTTGAAGCATGGCAGAGAAGGACATTGCCTAACAATGAGGGCCAGTCCCCCAGGAAGACATGGCCATACTAAGGGTGTATAGTCACCAAACAACAAAGCTAAAAGTTATGCAAAGCAAAAACTGAGAAACAAAGGGAGAAATAGTCAAATTCACAATTTTGGAGATTTCAACACCCCCCTTCTCCACAATTGACAGACCAATTTTCTGACAGGAAATCAGTGAGTGTGTAGAAGAACTCAACAACATCAACCAAAAGGAGCTAATTGACATTTATAGAATACTTCACCCCACAAAATTTCTTCTCAGCAATGCACTGAACAAAGGCAGTCTATATCCTGGACCATAAAGCAAACCTTAACAAATTTAAAAAGTTGAAATTATGTGGAGTCTTCTGACCATCAGTTTAGAAGTCAATAACAGAAAAATGGAAGAATCTCCAAATAATTAGAAACAAAACAACATACTTCTAAGTAATGTATGTGTCAAAAAGGAAGTATCAAGGGAAATCAATAATACATATAACTGAATGAAAACAAAAAGATGCTATATCAAATTTGGAGATCATAGCTGAAGCAATGCTAAGAGGGAAATCTATAGCGCTAAATATTTACGTGCTGTGTGCGCCAGTCCAAGGCTTGCCAGTGGCCCAATCCAGTGGCCTGGCCATTAGTGTGCCCATGAGTCAAGTAGGTTCACAGCCCTCCACATGCTGCACTCACATGGCCCCAACTGCAGCAATTTCCATAATGCTTGGGAGCAAATGCTACCAGTGGTTCACATAGATGATAAATAAATACCAATAAAATCAATACCAATTCAGTGGCAGGGCCATGACAGTAGAGGTTGGCAGTGACCCAAAGGGGCCTACTCATAGTCCAGTTTCGGCAGGGTTCTGGAGTTGGTGGCCTCAGCCCCAAAACTAGAGAGCTATTTTCCCCTCATCTTGGTGCCGGGGTTGTGGGGACCAGACTCACCTGTGTACCCATAGCTAAAGGGCCCAAGAAGTGCAACTCTCCCATCTCCCTATTAAATTCTGACCTTGCCATAGGACCGCTGGCTCCCCAGGAACCAGAAGGACATTGGCTTAACCGACACCCAGTACCATTTATTTCTGAAAGTGGAGGAGCTTGGTCAAAAGCAGGTGGGGCCCTCTGACACAACCCTGGGACACAGGATGGACAGAAGAGAGGGCACCTGCATGCATCATAGGGGCTGCCAAAGTGCACACCTCAGCGGGGTCACCAGTCAGGATTTGGCCACAAGTTTTCTGAGATGTGGGGAGAAAGTGAGGAGCCTGGTGGAGCAGGGGCCAGAGTGAACAGGTGCTGCCCAGCAGGGACTCTGGGCTGGTGTGTGGCTCACTGCGCAGAAGGCTGCGGCAGTGGCAGCTGCTGCTTGCAATGTTTTCCTGGCAGTGGCTGCTGCTGTCAGGTGCCCTGAAGGAGGGGCCTGTAGTGACACAACCCACGCTGTGCCATTCGTCCCTGCTAACTCTAGCAGGATTACCTCCAGAAACTAAATCTCCAAGGTCTGACAGGGCATTTGAGCAAAGTGATCTCAAAGGGCTCTGCACTCTTTTTTTTTAAATCTTTGAAGTTTCAACAATTTGCTGCATCAAAAGGTGTTTACAGGTGTCAGGGACCTGCTTAGAGTGACTCAGCTCATGGGAGTCCCCAGCCAACTGCCTCTGGCCCCAGAGTGCTGGGAGCAGCACGGGGAGCTCCTCCCAGCTTGCTTTGAATCCCTCTGTTGGAACTCGAATCTCACCCACCCACCGGGGGGGGCCCTTAGCCAGGAAACTGAAGGCTAAAGAGAGGGACCAAAACTTCCCTTTGGCCCAAAAAAGCAATCAGCTAGCATAAACAATCAGCTGGCATCCCCCAAAATGCCCTGTGGCCTCTGCTACCACTCCCCAAGACCCATTGGCAAGGCTGGCAAGGGCCCCATGGGATCCTCTAGCACCTTCCAAGGCCTGTTGGTAAAGCGCCTTGCGGGACCCTCAGACTCTCGCAAAGATCTGCTCGCACCCCCATAAAATGCCCCACGTTCTCCATTAGCACCTCCCAAAGATGCCCCATGGGATCTTCGGCCTCTTTCTCTTCCAGCATGGTGGGGCACGTAACTGACTGCCTTGCTTAATGTGCCACTTTGTCAGGGGCTCTGCTGAGCTGGAGAGAACTGAGCTGCCAGGTGTCAGAGAAGCCAGCTGAGACAGCAAACGGAGGTGAAAACAGCAGTCGAGTCTGTAGGCATGTATTTGGTAGCATAAGCAAGAGGCTAAGCCGGAGAAAACACAGCTACCCCTAGTTGCATTGCCCCATTGGAATGGTGCCGTGGAGGACAGGCATCTCAGACGTGAGCATTGTCTCCTGGCCCAGGGAGTCGTGAACAAAAGGTTCGTGTATTTTGTAGAACCGGGGGCCTGGGGAAGAGAGAGGAGGAAGACCTAGGAATGGAAAAGTGCTGAGCACTGAGTACTAAGTCGGAGCAGAGAACAGTGTCTTCAAGGTGCTCCTCCTCCTTCCCTGTTACGGAGGACTCAGCAAAGGTGTCTGCGGAAGGCCTTGGCTGAAAGCCCCACGTAGAGGTCTCTACACGGAGACATCTGGGCTAGGAGTGCAGATTTGTGTTGGCGCAGGGCTGAGTCTCGGGCTGCAGCTCCCTGTGAGGACTGCAGGGCACCGGCACGTGCTGAGTCTGATGTCGGGAGGGAGGCAGCCTTTGTGACTGCCTACGGTCAGGTCACACACAGGTCCCTAACTGGGTCACACACAGGTCCCTAACCGGGAGCTCGACCCTCAGACATGAGCAAGAAGAACAATCTAAATCAAAAACAAGGAGAAGAAAGGAAATAATAAAGATACGAGAAGATCAAAAAAGTGAAAACAAGAAAACAATAGAGACATCAATGAATTAAAGTCTTGGTTCTTTGAAAAGAACCAGCTCAAACTGACAAACAACTGCAAGTGTGACAATGGTAAAAAAAAAAAAAAAAAAGTGTGTGCAATGATGAAAAAAAAAAAAAAGAAAAGATACAAATTACTACTATCAGGAATGAAACAGGTGATATCTCTACAGACCCTGCAGACTTCAAAATGATAATTATGGAAGACTTTGAACAACTCTACACACATAAATTTGACAACATAAATGGAATTGAATAATTCCTTAAAATCTACCTTAAACTATCACAACTCACCCAATGAAATATTAATAAACAATTTGAATAGCTTTGTAACTATCAAGACAATTGAACGTATAATTAAAATATTTTTTCTGAAAAAATACCTTTATGCCCGGATGGTTTTATAAAGAAAAGTATGCCAGACATTTAAACAATTAACACTAATTCTACATAAATCTCTTCCAGAAAATAAAAGAAGAGGTATCACTTCCCAATTTATTCCATGTAGAAACTAGTACACTGGTAGCAAAACCAAAGTCCAGTATGAAAAAAGAAAAATATATACCAATATTTTTTTTAAATGTATGTGCAAAAATCCTCAGAAATACATTAGAAAACCTAATCCAACAATCTACATAAAGCATAAAACACTATGTCCAAGTATTTTTTATTCTATTGATACTTGCAGGGATGCAAGGCTGATTTAGCAGTCCAAAATAAAAAATGTAAACCCCCATATCAACAGGTTAAAGAAGAGAAATCGTATGACTGTATTGCTTGATGCCCAAGAGCATTTTACAAAATCTAACACCTATTTATATTAATAGATTGTAACAACTCTCAGCACACTGTAAATAGAAGGGAATATCCTTAACTTAATGATGACAATCTACAAAGAACTACAATTTGGACATATTTGATGGTGAAAAATGGAACACACTTTCCCCCTTACACTGAGAACAAGGCAAGGATCTCTACTCTCACACTGCCATCGACATCATACTGGGAGTTCTAGCTAGCACAGCAAGGAAGGAAAAGGAAATAAAAGCCATGCAGTTTGGAAAGGAAAAAAATAAGACTTTCCTATTTGCAGATAATGTGACAGTCTACATATAAAATCACAACAATTATGCAAAAACACACAAATAAACTCCTGGAACTAATAAAGGAGTTCAGCAAGTATATAGGACACAAAATCAACATATAAAAATCAATCGTATTTTTATATATTCATAATGAACAGGTTGAAACAAATTAAAAATACAATACAATTTACAATTGCTCAAAAAAAGAAGAAAATATTTAGGTGTAAATCTATCAAAACATATACAGGACTTATATCCTGGGAAATATAAAATACTGATGAAATAAATTAAATAAGATCAAAATAAATGAAGAGATGCCTGTATTCATATCAATTAGCTGGATGTTATTGAAATTAAAACTTTTTATTTGCAAAAAAGTACTCTGCTAAGAGGACCAACTGCAGACTAGGTGAAAATATTTGCAAAGCAAATATCTGACAAAGGACTCAGACCCAGATTACATGAAAAAACTCAACATGAAAGAGACAGAGCAGTTAGATAGTGGCCCAGAGATATGTAGAGACATTTCGCCTAAGGGATATTCAAATGACAAATAAGCACATGGAAAGATGTCACCTCACTACCCATTAAGGAAATGCAAATTATGACCACAATGACAGATCAGTGTACATCTACTAGAAGACCTGAAATTAAAAAATAGTGACAATAACAAACACTGAGGAGGCTGTGAAGAAACTGCATTTCTCATATATTCCTGATTGGAATGTGAATTGGTCCAGCCTCTCTGGAAAAGCGTTCATAGTTTGACAATTTCTTTAAAAAACTAAACATACTGTTGCTCAATTTAAAAGGTTAAATCACAATTATCAGAAACTAATGATAAACTTTCCTATGTAGCAGCAGGAACTATTAAAATTTTCTAGAAAAAAAAATCACCATTCATACCAGCAAAATGGAAAACAAGCTATGTGAAAAAGGAACTTCACGCTCAAGGTACAAGACATTTATCAAGACAATCAAAAAATTGTACCAAAAGTAAGCAAATACCGTTTCTGACTGGGAAAGTTCTACATTATAAGGCTATTGGCTCTTCACTTAATCTACACATTCAAAAAGCCCAATCAAAACCCAAAGCCAGACTTTCAGTTCCGAGTAATGGACGGAGGCCGCGCATTTGTATCTTCTCCCTCTCAAGACTTAGTTTATTAGCAGACGGCAGCAAAGGAATGCAAAGAGCCAGGAGCGCGCTGGCGGAGGATTTGACCGAGTCGGGAAGCCGGGGGTCACGGAGGACCCGCCCGACGGCGACCACCGGCCCTGCTCAAGCTCGCACGTCGCGGCGACAACGGTAGCTCAACGGCGGGTTGGAGACATCAGCCGCTGGGAAAGTGAGAATTCGGTCCTCTGTGGGGATCCTCTGACGGATCCCCATCGCACAGTGTCACCCGCAAGGAACACAAACGCGCTGGAGCAGAGACGTGCTCTCTCCCTGCGGAAAAGCGCAGAGTCCTGCACAACGCGGACAGCCTGGGGGACCCGCGAGCCGCTGCGGTCCTCAGGAGACTGGGAGCGAGCGTGGCCTTCCGGCCTCGCCTGCTTCGTTCGGGACCTCACCTGCCCTTTCCAAAGGAGAAGTCCCCACTGGACAATCTCTAGCCACGTGCTTCCAGCCCGACTTACCCTGCAGCCTCTTACATAGGAATTCAAGCGCGACAGCCAAGGAGAGCAGGCATTTACGGGAAAAGCACAGGGGGACCCCAAAGGCTAGAACGGCGGTTGCACGTAGAAGATTTTCAATGAATATCTGCAGAATGAATGACTGGCCAGGGGAAAAGTAACAAAAACTGACAGTAGAGGGAACAGACGATTCAGGAAGTGGAAAACATGTCTACGTATGCGAAAGAGCTCTAGTACCCCTGGTGAGGTTTGAAATGATATTGCCTCCATGTACAAAAGCAGGCTGCTTAAAGACGACAGAGAGAGGGAGGTAGGGAGGAAACTCTTAATAAATTTAAAAAAATGCAATGTTCCATCCCCCCCCAAAATAGTTGAAAGATAAAATGAGGGAGACTAAGCAAAATGTTGAACAAAGGACAAGAAGACAAAATACATAAGATAGGGTCAGTTTTGAAGAAGGACAGTGGCACATGGTGCCCTTCCCTCGGTGGAGCTCTGGAGTTACCGGGCGGTGTGCCAAACTTCACAGCCTCACCCCCGTTCTGGAGAGGGCACAGGCTGTGCCCTTACAACACACATGCAGTGCATACACATGTGCATATGCACACACATGCACATGCACGCTCCTACACACATGTATGTGCTGGCCTCCACATACACATGCCACTGCACTGATGACACATCCCATCTGGCTATTTTCACCTGTTCCCCTGTTGAGAGACAAGATTCCCACACTCCCATGACAGCAGATCCAACCTGGCAAGGTCTCCTGGTAGCCCACAGGAGGGCACAGGGCAGAGTGGGTGGGCTGCCGCAGCGTGAGCACCCCAACTGTGGGTGCGGGGTGCTGCTCGTGGGCCAGGGTGAGGACACATAGATGTGCCCAGCACACGGCTGCTTCTGCTTCACGTAGTCCCTAATGTGACACAAATTCTCTGCCACTGATTTCAGAAGAAGTTTGATTTCTGCAGTCACCATTTGGTTAAATTTTAGGGGTTATTCTTATTGAACCCAAAACCAGCATTCCTAGTACTCTTCCACCCTCCCTGCAAGAATCTGTATACTTAGTCCAAGCCCAGGGTCACCCAAGCTGGTCAAGGGACAGCTGCCCATGTTTTTGGAGATCCTCATGAAAAAAAATATACTTTGAGCCTTTGACCACTCTTAGAAATTAATGTGAAATAGGTCACAAAGCTAGATGTGCAAGTTAAAGCTATAAAGTTCTGAAGAAAGAAATAGGAAAATGTCTCCATGATATTAGGGGAGGAGAAGATTTTTTAGAAATGATACAAAAAGTGCTCACCAAGAAATAAAAGTAAATAAAATTGACTTCATCAAAATTTAAAATTGTGCTTATCAGATACACCATTAAGGGAGTAAAAAGGCAAGTACAGACAGAAAGAAAATATTTGCAATAAATACAACTAATAAAACGTTTAAATACAACCAATGAAACAGAATATATAAAAATTACATAAGTATGAAACACACAACTGAATTCAAAAATTAGCAAAGAATTTGAACAGACACGTCACAAAAGAAAATATCCATATGGCCAATAGACATATGATTAAGTGATCACATTGATTAATTATCAGGGAAATGCAAATGACCAAAATGAAAAATATGGACAATCCAAATGTTATCAAGAATGGAGCAAACTTACCTCTCATACACTGCTTTTGGGTTTGTAAAATGTGCAATGACTTTGGAAAACTGGTGGTTTCTAAAACAGTAACGATTCTTGCCCTATATCCCAGCAATTCTACTTCTGGACATATGCCTGTATCCATCTCCCAGGGCTCCCACGACAAAGTACCATGGTCTGAGTGGCTTAAACAACAGGCACTGACTGTCTCACGGTTTTGGAGTCCAGAAATCAGAGACCAAGGCATTGGCAAGGCCATTATTTTTTCTAGAGGCACTGGAAAAGGACTGTCCAGACTTTTTCCCAGCGTCTGGCAGTTCCGTGGCCTACGGCAGCACAACTGCAGTTTTCACACGGCATCTCCCTCACGTGTGCCTGTGTCCAAAGCCCCCTTTTTAATGAGGACATCTAATCCAGTAGGATTAGGGACTACCCTACTCCAGTACGACCTCATCTAAACTAATTAAATCTTTAAGAACCCTATAAAGGCACATTCTTATGAAGTACTGGGGGTTGGGGCTTCAACGTATGAATTTTTTGGCAGACACAATCCAAGCTGTGACAGTACTCAACAGAAATGAGTGTGTATTGTCCATCAAAAGCCCGAACAAGAATGTTAATGGCTGTTTAATTCACAATAGTCAAAACTGGAAATAAACCAAATGCACAACACAGAAGGAATGGATCACCAATATGTCATATATTCGTACAGCAAAGTATTAAATGATGATGTAAACAGAACAAAATGACTGGTGCACTCAGCAACATGGACGATTCTCAGAAACATGACACTGAGCCACAAAAGCCAGCCACACTAGTGTATATACATTCATTCCTTCTATACAAAGCTGATGTGAACCGTGAGCTTTTCCATCGATGAATCCACGAGGATAGAAGTTGGAAGAGCGATGACCTGTTACCGCAGAGGTGGGAGTGATGGAGGGGGGACCAGGGAGTGCACGGGAGAAGCTTCTAGGAGAGGAAATGTTCCACGCCCTCATGTGGGGGACTGGTCACTCAGGGGTACATGTAAAATTAATCACAACATGCACTTAAAAACATGTATTTTACTAGACATATTATATCTAGGGAAGACTATCAGGAAAAATAATAAAAACTACACAGGGGGGCTGGCATGCTTCAGTGCAGAGCCTTTGCCTTTTCTACACAATTTTGTTAAAATGTTGACCAAAAAGTTGTTCATTTGGAGGATGCTTAATGAAATCTATGTAGCAGGGGCTGGTTAGTCCACAGCCTCCAGGTCTGGCCACCATAAACCCAGGGACACGTTCACTTACATGCCAACGCCACAGCCTGGGAACAAACAAAACCTAGTGACTGTGAGCTGCATCATCTCTCTAGGGACTTGGCTCATGTGGTTCCAGAGGCCAAGGAGTCCCAGGATCTGCCATCAGGGGACAAGCTGGCAAAACAGAAAAGCTGGTGGAGTAATTCAGTCCAAGTCGGAATTCCTGAGAATCAGGGGCCAATGGTATAAGTCTCAGTATGAGTCCAAAAGCTGGAGAACCAGGAGCCTTGATGCCCCAGGGCAGGAGCAGATGGATGTCCCAGCTCAGGGAACGAGTAGGCAAACTCACACTTGGTCCTCTCTTCTGTTCTGTCCTGGCCCTCAACAGACTGGATGCCACCCTCCCGCGATGGTGATGGCGGATCTTCTTCACTCAGTCTACTGATTCAAATGCTAATCTCTTCCAGAAACACCCTCACAGATACACCCAGTAATAGCATTTTACCAGCTGTCTGGGCATCCCATGGTCCAGTCAAGTTGATGTGTGAAATTAACCATCACAATGAGTAAAGATAGGTGAGAGAGAAAACAAAAAGAGGGGAGAGAGAGAGCGAGCAGAAAGGAAAGAGAAATATAAAGATACTGCTTTCCCTGCACGCCCTAGCAGACACGCTGATGCACAGGAGATGGTCCACCGCCTGGAGCAGGTGGCAAGTCCGCAGAGAGCCAGGTGACGACTGTCAGTTTTTCAGGAAAACAAGTTTCAGGGCTTTGGCCTGAGTCAAGGCCATCTGCGATATTTACAGAAGAATGAAATAATTGACTTCAATATTGATAATGCTTGAATTCCTCCCCCCAGATTCACTTATCTTCTATGTTTCCTGTTTGGCAAAACAAGAGTATGACCATCCATTTTTTTAAAGAGGACTCCCAAGGCACATATAGAGGCATTTTTCATAAGGGGTTAACAGAAATAATATCACATACCCAGAAAATTCAATTGCTTGAGCTGTGCACAGGCTTTTCTATGTGCGCAATGCACAGTTGCACTTGGCAGAGTGGGACTGTGGAGTCCCCTTAGAAAAGCCAGTCAGCAGGACACGCAATCTCAAGCCCCTACCCCTGGGAGACAAAGGGGCTTTAGAAGCCACGTGGTGTCCCCTCTGATGTTAGCAGCACTTCTTTCTGCAGCAGCCTGCAGGGCACTACACAGCCCGATGGCTCTGACGGAGAAGGACCCTGCAACCTCCCTGGCCTGTTGATCCAGGTTCAGTAGCTGTGATGTTGGAGTGCTCTCAGTTCCCCAGAGCCAAGATCAACCACCAATGAGTCCTAGTTAAGATACCTGGACCCAGCTATCTCAGGTGCTCCATTGTGTGTTTATGCTGGCTTTGCCCTTTGCCTAGCTGCAGATGCATTCTCCACCCCTCTGTGCCCACTCTGCATCTCCAGAGGCTGATACACAGAGACGCTGTCACTTGGGATCCTTGCTAGCTGGTTCCAACTGGACTCAGTCATGGACAGCACCAGCAGGAGACTAGAGGGCAGGAGCAGGAGGAAGAGCTCCAAGTATCCCCCCTACTCACTTCCAGCCTGGGGGGTGCACCATGGGCATAGCCATGTACTTCCTGACTGTTGCCCAGGCAGCCTGCCCATGTGTTCAACCCTCCCTGGGTCTTCAAATGCCTTTTCTTCCTCTGCTCCCTTCTGCCCAAGGGTGGTGATGGCTTCTCACCATTGCACTGTTTTGTGGAATCAGCATCCCTTATTTATTTCCTCAATCCTGCCCACACTTCTGTAAATGGTCCCTTTATTAAATCCTTGTTGCTTGGAACATCTAGGTTGAATTATGTTTCCTGTGGATACAGTGGATACTCTGT
The DNA here is from genome assembly GCA_028533085.1 of Varecia variegata. NCBI lineage: Eukaryota > Metazoa > Chordata > Mammalia > Primates > Lemuridae > Varecia > Varecia variegata. The sequence goes on from CM052439.1 coordinate 90,478,931, forward strand.
ACTGATACAGTGCTAACCCTTCAAACAGGGCTGCCATGCCCTCGCCAACGCAGTGCTTCACAGTGTACGACCACAGTCCTGCTCTGTGACAGACAGCATTAGTATGAACATACACTGGGTGGCCTGTGATAGTCCCATTAAGCCACACTCCCAAGCCTCAGTGCAATCACACTGACAGCACCCCAGTTCTCTCCCACTTCTCTAGCTGCCTGGTGCTTTGCTTGTTGATAATATTTTTTCTCATCCAGCTTGAAGATGTCAATCATCTATAGCTGAAACCAAAAATACAACAGGAGTTGTTCAGATTTCACCTTTTCTTCAACTAACATCAGCCCTCATAAGAAACATTTTCCTGAACTCTTAATTTGTGCACTGTCTGTTTTCCCTCATTCAAGGGTAGACTCCACAGGTCAAAGACTATGTTTACTTTGTTCTCTGCTATACCTCTAGGGCCTAGAACAATAATGTATAGTGCATGGTAAACACTTGATAAATATTTGTTGAATAAATAGATGAATAAATAAATAAGAGTATAAATGAACAAGACAGGGTCAAATATTTTTAGGCCAGTTCTACTAGTGACACAGGAAATAAATCCACTTCCTTATACTCAGATTATGGCTACATGAAAAGCTCATTAAAATGCAAGGCAGAAATAATAAATGTAGAAGCAATGAGGGAAATAGAAAGTCGCCATTAGAACAACACAGTCATAACTGCTCCAGGGAATTGATGCGTGCTAAAATTAGTGGGTGGAACTTATACGAAGAAGCGGGAATTTGCATAGCCTCACAGTATTTTCTGCAAAATATTTAATTACTGTGCTGGCTTTAACATATGCCCAGAAATCCTTTGATACTGCTCCTTCTAGAAGATGAAGCTTAATTCACCTCCCATTGAGTGCGGGCTGAATGTAGTGCATTCCTACCGACAGTGGAGTTTCTGGGCCCCACCCCCATCCTTTGTTGTAGGGCTGCCCTGTGCCGTGTAACATGTTACCATCATCTCCAGCCTCTTCCTGCCAGATGCCAAGGGCACCGCAGCCACACCCGTGACGCCGGAGCACGTCGCCACTGAAAATCCTCTGGGGGACAAAATCAGCCCCGTTGACCGCTACTGAAGTAGAGGGTAGAGAGGGAAACAGAATAACTGTACCGCAGAAAATCCTGGCAAAAACCATCTTAACCAGGTAATTAACATTCACACTGCCATGGAAATCTTGTTGGCCTCGTGCCTCCCATGCGGTGAGATGAGAAGGGTACACAGAACAAACCCGCATCCAGGTACATTCCAGAGATCTGTCTGACTGGCGCTCTTCAAAAGTGGCAAGGTCATGAAAAACAAGGACAAACAGGGAAACAGCCACGAATTAGAGGAGACTCAGGAGGCACAATGAGTGAATGCAACATGGTGTTCGGAACTGGATCATTCACAGAACAGAAAAATTAGCATTAGTGCCGACAGCTGAACGAGGTCTGCAGTTCACCTCTCAGGCCGACGTTCTCTGACGTCAGTTTACTCGTCTTGACAAATGTTCCACAGTCAGAGAAGAAGCTGCGGGGAGGGAAGGGGCTGGAGGAAGACAGGAGCTCTCTGTATCATCTTCACAGCTCTTCTCTACATCTAGAATTCCTTCAAAAGAAGGTTAAACAATGAGTACTGAACGCAAACGAGCGGTGGAGGCACCTGTCAGTCTCTCTCTCTGCAAATAGGCTACGAGTGTCACTATTCGCGCACGGACTGCAGCTTTGTCACAATTCGGCGAGTACTTTGAGTGACTTCTGGTTATGTGTTTCACTCCGGTTCTACGACAGCCTCATTCGCTAGGAAACAAGATGATAAAATTTCCAAGCCTTGGGCTAAAGAAATAGCTTGGGCAAAGTTTCCTCTAACCCAACTACAATTGATGAAAATCTCTTGGAAGTAAATTACTTCCATTTATCCCAAATCTCATTGTCTTTCCACGTGTCTGCTTATGCTGCGGGCCCTCCCAGAATAGAGCCTCATTTGGAGGAATTAGGCTTATTTTGCCTTGAGTTTTTTCTTTCGAGATTCATTTATGGACAGGCTGCACAATGGGGTCACCTAAATTATGAGGGGCGTTGAGCTCTTCTAAGAGGAGAACTATCTGTCCCGTAATTGGAAATGCAGAAAAAATATCTCACAGAAGCCAGGCGAGGGTGGCGAAGTACAATATAGCTTCAGGGAGAGCAAGGGATGGCACACGACAAAACTGTATTAGTTCTGATAAGAAGAAATATTGACTGTGATTCCCAAGCTTCCACTTGGTTCCCAAAGAACTGAGCCCCCAGTGGCACCTTGCTCATCTGCCTCCCCAGTGCTCTGGACGGGACCAAGCCGGAGCCCGTGGAACCTACGCCCAATGCCCGTGCTTAGGTCTGGCTGAGGAAGGGCCGAGTAAGATGCTCACAAACTACCTGTGTCCGGCAACCCTGCACTGTCGCTCCTGAGAGGGGGCAGAGTGTGCGCCACACAACACCTCCCTGAAGAGAACTGACTAGTGTCTGAACCATCCCCTAGGAGGAAGGGTAGGTGTACAGCCAGAAACACATCTAGGGAAACATTTCCTATTTTATAAAACTGTGATGATGACATCAATCTCTCTGCCTGGCAATATTCAACAAAAAAGTTTACTAAGGGCTGTGGGTGGATCCGTGAGCCGTCAGTCCAGTGGAGGGCTGGCTCACCCCCCCACCTGAGACAGGATGGGCCTCACGCTATAGGGAGACCTGTGATTTTAGTCCATCTAATCTTAGAATGCAAATGCTTAGAAGATGTATTTTCCCAAACATAAAATTCTTTTTATAAAATGAGAAGATATATTTAAAATAAAATGAAACTTTTATCGAAATCTAAAAACTCTAAGCATGAAACAAATCCCAGACAGAAGCCATTAAGAAAAAAGTTGCAAGATTTGGCTTGATAAATATTGGAACGTTTAGTACTACAAAAGGCATCATATAAATAGTTTAGTGACACCCTGGGAGAAAATATTGGCAATACATGTGAGGAGCAAATAATTAATATCCATGGTGTGTAGGGAGTGACTATATATTAACGAAAGAAAACCAATGGCAGTATTGGTAATGGGTATAGAACAGACTATTTACATATATAAAAAATACAAATGGCCAATAAATATTTGAAAAGCTAACTCAATTTTATCAATAATTAGAAAAACAAAAATTTAAACCAGAGTGATATATCATTTTTTTCCTGAGCAGACAGGCAGAAACTAAAAAAACCCACTGATATCAATTCAGTATTGGCTGGAAAATTAGAGCTATCACCTATTATTGGCATAAGTGTAAATCTGGATAAATTGAGTGACATAGTTTGTATAAAAGTAAATTCACATAATTATCTTGAAGACAATTTGCCAAATTTATCAAAATTTAAAATTTGCATGGCATTTACATTGAGAAGTTCCACCTATAGTAAGAATCCTTATAGACACAACCATGCACAAATGGTTTTAATACCATTCCCCCCAAAAAAGCTATGAGACTTAAACAAATGTAGCTCTGACTTGGGCGGTGCAAAGGCAATTCATGTAACCAAAGCATTTGTACCCCTGTTACTCTGAAATTTTTTAAAAAATGGTCAAAAGGCCTGAACAAACATTCTCAAAATAAGACAGAAAAATGGTCAACAAATCTATGAAAAAATGCTCAACACCACTAATTATCAGGGAAATGCAAATCAGAATGTAGTGAGATGTTACCTCATACCTATTGCAATGGCCATTATCAAAAAGACAAGAAATAACGAGTGTTGCTGAGGATGTGGGGAAAGGGAGCACTCGAGCACTGCTGGCAGGAATGCAAATTAGTACAGTCATTATGCAAAACAATATGGCAGCTCCTGAAAAATTAAAGGCACAACTTCCATATGATCCAACAGTCCTACTTCAGGGTATATATGCAAAGAAAATGCAATGGGCATCTCAAAGAGTTGCCTGCACTGTCATGTGCGATGCAGCATCATTCACGGTCTCAGAGACACGGACCCCATCTGTGTCCAGCAGCAGATGAATGGATAAGGAAAATGTAGTGTAATACACAGTGGAATAATATTCACTCTTAAAAAAAAAAGAAAAGAAATTCCTGTCATTTGCAACAGCATGGATGAACCTAGAGGACATTATTCTGAGGGAAGTAAGCCAGGCACCACATGTTCTCACTTAGATGTGGCATCTAAAAGAGCCAAACTCAGAGAAGTAGGGAGTAGAATGGTGGTTACCAGGGGGAGGCGTGGGGGTGGGGTAGAGATTTAGGAGATGTTGGTCAAAAGGCACAAAATTTCAGCTTGACAGGAGAAATAAGTTCAACAGATCTATTACACAGCATGGTGACTATAGTTAATGGCAATGTGTTTCATATTTGAAAATTGCTAAGAGAGTAGACTTTAATGCTCTCACAACAAAAAAGGTAAGCATGTGAGGTAATGAATATGTTAATTGATTTTATACTAATTATTTCATATTATACATATATGTATATCAAAGCATCATGTTGTACACTATAAATATATACAATCTTTATTTGTCTATTTATAAAAATTAATTAATTTTTAAAATATGTGTAAAAATATAGAAAAATATATGTCAGTTTGTAAATATTCAATAATATCAACTACACTTATTTTTATCGAGAGGTTCGTTGTAGCAGGAAGCAGAGTAATCAATAGAATCAGACACTACCTACACGTCCACTACAGGAAAGTGGCGAAAGCCGTTATGCTCCATACCTACAGGCACGTGCTGTTGATGGGTAGGCATTTGTTGAAAGAATGTTGAATTCTGGTTGGTTGTGGTGATTCTGCTTCCTCGTGTGGTCTCCCACCCACGCTGGCTGATTTGTGAGCCTCTGCCCATCCGCCATCAGGGCCCCATGTTTGCTGCCTGCTCCATGGCCTGCCTGCTGGGGGCACCGCCAGGGAGGCGGCACCAGGGAGTCTGCAAGGTTGTCTTCTGGGTGTGGGGACTTCCCGGCCCTCGGGTGTCACCGACTACATGAGCTGCAATCCCAACTCTCCAAACCCATGCACACACCCTGGTGCACCGTGGAGCTTGGCTGCTGGACGGGCACGGTTGCCTGGTGAGGCGCCTGCCCCGGTGTCCCCTGCCACCGTCTGCCACTCTGAGCCACCATTTGCCACTGCGGTAGCAGGGCTGCGCACTCACAGTTTGAAATGTAGATTCCTATGCATGTTGCACTGCATAAAGGATCTGATTTATTTCCTGTTTTTGGCATTGCTCATTCACTGGGACATGTTTTTCATTTTCCAGAACTACCCGACTTCATGGTTTCTTGTGCTGGGAAAGGAGGAAGGCAGGATTCCTTGAGGAAGGCTGAACACACTCCAGGGAATGAGCACTGGGTCTTTGGGCAATTTCACTTACCAAATTTCCTAACTCTGGTGATAGTAGTGGTTGTCGAAGTGTGTGGTCCAGGAAGCCTCAGAGGTCCCCAAAATCCTTTCTATGAGCCTGCGAGTTAAAAATAATTTTCATGATAATACCAAAGACTTGTGTTTTTAAAAAATTTTTTCATTCTATCATAGCTATAGAGTAGGGTTTTCTAGAGGCTATACAACAGGTGACAACACAGTAGAGTACATGCACACAGAACAGGTAGAATTCATTTGTTTTCTATTAAGTCAGACATTAAAGGGATTTGCAAAAAGATGAAGCAATGGCCAATTTTCTCACTAGTTTTTTGTTTCTTTTTAAGACAATACAGTTAATTTTTATAAAATTTCTAAATGTTACTATTTAAATTATACATGAATATGTTAATACATCATTTAAATTTCTGATGCTGAAAACATTGATAGATAAGGTCTTAGGTGCGCTCAATAATTTTAAGAGTATGAAGGGAATCTGAGGCCAAAAAGCTTGAGAACCACTGCTCTGTAGAATAATGTCTTATTCTGCTTGCGAGTGAGCTGGCAAAGTGTCTGGTCGTAAGAGCTGAGCAGTTCCTGCTGGCCTGTCCAGGCCCCACCTCCCACGCCTTGATGGACACAGGCCCTCGCGGTCTCACGGGCACAGGGACACCGTGCCTTGCTCTCCTCTGCCTGCTTCACACTCTGCCAGATGTCTCTGCCACTCCTGCTTGTGACTCTTTTTCCCCAGTGAAGCAGCTGTGGTTCCACTGCGTGGCCATGTATGTCTATGTGGGTCCAGAAGGCCAATAAAATGCCTCTGGGAGTGCCGGGAGGGGGAAACCCACACCCACCACTGCCCCCAACACACACAAATACGTCTTTGCAGTCCTTGTTTTTAAAAAGATTATTATTCATTTTATATAATTAATGTATCTTAGTTAAAATTATATGTGAAATCAGAAAATAACTTAAAAACCATACACATTCCTCCTGCCAAAGATAATTTGTATAAAATCTTGGTCCATTTTTTAAAAAGTATCTTTAATAGTTCTTATTTTATGGAACAGACAATACATTCTCACACTAGAAAACAGATTCTTAAAAACATTGTGATAGTTTCATGGTCCATAGTTTCGCCAGGGGGCAAGGAGTTGTATAAGGTTTCCCTGCCACAGGGCGTTTTGCTTTGCATCTAGTTGTTTTCCTGTTATGAATCATGTTGTACTAAAAATCCTTGTACCTTTATCCGTCTTCAAAACTATGATTATTTCCTTAGTGTAAATTTCTAAAAATTGGAAGTATTGTCCCATAAAGTACAAAAATGTTAACATTCTTCCATTTTTAGTCAAATTGATTTCCTGGAATGTCATACCAGAAGCATACAAGAAAACTCATCTCACTGGCCCTACTCAGAATTAAGTAGTTTGATTTAAAAACCCAATTTGGTTGGGAAAAGATGTGTTTCATTGTTGTTTAAAGTTGCATTCTTTGACTACTAGTGTAATTGAACATTTTCCCCAATGACCTTCCTATGCAAGTTTTTTGGTCTGGTTTATTTGTGACAATTCTGCCTATAAATTTTAAGCTTGTTTTCATTTGCATTATTTCTTCCATGTTATTGATACCTTTCTGTGAACATACACCTTATTTGCTGCTCAAAACAGCATTCAATGGATATCCCCTCTTTACTGAATCATTTCCCAGTCACTGTACGTGCAGGTCTGACTTCTCACTGTTTCAACTCCCCTGCCACGCTGTCTAAGCCAGCTGTCTAGGGCCGCGGCAACAGAGCGCCACACGCCGGGTCAGCTTCGGCAGCAGGTATGTGTTGCCTCACAGTTCTAGAGGCTGGAAGTCCAGAGTCAAGGTGTCGTCAGGGTTGGCTCCTGCCAAGGGCTACGAGGGACGGGTCTGTCCCAGGCCTCTCTCCTTGCTTTGTAGATGGATGTCTTCTGTCCGCGTTTCTCCACATCACCTTCTCTCTAAGGGTGTCTCTGTGTCCAAATTCCTCATTTTTATAAGGACACCAGACTTATGGGACTAGAGCCTGCCCTAATGACCTCGTTTTGACTCGATTATCTCTGTAAAGGTCCTATCTCTATGTAAAGTCACATTCTGGACTCTGGGGGCGTTAGGGCTTTAATATATGAATTTTGGAGGGACAATCCACTCGTAACATTGTCTTTGAGCTTAAGCTTTGTCTGCATGTGTGATTATTTTCTTTTTTAATTTTTAAAAAAATTTAATAGCTGTGGAGAGTACGAGTTGAATTCTGCTACATGTACATATTGTATAGTGGCGGAGTCTGGGCTTTGGTGTGCCCATCACCCGAGTAGTGCACATTGTCCCCATAGGTAATTTTTCATCCTTCATCCCCTGCATTTGTGATTATTTCCTTAGATTAAATTTTTTGAAGTATAGATAATGACTCTAAACTGTTGAGATCCTTGTTGCCTACTGTTAAAGTGATAGTTCGCATTTCTGTAAAACAGAAATAACCTTTTATTTATGATTGGCAATGAGGCTGTATGAGAATCACCTTTAGTCCCCTGGCAGGAACAGGTTCTGTAACGCACAGAGGGCTCGGAGAGCAGCTGCTGACGAGACCTGGGTGGGAAGACGAAGCTGCCGCGGGCTCCGTGCACGGCTGCCCCAGCGAGGCCTCCTGCTTGGGCTAGACGTCACCAGGAACATCTCCGGACAGAGGGCGGCTTGTCCTCCCTGAGGGGCCTGGGAGAGGTGGGCCAGAGCGGCGTCTGGCAAGCAAACAGAACCAGCGATGCATCCTCCCATGACAAAGGCCATCTCTGAGGGGTCCCCTGCTGTCCGCTGTGCCCCAGGGCTCTGTCCTGTGTCCCCTCTGTTCACATCTATTTTTCACTGGGCATAATCAAATTAAGAAACAGTTTAGAGTAATTAGAAGCCAGTGCTGAATAAAAGGTAATGAGACATTCAATCTGCCAGTAATTTAACAAGAGCCGCGCCTGCACTAATTAGGAGGTGAGGCGCCCTCCTGAACCCGGAGCTGACCCCGCAGGACACGCTTTCTGTGGCCCCGATGACTGGGCAGTGCAGGGAGGCCTGGGCCGGGTGAGGCCGGGCGCCCACCCCATTCCACGGGGAGGGGCTGGCAGGAGACACAGACAGGCGCTGATGGGTTCCAGTCACCAAGCCCTTTCCGAGTGGCAGTCACTGTGCTGGTGGCTTTAAACAGACGGTCCCATTTAATCCTCGCAGTACCTGTAAGGTACACAACGTTAACCTCTGTTTAAAAATGAAGAGACTGTGGCTTACAGAAGGAACCCAGCTAGTGAAGGGCAGAATTGTTATTAATAATCCAAGCCTGTCTGACTTCAAAACTAGAACTGTCCACTTTCCATCACTGCCTTAAAAATCACCAGACAGTCAGTCAGCTGCTGAAGGCAAACTCTGGCCGGTTCTGTCCCTTCCCGGCTGACTCGAGCACTGGAGATGTCCGGCCCTCACTTCTGCTGCGACTGCGCCGTCAGCTACGATGGTTCCCATGGGCTTTTCCCCATTTCTGAGGAAAAAGGCAGAAACAGTAAATGAGCCTCATTTCAGCCCACCCCTGCAGGAAAGGTGTTCCTCGGCCCACCAGAATGAAATGTCTTTGGTTGAAATTATGAAAACTGAACTTCTCGTCACAGCTCCAACAGTAAGAAGCTCAGAAGTCATTAGTTTAGTCCTTACAACAGGAAAAGCCTGGGAAAGCACCTGAGGTCACAGTGCAAACCTCCACCCTGAAATCTGTCAGATCAGGCACACCTAAAGGGAGAGAGCACCTGGGATTTGCTCACAGGAACCTGAAGTCATTGGAGCCAGAAGCTGATAGAAACATTGACGTAACTACTAATTTTTGACCAATTGCTGGAGGCCAACTGCAGAGCAGAATGATAGTGAGAAAGTTCTGGGGGTCCCCTGCCCCACTGCCACCAGTTTGGGGGACATTTCTCAGGCTTTCTCTCCAGGAACAAACATACACACAGCATGCAAGAACAGATGAGTGATATTAGCAGAGAGACAGGAACAAAAGAAAAGAAATCAAAAGGAAATGCTAGAAATCAAAAACGTTATAATGAAACTGAAAAATGTCTTCAACAGGCTCATGGAGCAGACCTGGCACAGCGAAGGGTGACTCAGTGAACTTGAAGGTAGGTCAGTAAGAACCTCCCGAGCTAAAACACAAAAAGGGAAACGGAAAATGAAGAAAAGAATGCTCAACTGCCGTGGGACAGTTTCCAAAGGTGCAATATATGCATAATAGGAATGGAAGAATAAGAAGATAGAATAGAGCAGAAGAAATATTCAAAGTACTCATGTCCAAGAACTTTCAAAAATTACTGACAGTATCCAAAGACCGAGACTCACTCAGACAATTAGTCTATAAACTAGAGACAAGCCATTGACCAAGAAGGAAAAGGGCAGAAGTACTGGTCCCTTTGAAGGTCAACCATCAAGTCCCTTCAGATTTGTCCCATGGCATTCCCACCTGCGCAGGCTCTGAGTCAGAGGGGAACAAGCAGGGAGCTCGATGTGACTGTGTCCTCCATCTGGCCGGCTTCCTCCCAGAGACGGCGGCAGAGCCTTTGCAGCGCCCTTTCCACATGGCAGACACCTGCCCGTGCCCCGGAGCTTCAGGAGGTCTCTGGCCTGACCGTTCTGTCAGAACAGCTGTGGCTGCTCTTCAGATGGACATCCCGTCTACTGGCCAAAGCGTGAGCTTCCATCTGCTGTTTAAAATGTGTGTGTGTGTGTGCGAGTGTGTGTGTGTGTGTGTGTGTGAGAGAGAGAGAGAAATACTTACTGCTAGCCCATCATTTGAAGTTTAGTGCAGCATATGAATTTATGCAGTCCCTGATTGTTTAATTTTTCTTCAAATACAAATGTTCAGTGTCCCAGGTCTCAACCTCTTCTCCTCTCCTGAATCTTTCCCTAAGAAAATACCAAGATTTAGGCAGCTGGAGAACTTCTACATCTCTATGGCAATATGGAGAAGGGGAGGGGGAATCCCTCGTCTCCCTCTGAGATTTGGCTGATGTCTGCTGGTGTCTAGGTGAGCTGCCTTGTCTTCTCATGCTCATTATGCCCTCATAGACTCTGACGATGCCAGCTGTTGCCGGGTGGACTTGTGGATCATTTTCTGCCAAGATAGTGCTCTTGTAGGGTCTGCCCAGGCAATTTGTCCCCATCTCTTCATTCATTATCTGTAGACCCATCTCTCGACAGCCCTTCCATCCAGCTTGCTGGTCCAGTGGGCCACCATCTAATGTCAATTCCCCACCCTTGGTGGGTCTCATGGCAGGCGTAGATTGCATCTCAATGGCAGGGCTACCTTACGTCCAGGGGAGAGGTGGAGAGATCATGGTGTACTCCCTTTCTCTGGCTGTACCCCAGTGTTGCAGAGCACAGCTAAAAGGGAGCTTCTTCCAGGGTCTCAGAGGTGGAGGATGCAGCCAAGAAACTCTCAGTATTACTTTCATTTTTTGATCTACCTCATTCTCTCTAGGCACTAATTAGATTTGCAAGTAGCAGTATCAGGAGAGGAGGTACAGTGCTGAATGCTACCTAAAGGCCCAGTTTCTAATTCTCACACATTTATATAAAATAGGCTATGTACAGTCTTTGCAACTGCCTATGGCAGGGCCTGAAAGATCACACGCAGGGCTTGTCCAGGCGCTGACTCGGCAGGCAGGACTCAACAGTGGCTTAAGAATGGATGGGGAGAGAGTTGGTATCTTTTGACTTTTGGTGCCTCTACACCACATGAAATTTCATACTCACAGAGCAAACGGTGGGTCAGAGCAGGGTTTCACACAGCCCAGAGGCTGGAGATGCTGTTTGGGGCACATGGAAGCACAGACAAGTCAGAGTAGCAGGACTAGTCCAACACCCCTTCTTCCAGAGCGCTGATATTTATATATTGGGATTTCATCTAAGCTTTTCTTTTATAAATGTTACTTCGATAAAACAGTTAGAAATCTAATGTGCTGGTGGCCATCATGTCTTCTTTTATTTTTCACACCCTGCAATTCTGATAACCTGCCCTCCCCATCACCCTTCCTGCCACACTGCAGTTTTCCTGTTCAAGAGGAAGGTATTCAGACAGATCCTTGGTGATCTCCCCATCACTGCACAAGGCTGTGCTTGGATGCCCCGAGGGCACAGTGAGGCAGAGGGATGGGAACGGTCCTTGCAGGTCTCAGGGTAGGGGGACCAGGCCAAGGAAAGGCAAGTTCTGAATTCTCAGCTGAGGTCTGCCGTCCCACCAAGCTGTCATCTCAACACTGCCTGCCATGCTTCCATTCTGCATTTCTTTGTTAACAGCTTCTCCAGTAACTAGGACATTTTTATATTATCATTCCCAGAATACTAATATGGTTTTCATCAAAAGCTTTATGGTAATTAAATTGAAGAGAGGGGGAAATGAATATAGTCCATCATATAAAATAATGATCCAGTTTGTCGATTGTATCATGTAGACCAATTACAGCAGTGCCTGTCTCTCTGACCACGTGTGTGGCATGCAATCTGCCGCAGAGCACGAGCTCTGAATAGTTCTGCTGAACCGAAGTGCAGTCCCCAGTGTGACACCCGAGGGCTGGGACAGGCTCTCTCATAGGCAACTAGAGATGACCGCAGACAAGGACAGAAAATACCCGGATTGGCCAGATGTGTGCGTGCCCCCTGGATAACACTCAGTCTCCTAAAACTGCTCAAAAACTTATGCTTTCAAACAGAATGGAGTAACAGAAACTGGGCTTGCCCTCCTGCATGAAAAGAACACTAACATAAAAAAAAAAAAGGAAAGAAAGAAACCCACCAGACAAAATATACTCAACAGTGGTCTTGAAAATACTGGACACCAGGCAACAAAACCTGGGTCTTTAGTAGGTGTAGTAGGTGTATGTTAAGTCTTTTAAGTAACTGCCAAATTGTTTTCCAAGGTGGTTGTGCCATTTTCTTTCTTCTTTTTCTCTTTTTATATTTCCACCAGCTGTGCATTAGAATTCCAGTTCCTCCTCATCCTCCGTCCTCACCAGCACACTCATATGGGCAGACTTTTCTTATTTTTAGACAGACTCTCACTCAGACTTCTTAATTTAATCATGCTAATGGGTCTGTACTGACATCTTACTGTGGTTTTAATTTGCATTTCCTAATAGATTATGCTTTTGCTGTCATTTACTAAAAAATCTTTGCCTAACTTAAGGTCACAAAATTTTTCTCCTTTGTAGTCTTTTAGAAGCTTTATAGTTTAGGTTTTGCATTAGGTCTATAATCCACTGGGAGTCAAATTTTTTATGTGCTGTGAGCTATGGTTCTTTTACTATATTGTTGAATTCATATGATTCCACTTTATGATAATGAGAGATTACTAGTTTATTTGTAGTTTTCTTGTTTTCAAGGCAAAAATTTTTGTTATAACAGAAAAGTAGTCTCCCTGCTTTTGTATCCTAATTCTTGAGAAAAATAATTTAACTCTAAAAGGAAAACACTCATCAATTCAGGTAAAATGGAGTTTCTCATATTATTGTAATTTCTATTTTAATTTGTTTTTATTTTCCAGAGTGAGTTCAGTTAGTGAGGAGGGCAAGGCCAACTCCAGTTGACCCGTGGTTTACTGTGCGGCATGTTTAAATGTGTAAATGCAATTAATGCAGATGCATACTGAGCTGGTGGAACACAGTCAGTCTTTCTGGTGGAAGGCACAGCAGGAGTCTAGATTCCCTCCCCCCAGTATCCTGTTTACAAACTAATTCTCAATGTCCACTGGCTTGTGTTGATGTCCTGAAGATGTGCTCAGAGCCGTGGGAGTGTTGTATTGCAGCCAGAGCAACAGTGGAGAGTGGTGTGAGCACCCAGGAGGCAGGCTCCCATCGCAGTCTTAAAAGCCAGGAGCAAGAGCTCTGGGAAGCCAGCGTACCACAGATGAAGCAAACCGAAAATTAGGTGCAGTGAGTGCCGTCTTTTGATGGCTAAAGTAATGATGAGAGGCATTTGAGTTGTATTTTTCTTGTTCTGGATGCTGTCTTTGGACTTGCTGACTGTCTCTGCCCTGGAGAAGATAACCATCCAGAAAACAGCACTCTCAAATCTCATCCCACAGGGTGCTGGACGCAGTGCAAAGACCATGGCATGTGCAGCCAGTGCCCTACTTGACGGTGGCCTTGGGCAAACAACTTCACCATGCCAAGAGCATCTTCTCATCTGAAAACTGACAGCAATTCTCCTGTCTCTTGAGAATTGGGTGTGGCATGCAACTAGGTGCAAAGCCAGTGCCACTGCCCTTGCCTGTGGAGCTGAGTGACCACCACGTGCACTCACCCCTCCTGTGAGTCTGCACAGAGGCCCTGGCACCAGCCTGCCCCTCCTGACCCTGTGTGGGAGTTGCCCTGGCTAAGCTCATCCACCCACCCGGTCAGCCCATCATGGACCAGGGGTGCTCAGCCCTGCATGCTCCCGGCCGCCCCTGCTGGTCTGAGAGCCCAGGCCTCTTTCCAGAGCAGCCCCTGTGGGATGCTGAGACGGAGCCACCAGCTCTGGACTGAAGGCTGCCACTTATTTTTATGAGCACTTCACAAGCCAAATTCTGGTTGAAGGAAAAAATATCTGTATTTTTATAGATCTTTACCCCAGAAATAAATAAATCAACCTTCCTTCCTTGGGAATAGCATGAAAAGTGTTTTTGCTGTAGTGAAAACCATGTAATAGCTGTCTTGGGTTCTTGCCATCAGCAGGTGTTTATAAGCTGAGGTCTCAGACCAAGAAGAATTGATTGTTTTTTTCTGTTATTACTTCAGAGCTTCACAAAAGATAGTGTGCCTGAGAATTCACTGGGAAAACAGGATTTGTCATTATTTCTAAAGTTGTATTATTTAATGACTAACAGTTTAAAGCCATGAGTAATAGCTTTTATGTTTCATTGACTGCCTTTGATTACCATGCTAATTATATTGTAAACAGACGCTGAGATCCTCGGAGAGGAGCGCCTTCTTGCTATTTCCAGGTAAAGGACTTGCGCAGAGATCTAACGATCTGTTAGAGCAGGACTCCATTCTGCTGTGCACGGAAAAGCAAAGCTGGCTTTCAGGGAAGGCCCTGAAAACTAATGTTATTTTCATACATCATGGGTCATATTTGCAGCACTAGGAAGCAGAGGTTTCTACCTACACAGGTACAGAGCAGACAGCAGTGTGTGTGCGCGTGCGTGTGTGCGTGGGTGGATGTGAGGAGGCAGGTACCTGGTGTCAGGCTCCGCTGAAGGCTCTGGGGCCCGTTTCAACCCACCTTGGAAGTGCAGCAGAGCCCACGTGGCTGCCGCAGCACAAGGACTCCCCAGGCCTCCAGCGCTGCTGAGCTCCATGCGGAGTCCCAGCTGGCCTCTAACTTCTTCATTCTGACATCACCCATGGGGCCAACAAGCCAGAAGGTAAAGGGCAGCCCCAGACCCATTATTCTCCAGCCCTGACCCCCGTCTGGGACGCCGGGGGACTGGCTGCTTCCCACGCTGACCGCTCACGGCACCCACCCTCGTCAGCAGGGAGGAGGCTTGGACTTAGGCTGCGCTCAACAGCGTGCACTGGGGTGGCCCACACCGCCTCTGCCTGGCCTACAGAGACCAAGGCCGTGTGCGTGGGCAAGTGTGTCCTTGGGGTTGAGCTGTTCCCTCTCCTTGGAGACCAGATGTCCCCAGGTGTGACCCTCGGGTCTGTCCACGGGGGTGCTCTGTGGAGTTCAGCACCTTTTACTTCCCACTGAACCGTGGTGGGGAGGAAAGGGCACAGGCCTCTGCTGCCTCGGCTGCAGCAGAGACAGCCGAGGTCCCAGGGACTGGTGCTTCCCCTGTGGGGAGAGCTGCGGCTGCACGGGGCAGACCGGCTAAGCGCTGGCCTCCGGCTCTCTGTGTGCACATGTGGTCACATCACTGGTTCTCGCCGACGGGCCACCAGTGGAAATGGTGCACAGCCCCTGTGGGCTGAGGATGCCAGGCGAGAAGGATCCTCCCTCTCACCTCTCTGTCCCCGTCCAGCAGTGAGTGATGCCCAGAGAACCCAAAAGCCACAGAATGGCAAGGCCCCAGGGGCAGGCTGAGTGCAGGCATCTGTCAAGAAGCATCCATGCTGGACTTGGAGTGAGGGAAGAGGAAACTGTACTGTCCCGAGTGGCGGAAATGTGCTGGCTGCTCACTGGACCCACGAGAGAGAAGCCCGTGAGCCCATGTTCCACGGATCTGAACTGGAGTCCAAGCGCTGCCGTGCTGGCTTTGATCCTGGGCAAGCCACTCAACACCTGCAAGCCTGTGCAGCCAGGGTACCATATGTATTTGTGAAAACGATCTGTAAGTAGATTCTTAAAAACCCTCTAATGAGGCTGAGAATGGACGGCCTCCCCACAGAGCCAGGCCCGTGTCCTACCCCGCAGGCTGGTCTCACGTCTTCGCTGTCTCCGGTTACCACCTGATCTTCACTCACTTGAGACCACCTTTCTCCACGTGACCAAACTTATAAAATTAGAGCTGCCAACAGCACCCATGTTTTCTGTCTTACGACTTCCACCTCAGGGGAGGATCAGTTTGCCTGCAAGTTTCCAAGTCCAAAGCAGCAGGACAGGGACCTGGGGCCGGGCCTGAGTTTGGAGCGGTCAGCTAGGGCAGGCGGGCCAGGCAGCAGAGCGGGGCCATGTCCTGCACACGGCCGCCACTAGCAAAGGGTCCACCACGCAACACCAGCCCACGTGCATCATGGCAAGACAAGAAAATGGGCCTGAACACATGCTCTCCTGCAGCTCTGAAACAGATCTATGGCCCCTGGCTTCCAACTGCCAAGCAGGCCTCACAGAGACCTGTGTGATGGGGTTTCAGTAGTCCCAGCTCCTGCGGAGGCATTTGCTCTCGGCCACCTAAGCTCAAAACCAGAGGTGGGATGCACTTGACCCCTCCTGGTGAGTCCCCAATCCTTCTGTTCTCCAGCCAACAAATCCCTGACACTCCTCCATGGGGTTTTCTCCACACAGCAGTGGCTGCCTCTGGCTGCAGCTCCCCACCCCCCAACTGCCCACCCTATGACTTCTGTCTCATACCCCTTCTTCCCGCCACAGTCAGCCAGGCACAAAGTGATTCAGAAACCCCCATCAGGCCAGCTCCCCGGGGCCCTGGCCACACATGCTCCTGCCGTGTGGTGCATGTGCACACCTGTCTTTGTCTCCTGCTGGACTGTGCCTTCCCAAAGGCTGCGGGGGCAACCAGCTGCCCCCTCAAAGCCATGTTTATTTTATTTATTTTTTTATTAATAATTTCAGAATATTATGGAGGTACAAACATTTTGGTTACATATATTGATTGCTTTTGCACTGCCCGAGTCAGAGTCTCAAGTGTGTCCATCTCCCAGACCATGCGCCCCGCACCCATTAGGTGTGAATACACCCATCTCCTCAACCCCCTCCCACCTGCCTGATACCTGATGAATGTTACTTCCATATGTGCACTTAAGTGTTGACCAATTAGTACCAATTTGATGATGAGTCATGTGGTGCTTGTTTTTCCATTCTTGTGATACTTCACTTAGTAGAATGGGCTAAAGCTCCATCCAGGATAATGCAAGAGGTGCTAGATCACAATTGTCTTTGTGGCTGAGTAGAACTCCATGGTATACATATACCACATTTTATTAATCCACTCATGTATTCATGGGCACTTGGGTTGTTTCCACATCTTTGCAATTGTGAATTGTGCTGCTATAAACATTCTTGTGCAGATGTCTTTTTTATAGAATGTCTTTTTTTACTTTGGGTAGATGCCCAGTAGTGGAATTAGTGGATCAAATGGTGGTTCTACTTTTAGCTCTTTGAGTTATCTCCAAATTACTTTCCACAGAGGTTGCACTAGTTTGTAGTCCCACCAGCAGTGTATGAGTGTCCCCATCTCTCCACATCCACACCAACATTTATTGTTTTGGGACTTTTTGATAAAAGCCATTCTCACTGGAGATAAGTGATATCTCATTGTGGTTTTGATTTTCATTTCTCTGATGATTAGAGATGTTGAGCATTTTTTCATATGTTTATTGGCCATTAGTCTGTCTTCTTTGGAAAAGTTTCTGTTCATGTCTTTTGCCCAATTTTTAATGTGGTCGTTTGATTTTTCCTTGTTGATTTTCCTGAGTTCTATATAGATTCTAGTTATCAGCCCTTTATCGGATGTATAGCACGCAAAAATTTCCTCCCATTCTGTAGGTTGTCTGTTTATGCTAATGATAGTTTCCTTGGCTGTGCAGAAGCTTTTTAATTTGATCAGATCGCATGTATTTAGTTTTGTTGTTGCTGTGATTGCCTTTGGGGTCTTCTTCATAAATTCTTTGCATAGACTGATGTCCATAAGAGTTTTTCCAACATTTTCTTCTAGAATTCTTCTGGTTTCATGCCTTAGATTTAAGTCTGTTATCCATCGTGAGTTGCTTTTTGTGAGAGGTGAAAGGTGTGGGTCCTGTTTCAGTCTTCTACATGTGGCTATCCAGTTTTCCCAGCACCATTTATTGAATAGGGATTCTTTTCCCTAGTGTATGTTTTTGTCTGCTTTGTCAAAGATCAGATGACAATACGGGGATGGGTTTATGTCTGGGTTCTCAGTCCTGTTCCATTGGTCTATGTCTCTGTTCTTGTACGGGTACCATGCTGTTTTGGTTACTATAGCTTTATAGTATAACTTGAAGTCTGGTAGATTGATGCCTCCCGATTTGTTCTTTTTGCTTAAGATTGCTTTGGCTATATGGTGTCTTCTCTGATTCCAAAGGAAGTATAAAATTATTTTTTCTAGATCTGTGAAAAATGATGTTGGTATTTTAATAGGGATTGCATTGAATCTGTAGATCACTTTGGGTATAGACATTTTAACAATATTGATTCTGGCGATCCATGAGCATGGTAGGGTTGTCCATCTGTTTACATACTTTGCAATTGTTTTCTCAGTATTTCATAGTTTTCCCTATATAGGTCTTTCACCTCCTTAGTTAAATATATTCCTAAATGTTTGATTTTCTTTGACATCATTGTGAAAGGTGTTGCATCTTTGATTTGACTCTCTGTTTGACTATTGTTGGCATTTATGAAAGCTACTGATTTCTGTGTGCTGATTTTCTATCCTGAGACTTTGCTGAATTCATTCATCAATTCCAGGAGTCTCTTGCTTGAATCTTCGTGGTTTCTAGATAAAATGTCATATCATCAGGAGAGCAATAGTTTGACCTCTTCTGCCCCCATTTGGATGCCCTTGATATCCTTCTCTTATCTGATTGCTCTGTCAAGGACTTCCAGCACTATGTTGAATAAAAGTAAAGATAATGGGCAACCTTGTCTGGTTCCAGTTCTAAGTGGGAAGGCTTTCAATTTTTTCCCATTAAGTATGATGTTGGTTATAGGTTTGTCATATATGGCTTTAATAATTTTGAGGTATGGCCCATCTATGCCTATTTTGTTAAGCGTTCTTATCATAAAAGGGTGCTAAATTTTGTCAAATGCCTTTTCTGCATCTATTGAGAGGATCATATGGTATTTGTTCTTGCTTCATGACCATGTTTAAATATCAACGTGGCAGGTGTCCTGAAACACCCATTAGGTTGTAAGAAATCCCAGGAGAAGAGCATGCAAATGCATCTATAGCACCAGCTCTGCAGTCCCTCCAGCTCTAGGAGGTGTCCCCGTGGCTGGCTCTGCATGGCTGTTCACAGGGCCCCCACGTCCTCCACACCCACATAGAGCTCAGCGCTCCCAAGGCTTCCCTGGTCTCCCTGGCTGGGCATGTCCACAGTGCAGTGCAGGGATGGAGCAGGTGCACGCAGGACGGTCCACTGGGGGCTGAAGTAACTTTTTTGCAGGAAAAAAAAATCTTGAATCAGGAAGGCAGCATAGTGTGATAGTAACGAGCATGGGACTGAGGGATTTTTATCAAGAATCATCCCTTTCCAGCTAAGTGTCACTGAGGGACTGCCTGTTGCCCTGCTCTGACTCAGCTGTCGTGTCTGTCAGAGGAGGCTAATGAGGGAGTCTGGGGCACTGTGCATGTGAGGGGGCTTTGTGGCTACAGAAGCAGCCCCAGGACCTGCAGCAGAGGGAGACCCAGTGACCACCAGTCTCAGCATGGCTGCCCCAGAACAATCC
Source organism: Varecia variegata (assembly GCA_028533085.1). NCBI lineage: Eukaryota > Metazoa > Chordata > Mammalia > Primates > Lemuridae > Varecia > Varecia variegata. The sequence continues at coordinate 90,498,515 of CM052439.1, forward strand.
TTCTTAGTAAGATAAGGAGCATTAATGTCCCATAAAAGATGAGTAAATACCATGTTAATGATTTTATGACATGCAGCTATAAAGGGTAATAATAATCCCTAATGCGTATGTCAGGTTCATTCCAAACTCTCTACATAAATAGCATAATTCTCAGGGCAGCCCTAGAAGTAGGACTGCTAGTATCCCTGTCTTACACATGAAGAAACTGAGTCACACAGAGAATCGATGACTTGCCAAATCTCCCAGCTTAGAGAGGCAAAGATGGAACTTGAATCCACCCACGCAGCTCCTGACTCGGTGATCCCAAGAGTGGGATCTGCCTCTCCTTATGGTGACATGTCATGCAGGTGTGTGGCCTAGGAGCCACAGGCCACACCACACAGCCCAGGTGTGTAGGAGGCTGTCCCATCTAGGTTTGTGTAAGAGTAGTCCGTAATGTCCACACGAGGACATTAATCACCTGGCAGAGAATTAAGTGGTGCATGACTGTGTATCATTGATAATTAACAGTGGGTCTCATTTAAAAAATCTGAGGAAATAGTGTGAAACTTCACATCCAAGTAGGGAGGAAGCATCGTCACAGATCGATGGAAGTGACGCCAGGCGGCTAGAGTGAGGCTGGAGGTGTGGGGAGGGTGCCCTAACAGTCTGTTCATTCTCAGATCACACCCGCCCCATGCCATCCCTCTGGATGAGAGCTGAGCCCAGACTCAAGGCAGAGGCCCACCTCTGTTCCCAAGTCCACCATGGTGAAGGGAGGAAACTCTGAAGTGGGCGTGTGCTTTGCAGCCTCACCCTTCCTGGCAATATTGACACATTCGGGCTTTGATGATACCGGTTTGGTGACAATGCCCTGGACGACTGTGTGCTCTTCTCAGTGCAAGACTCAAGGAGCATCTGGTGAAGGGGCATCACTGGCTCGTGGAACTTTCCCTTGGTGCATGATATTACTTTGCTCATCTGCACCTGCCCTTAAAGAGCTCAGTGCCATCTTTTATCCTTTGATCTACATGTTGAGCAAAGTTTACTTTCCTGAGATATTTTTTGGGCTGCTATGCAGACAAGAGAAAGCCCTCTTTGCCCTGCTTAATGGAAAGCACGTATAAATGTTAAAAGTGTAATGAAACACAACCGCCCTCACGGCTTCCCTGGCCCTGCGGACGCAGGCTTCAGCCCTGTGTCCATTGCAGGGACCCTGGAGCGTAATGAAAAGAACAGAGCTTCAGGCAAGTCATTTAGCCTTTCTAAATCTCAGCTTCTTCAGTTCAAAAATACAGCTAGAATCACCTACCCTCAGCATTGCTATGATAATTATATAATGGAAACTGTGTCACCGGCTTAGCGGGATGCTGAGAAGTGAGCCTCATGCCCTACAAATGCCACTGAGAACTGTTGGCTTGAACATGAGCCTTGCGCATGTCTCGAGGCCACATCACCTTTGGTGCCCTGATGTCTTTCTAGTACCTGCACCTGGAGGGTGTGCAGGGGAGGCCAGGGTTGCCTGTGAGTGTGCACCTCTGCCTGACCACACCGGTCTGCGAGGGGCTCGCCCAGAAGGGCGGCGCTGCTGCATCAGCACGGACAGAGACCCAGGTGTATCTTCTGTGGGATTCCGGGTGGACCCAAGGTGGGTGCAGTCCCTTGGGTGCAGAGGGAGGCATGGCTTTAGCCGCCCCACAGCCATGAATGACAGTAACATTCCCATGCCCCCACACAGACGGCAGAGTCCACTCTCAGCCAGGTTTGAAGTTGGCTTTTTACTCCCCTAGGAGAGTCACTTCTTAATTTTCCCCTCTGTGCTGTGGCTCACCCACTCATTGCAAGACTCCTTCGGGCTGAGTGGGAAGGGACAGGAGTAGACACTGAGGACAGGGGACTGGCCATCCCAGGGCTCCATTCACACCTGCCCCCTCTTGGAATGCCTTTCCGGGCTGCAGGTTTCAGGACACACGTGATTTTGAAATATGCCCTCAGGCCACCGTCAGTCACATACATGTGCATGCACAGATTCAGGGCAGCCCATCACCCCCAAACCCTCACCATCCATGTGAGTGGCGTCCTCTGGCAGACTGAACGTCCACAGCCCCCAGGGGCGAGGCTAAGTGAACTGCCACATCAGCCTCTGGTCCTGCCCTGTGTTCTACTTTTAGTTCAGAAGAAGACATGAGGTGGAAAAGCTATAGAAGGGAGGTTTTGTTCTCAGTGCTGTTTCAGTCTTGGAGAAACGAGCTTTTTTAGTATGAGACTCTGTCAAACCTCCCAGCACTGCCTCTGACCACGTAAGTGGACAGAAGGGAATAAATGCTCACGCTGAAGCCCGGAGCCTCCCAGCCTGCCCGGCCAGCCCAGGGCCGCAGGTCTGAGCCTGTCCTGTCTGCCCAGTGCTCACTGCTCAACCTGAGCCCCTGTGGGTGCCGGTCATGGGGGTGTGCCGGGCACTGCCTGTGCTGGGGACTGGCTGTCGGCCGAGGCGGCAGCCCAAGTGCCAACTGCGGGACAGAGGGGAGGAGGTGTGGCGCCCAGAGCCCGACCCACTGCAGAGCTCAGGAAGGCATCATCGAAACTGGAGACTTTCCTCTCATCTAGGTCCCTGATGAGGATTCGGAAAGCATCCATACACTGAATCTTTCAGGAGAAGAAAGGGATCTTCGATGTGGCCTGAAAGGAAGGTAAACTCAGAATATAAATGTAGGGAATGTATTTTTATTATTTATTTATTTCTCATGTTATTACAATTCATTTATATAAATGCAGAGACATGCCCTTGTCAGGCCTCTCCTTGGGCCAGGTCCTAGATTAGACACAGAGGATAAAATGGGAGCAGTCAAGTGTGGTCTGTTTAGAATCCAGTGAGGGAGATGAAAGTAAAAACAAAGAATTATAAAATGATTGAATTTTACGCCACTTTTCAGTATCAATGACATGTTGGAACCAGGCCCTTGGCTAGGAACATGAGACAGGGCTGGTGGCTGCCCCTCGGCGCAGCCTGGCCGTGTGCTGGGGACTGCACGGAGGGCGGCTCATGGGCGCTCTGAGAACCCAGGAGGGAGCTGTCAGCCCGGACAAGGTGGTGGGCTTAGCCTGTCAGAGGCCGACACCTGGGCCAGATCTTCAACGTGGAAAGGGTGTGGGGGGTTATGGAGTGGATAGATGGCAGGGAGGGCAGTTCAGACAGAGGCACCAGCTGTGCAAAGGCACCGAGGCACAAATAAGGTGGGCTGGGAAGATGCCCGGCTCCCAAAAGCTCCGCAGTGTGCTGGGTGGGTTGACGGTATAGAATGCTGAGAGTCACTGGCTCTCGGGATAAACCATCCCTGAGACGGTCCCTGAGGACAGGGGCTCAGGGATGGTAGAGATTCTTCTAAAAGAGAAGAATCTTCTAAAGATTCTTCTTCTAAATCTTCTTCTTCTAAAAGAGAAGAATCGGGAAGGCACGGGAAGGATAGAGCCGGCCCTCCCGCCGCCTGCCCGTGGTGTTTCTGGTGCCTTCCGGCATCCGGAGCCAGGCGCTACGCTGGGCAGGATCACGTCCTGTGCAGCTTCGTGTTGAGCTCTGCCAGACGTCTGCCTCAGGTTCCGAGCTTTGTGAAAGTTTCTTGACTGTAAATGCAAACTGGACACATTCCCATTCTCACTGAGGAACCAACCTTCAGCAAGTCCTAAGTCACTTTAAGAAAAGAAAATGCATTATGAGAACAAAAGCCCCCGTGCAAATTGAAGTGCTGTGGGGAAAGGCTGCCTGGAAATTAGTCTCCAACAATTCAGAAGAGAGTGGCTTGTCCATCAGACCCGGCTTGCACGTCAGGGGTCCTTGTTTTATCAACACTTATTCGTTGAAAACTTAAACCCTGGAGGAAATGGAGCAAGATCTTTCCAGTTTTCAAAGTCACTTGGAGGCAATATTCAAAGGCATCAATTGGCTGACATTTCATAGCTGTGGAATTAAACAAATGTAATTTGCAGATCCTCTACAAGATTTAGTAATGAAATGTAACTTTAAATATTACAGTCCCCAGAAAGATCCCACCATTCCTACATAGGCTAAATTAGATAAAAGGGTCCTGGATGTCTCATTAATTTTTATGTACCTGAGACACAAGATTTCTTTTGACATGTCTAAAGGAATTCAGTTAATGCCATTTGCTTCTCAGCGGCCCTCTGGCGAATTCCAAGAGTGGGCTTCATTCTGGCTTGTGTTTCAGATTTCTCAGATGGTCTTTAAGATGTGGATGTGTTTCGGGGAAGCAGGAAAGAAAATTAAATTATAGCTCGAGATCTGCAGTGGTATTGCAGCACCAGGACTGGGAGGCAGCCCGGCGCCTGGGGCTTCTGGACTTCTCAGCCTGCTGGAGTCGCATTGCTGACCCGCCCATGCTGCCACGGGCAGAGCTTGGGTTCAGTTCCAGACAGCCTGAGTTCTGGTTGGAATTTCAATGGCCACCGGTTCTTTCATTTCCTAAGTGCACAGCTGCCACCCCAGGGTACATTTCAAGTATCCAGTCCAGAGAAGCAGTGTTGTCTGGGGTACTACTGCCCAGGGATGTGGCGACCCAGCAGGGCTCAGCTTCTCTCCTTCGTAACTGGCCGACTGATCATTCACGGCCTCCTGGCATCTGCACTTGCCGTGTGACTTCATGGCTGCCTCACTCTCTGACTGGGCGTGGCCATGTGACAAAAAAGGGACAGTGGCAAGATCAACATGACAGAAGTCTGGACAAAGTGCTTACGTATTTCACTTTTCTCTGGCTTCTCTGTCACTGCTATTTAAAGAAAAGCAAAACCCACCCAGGCTGTCAGGTTCTCTGTGTGATGTTTCCTGGCTCCCCGGTTCCCAGTGTCAAGAATGAGTCCTGGTGTGGAGTCCAGCCGATGACAGAGTGATCACACACGCTGTGATAAACAAATACAAACAGTTTATCACATAAAAGAAAGGATGAAAGTAAAGTAAGCTACACAAAGGGAAAATGCGTTCCAGAGAGAGTGGAACCGGTCAGTCCCCAGCAGGGGAGAAAGGCTCTGGAGGCTGAGCACATGTTGCCTTTTATAAGCCACTAGTTTGTCCCGCCTTTCCCCAGGCAGGATTGATTGCCGTTTCCTGCCTTTGGGGATGATTGGCAGGCTGTGGTTATACAACAGATCACATGGCAGGTTACATAACAGGCTACAAAACAGTTTCCGTTTCTGCACATGTGTCTTTTCTAGAATTTTCCATGAAGCTCCACCCATGTTACGCTAGTTAGATGGTAATGAGCTCTAAGTCTGTTTAAGGTTACTAGGGACTTTTTACTTTGTATGTTCCCACCAGGGAACAGTTCCTAGCGGCAATTTGGTGCCTAGATACAATTCAGTTCCCGCTCTCCACCCTTGGCCACCTCCTTGCCACCTGTTTACCCGGCAGCAGACCTGCCAGGACCCCCTGAGAACGTGCCCAGGCTGGCCTGCCGAAGGGCCCAGCTGTCCCAGCTGAGGTGGATCTGGACGGGCCTGCGGCCAACTGACCCACAGACTCCTGAGCAAGCCCAGCCAAGAGCAGCAGGGGCGTCTCCCCGACCCGCAACCCCGCACAGACCCCCCAGCCAAGGCGTGAGGCATAGCCAATGCCTACTGCGGTTTCGGGGTGATTAATTATGCAGTAATAGCCAACGAGAAACTCACTCTGAGAATTTGAGGGAATCCCATGACGTCTGTGAACTCCTGGGTGTGCACCGCGCGCGCACACACCCACACACACACACATGCAGAGGCCCATCTCTGTGGTCGCTGTGAGCGCTGTCAGTACCAGCACTGGGTGGGTCTCCGGGAAGCAGAAGACCATCCACCTGTTGCCCTGCAGTCACACAGTCCCATGCCTTCTCTTATCCTTCTCCTCTTCAAAGCATTTCCCCGTTTGCTATCTGACAAAATTCAAATTTATAATACTAACGTGCTGTTCAAAAGATCCTGCTCCATCTTTTTTCTCCATTGCCACAGATGATAACTTTACTCAGACATATTGATCACTGAAAAAGAAATGACGAGACTGAATGTGTGTTGCATTTGAGTTTGCATGGCACTATTTTCCAAGCACACTTCTAGAGGTACTACGTACATGATCTCATTTCATCCTTTCTTCTGGGTGGATATGACGGTGGCCCTTTGCAGATGACATACTGAGGCTTGGTGAAATTAAGGAGCCCATCACCAAAATTACACAGGCGATTAGTGGCTAACCTGGAGTTTGAGCACAAAATTCTCTGACTTAAAACTGGAACTTTCCCAGTTATTCCCAACAACTCACAAGATCAGGTAGACTGGGCCAAATTAAAGCATTGAGGGAGGGGATAGATGGAATTTCAGCCAAGAGCCTTTGGACAATGAAAGCAAAGTGTTAAACAGGGAAGGTGAGCAGTCCTCAGAATCTCAGAACTTCTTGTTTGGAGGGAACACGCCAAGGAGTTGGGCAGGTAATGTCTGCAGTTGCTACTAAGGCAGGTGCTCAGATGTCAGCATATATGCTAGGAGAGTGAATTCATTGAGAAGACGTGAGAAAAAATCAACAAGAACCTGATTCTTCTAACCTGGTGTTTGGAGATACAGCAGGGAATATTTAAGTAGACGGGTTTAAAATGCAGCAGTAGGTCAGAGTCGGAGCCTCACTCCTCCCCTCATGTTCATAACCATTCTAACTAGGAAAAAAATGCACAAAGCTTTCTTTCAAATAAAATCACAATTGCCTCTCATATGAAACAATTAGAGTCATAATAAATATGAAAGTAGTGAAAGTTCTTAAGAAAAATCCACTTTTTTACATTTAAAAGCAAACTTTTATTTTGAAATAAACATAATTTCCCGAGGGAAATGCAAGACTGCCCAGAGAGATCACATGCACCCCTCCACCCCACCTCTCCCAAACTTAACATCTTGCAAAACTGTAGTATAACATTACAACCATGAAATTGACATTGATATAGTCCACAGAGCTTATTCAGAGTTCACCATTCATAACCATTTGTGTTTATCATACGTGTAGCTTTGTGTAATCACCACCACAGTGGGTGTACTAGCTGCAAAGTCAGGGCACTACTGTCCCATGCTCCCCTAGCTGCCATACCCACTCTGCCCTCCACCCCAACCCTGGCAGCTGCTACTCTGTCCTTCATATCTGCAACCTTGCCTTTTTTCCCTCAGCATACCTTCGGTGAGGTCTATCCACGTAGTTGTGTGTATCAATACTTTACTTCCTTTTATTGAGTGGTATCTCATGGTGGAGATGTACCACAGTAAATGTAACCATTCACCTACGGAAGCTCATGCAGGCAGTTTCCAGCTAGGGCTATTTACAAATACAGCTGCTGTGAACATGTGTGTATACGTTTCTGCCTGGAAATAACTTTCATTTCTCTGGGATGTAAGCTCAAGAGGGCAATTGCTGGGTCTTATGGAAAGTTCGTTTTTAATATTGAATGGAATTGATAAAGTACATCCAGGGTGGTTATACTATTTTACTTTCCCACCAACAACGCATGAGAGATCTAGTTTCTCTACATCCTCACCAACATTTAGTGTTATCATTTTTTTTTGTTGTTTTAGCCATTCTGACAGGTATGTATTGATACCTCATTTTGGCTTAAATTTGCATTTATCTAATGGCTAAAGATATTAAACAACTTCTCATGTGCTTATCTGGCATCTATTTAATCTTTTCAGTGAAATGTCTTTACATTTCTTTGCCCATTTGCTTTTGAATTATTCGTGTTTTACTGCTGAGTTTTGAGATAAGACTCTTTTGTTTTAATAAATATGTCATTGGCAAATAACATCTTCAAGTCTGTAATTTGCATTTTCATCCTCTTAACAGGGTCTGTCAAACAGCAAAAGTTTTGAATTTTGATGAGGTCCAATTCATTTTTCTTTCTATGTATTGTGCATTTGGTTTCAAGTTCACGTTTCATCCTAAAAGTTTCATAGCTTTGTGTTTTACATTTAAGCATGGTGATCCATTTTGACTTAATTTACATTGAAAGTGTGAAGTTTAGGTCACGATTCCTTTTTTTGTCTGTAGATATCCAGTTGCTCCAGTATCATTTATGGAAGAGGCTATTCCTCCTCAACTGAGTTGCTTTTGCTCCTTTGTCAGAAATTAATGGGGCATATTTGTACGGCTCGATTTCCAGATTTTCTGTTCCGTCTCACTGATCTGTGTGTGTCCCTCTGCCAGTGCCACGTGTCTTGATTACCGCAGCTGTGTAGCAAGTCTTCCCTCGGGCAGCGTGTTTTCTGCTGCCTTGCACTTGCGGCCTTGCTCTGGCTACTAAGAGTGTTTCTGGCTACAGAAAACCTAGCTGGGATTTCAGTAGGAATGCTGTTAAACCTGCACGTCAATATAGGGAGTGCTGATTTCTGCACTACGTTCAGTCTTCCCATCCTGGAACACTCTGTGTCCTGAGGCATTTAGGTCTTTGATTTCTTTCATCAGCACTTTGTAATTTTCACCAAATCCTGTACATATTTTATTCTGTTTATACTTCAGTATTTCATTTTTTGAGAAAGTATTGCATTTTTATATGAGTTCTCACTTGTTCATTGTCAGTATATAAAAATGCAATTGATTTTTATGTGTTTTTCTTGTATCTTATGACCTTGTTAAACTCACCTATCAGTTCTAAGAAATTTATTGTTGTTATTGTAAATTCGTTGGTATTTTCTGTGTAGGCAATCATGTTGTCTGCAACTAGAGACAGTTTTATTTCATCTTTTCCATTTTGTACGCTGTTTATTCCTTTCCAGTCACTTATGCTGGTGGCAAGATCTTGCAGAACCATGCTCAGTCTGCACGGGGAGACAGGACCGTCCTTGCCTTTCACCAATACGTAAGGAAAAGCATTCAGTATTTTACGATCAAGTATGCTGTTAGCTGTAGATTTTTGTAAGTACTCTGAGTTTGAGGAAGGTTCCCTCTGTTCCCATGTAGTTAGAGATTTTATCATGACTGAATTTAAATTTTGTCAAATGCTTTTTTTGTATGAATTGATATGATCAAATAATTTTTCTTTTGTACCTTATTAACATGGTAGATTACACCGATTTTTTTAAATATTAAACTGGTCTTGTATACCTGGAATATATTGCACTGATAGAGGGCTATGTTTACTTTGTTGGATTGGGTATGGTAAAATGTTATTGAGGATTTTGGCATCTATATTCTTGAGAGATATTACTCTCTACGGCTGTGTGCATGCACTTGTATGTGTGCATGTGTGCTGTTTATGTTGGTAAAGGGTGATTCTCACCTCACAAAATGATTTGGAAAGTGTTCTCTTCTATTTTCTAGAATAGATTGTGCAAAGTAATGTGAATTATTTTTTAAAGGGTTGGTAAAATGCTACAGAGAAATTATCTGGACCAGAATGTGGAGGGGCTTACTTAATTCAATTTATTTGATAGTTACAGGACTATCCAAGTTATCTTTTGATATTGGCTGGGTTTGTGTCATTTGTGAGTTGTAATGAATTGTCCATTTCTTCTAAGTTGCCAAGTTTATGAACTTAAATTTGTTCATAGTATTCCCTTGTTATCCTTTAATCTCTACAGGATCTGTTGTGATAGCTCCTGTTTTATTATAATATTGGTGTTTTGCATTTTCTTTTTTTAAAACCTTTGTTAATGTTGCAAAAGTTTTGTCAACTTTTTTGAAATTGTAGAACATACTTTTGTCTTAGTGTTTCTGTTGGTTTCCTGTTTCCACTTGAACTCATTTCTGCTTGTTTTCATTGTTTCTTTCCCCTTCCCTCCAGTTTATTTTGTTCATCTTTTTCTGGTTTGAGGCAGAAACTGGCGTTGCTGACTGGAAGTCCTTCTTCTTCTCTGACACAGTTGCTCAGTGCTGCGTGTTTCCCTCGCAGCACCACTTCCACTGCCTGGCACACATGTGGCGTGTTGTGCTTCGCTTTAATTCCATTCCAGGTATATTTTATTTCCTTGGAGACTTACTTTATTCTGGGAATTCTTATAAGTGTGCTGCTTAATTTCCAAGTGTTTGAAGATTTCCGTTTGTCTTTCTGGTTTTGATTTCTAATTCAATTCTCTCAATGCCAGAGAACTTAATCCATATTATTTTAACTACTTTTTAAAACCATTAAGGTTTGTTTTATGACCCAGGATATGTTCTATCTTAGTGAATAAGACCTTGGCTTCCATGGGCAGTTAGTTAAAAAGGACATGCGTCCCCTGTTGTCGGATGGAGCGCTCTGCAAACGTCAGTTAGATCGTGGTAGTTCCCTGTTGTTTAGGTTTCCATCTCCCTGCTGGTTTTCTCTCTAGCAGTTGTACAATTGCTGAGAGGAGAGTGTTGAAACCCCCAGTGTGCATGAGGATTTGTCTGTGTCTCCTTTCATAGCTACCACTGTTTTGCTTCATGACTTTTGAAGCTCTATTTTTTGACATATCCACATTTAGGATGACTATATATTCTTGGTGGATTTATGTATTTTTTATAATTATGCAATGTCCATGTTTGTTGCTAATAATCTTCTTTTATCTGAAAATTTTTTGTCTGATATTCATACATCATGCCCACTTTTCTTTAATTAATGTTTGCATTATAGATCTTCTTCCATCCTTTTACTTTCAAACTACCTATAGCATTATGTTTGAATCTTGAGTTTCTTGTATACACCATTTAGTAGAATCATGTTTACTTAATCCACTCTGCCAATTTCGTTCTTTTAATTGTTTTTAGACCACTTGCAATTAATGTAATTATTGATATGTTACATGTACATCTGTCATTTTATTATTTTTGTTTAATCTTTCTATTTCTTTTTATTTTACTTCTGTTACTTGAACATTTTTGAAAGTTTTATTTTGATTTATTTACAGGGATTTTGTGCATGATGGTTTGTGTAGTTTTCTTAGTGGTTGCATTATTTCTTTCCATTGCATACGTAAATTACCATAGCCTACTGGCATCCATGTTTTACCTCTTTGTATGAAGTGTGGAAACCTGATTTCCATTTAAGTTCCTTTATTTCACCATTTTTTAAGTAATATTTACCTTAAGTGGTTTCTCTACACTGAGTACCACACACCAGATATTGTTATAATTTTTGATACAACCGTAAAATATTAGGAAAGAAATGAGTCAGGAGTCCCGTCTGCTGTGTTCACTTCCACTTTTGTATACTCCATCGTACCTCCTTCCTTCCGGAAGGCCCCAGGCTGCTGCTTTTATTTATTTATTTTTTCCTTTTGTTGGGAAATATTCCTTTAGTCATTTTTAAAGAGAGGCATGCTAGTAATAAGTTCTCTTACCTTTTCTTCATCTGAGAATGTCTTTATTTCTCATAATTCCTGAAGGATGTTTTCAACAATACAGGGTTTGGGATTGACAGTTCTTTTTTTAAGCACTTGGGAAATGTTGTGCCACTTCTTCTGGCCTCTGTTATTACAGAGAAATTCACTGTCATTCAAATCATATTCTCCTACAGGAAATGCCTCATTCCTCTCTGATTGCTTCAGAAGTTTAAATGTAATGTGTTATGGCACGAATTTCTTTGAGTTTATCTTACTTGGAGCTCTCTCAGCATCTTGGATCTGTAGGTTTATGCCTGATGCCATGCTTGGGGATATTTGAACCATTATTTCACCAAATAATTTTTTAGTAGCAAATTTGCACTCCTCTCCTTCTGCAATTCTGATGAGACAAATGTACATTGTTGTTTTAACTGTCTTCCTGGCTCCAGTCTCTGATGGAGTTTTTTTAGTCTACTTTCTCTCTCTTGTTCAGACTAAGTAAATACCAGTGATCTATCTGCAAGTTACTTAATCTATGATCTGACATCCTCACTGTACTATTTTGTCCATCAGGATTTTTTATTTAAGTTATTTTATTTTCAGTTTTATAATTTTTATTTGGTTTTTATAAAATATATATTTTTGCTGAGTTTTCCTATTTTTTCATCTGTTTCAAGGGATTTATAATTGATTGTTGAAGCATATTTAAGAGTCAGCTTTATAATTCTTGTCAGACGATTTCAGCATCTGATTCATTTTGTTATTTGCACTATTTGATTGTCTTTCTCATTCCACTTGTGGTTTCCTAGGTTTTTTTAATAACAAGTGATTTTTTTGTGATATTCTATACATTTTGTGTATTATGCTGGGAGACTGTTGATACTGTTCCAATCTTCTGCCTCAGTAGACAGGCAGCCTGTTCACCCCTCTCTGCTCTGCACTTCAGGTGCTGTTGGTGTGCTCCCTCATCCCTGCTAGTGTTGCTCACAGCTGTGGCGGAGCTTCCCCGGGCCACCTATTGTCACTGAGTGGGATTCTGAGGAAAGGACGGGCAGAAGCCAATGGGGCTGGGTCTCCTCCTGCCACTGCATGTGTGGCTTTCCTGTTGCACCACTGTCAGCAGCTCAGCCCTCCGGCCAGCGTGCTGGTTGGGTATCAGGCGCTGGGATGACCAGGGCTTTGCTGCTGCAGCTGCCGGATTGGACCCCTGGGCCTGGGTCCTGGAACAAGAGGGTATGGCTGGGGTGGGTCAGACCACCCACCGGGGCTCCAGTTTGAAGCAGAGGTTGGGGCTCCACACTTGGTCTTAGTTGGACTCCCTCTTTTCTAGTACTTTGGACAGAGAGAGCAGGCTTTCTTTCTTTTTCTTCTTTTATTTTGTTGTTGTTTGTGGGGGATGGGGGGGAGGATTCAGGTTTACCTGACACTCTGTTCAGACTTATGTGGAAGATAAAAAGCAAACCCCACTAACTCACATCAGCGTTGCTGCTCAAGCCCTAAGGTCCCTGGTCAATTCACCTTCTTCTTCCCCACCTTCAGAACCCTCTTGTTGCCTCTTGTCTAATTTCCAGGGTATTTAGTAGTTGTCTTCACAGGGCAGATGCAGACAGAGTTACTTGCCAGGAAGAGTGAGTCTGTGCCGCCTCGTTCCGGGCCTGGGCAGGAGCAGCTTCGCCGTCTGCAAACACCGAGAAGGCGCAGCTGGTGGGGGGTGGAGGGGGGGGCGCTCTTATTTAGTTACTGGGCTCAACACAAACCCCACGTATTTTCCATTTCTCAGGAAAGAATGTAATTACCAAAATCTCTCTCCACCCTTGTTTTTCAGAGTCTGGAATTAAATAATGATTTAAAGAATGATTTTTCTTCTGGACTGGTGTGTGGGTTTCTTCAGTTACCCTTTCTTACGGTGAAAGGTATCTATAATTACTAGCTATTTACATGGTGGAAAAATAGTTTATTTGGCCACTATGGGTGCTGCCAGCCGAATTCTCTGAGCTGTAATGAGAAGGGGAGGCTAATTCTTTCTGAGGCTCCTCATTGGTGGGCCTGGGAAACAGGAAGACGGAGTAAGGGCGTGGATGCCAGGAGCGGAATGAACAGACACGGCTGAAGGAGACGACGGGGGCACCGAGCGGCTCCACGCCCGAGGCTCCAACCTGCCTGCGGAGGGAGGAGGGCCGCCCCCGCCGCGCCGCCCGGCTTCGTTTTCTTACGAGCAGTTCTCGTCATCTGGTATTTCAGACTCTAATTTACGCGTTTGTGCTCCGCCTTCCCACACTGCCGTGTGAACCCTGTGGGCACAGGCCCCCGTCTAACCACTGTCTCCGTGGCGCCCAGAGAAACCTCAGACATGACGGGAATTGGAGGCATTAAGTCTCTGGCACCTGTAGCTTCTGCAAACGTTAAACACAGCCCAACTCCCAGACGTATTGATATGAATCTTTTCCCTAAGGTCTGCTCACTTCAGTATCAGTTACTCACTCTAAGATGTGCAAGTCTAGTACAATATCCATAAATCAAACATTATATTAGCAGACTGAATGAGCAAAAAAACACATTGTCACATCAATAGACACAGAAAAAGCCTTCAACATAATTCAACACACACTCAAAATTAAAGAAAACTCCCAGAAAACTAGGTATAGTAGGGCTCTCCCTTAAAATCATAAAAGGAATATGTGAAAACATATAGCTAACATCATATTGCAGGTAAGCAACTGAAGACTTTCCTCACCAGCTCAGCATTGTCCCAGATGTCCAATCTGGTGCAATAAGCCAAGAAAAAGAAAGAAAAGGAAAAAAAAGATTGAAAGATTGTAAAGAAAGAAACAAAAATGCATTTATTCCCTGATGACTTTATTGTCCATGTAGAAAATCACAGATAACCTAAAAAAATACTCCTAGAAGTAATAAGAACATATTAATATAACAAGATTGCAAGATACAAGGTCAGTATGCAGAATGTAACTGCTTTTCCGTATATCAGTAACAAACAACTGGAATTTGAAATTAAAGAAACATTATCTTTTACAACAGCAATAAAAATGAAGTACTCAAGTCTAAATCTAACAAAATATGTGTAGAATCTATACACAGAAAACTACAAAACACTGATAAAATGAACCTAGACACAGACATAAACCTAAAGCAAAAATGAGCTAAAAATAAACTATTGACCTAAAAGTAAAATGCAAAAGTATAAAACTTCCTGAATAAAAAATAGGAAAAAAATGTGTGACCTTGCGTTTGGTAATGAGTTTTTAGACCAAACACCAGAAACATTATTCATGAAATAATAAATATGCTATGTTAAGCAAAATAAGCCAGGGCCAGAAAGACAAATATTGTACAATCTCACTCATATGTGGACTCTAAAGAATTTGCTACCATAGACGTAGAGATTAGAATAGTGGTTACCAGAGGCTGGAGAAGGGAGGGGAGAGCAGAGTTAAGAAGAGATTGGTCAGTGATACAAAGTTACAGTTAGAATAATTTCTGACACACAGTAGGATGACTGCAGTTAACAATATTGCATTGTATATTTCAAAATAGCTAGAAGAGAGGACTTTGAATGTTCTCACTACAAAGAAATGATAAATGTATCGGGTGGCAGATATGCTAAGTACCCTTATTTGGTTTTTACATAATGTATACATATATGGTAGCATCACAGGGAACCCAATACATATGTACAATTATTATATGTCAATAAACAAAATAAATAAATAGATAACCTATACTTTATTAAAATTAAAAACTTATGGTGTGTAAAAGATGCTGTTAAGAAAAGACAAGTAACTTGGAGAACATACTTAGAAAACACGTATCTGTACAGCATCTGCATGATGCTATGTGATACTGTAAAGCTAGATACATGACAACACACATGTGTCAAAACCGATAGAACTTACAGCACAGAGAGTGAACCCTGGTGTGAACAAATTTTAAAAACTCATTTAGGAGGTTGGGGTGTCCCAGAAGGGGAGACAGTGATAACAGAATCGAACTTTATTACAGATGTATGATACGTCCTCGCTGAAAGGAGTGTGGGAAAGGTGCTGACCTAAGTGACTTTAGAAACGAGTGGGGACTGCAGGACCGAAGGCAAAAGGAACGGGGCATAGGCACTCTATTCTGGGTGGCAAAGCTGAATCCACTACCCATGTATGCTGGAATTGGACTACTAGAGCAGCAGGTGGCGAGAGCCAGTTTTCTCACTACTGGAATGGGAGGTTGCACATAAGGAAGGCTAGAATGATCCATCTGGCACTTGACTGGAGCTGGGGACATCAGTATGAGCTAATGTTTAGCTGGATATGAATTCAGATGAATGCATGTAGAAATACTCACAGATATGTGTCTATACATAGGATTGTATGTGCACATAAATTCCTTTGCTACAGCAGCTGAGAGGGCCTAGCAGCACACACACCTCCTCAGTAAGGAGCACAGCTGGTGCCCAGGTGGTGGTTAACACTACCATTCTTCAGTAAAAGCAACCGGCTTCCTGGGGAAGGGGGTGACCCAGGGTTGATGCGATAGGCAAAGCACAGCGGGCTGGGGCAGCCGGCGCAGAAGAGGGCTCAGAGCCGGCCGAAAGAGCTCCCCATGGTCAAAGCTGGAACAATTTGAGCAACACAATTTTAGCTTAAAGTATAAAATAAACATCCATGAGTCCATACTCACAAAAATAATTCTTGAATAGGTACGGGGAGAATCATAGCTCCTGTGTAGAAGGATTTCAAAATTGTATGCAGGTCCCTCCAGTGTGCGGAGTCTGACTCCTCACCCCTGAGGGCGGGGCGCGTGTGCTATGGAAAGGGGACAGGATCCCTTCAGGTGACAAACCTGGCAGACGCCGTCAGCAGGTGGTCAGGGTCCGCCGACAGCCATAGGTCACGCGGGAGGGACAGCTGCGACCTTCCTCCAAAAGACCGTCCGGCGTGACAAGGAGAAAAGCTGCGGACAGCCCGGCGGAGGTCCGGCCGCCCTCCTCACCGGCGCAAAGAGCCCTCGCACGATTCGGTTCATATGCTTGATGCAGCAGACATAGGTAAAGCCCAAGAAGTCAGAGGAGCAAAACTAATGAAACCCAAAGAAAAAAGCACAGGGAAAACAAAAATTATAACAAAAAATAAGGAAAATGTATAAAAAGGTAGGGACTTCATGAAAAATAAAACAACTTCTGGCCTTTTACCACATAACTTTGCACTGGAGAAAAGAAAACAATCCCTTTCAGGGACGAGTGGACACTGGCTCTAAACTAACAGTGATTTCAGGAGACCCAAAAGGTCACTGTGGATCTCCAGTCAAAGCAGGGGCTTAGGGAAGTCAGGTGTCAGTGGAGCTTTAGCTCAGATTTATCCTACAATGGGTCTTAAGCCCATCCTGTGGTTATTTCCCCAGTTCCAGAGTACGAGTTGGAATAGACATATTCAGCATCTGGAAGAACCCCCACATTGGTTCCCTGACCTGCGGAGTGAGGGATATTCTCATGAGAAATTACAAACAGAAGCCACTAGAACTGTCTTTATGTAGGAAAAGAGCAAACCAAAGGCAATAGCACATTCCTTGGAGAGCTCAAAGAAATTGGTGCCACTATCAGAGCTTGAAGGGCGCAGGGTGGTGATTCCCACCATCTTCTCTTCTAACTCAGCCATGTGACCTGTGCAGAAGACAGACCGGTCTTGGAGAAGGACAGTGGATTACTGTAAGCTTAACCAGGTGGCAAGGCCAGGTGTGGCTGCTGTACCAGATGTGGTTAGAGAACATTAACATATTGTCTGGTACCTGGAGTGCAGCCATTGATCTGGTAAATCCTTTTCATTCCTCCATAGCTGTTAATAAAGCCCACCAGAAGCAGTTTTCTTTCAGCTGGAATGACCAGAAAGACCCTTCCCTGCCCTCCCTCGAGGCATATCAACTCTCCAGCCCTGCGCCACAGTCTAGTGTGCAGGGATTGTGATGCCATTTCCCTCCACAAGAGTCACGCTGTTCCATTTCATTGGTGACAGCAGATTGATTGGATCTAGTGAGGAACAATTAGCAACCACTCTAGACTAACTGGTAAGAAATTTGCATTTGAGAGGGTGGGATATAAATCCAATAAGAATTCCAGGACCTTCTACCTCAATGAAATTTCTAGGTGTGGGGCACACCTAGAAATGGTGTGGGGCACGTCAAGATGTCCCTTCTAATACAAAGGATAAGGTGTTGCATCTACCCCTCCTACAACCAAAAAAGAGGCACAATGAGTAGTGGGCCTCTTTCAATTTGAGAGGCAACATATTCCTCCTTTTGGTGCATTACTGTAGCCCATTTCCTGAGTGACCCGAAGAGCTGCTAGTTTTGAGTGGAACCTAGAACAACAGAAGGCTCTACCCCGGGTCCAGACTGCTGCACAAGCTGCTCTGCCACGGGGGCAACGTGATCCCGCAGATCAGTGCGTGGGGTGTCAGTAGGGACGCTGTTTGGAGCCTTCGGCAGGCCCCCCCAGGTGCATTACAGAGCAAGCCTTTAGGATTTTGGAGCAAATCCCAACCATCCCGTACTCTCAGTTTAAGAAACATCTCTTGGCCTGCTATTGGGTCTTAATAGAGACTGGATGCTTACCCATGGGCCACCAAGTGACCATGTAACCTGAGCACCCATCATGAACGGGGTGTTACCCAAATCCCTGAGCCGTAAAGTTGGATGTGCACAGCAGGACTCTGTCATCACGTGGAAGTGTCCTGTACGTGATCAGGCCCAAGGAGGCCCCAAAGGCACAAGTAAGTTACGTGAAGAAGTGGCCCAAATGCCCATGTCCTCACTCCTGCTACACTGGGTTCTGTCTCCCAGGCTGCACCCGTGGCCTCCTGGGGAGCTCCTTACTATCAGTTCACTGAGGGGTAAGAGACGTGGGCCTGGTCTACAGACGGTTCTGCATGTTACGAAGGCACCACCCAAAAGTCAATGGCTGCAGCACTGCAGTGCCTTTCTGGATCCCTGGAAAAGAGTGAAGAAGGAAAATGCCCCCAGTGGGCAGAACGTCGAGCAGTGTAATTGGTTGATCACTTTTCTTGCAATTTTATAACTATTCATGGCTGTGGCCAATGGTTTAGCTGGATGGTCAGGGACTTAGAAGGAATATATTTAGAAACTTCATGATGAGAAAATTTGGGGAACAGGCATGTGAGTAGACCGCTCTGAATAGTTTAAAAATGAGATATTTGTGCCCTATGTGAGCACTTACCAAAGGGTAGCTTCAGCAAAGGAGGACTTTCATAATCAAGAGGATATTATAGCCTATTCTATGGACACAAATCAGCCTCGCTTCCCAGCCACCCCGTCATCTCCCAATGGTCTCATTTCAGAAGTGGGGCAAGGTTCTCCAGAAGGCTCTGTCTGCTTCAAATTAGTGTCCAATGTATGGTGCTGTGTCTGAGGTAGCCAGGATTCACGGGATGGAAATGGAGTGGCACCACTTATTACTACTTCTACTGACCCATTAGCAAAAATTTTGCTTCCTGTTCCCGCAACCTTATCTCTGCTGGTAGAGGCCTTAGTTCCAGAGGGAGGGATGCTACCGCCATAACATAGCAATAATTCCACTGATCTGGGAGTTAAGACTGACACCTGGCCACTTTGGGCTCCTTATGCCTCTGAATTAACAGGCAAAAAAATGGAGTTGCTGTGCTGACTGGGGTGATCAACACTGACTACCAAAGGGAAACGGGACTGCTGCTCCACAGTGGAGGTGAGGAAGAGCAGGTCTGGGATACAGGAGATCCCTCAGGGCATCTCTTAGTATGACCATGCCTGTGACTAAGGTCAACGGTGACTACAGCAGCCCAGGCAGTACTCCTAATGGCCCAGACCCTTCACTCCACCAGGTAAAGAACCGTGACAGCTGAGGCGCATGCTTAAGCAAAGGGAATATGGAACAGGTCATGAAAAAAGTAATTATAAATACCAGCTACAAACACATAACTAGTTACAAGAAGGAGGACTATGATTATCATGTGTATTCCTTCTTAATTTGTTATGAATGTGTGTATGATAAGTATCTTTTTCTTCCTTCTCTTATTTCCTTACCATATAACATGAATGTATTAACCCATCACAGTATTTAACTTTTATTAATTTTACACAACAGTGTTTAATTTACATGGTATCAAAGAGAAAAGTAAACATCACTCAACGACTTTACCTTCTCTTCTGCGGAGGGAGTTAGTGCATTTCTGGTTGTACACAGGAAGTTGTGTCATGTTAGGTGAAATTGTGACCTTGTTATTGTCTTCATGTGGAGAATAAGTGTGGTTTAAGGATGCACATATGGGTGCCAAACTGACAAATTCATGATGATTAATTTTATATGTCAACTTGACTAGTCCATTGGGTGCCCAGATATTTGGTAAAACCTTATGTCTGTGTGTGTCTGTGAAGGTGTTTCTGGATGGTATTAGCATTTGAACTGGTAGACCGAGTAAGCAGGTTGCCCTCCCCATTGTGGGCAGGCCTTATCCACTGAAGGCGTGAATAGAGTAAAGGACTAAGAAAGCATTACTGTCTGCCTGACTGTCTTCAATATGGGACATCGGTCTTCTCCCACTTTCAGACTTGGGCTCAGACTGGAAATTGCACCATAATCTCTCCTGGTTCTCAGGCCTTTGGGCTCAGACTGTGTCTCCAGCTTACCAACTGCAGGTCACAGACTTTGCAATATCCACAATTGCCAACACTTTATAGTAAATCTCTTTCTCTTTTTCTATGAAAGAGAGAGAGATAGAGACAGCAGAGACAGATAGAGACAGAGAGATCAGTTTTGTTTCTATGGAGAACCCAGACTAATACATCTGAGATAACTCAAATAGAAGGACCAGAGTATGCTGTAAACTCACCCATGACTCACCTCTCGTGCCATCATCTGAGCCTTTGCCAGCCTCATCAGAGAACTTTGGCTCTCACATGATGTGAGACTTACACACTGAGGATGGTTTTACCTTCTTGCATGGTAGATTTCTTAGTTTGCTGCTGACCATCAGTACAAATTATGATTGAGTTATAAAAGTCACATATTTATTCTGGATTTAAGTCCAAATGTAGATATTATCCCCTAGTCTGTTAGTTATCTTTTGAAATTCTTGATGGTATTCATTGAAGAACAAAAGTTCTGAATTCTGATGAAGTCTCATTTTTCTGATTTTATTTTTTTTGCCTTTGCTTTAGTGTTCTGTCTGAAAAAAAAGTCAAACCCGAGGACATGAAGATTTAATTCTGCATGCTATTCTAACAGCTGTATAGTGTTAGCTCTTACCTTTAAGTCTGTGATTAATTTTGTGCTTATTTTTGTATACAGTATGAAGTTGAAGTTCAATGTCATTTTTGAATATCTAGTTATCCCAGTATTATTAGTTTAAAAAGCTATTACTTCCCTCACTGAAATGTGTTGAACTCTTGGCAAAAATCAATGGACTGCAAATAGAAATATTTATTTCTGAACTCGTAGTTAAATTCCAGAGATCTTTATTTCTATCCTATTTGGTGCCACAGGACCTTGAAAGCTCTAGACTTACTGTCAGTTTTGAAATCAGACACTGTGAGTCTTCAAAATATGTTTGTCTTTTCTCAAGATTGTTATCACCATTATGGTCCCTTTGCATTTCCATATAAATTTTAAGATCAGTTTGTCAATTTTTGCTAAAAAGAATGACTTTGGGATTACATTGAATTTTTTGATCAACTTGAGGAATATTTCCATGTTAACAATATTAAATTTTATATCCATGAACATAGGATGTCTTTCCATTTATTTAGACCTTTAACCCTTTCAGTGGTGCTTGATGCTATGAGTGTACAGCTCTTGTGGTTTTGGTTACACTTATATCTAAATTTGATGCTATTTTGAGTGGAATTGCTTTCTTAATTTTATGTTCATGTTGTTTACTTCTAATGTGTAGAATGTAACTGATATCTGAGTATTGATCTTGTATCCTGCAACCTTGCTGAGCTTGTTTATTAGTGGTAGTGTTTTGTGAATGTATAATAACTTTCTGTGTGTGATATCACGTAATAGCAATAGTTTTACCCCTTCCTTTCCAATCTAAATGTCATTTATTTATTTTCTTTCCTAGTTACCCTGACTAGACCCTCTAACACAAAATCGAACACAAGTGGTGAGAGCAGACAGCCTTGTCTTGTTACTGATCTTAAGGGGAAATCATTCTTTGTCTCACCATTAATATGATGTTGGTTATAAGTTTTAAGGGAGATCTTATTTAACAGGTTGAAGAAATTCCATTCCAGTCCTAATTTTTTGAGTTTCTGTTTTCTTGTTTGTTTTGACAAATTCTTCTTGTGGCTCTGCCAGTCTGGAGTCTTGGGGATGGCCTTTCTCCCAGCTCCACCAAGCATTGTTCTAGTAGAGAATCTCTGTAGCAGTTGCATCACTATGACAGGGCTCTGCCTGGGCCCTGAGGCTCTCTGAGGCACTCTTTGAAATCTAAGTGGAGGAATCCTGCCTCCACAGCTCCTGCACTTGACACACTTAACAGAATGAGCACTCTGTGGATACTGCCAAGACTCACCATTTACACTCTCTGGAGCGGTGGCCTGAACCACAGCTGGAGCAGCCAAGGGGCACTGGGAAGGAATGCAAGGATCAGAGGTTGGAGGCAGCCCTTGGAAGCAAGGCCAAGGTCCTACAGGTATCTTGGGAAACATTTTTGTCCTCAAGGTGGCCCCAGCACCCTGGCCCTGTGATGGCTATGGCAGCCTTACAGACCACCCTTTGGGGTAATTCTCTTATTGCCTTGTCGGTGGTTCCTGCCTCCATCTCTCCAGAGTAATCTCCCTATCAGTCTCTTGGAAACACCCTTGGGTTTCCCCCCTAAATATGCTTTTTTATTTTTTATTAATATATAGACAAGTTGAGAATTTTCCAAATCTTTGTGCTCTGCTTCCATTTTGATTATAAACTCCATCTTTACATTGTTTCTCTCCTCTTGCATTTTACTGTAAGTCTCTCAGAGAAGCCATGCAACTTCTTCAACATTGTGCTGCTTGGAGATTTGTTCCACCAAATATCCTAGTTCATCACTTCTCAGTTCTGCTTTCCAAAACGTCCTAGGACATGGACACAATTCAGCCATGTTCTTTGACACTTTGTAACAAAGATGGCCTTTCCTCTAGTTTCCAAAGCCTTGTTCCTTATTTCTGTCTGAGACCTCATCAGAATAGTCTTCACGGTCCGTATTTTTACCAACATCCTGTTCATGACTACTTAGGTAATTTCTAAGACTGAGGCTCTCTCTACAGCTCTCCTCTTCTGACCCCTCACCGGAAGCATTCTTAATGCACCATTCATGGAAATACAGGCTTTTTTCTGGCATTCACTTCAAAATTGTTCCAGCCTTTGCTTATTACCCAGTTCCAAAGCAACTTTCACATTTTTAGGTATTTGTTATTAGCATTTGTTACTAGCACTTCTTGGTACCAATTTTTGTTTTACTCCATTTGTGATACTATAACAAAAACATAATACTGGGCAATTTATAAAGAACCAAAATTTATTTTCTCACAGTTCTGGAGGCTAGGAAGTCCAACATGTGGCAGAAGGGAGAAGTGTAGGAGAGTCAAATGCTGCGTGAAGCCTCTTTCACAAGGCCTTTAATCTCATTTACAAGAAAGGAACCCTCATGGCCTTAATATCCATTAATAACAATAGCTATCAAGTTTCTACACCTGAATTTCAGAGGAGACATAGTCAAATCATAGGATATAATTTTCCATATGTTTACATTCAACCTATTTGTGTTTTTGAATCTATAGTCTGTCTCTTATAATAAATAAACAGATAGTTGGATCAATTTTTATCCATGATGAAAACCTGAGCAAAAATTTTGATTGTAGGTTTTAGTCCATTTACATTTAAAGTAATTACTCAGAAGGTAGACTATATCAGGTTATTAAATATGAAATGTCCGATTTACTTACGTGCTAAGTTTGACAGTTGTTATCTTTGATATTTCACTCTGACACTTCTTGTTTGATGTTTATTGTAAAGGTATTTAATACATCCTCATTCTTTCAAATGCATAGTTTGGCTCGTGATCATGTTTCAAATTTTTTAGAGCAAGTTTTGTGAAATCATGGAAAAGTCAAAAATTTGTTATTTTCAAATATGGGTTCCGTTGTGGAACCAACACCGCACAGACAGCCCAAAATATCAATGAAGTGTTTGGGAAGGATGAGGCTAATGAACACATAGTATATTGATGGTCTGAGAAATTCTGTTCTGTTGATTTTAATCTTGAATATGAGCCATGTGGGTGACCCGAGACCCAGATGGATAATGATGAGCTGAAAGTTGTAGTGGAAGTGAATCCACCTCAACCTACATATGAATTAGCAGCAAGGTTTGACGTTACTATTCCAACAATATTGGACCATTTGAAAAAATTTGGCAAAGAAGCAAAGAAACTGGATAGATGGGTACTGCATAAATTAAACAAGCATCAAAAGATAAATCACCTCGAAGCTTGCCTTTCTTTGCTGTCACAACACAAAAGCAAACCATTTCTACACCCTATTGTTACGTGTGACGAAAAATGGATTCTTCTTGACAATTGCTAATGTTCAGCACAATGGTTGGATAAAGAGGAAGTGCTGAAACACAGTCCAAAACTGAACATTCATCAAAAAAAACTAATGGTGTCCGTTTGGTGGTCCAGCACTGATATTATCCACTACTAGAGCTTCATGAAACCTGGTCAATCAATTACAGCAGATGTCTACTGCAATCAATTGGATGAAATGATGAGGATGCTTGTGATTAAGCAGCTGAGATTGGTCAATAGAGACAGGACAATCTTCTTGCAAGACAACACTCAACCACATGCCACACAAACAATGCTGCTCAAACTACAGAGTCTGGACTTGGAAACTCTCTGTCATCCACTGTATTCACCAGACCTTACACCAACTGACTACCACTCCTTCCAGGCTTTGGACCACTTCTTGCAAGGAAAAATATTCAATTCTCAACAAGCTATGGAAAACACCTTTCACAATTTCATCGCCACTCGCTCTCTAGGCTTCTTCGCTGCTGGCATAAACAAGCTACCGTTAAGATGGCAAAACTGTGTTGATAGTTTAGGAGCATAATTTGATTAATTGTATTGCTTATTGTTTAAGAGATAATAAACTTGATTTGAAATCACACTTCAGTATTTCATATTTAATAATACATCTGGCATTTTTTATTTGTTTTCTGCCAGGCAATTTTTTTGTCCTTACATTCCTCCATTCCTTTCTTTCTTTTATGACTAATAGCTGTTTGCTGGTCTACCATTTAAATTCTCTTCTTTCTTTTGTTATATTGTTTGCGTTATTTTTTGTTGTTGTTTATCTGGGAACAGCTAAACTCTTAGCATAAAACAATCTAGTTCAGATTAAAAATAATTTAATTTTAATTGTATCTAAATATAGCTCCATTCCCTCCCTCCTCTTTTGTGCTTTCATTGTTGTACAAATTACATCTTTATGCATTATAATCTCATCTATACATTATTACTTTATGCCATTGTTTTTTAAATTGTATGGGAGTAGAAAAGTTTTACAAATGAAGGTATATTAATGCTGTCTTTTATAACCTATGTAGTTAACTTTCCTGGTTCTTTTTATTTCTTCATGTAAATTCAAGTTACTGTCTAGGGTTTTTTCACTTCAGTCTGAAAGATTATCTTTGCCATTTCTTGTAGGGCACCTCTGTGAGTTATAAATTCTCAGGTTTTTAATCTGGTATAACTTAATTTCTTATTCTATTTTGAAGAATAGTTTTGTTGGACATAGACTTCTTGTTTGACAGGGTTTTTCCTGCAGTTTGAAGATGCCTTCCCACTGTCATCTGGCCTCATTGGATTCTACTGAAAAAGCAGCTGTTAATCTTTTGATGATCCCTTGTATATGACTAGTTGTTTCTCTTTTTATGCTTGTAATATTTTTTTCTTGGTATCTGGCCTTTGACAATGTATTTGTTTGCTGGCGCTGCCATAACAAAATACCACTGAGTGGCTTACACAACAGAGATTTAGTTTCTCACAGTCTGGGGGCTAGACGTCCACGATCGAGATGCTGACATGTCTGGTCTCTCCTGGACCTCTCTGCTTGGCTTGAAGACAGCCGCCTTCTCCCTGTGTGCTCGCATGGCTTTCCTCTTTGCCCACACATCCCTGATGTCTCTCATGAGTCCTATACTTCTCTTTCTATAAGGTCACTAGTCAGACTGAGTTATGATACACCCTATGGCCTCATTTTAAACTAATTACTGCTTTAAAGACCCTGTTTCCAAATATAGTCACATTTTGAGATCCTGAGTGTTAGGACTTTAACACATAATTTCAGAAAGGTTGCAATTCAGAATTCAGTCCATAAGATAGTTTCACTACAATTTTTTTTGTTGTGGATCCCATTTAATTTATTTCACTTTGTGTTCATTTAGCTTCTTGGATGTGTAGATTTATGTTTCTCATAAAATTCTGGCAGTTTTCACCCATTATGTTTTAAATATTCTTTCTGCTAATACTTGAACTTGTCATTTTTTATTTTAGCCACTCTGATGTAGGTAAAATGATATTAAATCATTTTTAATTAGTAATTCTCTGAAGACTAACGAAGTTTGTCATCTTTCTCTGTTCATTATCTGTTTAGATATCTTCTGCTTTGATGGGTTTTCCAGAATTTTGACAATTTTTTATGAGTTATCTCTCTTCTGCTCACTGATTTGTAGAAATTCTTTATGTATTCTGAATATGAGCCATTTCCAAACCCAAGTGGACCCAAATGTGACTCTAAAGAGAAAATATTCCTTTCACATATAATACTCGCTGTCCCCTGTTTTCTTGAGTAATATTTACTGATTTCCCTGTATAAGGAATAATGAAATGAGACACAATCCCCCCACATTTATTTCATCTGCCCCATTGTTATGAAGTGATATCCTTACTCCTCGTTAATATCTCTGGGGTAATCAGCAAGCTTTTTATATTTTATGCACATCTTCCATCCTCATATTTTATTTTTGATATTTATTAATGTATTATGTACATGGATAGGTATATATGTATTTGCATTATATATTTTATATATATACTATATATATAATTCAGTCTGTTTTATCACCTTCATTGAGCTTTAGTTCTAAAATTAAATATAAATTAAATATATCCAATACTCAACAGCACCCTTTATGCTAAACTTCTCCTGACTTCTTGGTTGTCTATATCTCATTCTCTTGATTCCTTAGAGCCAAAAAGAAAAGGAACTATATGCAATTTATACCTGTTTCTATGTACCTGTTATAGTTGTGGGTTAGCTCTGCTAAATTTGACACTCCTGGATCATGTTTGTATTTCTTGAGTATTTAGATATGTTGCTCTATATTGTCTTCTGGTATAAAATCTTGATTTCAAGAAGTCTGACATTTACCTGGGTTTTTTTTCCTTGTGAATTGGACTTTTTGTCTTGATGCAAAATATATATATTTTTTTCTTTATATTTAAAGCCTTATGGTTTGCTGAAATATGTCTCAGTGTTGTTTTTTTCTGGCTTGATTTTTCACAGCTGCACAATATGGCAGTTCAATATATACCTAAAGTCTTATATAAGGAATATTTCTTGAATTATAGTTTTTGGGCATTGTTTTTTACTTTCACTTCTTTTTTTTCCTTTGAGAATATAATTTTTTTGTCTTCTACATCTGTCATTTTATCTCATTTTAAAATTTCTTCATTTTTAATATTTTTTATTTTTATTTTTTCACTGTACTTTCCTTGTAACCTATTCATTTTTCTTGTAATTTACTCTTCATTTATGAAATGATTTTTTTGTGTTTTTGAGTACTGTGCCTTTTCTTAATATCCTCTGTTTGTTTAGTGATTTAAATTCTGAGATTTCTCTATTTTTTAACTTTGACATTTTTCATAGATGTAATTTCTTAATGTTATCTTTTGTATATTAAACTATGATTTATCTACTGTGCACCATAATTCTATTGTATGTTTTTATTATCTGTTAGGATTTAATTCAGTCATTAATTTTTATACTTTTTCATCATTTTTCTCTTAATATCACTCTATGGAATTCATTCACCTAATGATTGCTTATTGAAAATAAGATGGTTCCCTGTACCTTTAGATAGAAATTTATGTGTAGATCAGAGGGGTGGTGCAGGGTAGCTTTTCTACCTTCACACTCAAGAATTCTCAGTGCTGTTATTATAAAAGTTGTTTCTCTATGGGGTCACCTTCACAACTCTGAGATCTGACTCTCATGAACTTTTTAACTATTGTATCAGAACCTTCTCTTTTATTTACCCTGTAATTCATATCTGGCTAAATTTAGTTTCTATTTCTGACTATTTTTCCTATGAGGGAGCTTTGCATTTATGGAAAGTATTTTTGAAGGGTTTCTGTGAGTTAGGATGGTCTATTTTTTTTCATTTATCTACTTCAGTATATTCCAGGGGTACAAACTTTTTTGGTTACATAAATTGCTTTTGTACCATTTGAGTCAAAGTTAAAGTGTGCCCGTCATCCAGATAGTGTGCATTGTACCCATTAGGTGTGAATTTGCCAATCGCCTCCTTCCCCCTCCTACCTGCTTGATTTCCAATGAATGCTATTTCCATATGTGCACATAAGTGTTGACCGATTAGTTACAATTTAATGGTGAGTACATGTGGCGTTTGTTTCTCCATTCTTGTGATACTTCACTTAGAAGAATGGGCTCTAGTTCCATCCAGGATAATATAAAAGGTATTAGTTCACCATTTTTTATGGCTGAGTAGTATTCCATGATATACATATACCACATTTTATTAATTCACTCATGTATTGATGGGCACTTGGGCTGTTTCCACATCTTTGCAATTGTGAATTGTGGTGCCATAAACATTTGAATGCAGATGTCTTTTTTATAGAATGTCTTTTTTTCCTTTGGGTAAATACCCAATAGTGGAATTTCTAGATCAAATGATAGGTCTACTTTTAGTTCTTTGAGGTATCTCCATATTACTTTCCATAAGGGTTGTACTAGTTTGCAGTCTCATCAACAATGTATGAGTGTTGCTATCTCTCCACATCCATTCCAGCATTTGTTGTTTTGGGACTTTTTGATAAAAGCCATTCTCACTGGAGTTAAGTGATATCTCATTGTGGTTTGGATTTGTATTTCCCTGATAATTAGAAATGTTGAACATTTTTTCATATGTTTATTGGCCGTTTCTGTTCATGTCTTTTGCCCACTTTTTAATGGGGTTGTTTGATGTTTTTCTTGCTGATTTGCTTGAGTTCTTTATAGATTCTCCCTATAAGCAAGCCCTTTATTGGATGTATAGTATGAAAATGTTTTCTCCCATTCTGTAGATTGTCTATTTGCTCTAATGATTGTTTCCTTGGCTGTGCTAAAGTTTTTTAATTTGATCAGGTCCCATTTATTTATTTTTGTTGTTGCTGTGATTGCCTTTGCAATCTTCTTCATAAATTCTTTGCCTAGGCTGATGTCTATAAGAGTTTTTCCAACATTTTCTTCTAGAATTCTTATAGTTTCATGTCTTAGGTTGAAGTCTGTTATCCATCATGAGTTGATTTTTGTGAGTGGTGAGAGGTGCAGAACCTGTTTCAGTCTTCTACATGTGGCTATACGATTTTCCCAGCACCATTTACTGAATAGGGATTCTTTTCCCCAGTGTATAAGCTGCAACCTTGGCATGTCTGACCTTGCATCCATGGGACCCTTGTGGCTAAGAAGCAGCCTGCATGGCTTTTTTTTTTTTTAAACTCACTCATAAATTACAGCTCATACTGGTTGCTCTCACACCTGTATCTAGTTACCGTAGACTCCTCTTTTTCCTGTGGGGACATTTGTTAGTGATTTCTGGATCTTTTTATAGCAGCAAAAGACCCATCATCTTACTTATTCTGCATGAAATCTGCATGAGTTTTGCTATTATATATGGTTTAGTACCATTTATGCATATTCTGTCTCTATAGACTTGCTTATTATGCACATTTCATGTAAATGGAATTATACATTATGTGGCCATTGTATCTGGCTTCTCTCAGCATAAGGTTTTCAGAGTTAATCCATGTTGAATTACATACCAATACTTCATTTTTTGATGAGTGAATAGTATTTCATTGTATGGCTATATCACATTTCCTTTATAATTCATCAGTTAATGGAAATTTGGGTTATTTTTATTTTTGCCTATAAAGAAAAATGCCACTATATACAAGTTTTTATGTGAACATGTTTTCAGTTTTCTTGGGTATAAGCCCTACCCTCAAAAATGTGTAATTTCTGGATGACAGAGTAACTCTGGTTTAGTTTACCATTCTACATTCTCACCAGAAATTCTATGAGGGGTCCAGTTTCTTCACATCATTGCCAACAGTAGCCATTTTGTTTTACTAAGTATAGCTATCCTAGTGGGAGTGAAGTGCAACCTCATTGTGGTTTTGATTTGCATTTTCCTAATGACTAATGAAGTTGAGCATCTTTTTATGTATTCATTGGCCATTTTCATAAATAATTATTAATTAATTTATAAGCATATAATCATATTCCTTTCAACTAATTTCAATAGTATACAAAATTTGCCCCTACATAGCTTCTTTCCCTTTATGCTGTTTTTGTAATGAATTACAATTACTGTGTGCCATCAACATAGATCAATAATTATTATGTTGTGTATTTATCTTTTAAATCATTTGATTTAAAAATAACAAATACATTAATATTGTCTTTCATATTTATCTATGTAGTTACCTTTATTGGGGCTCTTCAGTTTTTAATGTGAATTTAAAATACTGTCTTGTATCCTTTCATTTGAGCCTCAAAGATTCCCTTTACTATTTCCCTTAAAGAAGACCTGCTATTCCACTTTTAATTCCAAAATTTCTGTTGCATAATTTCTATCTCTATTGACACTCTATTTGTTAAGACATTATTCTCATACTTTCCCTTAGTTCTTTAGACATGGTTTCCTTTAGCTCTTTGAACATATTTGAAATAGCTGATTTAAAGGCATTGTCTAGTAACAACAATGTCTAGGCTTCCTCAGAAACCATTTCAATTCCTTGCTTTTTTCTTTGTTCTGGGTCATGCTTTCTTTTTGTTTTCCTTTTTTTTTTTAGTTTATATTCATGTATTAAATCAATAAATATTTGTTGACTTCTTATAGGTATTGAGGATTCAGTAGTAAAATAAAGTCTAGACTCTCATAGGCATTATATTCTAGTAGGGCAAGAACAATAATACATAGAGTATATAACAATGTCAGGTGACAATGATAAGAGCTATGAATTACAATGCAGTGGGCTATAAGAAACTTTGAGAATGGAGGGGTGGCTCCTTTTTTATATGGCATGATGAGGACAGACTTCTGACAAGGCAACATTTGATTAATTTGTTTCCATAATCAACTTTGGTGACCCATTCAGATTCAGTCCAATGTCACATACCTTTTAAGGCAATGCATGCACTTTAGGACCCCTTCTAGGTTCTGTGTAACAAGTTATTGGCCTGAGACACTAAAACTAAGTAGCCTCTGTCTTCAAAAATTCATTTTTTTTTTCATTCTGAAGGAAAAAAACCATAGTGGGAAATTTTCAATAAAGATTAAAATAAAAAATCATTTCAGTTAATCAGAAAATTAGGATTACACCCCATGTTGTCTTGCTTTTCTGTAAAGAGGTCTTGTATCTGTGACTGATCCTTTCATTGGGAAGATGGAAATGTCTTCCAGCTTGAGGTCAACCATGTCCAGTGACATGCACGCTTCTTCCTCCTGGTATTTCAGATATGGGGGGAGGCCAGTATGTGGAATCAGAGAGTCATAAGCTTGCCTGATTTCATAAAAATCAACTATTATTGTTCATAAAAATAACATCATAACTTCTGATGAAAACCACATATTGCTCATTTGTCACCAATTTTGTGCAGAAGTGATTTCTGTTTCAGAGTATTTGATAGTTTCAGTGTCTTCTGATTATAATCACTACCATTTATTGGGTCACTCTTATGAGCAAGACATGTTGCATGTTCTGTTTCTAATTCTGATGTCTATGAGGTAGAGATGATTTTGATTCTCCCTCATGTAATATATCCTGCAGGATAAAGATCTGGGTGATACGATTTTGCAGTTCATGGTTCCAGCTACAGTACGTGGCTTCTCATGGAAAGGTTCCTTAGGACAGCTCCTGGCCAAGAATATTGGGCTACAGATCCTGGCTGATGCATGTATCTTTGGTGGGAAGATTGAGTCTGATTGATGTTCAGTTTAAGAAATCTGTAAATTCTTTTGAATTCTGTACCACAAAGTATTTTAAGTTTATGGCAGACTTTGTTGGAAAAATGGCAGTCTTCTGAAAAAAGCAATACTCTTCGGCTTACTAACTTTAATTTCCTAACAAAGCAATTGACTTGACATCATAGATACCAGATGTCTTTCTTCTTCCCAATCTAATCATCCCTGGAGAGTTGTTTACTTTGACTCTATCATCTATTCTGTTCAGATTCCCCACTTATCTGTGAACAATGAACAATGTAACCAAAACTATTTTTAAGCAATTTCTGTGTAGTGGTCAACATGTAACATTTCCTCTGTTACCTCGAGCCCTTGGGTTCCTGGCCCTATATGGATCCTATATGTATAGCACAGAGTAATGCTTTCAGGATGGAAAAACAAGCACCACATGTACTCGCCATCAAATTGGTGCTAACTGATCAACATTAAGGTGCTCACATGGTAGTAATACTCTTGGGGTCACGTGGGGGGTGGTGGGGGCAAACCCACAGCTAATGGAAGTGGAGCACACTATATGGGGGAAGGACACACTTACAGCCCTGGCTTGAGCAAGGCAAATGCATTACATGTAACCAAAATGTTTGTACCCCCATAATATCTTGAATTAAAAATTAATGAATAAATAAATAAAGACTTGTATAAAGAAAAGATGAAATAGCTATTTCATTGTCATGGACTTCAAGTAATTTTAGTCAAACCTGTAAAATTATATTTAATCACTTGAGTCACTGGGTTTGTTTAAATTAGCAAATTCTAATATCTAGATAGATATTATCTGTAATAAGTTCCTATTAGTAGCATAGAACAAGAATCAGCACAATATATCTGCCTCATGTTTTTATAAATACAGTTTTATTGGAACACAGCAATGACCATTTGCTTAAATATTGGCTATGGCTGCTTATACACTACAACAGCAAAGTTGATCAGTTACATGGTCTTCAAAGCCTAATATATTTGCCGTCTGACCACTTACAGAAAAACTTTGCTGATCCTGATAGACCCTAATTTTTATTTATTATTAAAATCAGTTGTGTTCAATAGGATATTAACTATGTAAAATTTGTGGAGAGGAAAATAAGACTGAGAAGTACACCAAAACATTGGCAATGGAGAATTCCTCAGGAAGTTACCACATTTATGGTCAGGCTGGGAGAGTGAGAATAGCTTCTCGTGTTTCAAGTCCTTGTATTGTTTATTAGCTATATCATTTACTTATTCCTTATTAGTGAAAGTATGTGGTACAAACACTTAGGCACTTTCTCATCAGATGGGTTCATAATCTCCTTTGTTCCTTGATAAAGGGTATACAGCTAACAAAAAAGAACTCAAAGGAATTTCTAAAAATGTCTGTGGTTGTCAAAAAGTTAAAAAGCATACTTTCTGAATCAAATGGTAGGTCTAAATGTATCTCTTTAAGGTATCTCCATCCTATTACTGAGCATCTACCCAAAAGAACAAAAGACATTCTATAAAAAAGACATCTTCACTCGAATGTTTATAGCAGCACAGTTCATAATTGCAAAGATGTGGAAACAACCCAAGTGCCCATCAATCCATGAGTGGATTAATAAAATGTGATATATGTATACCATGGAGTACTACTCACCTATAAGAAACAATGGTGATATAGCACCTCTTGTATTTTCCTGGATAGAGCTGGAACCCATTCTACTAAGTGAAGTATCCCAAGAATGGAAAAATAAGCACCACATGTACTCACCATCAAATTGGTTTCACTGATCAACACCTAAGTGCACATATAGGAATAACAATAATTGGGTGTCAGGCAGATGGGAGGGGGGAGGAGGGGATGGATGTATACATACATAATGAGTGTGATGCGCACCATCTGGGGGATAGACATGCTTGAAGCTCTGACTAGGGGGGAAGGGGGGCAAGGGCAATATACGTAAACCAAACTTTTGTACCCCCATAATATGCTGAAATTTAAAAAAACATATATCTTTTTCTCATATTTTTTTCATGTTGAATACTGGACATTTTAACGTGGCAATTCTAGAAATAAAATCCTCCTCTCTTCACCGGGTTTGTTGTTGATCCCACTTATTATACTTGTGGTTTGTCTGTTTAGTGATTTTTCTGAACTAATTTTGTAAAGATTGTATTTTTTTTTCAAGTGTGGCCACTGGAGTCTTTACTTGGTTAACTTAGTAGTCAGCTAATAATTGGACAGAGATCTCATTAAATGCATGAAACCAATAAACCTTCCAGTTTTTGCCTAGGGATTCTGTGTGTATGTTCAACACTCAACTCAGCAATTTGTAGCTCTACCTTAGCCTTCACTTCCTGCTTGTTCAGAGTTTCCAGTCCTGCCAGAAGCAGGAGGTTGCAGCATGCATAGATCTTTCCCAAGCTTTTATGTAACCCTAGCCATGCCTATGACCTAATAGAGTCTCAGGAATATGTTAGCTTTTCAAAACCTCTGTGCATGCTCCATCCCTCAGATTTTCCATTTTTGATTAGTCTATTGCTTTCCTCAACTCTTATTCATCACCTCTGGCAGTCACCAAGTGAAAACATTACCGGTGATTTTCTCTAACAAAAGTGCTCCCTAAGAAGATGGCTGTTCATGCTAGGTGAGCTCTGGGTCACCTTTGTAAGAAAGTTCTTTGTGGAAACTACAAAACAGGTCAAATAATGAGATTTCTTTATGGATGAAGTTTTGAAACAGTTATCACACCATTCTGCTCCCTCCAGTATTTGTGAACCCACCTCAGGAATGTGGGCTGTTATTTTTCAAGGATACCACTAGGATGGAGAGCAAGAAAATGCCACAAAGCTTCCTTTCTGTTCTTATTGAGATTCAGCTGTCTTGGATTTATAAACACTCCAGGAAGCTGCAGGTAAATTTCTGGAGTTCTGTATAAGTTGATTTTTGCCATTTTAGAAATTTCTTTCAGGCACTGTAAATTCCTTTTTTTTATGTCAGCATATTACAGGGGTACAAATGTTTAGGTTACATATATTGCTTTTTCCCCACCCGAGTCAGAGCTTCAAGCATGTCCATCCCCCAGACGGTGCACACTGCACCCATTAGGTGCATATATACCCATCCTCTCCTCTCCCCTCCCACCTGCAGGACACCCAACGAATGTTACTTCCATACATGCACTTATGTGTTGATCAATTAATACCAATTTGATTGTGAGTACATGTGGTGCTTGTTTTTCCATTCTTGTGATACTTCACTTAGCACAACGGGCTCCAGCTCTATCCAGGAAAATACAAAAGGTGCTAGATCACCATTGTTTTTTGTGGCTGAGTAGAACTCCATGGTATACATATACCACATTTTATTAATCCACTCATGTATTGATGGGCACTTGGGTTGTTTCCACATCTTTGCAATTGTGAATGGTGCTGCTATAAACATTCGAGTGCAAGTGTCTTTTTTTATAGAATGTCTTTTATAGGATGTCTTGTCTTTCAGGTAGATACCCAGTAATGGGATTGCTGGATCAAATGGTAGTTCTACCTGTAGCTCTTTGAGGTATCTCCATTTTACTTTCCACAGAGGTTGTACTACTTAGCAGTCCCACCAGCAGTGTATGAGTGTTCCTATCTCTCTGCACTCATACCAACATTTGTTGTTTTGGGACTTTTTGATAAAGGTCATTCTCACTGGAGATAAGTGATATCTCATTGTGTTTTTTATTTGCATTTTCCTGATGATTAGAGATGTAGAGCATTTTATCATATGTTTCTTGGCCATTAGAATGTCTTCTTTGGAAAAATTTCTGTTCATGTCTTTTGTCAACTTTTAGTGTGGTGGTTTGATTTTTTTCTTGCTGATTTTCCTGAGTTCTGTATAGATTCTAGTTATCAACCCTTTATCGGATGTGTAGCATGAAAATATTTTGTCCCCTTCTGTACGTTATCTGTTTGCTCTCGTGATAGTTTCCTTGGCTGTGCAGAAGCTTCTTAATTTGATATCATTTTTCACAGATCTAGAAAAAATAATTCTACACTTCATATGGAACCAGAGAAGATTCTGTATAGCGAAAGCAATCTTAAGCAAAAAGAAAAAATTAGGAAGCATCGATTTACCAGACTTCAAGCTATACTACAAGGCTATAGTAACCAAAACAGCATGGTACTGGCACAAGAACAGAGACATAGACCTTTGGAACAGGACTGAGAACCCAGATATAAAACCATTCTCATATAGCCATCCAATCTTTGACAAAGCAGACAAAAACATACACTGGGGAAAATAATCCTTTTTCAACAAATAATGCTGGGAAAATTGGATAGCCACATGTAGAAGACTGAAATGGAATCCACACCTCTCACCTCTCACAAAAATCAACTCACAGTGGATAACAGACTTCAACCTAAGGCATGAAACTATAAGAATTCTAGAAGGAAATGTTGGAAAATTTCTTATAGACATTGGCCTAGGAAAAGAATTTATGTGAATTATTTTTTTCTTAATTTTTTTTCATTTCAAAATATTAAGGGGGTACAAATGTTTTTGTTACATGGATAGCTTTTATAATGTTTTAGTCAGGGCTGTTAAGTGTGCCCATCACCTGAATAGTGTACATTGTACCTGTTACATAGGTTTGTACTCCTCCCCTTCTACAACCCTCTTTTTTCTGTGCACATGTGTGCCCATCAGTTAGTTCCAAATTATTAGATAGTGCATGTGGAATTTATTTTTCCATTCTTGAGATATTTTCTTAGGATAATCATTTCCAGTTCCATCCATACACACACCATATTTTGTTAATCCACTCATGAACTGATGCACACTTCAGTTCATTCCATATATTTGCAATTGTGAATTGTGCTGCAATAAACATTCAAAATGAAAGTGTCTGCTTGATAAAATGACTTATTTTCCTTTGGGTAAATACCCAGTACTAGGATTACTTTATCAAATGGTAGGTTTACTTTTAGTTCTTTGAGGAATCTCCATACTGTTTTCCATAGAGGTTGTACTAATTTGCAGTCCCACCAACAGTGTATAAACATTCCTTTCTCTCTGCTTCCAGGGCAGCATCTATTGTTTTTGGACTTTTTAATAAAAGTCATTCTAATAGGTAAGCTGATATCTCATTCTGGTTTTAATTTGCATTTCTCTGATAATTAGTGTTGTTAAACAGTTTCTGATATGTTTCTTGGCCATTTGTCTATCTTCTTTTGAAAAGTTTCTGTTCATCTCTTTTGCCCACTTTTTAATGGTGTTGTTTGGTTTGTTTTTACTGAGTTGTTTGAGTTCTTTGTAGATTCTGGATATTAGCCCTCTATTGGATATACAGTTTGCAAATATTTTCTCCCATTCTGTAGGTTGTCTATTTGCTCTGTAGATTATTTCCTTAGCTGTGCAGAAGCTTTTCGATTTAATCAGCTCCTATTTATTTATTTCTGTTGTTGCTGTAATTGCCTTTGGTGTCTTAGTCATAAATTCTTTGCCTAGGCTGATATTTAGAAGAATTTTTCCTACATTTTCTTCTAGAATTCTTATGGTTTCATGCCTTACATTTGAGTCTTTTATCCATCTTGAATTAATATTTGTGAATGGTGAGAGATAGGGGTCTTGTTTCATTCTTCTCCATGTGGCTATCTTATTTTTCTAGCACCACTTATTGAATAAGGCTTCTTTTCCCCAGTGTATGTTGTTGTCTGATTTTTCAAAGATCAGTTGGTTGTAGGTAGATGGTTTTATGTCTGTTTCTCTGTGCTGTTTTATTCATCTACATCTCAATTTTTATACCAATATCATGCTGTTTGGGTTACTATAGCCTTGTAGTATGGTTAGTACATGTTTTTGCTAAAATCATTATGTTTGTTTGGAAAAAAGATTTCAAAATATTTTTTAAAAATACGTTGTTATCTTGACCTTGCTCAAAATGGAAATTTACTTTATCTTTACTTTTTGAAGGTATTTTTCCTCAGCCTTCTAGAATTTTATTTGAATTAAACACTTTGAAGATGTCATTCCACTGTCTTTTGGATTCTCTTATTTTTGTTGAGATGTCAACTGGCAGTCTAATTGTTAATCTTTTGAAGATATTAATAACCTACACTCCCTAGTAGATTTTAAGATTTTCCTTTTTATTTTGATTTTTAGTACCTTAATATTCTTTTTATTTGTTCTTCTTGGGATGTATTGCACTTTGAATTTTTGGTTTGCTACATTTTGTTTGTTTTGAAAATATTCTCAGCCATAGTCTTCAAATTTTGTGTCTTCTCCATTCCTATTTGCCTCTCCTAGTGTACTTTACATTTATACCTCCACGGTGTATCTCCTGGGATCTCACCCTCTCTTTCATATTTTCCATATATTTTTAATAATCATTTTTCTTTACTTTTTATATTTTATTATGACCTACATTTCAGTTAAGAAAGTCCTACTTCGGCTTAAAATGTAGAAAAATGCAAGATAATGTTTCCCAAATAACATGATAAAACTGGGTAATCTACAAAATTATAGGACAGCTAAATACACAAGACAACCAAGTGAACTGAGTTCCAAAAGAATGAAAAGCTCCTCCAAGAATAGACAGGACATATAAACTTTTTCATTTTTGGCAAAGCAAAATGCATTTTTGGCAAAGTAGAAAAAGGTGGCACCTACAAAAATGGATAAGAAAAAAACAGCTAAAAATCTTTACTCATTTTTTAAAGATCAACTATTCATTAACATATCAGTTGAAATTATTAGGATCTCAGACACAAAGTAAGCTTTCAATCACTTGCAAGCTCTTTTTATTGAATGTCTACCAGGCTCACAGAAAAGACCAGGGGCTGTGCAGCAGACCATAGCAAACCCCACTTAGTGGACAGGTACAAAGGCCTTGGCCACTGCTGGGAGGTGGGCATGGAACACTGACTGCTCCCCAACCACTTCCCATGCAAAGTAAAAACTTAAATTACTGGGGGAGGAACAGAAAGAACACTCTCCTGCCCCTGGGGCCTAGGCAAAGAGCTATTCTTTGTGGTATAAAAGTATAAATGAAAGACTTCTGTCCTCAGGGAAGGACAAGAAAAACTCAGGCAAACTGCTGCAAACCAAGGACATCTTAAAATCAGATTAAGAAAAAGAAACATGTAGAAAGGAACATAAATGAGAATTACATTATTATTACCGTCAGTGGACATTGCTAGATCTCTTGGAACAAGTTGCTGAAATTTCATAGCTAGCAGATTGGTATGACCAATTTTTCTTTTATTGTGAAAGGGTGCCTAAGACTCATGGAATGGACATTCATCTATCAAAAGTTTCCAGGCAACTTGCAAGGGATGCTATTTAATTCTTAAGGATATATAATTCAATTATGTTTCAGCACTATAAAGAGCCTAAGAGACCAGTCCCAGAAAAGAGAGATAATTGGAACTGATTTTTCTCTTGCTCCTAGCAGACCATTAGGAATAATTTTATCATGCCGTATGCCTCTCCTTAGGCTGTCATAACAAGAAGCCCAAGGCACTCTTCCTGCAGACTCTTGTTGAGTTTTCTCCTTTACTTGATCCTACCCAGTCTCTCCACATGCCCTCATCACCCAAGCTCTTCTACTCTGCCCATGGATTACAAACCCTCGTTAGCCAAATCCTCTACATGGTAAACCTCTCCTCTGAAAATTCCCTTCACTCTCTTGTTCTAAGCAAAACCTAGCTTTCCCCTGAAGACATTTATTTCTCTATTGCCCTATGAGGAATAGGCTGGGGTTTCCCCCTTCTCACACCCCATCTAATGCCCACTCAGTATCAAGGTGTGGTCGACCGTCCTTGTTCCACACCACTGTTTCCGGAGCATGGTCTTGATTCTCTCAGAACCTTCTGGGGCCCTTGGAAGAAAGTTCTACCAGTGCTGTGTCCTGTTTCATTTCCTCTGCTTGCTGCCTCCCCATCTTCACGGCTCCTCCCTGAGGCCACTCAGGGACAACTTTAGTGTCTGCCTTTTGCTTTCCTCTGAAAGCTAATCCGTCCAAAACTCTGTCCTTCCAGTGTATCCACAACCTGACTGCTTCTCCATTGCCAGCCTGGTCTAAGCCACCCTCACCTTTTTCATCCTGACAAACAAAGTAGCCCCTCCTTGGCATCCGTGAATCACTCTTGCCCATGTATGGTCTTTCTGTCCAAGCAGCCAGAACAAGTCTTTTAAACTGTAAGCATATCATGTGAATGGTCCTCATGACCACTCAGGATAAGGCATCCAATCCTGACCGTGGTCCACAAACCCACGTTGATCCCATGCCTACGTACTGCCAGGGCTCATCAGTGACTAGCTATGCTGGCCGCGCAGTTCTGCAAACATGCAAGCACTTCTGTCTCCGAGCCTTTACGTTTGCTGTTTTCTCCCCGAGTGATTGTCCTCCAGATAAACACATAGCTTGCTCCCACCTCCATCCACGCTCTGCTCATGTGTCACCTGATCAGAGGCCTCCACTGGCCACATTGCCTAAAACAACCTGCCTCATTCTCACTTTTATCTATCCTTAACTTGCTTCATAGAACCTGCAATTCATTACATTTCTATTTGTTAATATTTACGTACTTCCAATAGTTGGTGAGTGCTCATTTGTAATAAAGCCCTTATTTTACAACAGTGGAAAGGTTCCAGAAAGATTGTAAAGGGAGTACAGAGAGTTCCATACACATACTCCACACCCAGTTTCCCATTTTATTAACATCTTGCCTTAGTATGGTACATTTATTAACAGTAATGAGCCAGTATTGATACATCATCATTAAATAAAACCCTCCTTTACCCAGATTTCCTTAGTTTTTCTTTCTCTGTCCCAGGGTCCTATCAAAGAATGACATAATGTTTTGACACCACGTCTCCATAGGCAGCCCTGGTGTACCAGAGTTTCTGGCTCCTCTTGGTCTTTACAACCCTGGCAATTGGGAGGGTACTGGTCACTGGCGAAGTCCTTTGTGGAATGTCCCTCAACTGGGATTTGTCAGATGTTTTTTTCATGATTATGCTGGGGTTCTGGGTGCTGGGGAGGACCACAGAGGTGAAATGACATTTCATCATATCACATGATGGGAGCACACTATCAATAGGACTTATTTCTGTTGATGTAAACCTTGGTTATTTTTATTTCTGAGTTTGTTCGTTGCCTGTTTTCTCCCTTCCACAGACCCCCCGTGACCCACAATAGGGTGGGAGGTCCAAGACAGAAGGATCTTCCTTTTATTCACACTCACAGCCCCACATATAGAATGGTGCCCACCATGTGAGTATTAGGTGCTCTTGGTTAAATTAAAAAAAAAAAAATGGGAAAAACAAAATTGTGAGTTTTACCAAATAGAAAATATACATAAACCTTTAGAATTCTCCCATATTCCTCCAAACTAATGACAGGTACCAAAGGTGCCCAGAAGCCACCCCCACATCACCGAAACTTGAACCGTTGCGTGTGAAGCACTTGAGGCTGAGACTGGGAGGGGACACTGAGGCTGACAGGCATGCGACTGCCTGTCAGAACAGAACATGCGTGCATTTGAGGTGGCATTAAGCCCTTCCTTCTTACTTGACATGTATTTGTTGTTCATTAAAAGCTGTTTTTATTTTATCAGTGATGCAATAAATAATTAATAGCATTTGAATTAAAGAATTTAAGGTTTTTTTTTTCAAGTAAAAGTGACCTTAAAAATTTTAGCACAATTAAGCCTAAATAAACATCAAAAATGCCTACTCTACACAGACTCTTTCCTAAAATAGGAAAGCAGAGGTTTATGTCCCCCAAATTCCATTGATGTAACAGATTCTGTTGTGTTAATGTGGAGGTTTAGTTCCAAATTATTAGTAATATGTAATGCTAATATGCATGGTGCCTTCTGTAGTGATCAGCTCTCACTTGCTGCCACCTTGACTCTTAGGAATGGCCTTGTGCATGTTGCCATATCCCCCAGTGCCGACAATCTGCAAGATTCAGAAAATTCTATTTTCAGCCTCCCAGGAAGCAGATGTGATTTAGGGTCTGCCTATTTTTTAAACCCATGTGGGGCTTCTGTCTTGGGGACAGAGGGATGCACTGGACGTCCATGGCTCCAGAGGCGATGCTCTACGAGGTCTTACACTGGACCAAGTGTCCAGCTATGGCAGAGGCAGCAGCTCTTGTGGAGGCCTGTTTTATTGCATGGTGTGGGACGTTTGTGGCTCCTAGAGGCTCAGTGTCTGTTTCTTCAATCTTCCCAAGAACTGAATGTGCTTATCTCTTAATAACTCACTTGTGTTTTAATTTGCTGACGTGGATTATGTTGTCTGCAGCCAGGACCCAATCAACATCTCATTTGAGAATTCCTTCTTAACATTTGCATGGAGGTTCACAAAGCCATTAAAATCAGTCATTTACTATTACCCTAACTCTTGCTGGTTTTGTTATTTAACATTATTTATTTCATGCTAGTGATTCTTACACTTCAGTATGCCATGTGCACAAGTCCTTGTGGAATATTCTTTTTACATCTGCTTCAAATTAACTTGTTCTTTTATTTAGACTCATCCTATAAAATAATGGCTTGGAATTTTTTTTTGAATTCATGGAAAAATGCATCGCTATGAAAATAAAAACATTCATCTCTACACAATTAAAAATTCTATTTGCCAGTAATAAGAGCTCCCCATCTGGGGAACCTGTTTCCTAAAACCCCTTTTCCATCATGAACTATTCCATGTCGGCTCCCATGTGGTGGTGGGAGTTCCTTGAGCATTCGCTACCTCCATCCAGACAGAG
The DNA here is from genome assembly GCA_028533085.1 of Varecia variegata. Classification (NCBI taxonomy): domain Eukaryota; kingdom Metazoa; phylum Chordata; class Mammalia; order Primates; family Lemuridae; genus Varecia; species Varecia variegata. The sequence goes on from CM052439.1 coordinate 90,540,854, forward strand.
TTGATAGGTGTTAGGAAGTTTTTCTGAGATTTTGCATCTCAGGAAACATCTTTTTTTTTTTTTTTTTTTTTTTTTTTTACATATAATGAATAGTCAAGAGTTCTATGGCCTTGATCATTTTCATTCAGAATACTATAAATATTGCTTCATATTTTTGTAAATTTTCAGTGTTTTAGTTGAGGAATTCATTATCTCCATTTGATGGTTTTTTAAAAAATAAATTTTCATTCTGTTCTAGAATTCTACATACACATATATTAGGACTCTTGGGAGCCTGGTCTTTAACATTCATATTTTTCCTCTGTTCATTTCTTTCATCCGAGCAGGAGAATCCCTTGACCTAATTCAATAACTTGGTTTTCTGGAGTCTCCGGTGTGCTGTTTACTTCAGTAACCATGCCTTTTTGTACGTCTCATGACCTGGTCTGAGATGCCGCCTCGTGCGCTCTGCTTTCTGTTGCTGTTTCTCTGTGCCCCGCTGGCCTTGCCTCCCGCAAAATCAGGCACTGCAGTTTGGGCTGTTATGCTGCAGTAGTTTGATCTTGTCTTTTTCCTCCTCCCCATAGTATCTTCGTTTGACGGGAATCCACTTGCTCTAAACCTTCATGCTGGATCTTTCTGTGGCCCGTAAGTGTGACGATTGGGTTTTCATGCTCATGTGTGAAGTGTGCCTCCCTCAGACCTTTTTAGGACGTCAGCGCATTACCCATTTCATGCGAAAAAGAGAATGTTCTCTGGCACTGGAGCCTCCCTGAGTTCTGTGATCTTGCTCTTTGCAAACAGCCACACAGGGACATCTGGTTCATTCCTACCGAGAGTGGAGATGAGTTCTGCCAGAGATTTTATAGGTAAAGTGTTCAATTTTTCACTGTGAGATAAATTTTTTCCTTTTACGTTAGTTATTTCAGTGGAAAATAACTTGAGGAATTGGTAGGATTGGTAAAGGACAGTACTTAAACATTCTCCTGTAGGAGACAGTCTTGATCCTGGTGGATCTTAGGTTTATTTGTTTTAAATATCACCATAGAGGTAAGTGTGCATTGACCCACCTCCAACATCGTGGCAACAGTAAAATCAAAAACAAAAGGGCAGTTTTGAGTGTTGTTGCTCGTGAGGGGAGAGTGCGAACAAGGCCTGAGTCGCGGGCGTGTCTGTGTGAGTGGCTTAAATGCAGAGACTGCACCTCCGTTGTCATTCTCTGTGAGGTGGCACCTGCAGAGCCTGGGTGTCCTCCGAGCCTTATGGCCTAGCAGGACCCAGGACTGACGTGCACTGTGCCATGCAGCCTTAGGGTGTGGCCGCGCTGGCTGCACTCAGTGCAGACTGTCTTCTCTGGGGATGAGAGGACACGCACGGCTCTGAGGAGGAAAGGCGTTCACAGGCTGCCCTGGCCTGGAAGCACAGCACCGCCCCGCTGTGTGCTGCTGCGTGTTCCCGACCAGCCCTCATCTGCCAAGTGGGATGATGAGACCTCCGCCTCTGGTCGCTGTGAAGATGGCATTTGTAAAGCACTCGGAACTTACCCCGTAAAAGTTAGCCATCTAACTATAATCGCTCTGGATGGAGCCCCTGAAAAATCACCGAGGGTGCCGTAAGTTTGTTCGTTCACATAGTAGCCTTCCTCAGACGCTTGCCCTGTGCTAGTGGAAGGGAAAACAGGGATGAAAAAGATGTAGCCCGTGTCTTCAGTCCAAGGGATGAGACAGATGAGACGAAAACACACCTGGCCAGGGGAACGCGAAGGGTTCTGTGATTAGGTAGCCAGTGCCAGAGACGAAGTGACAGTTGATTAAAGTCCCCCTTCCGTGGACAGCGCGGCTTACGGTCCTCGGCCACCGGGAGGGCGGCACCTCCCCCGCAGCCGTGCTTCCCAGGCCGGGTCTGGGCTGGGATTCGCCTCAGGGTTAGGCCTGGCAGCAGATTACAGTGCAAACCTCGGCCGCCCTCTGTGCCCGAATCTGACTGCGAGCCAGGCGTGGGATCGCGGCTGCTGAAACGGACATCCCTGTCCTGCCCACTCCGCGAGCCGGAGAAGCTGGCTGCCGCCGACGGACAGGCCCCTGGGGAGTTCGCTGCGTCCCCTCGGCCAGCTCAGCCGCACGCCTAGCACAGAAGAATGGAGGAGCTGTTGGCATCACGCGTGTTTCCTGATACCTGCAAAGGCATCCACCGGACTCGGCCCTAAGGAGAACGGGGGATTTGACTGCTGCAGAGATGCTGGCTCGGCATCCTGCCGGCGCGTGCCAATGGCCGCGGGGCCACATTTCACACCTCCCTGCTCTGTCTTACAGCTGTGCTCAATGAACGGCTTTCACATCCTTCTTTAGTGAGGGACTTCGCAAACTACAAAGCGAAAACAAATTGTCAAAATAAAAATGAAGCTTAAATTCAATCCCAAACATCAATGAAACATTTAAACATCAATGGAACATGCTCAATGTTGGAGAAAACGAGGCCAATCAGGTCATGCCCTTTCCCTCGGGAATCCTAGTCTGGGGGTGGTGTCGTGAAAGAAAACAAAACAGCACTCTGTGGTAGAAGTCCAAGTTCACCCAAGGGGCCTCGCACCAGCCCTGGGGAGTATGTCAAGGCAGCTTCCGGCAGGGGCTGGGACTGAGCCGGTTCTGAAGAACGAGTGGCAGCTGGCCCAGCAAGGGGAGACAGGGTGAGGGCGCGGCTAGGGCAGGAGGCGGGCCTTCTAGCGACCTGCAGGAACAGAAAGGGCTGCATCACGCCGGCACCTGCTACGACCTCTAGTGTGCTGCGGATGGAGCCGGCTGGCAGGGAGGCGCTTGAGGGGGCCCTGCACTGCGAGCAGAGCAGGTGCAAGGCAAGTGCGGACCCTGGGATGGGGCGGGGGTCTGGACACGGCAGATACTCTGTCTCCGGCTCTGAGAGTCTCACTCCTCTCACCCGCTGACCTGCTCTGGCAGCGTCAAGGTGTTCCTTCCAGTGGAGTTGAAAGTCACACATGCCCAGATAGGCTTAGCTGAAAGAGTGATTCATTCAGCTGGCTCCACCCTAGGATGTGCAGCCCCTCTGGTCTGGGCAGGAAACCTCCAAGGGGACCAGCCATACTCCGAGATGCAATTCCACTCAGAGAGTAGGGCCAAACCCACAGCAAGTGTTCCCTTGCTAAGCACTGTTCTCATCTGGCAGGGACCATCATGGGTGGCTAGACCAGAAGAAAAGTGAGTGTTTGGATTCTCACGTCTCTGGCAAAACAGGATTATCACAAACCCTGTGTTAGCATCAGGGCCACACCAAGGGTGGGCGGTGGGAGTCGCCAACCCAGGGGTAGGCAACAGGGGATGCATTGTCCTTAGAGGACATTAAAACAGTAACAAAACTCACTAAAAGTTGATCTGTTTTTTTATGACCACTATTCTGTAGAATGTCAGCAATAACATGCTTTTCTCACAAAAAAAATCTTACCTTGGTCTGAGTTCTAAACAATAGCCATGGTTACTCTTGAGTTTTAGTAGTATAAATGTAAGCCTCAAATTAGCACATTTTTCACTACATACTCTTCAATAAATATTATGCTGTACGTGGAAGAGGATTCAAAGAGCTCCGTGTTGTACAGTGTGCCCCATCTCACACCAGCTCCGTGCATTTCAATACTAAGTTGGGCGTCGTTCAGCCTCTCCTCAGCCCTGTGGTGTTTCGTGTTCTTGTGTTCAAACAGTGCACTCAGAATGAGCAGTGGTAGCAGTGATTGCAAAGACAAACACACAAAACCAGAGTTCTTTCAACACCGTGATTGCATGTGACCACGTGGAATTTCCATTTGTGTTGAAAATTTAAAACAATGAAGCAGTAGAGAGCACAAGACATAATATCTTTTGTTTGATAAGTTCAAACTTTATTTCACATGTAAAACAATTTATTGAATTTAATATATTTAACATTGAATGTTTTTCTTTTTAATTTGTTAATTGTCTTAAAACTAAAGTATGACTCAAGAAAATATTACTGGTTATTGCATAATCATTGATGAGAATAACTTTGTTGAATAGAGGAAGGAAAGAAGTGGTCCGGGGCACGTGTTCACGTCGCTGGGTGTGTCCCTGCACACTCGCCGTGGACAACCAGGCGTTAATCTTTGCAACAGCAGTGCACGGCCATTAGGCCCCAAGAGAGCTGGGTTTCAGCCCCGCCCTACCACACAACTGTGTAGCCTCAGGAGCCTCACTGAAGCTCTCAGGCCAGGTTCCTTTGTCGGCAAAGTAAAGCCCTGGGAGAAAAGGACATTTCAGAATTGAGATCAAATGTTGATTCTGAAACATAGGGTGCAGTCATGACCCCTGAGGCACTTGCAATATAGGCAGAAAGATGAGACATGCACACTCATAAAAAGTTAAATAGCTATAGAAGAGACCAGTGCAAAATAAGTCACAAAGGAGAAAATGATAGATGTCGAGTAAATGGAGCCAGAGACTCCTGCCCTTAGTCTGGTCCTGGAGGGACCACACGCCTGAGGCAGCTGGGCAGCTTCTGGAGGCGCTTCGCTCAGTCATGTTTAATTTGTAACTCCAGGGCCATTTCCCTATAGTTTAAAACTGTATCCTTGCAATCTCTTTGAGCTGGAGCCTTTTGCAATGCAGGGAAGGACGGTTCTGCTGTCTCTGGGAGTGGCTCCTGCCTGGGCTCTCAGACACCAGCGCACAGTCCCCACGGGACAGAACTGTGCTGACGCGTCCCCAGGAGCGCGGGGCGGGAAGCGCTGGCTGTTCAGGGTTTCCCACCGCCGGTTCCAGCTGGGAAGCGCAGCCGCGCTGGAGACAAGGGCGTGGCTTCCTCGCTGAGGCAGGCGAGGTGGAACACGTCCCCAGGCTCACAGGGCGCAGCAGGAGCAGCTAGCCAGCATTTGGCAGCCCAGACATCTCTGGGAACGGACAAGCGAGAGCGTGGGTCCTGGACTTGCCTTGGGGTTCACAGCAGAAAGCTGATTTAATTTTTTTCTCCTACATCCCAGAAACCAGCTCTCCTGTAGCAGGTTAGGGTGCAGCCAGCTGCGGCCGGCCGGGCGTGGCTCTCCTGCTGCGGTTCCTCCGTTCTATTGATTAGGCTGCTTCCTGCATTCTTGCTCCTCCAGATTGCGCGTCCCCCCGAGGAAAAAGGGACACCGGGCTGCCCCACACCGAGGCAGGTCAGCGTTATCTGAAATGCAATTAAATGTTCAGTAAGGCGAACAATCAATTTTTATAATCTACACGAAAACCCCTTCCTAGTGGACCGTGGGCAGCGCTGCGGAGAGAGAGCCCCGGGGCGTCCGCAGAAGGCCAAGGCCAGTGGCACCCGTGAGCCCTCTCGGTCTCGCCGCCCAACAGGCCCCTCCTGCCCTCTGCGGACAGGTTAGCCGGACGAGTGTTCCCCACGTGGAAGGCAGGGCCAGGGCAAGGGAGGCTGGGCCAGGCCGGGGCGGGAGAGCGCACAGCCACGTGGCCGCCTGCAGGCTCGCCCTGCTCGCGCCAACTCTGGCCACGCTGCGAACACGGGCGCATCCGGGAGCGCCGCCCCACGGCCCCGCCGGCTCCACACCCTGCCCTGGCCCCAGAGTCCCTTCCGAGACCACCCCTGGCAGCCAGCACCACCTCGAGGAAGGGCCTGAAGGAGCTGTGGCCTAGGGCAAGGCGCTACCCTTATGCTACATCACGTGATTCCTCCCGAAAGCCCCAAACAGCGACGTGCCCTACTTTATAGAGGCAGCAAATGGGCCCTGTAGCTGCCACATTCTCCAGTGACGGTGGCGCAGAGTCGGGCAGCACCTGTCCGCAGGGCCCCGTCCCCCAGCCCCCGGTCACTGCAGCGAGTGAACACCCTGGCAGGCACTGGGCGAAAGTGCCCAGAACAGTCCCCCCCTTCGCAGCGCTCACTCTGCGGAATGTCAGACCCCCTGTGAAGGGCCCGCCCTGCTTTGGTGGCGGAGAGGAGCTGCCCGCACCTGCAGCCTCCCCGTGGCTCGGCTCGGCTTCACTGGAACCCAAGCGCCTGGACAGAACGGGCTAGAACCTGGCTGTGCCTGCCGGCCAGTCTGGTGCTGTGTCTCCTCGTCTGCGGATCAGACCATCTCTGAGCGCCTAGAGTATTTCTAAGCACCTTTTCAGGGACACCCAGAACAGTGTCAGGAGCTCCCAGAGACTTGGCCAGGAGATGATGAAACACGTGTCAGACAGGAGGGCTGCAGCTGCCTCTGTGTCTGCAGAGGAGAAGCCATGGGTGTGCAGCCAGGCAGACCCGGATTGGATCTGGCCTGTCACCTGCTGCTTGTGAGCCCTGGGCAAGGTGGTGACAGAAGATAGCACAGCGTATAACAAGGTGACACACTGAAATCTTCAGTAATCAATGTTACAATGCTCAACGTGGGTTGATGGAGTCCAGGAAGGCTTCTTGGAGGAGGCAGGGTTGGGAGTCCCGTAAGTGCATAGGTGGGACTGGATGGGGGCATGGAATGACAAGAGGGAAGGCTGTGGGGCTGGGATAACAGGGGCAGGGGGTGGTGGGCTTTACTGAAACAGAAGATGTGGACAGCGAGAGCCAGTGAGACTTAGGGAGAGGGCTCCCGCGCTGAGTGCCACCCACCCGTGGCTGAAGCAAATGCCTCTCACCCGTGCGGCTGTTCCACTTGCTGTGAGAGGTCAGATTAGCCCACCTTCCACTGCAGGACCATTGCTGTTCTTCCTCAGCATGGGCAGGGCCACCAGAACATGTCAATTCTGCTTACCTAATAAGGGGAAATAATATTTTGTTATCAACACATGTGGCAGAAAGGAAATGAATACAATGTGTTATGTTTAAACACAAATGTGAGAAACATCGCATTGATTGGGATCCCTCAGGGTGTTTCGAGGGCTTGCTGCCCGCCTCCTGGGCTACACAGATAGCCAGTGCCAGCAGTAAGTCTGGGCACATCACATCTGTTCTCTCCCTTCATCCTCATCCTGGCCCTGAGAGGCGCCAAGAGAGTCAGAGAGGCCACCAGGTGGGCAGCAGCATCAGGATGCACACAGCTGCGGTCAGCCCTGGGCCTGGCCTCCCTCCACCCCCGCTCCACACCGGCCCCCCCCCGTGGAGCCCCAGGAAGAGCAGGCAGCCCGGGGTCCCAGGTTGGGCTCTGTTCCTCACCTGGGACCTCCTCCGCACCCACTCCTTCTGGCTGTCCCCTGTCCATGCTGTCTCCTGCAGGGTCATACCAGCACCTTCTCACACTCCCACAGGATGCTCAGACTGACTTCTTTTGTCCCTTGACCTTGGATTCCATGCCAGTGGCCAGCCAGGCTGACCACCACCACCCCTGCCCGTTGTGCTCAGGTCTGATTTTGTGGTGTAGGCTGCAAACTTCAGCTTGTTGAAGAAAGAAGATCCACACAGCTGAGCCAAGAGAGGATTTGCATTTCCCAAGCCCCGGCCATCTGCCAGAAATGTGGAAGTGTAGGACTCTGCCAGTGCCTCTGGCTTTACACAGTGATGCATTAGAAATTCTAGAAAAGAAAGATGTTTTCCTGATAATGGATTGACTCCATGTCCCTGACTCTGGTCAGAAAGGAATAAAATAAAATATAATTTTCCATTGCAAAACATATGTTCCTCTTACCTTAAAAAAGAATGTGGATTTCTGTGTTTTTTCTCTCCTTTTAAGAGAAACATTTTCTCAGCTATTGCTCTGACAAGACCAGGAGAGCATATGTTCTGGAGAGGCAGGGACTAGAATGCCAAACCTGTCCTGATAATTCCGTCGGCAACATGCTCAGTGTGCGCATCGGAGATAAGGGTTTAATAATGTCCCCTCAATGACAGATTTGGGAGTAACAGGGAGGATGGTCACAGTTCACTGAACACATGCTATGCATCTTTTTTCCCAATTTATTATTATTTAAATTAGAAAGATTTCTTATTACTGGATAAGCAGGCCAGGAGCTTCAAGGTGCAAGCTAGCCAAGGTTAGCTGTCTGGGGCCACACAAGCACAGCCTCCCAAAGCCCTGGAGGAAGCTGTGTTGGACCCACGCTCTCCGGTCACTGCCGTGCAGAGGCGCAGCCTGAGGGATCCTTGGAGGGGGGCTTCCTTTAGGAAAGACAAAAAGCTGTGAGTGAGAGCTGCTTCTTGGGGCCTCTTTCTCCCAGAGACCCCAGGGCTTGCTGCTCTCTCCAGCTGTCTGGGCGGCCAGGTGACAGCATGCACACACACGGGTTGCGCATGACCTGCAGACAAGCCCAGGGAGCCCTGGCGCTCCATGGAGCTGCTCAGGGTGGCCATGTGGTAGGAGCACCAACTCCCACACACTGACAAAGATGCCCACTTCGCACTGCTACTCCAACCGGAACATGCTGGCCTTTGATTAGTTTACCTTTGTCTGTGTTTTAGGCAAGGTTATTGCACCTGAAAATATATGATTGTCATTAAAACAAAAACATTGCCTTGGACTGTACAAACTGTGCTTGAATCCCAGCTCTCTTGCCCACTGTGGTGCAGTCTTGCACAGGCCACTCAGCCTCTCAGAATCTCATTCTGCTTTCCTGGAAAATAGAGCAAATTATGCCTATTTTGCAGAGTTTTTGTGACAACTGCAAGGGGGACAGCTATTTCCATAGTGCCTGGCACTGAGTGAATTATAAATATTAGCTATTGTTTTTATTAATGTCGTTATTTAGGGCTTTCATTCATTTATACAAAAACTATTTATTGAGCATTTTTTATGTGATAAGAACTGTTTTATTAAATGATATTATCTGCCATAAATTATAGCTCTATTATAAGTATTGGTAAAGGGTGTTGGAATGCTCACATCCTTACCCCAAAAGAATCACTGCAATGACACAATAAATGCATGTCTCTGGCGCTTACGTAGTCTGTATGTGTGCACCTCCACGGCCGTGCACTTGTGGCTCAGCACGTGCCCCCTGGATTTGGTGCTGTATGTAGCAGGGAGCTACAGACATTGAAGGAATGCACAGTTTGGATGTGGAAACAGGATTGTAACAAATGAGGGAGGTAAACACTAGAGAATGAGTGGACACTCAGTAAATCAGAGATAGCTTCTGGGAGGAGGTGAGATTTGAGTTGGGTCTTAAACTGTTACTCGGTAGGTATACACTGCTTGAGTGAGTCCAAGAACACCTATCACTCATCTTGCCTCCCAGTGCCCTGGTTTCTCTGGGTGACGCCCTTTACCCCGCTGGTACCATTCATCTCCACAGTGGTTGGTCCTGGGTGGGCGTAAGTCTCAGTCAGGACCATGGGAACAACATGTAGGCCCCATGCGCATACCATTTGCAATAAAGAGTCTCTCTTTTGCTGGACATGCACAAGGGAGGACGTTGTCCTGGAGCCCTGGAGGTGACCCCGAGAGGGTGAGGCTGGCAGGTAGGAGATACAGCCAAGAGATGAAGGAGCCACATCCTGGCCCATCACCGAGCTCTTCCGGACATGATCAAACCAGCCCTGACCTTGAACTGTTCAGTTACTCCAGCAAACAAAGCCAATCCAATTTGAACAGGTTTTCTGCAACAGAAACTTTGAAAGACAAAGACGGAGAGTGCGTCTCAGCAAACACTTCCCATCACTCCCCGGGGAGACTGGTGCCGCCCGAGCCAGGTGCCTCCCCGAGGGAAGAGCTGTGTGCATCCGCTCTGGGTCTTTTCCCTCTGGTACCCCCAGGTGCTGCGGTCCTCACAGCTATGCATTGAATTCCCATTTCCTGTTTACACAGTCCTGCTAAGATTTCAATAAAAATGTATGTTTTGAGTCTCCTGTCATATATTTGACCAAAGTTTACAGTGACTCCCAGGCATATAACCTGCGCTGCCAAGGAGTTTTGACTTCCTCCCAAGCTCTGCAGAAATGAGACTGGCTCAGGTCCCCTGTGCCCCCTCACTCCTGCGGACTCGAAGGCCCCCAGCTGGATGCCGCCGCTGCTCAGGGGGCTCAGCCCTGCCCTATCCCGGTGTTTTCTGCCCCTTAGGTATGCAGTTTCTCTCCCACAGGGCAAGTAGGTATTTACTCTGCTCGCTTTTTATAGTTAAAGGAACCTCCAGCGTGGGTCTGAGCTGAGGGACTATGGAAGACATGACACTTCCTGTGTCACACTACTGAACATCCCCCTTGTCCTCCACAATTTGAGACTTTATGTTTAACATCCTCACCTGCTCCCATATGGGCCGTGTTGTTTACACCTTTCCTTTCACCTGAAATGCCTCTAGCCCGTCCCTCCCCACCAGTCTCGATGTCCTCCTCGTTCAGGGACTGGATGAAATCCTTCCTCCTCTGAGCTTTCCCAGCTTGTGTTCTGGAGTAACGACCTGGCCTCTGCAGTTGACACCCTCATGCCTCTGCAGATGCCTGTCTCTCCGCCCGCCTGTCGCTCGTGTGTTTACCTCCCCACTAATTCATGGCATCCGCTGAAAATGCAGCTCCTACCTCAGTCTCTTGCAAAAATGCGGGTGGTTAATAAATGTGTGTTAGAATAAATTTAATTGAACCAAACATAGAGTAACCTAAAAAGTTGCAGTAATGAAATAATTTAGTAAATTAATGTCCCTAGACAGGTGTGACCCTGGGATTTATATTACAGTGGCAGCCAGCACTTGATGGTGCGGTGCCTCCCTTCACATGGAGCCGTGCTCAGGCTCGTGGGCACACCGGCGGCCTGGGCAGCATTAATCATCCAGGGCTCCATTCGGAGAGGCCTGCGCGGTGCCAGAACTGGAGGAAAAGGCCAAATGGCTCAAGCCGAGAGAGGAGTGGGGTGGAAAATGCTAAAACACAGCTCTAATCTTGACTACTACTGTAAAAAAAAAAAACCTTCAGCTATCAATTTTATATGCAGAGCATGTCAGATTCTCAAATGAACCAGAAGAGATTCCTTCACTAACAACTATGAAAAAGATACACTTTCATGGTGGGTTGAAAGAGAAGCATCAAAAATTACTATTCTTCATTTAAAATGCAGATTTTTTTTAAATGTTTGGGACAGCAATTTTGAAGTGTCACTGGATATAGTCATCCCTGAAATGTTCTCCCCCAGACTTTGAGCAGTCTTGGTGCAGAGAAAGCAGCATCTCTGTGCAATCTACAGTCATAGCGAAGGCAGGAGCCTTGGGAAGAGAAAAGAAGGCAGTTTATATGCAGGGGTGGAGGAGGAGGAGAGGAAATGGATTGCACCAGCTCCTGAGATCAACACAGTGGCTGTGGCCTCCACTCCCTGGGGCAGGCTTCTAAGCTGGGAGCTGGGGAAACACAAACAGGCTCAAGGCTCTGGGGTCCTACTCCTCCTCCCCCGCCCTCAGGGGAGCTCACTGTGGGACACAGAAGACAGGCAGGAACCTACTCAGAGGGACACAGTGATCCGGTCTCTGCAGGACTGTGCTGAGGCGCGGAGGCCCAGTCCCTTCCCCAGCAGCTTACGGAGCCCTTGGAGAACAGTTCACAAACCCACACAAAGTTACATCCTGGCAACCTGCTCGCGGCACAGGGCAATGGGGAAAAAAGGCGACATGATAGTGTGTGGGACAGGCGGGGCTACTAGGTGAGCCTGGAGGGTGGTACACGTGCTCCAGGTCACGGCCATGGAAGGGATTTGTGGCAGATGCGGAGCCTGAGCCGCAGCGTGAAGAGCAGGCTGGGTGGACACAGCTCAGGAGCAAGGTCAGAGGAGCCGCCGGGCCCGGGCAGAGAGGACACACGCGGGGCAGGTGGCAAGGAGGCCAGCACTAACGGCCAGGCGCCTTCTCTCCCCTGGTGGTCTCAGTCCCCGTCCTTAGGGCGAAAGATCGGGCTCCCCATGGGCACTTCCGGTTCAGCTCTCTACATTCTTTACATGCGTGGTTGGAAAGTTGGGGTCTGCAGGGGTGAGGGCAAGACTGCAGAGAGACTAATCAAGAAAAGTAAGAGGAAGAGGAGTGGTCCTGTTCGGCCCTAGGATCACAGAGAAACCCTACACCGCACTCTGTGACGGTGGGGACACTGCCAACCTAGACCACCTGTACTCAAATATCTAGCATGGTGTCAAGGATTCTTATTAATGTAACAGAAACTCTTCTAAAAGAATTATTGGGGAAACATTAAGTGGGTAAATACAGGTTTTGGCCAGATTATGAAAGCTCTCCAAAGCTCAACTCAAGAATCTAGAATTTTTCATATCCAGAATAATTTCCGAGACAGGGTGGTGACAGGGATGACAGGACACAGGACTCCCACAACGACCCTGGCGTGCCCTGCCAGGAGTTCCTCATTCCACTCACCTATACCTGTTTTAGTCTTTAAACAATGGTCAGGCATAAATTGAAAATATTAGATATTAAATTAAGCAAAAGAAACTAAACGAATAGAAAAAATATACCAGGAAAATATTAATCAAAAGACACTGGTTTAAAAAAATAAACTTTAAGGCAAAAGGCAATTGTTACTGAGAAAAAGAATCCTTCGACATGACACAAAGACGAATTGACCAGAAAACTACAGCAACCCAGAGCCTCTGGGTCCCTAATAACATAGTTTTAGAATATAAATGAAGGTAGATTTGGCTGAATTACAAGATTACAGGGAGAAATTGAAGAATCTAAACTAGATAATTGATATGCGTGAAAATTTATGAAGTAGTAAACAAAAAAATAGAGAAGATCATGAAAAGCATGACTCATAACATAGGCAGACTCTAACCATAAAAAGAAGAAAAGAAAAATTATTAAGAATGAAATGGAGACCACAGTTACCTCTTGGTATCTCTGGGGGGTTGGTTCCAGGACCCCCAATGGATATAGGAATCTAAGGATGCTCAAGTCTCATATATAAAATGGCATAATATTTACATGCAACCTACACACATCCTCCTGTATACTTTAAATCATTTCTAGATTACTTATAATACCTAATACAATGTAAGTGCTGTGTAAAGAGTTGTTATACTATATTGGTTTTTTTTAATTTGTATTGTTATTTTTATATTATTATTTTTTATTCGTTATTTTTTTCAAATATTTTTGATCCATGCTTTGTTGAATCTGCAGATGTGGAGCCTGTCGATACAGGAGGTTGACTGTATACTAATATGTAGAAATTTTAGAATTATAAGCTGTATGTCTTAGGCAGTTAGGGCTGCCATAACAAATACCTGAGACTGGGTAATTTACAAACAACAAAATTTATTGTTCACAGTTCTGGAGGCTGAGAAGTCCCAGATCAAGGCACCAGCAGATTTGGTGTCTGGTGAGGGCCTGCTGCCCATAGATGGTGCCTTCTGTGTGTCCTCACGTGGCCAAACAGCCTTCCTCAGACCTCCTTTGTAAGGACACTAATCCCACTCACAAGGGTTCCACCTTCATGACCTAATCACCCCCCAAAGGCCACACCTCTTAATACCATCACTGCAGGGGTTAAGTTTCAACATATGAACTTTAGGGGGACACATACACTCAGACCATAACAAATATGTGAACTATTTTATACCAACTTATTTTAAAACTATAAAAATGGAAAATTTATTACAAAATTATAAATAAATCAAAAATAAATGGAAACCCTTGAATAGATGTCTAGCCTTCGAATAAATTGTGTTAGTTAATCAGTAGTCTTAAATCTACCTACCAAATATTAACAACAAGCTTCAGGCTCAGGTAATTTTGGAAGAAAATTCTATCAAGCATTCAGGAAATCTACATCTGAAAATACTATCCTAGGGCTTATAGTAGCTCATTAAATATGAAATGTATGATTTCAAATCAAAAGTGTGGTTTGTTATATCTCAAACAAGAAGCAGTACAATTAATCAAAGTGTGCACCTAAACTATCAGAACAGTTTTGCCATCTTAATAATAGTTTGTTTATGCCAGCAGCGAAGAAGCCTGGAGAGTGAGTGGCAATGAAATTGTGAAAGGTGTTTTCCACAGCTTGTTGAGAATTGAATATATTTTCTTGCAAGAAGTGGTCTAAAGCCTGGAAGAAGTGGTAGTCAGTTGGTGCAAGGTCTGGTCATACAGTAGATGACAGGGAGTTTCCAAGTGCAGCCTCTGTAGTTTGAGCAGCGTTGTTTGTGTGACATGTGGTCGAGCGTTGTCTTGCAAGAGGCTTGTCCTGTCTCTATTGACCAACTCGGCTGCTTAATCACAAGCATCCTCAGCATTTCATCCAGTTGGTTGCAGTAGACATCCGCTGTAATCGACTGGCCAAGGTTCATGAAGTTGTAGTGGATAATACCAGCACTGGGCCACCAAACAGACACCATTAGCATTTTCTGATGAATATTCAGTTTGGGACTGTGTTTCAGCACTTCATCTTTATCCAGCCATTGTGCTGAATGCTTGCAATTGTCCAAAGGAATCCATTTTTCATCACACCTAACAATAGGGTGTAGAAATGGTTTACCTTCATGTTGTAACAGCAAAGAAAAGCAAGCTTCAAGATGATTTCCCTTCTGATGCTCATTTATTCATACAGTACCCGTCTATCCAGCTTCTTTACCTTGCCAATTTGTTTCAAATGGTCCAATATTGTTGGAATAGTGATGTCAAACCTTGCTGCTAATTCACATATAGGTTAAGATGGATTCGCTTCCACTACAGCTTTCAGCTCATCATTATCCACCTTGGTCTCAGGTCACCCACGTGGCTCATGCTCAAGATTAAGTCACCAGAATTTACTGTGCATTCATTAGCCACATCCTTCCTAAACACTTCATTGGTATTTCGAGCTGCCTGCACTGCATTCCATGATGAACTCATATTAAAAAATAACACGAATTTTTGACTTATCCATGGTTTCACAAATATTGCTCTAAAAAAATTTGTAAGATAATCAATCACAAGCCAAACTGTGCATTTGAAAGGCTGAGGATGTATCTTCATAACACAAAGTGAAAGGTCAGAGATATCAATTGTCAAGCTTAGTACTTAACGAAATCAGACATTTCATACTTAATAACCTAAGTAGTTCCAACCAAGATGGTATGAAAGAGAAAATTGTACTTATCCAGCTGAAACAACCACAAAAGTGAACCAAATGTATAAAAACATGATTTTTAAGACACTGCAACAATGGGCAAGGATCCTTGAGAGACAGGAAATAAATGAGGTGAGCCCTGAAATTGTTCCCGCTTGCAACAGTGAGCGCGTCCAGGTCACGGCACGGGGGAAGAACGCGGTGCAGCCCATGACACTCCATGCACTGAGGAGAAGGAGCTGACTACAGTGAAGCCGAGGCAAGTAGATTTTCTGAACTGAGTACTAGAGAGAAGAAGGCTGAACAGCAAGAGTTCCCAGCAGGTATCCAGAGAGAGCACTTACTGTCAGCACGTGTGCATGGGAAATCCAGGCCAGAAAGGAACCACCCCAGATGATTAGCAGGAGGAGTACCCAGCACAGACACAGAACTCAAACAGAGCCTGTTTCCAGTAGCCAGGCTGGAAGTATCTAGGAAACACGCATCACTGGGTAGCGTACACAGAGGGTCCCATCTCAGTAGCAGGGAATGACCAGCCCCAGACTGAGCACTGCTCTGAACCCACCTAAGCCATAATAGAAGAAAAACTTGAAAGGACCAAACTGTTTCAAATTACATAACTGCATCCCTGAACAAATCCCTGTATTTGTAGAAAAACAAAAATATCCAGGATCTAAACAACATATAATTCTCAATATTTAGTATCTAATCAAAACCCCCAAATAAGGACCAAAATCAATCAAATAAAACCAACCTGGAACTGACACAGATGTCAGCTCTGAAAATTAAATAAAAAGTTATTGTAACTGTACTGCATATGTTTCAGTTTCCTTGGTGTTTGGTTTGTTTGTTTGTTCGTTTTGTTGAGACAGGGTCTTACTCTGTAGAGTGCAGTGGCATCATCATAGCTCACTGCAACCTCCAGCTCCTGGGCTCGAGTGATCCTCCTGCCTCTGCATCCCGAGTAGCTGGGACTACAGGTGCCTGCCACCACATTCGGCTGTTTTTTTTTCCTTTTTGTTAGAGACAGGGTCTCACTCTAGCTCAGGGTGGTCTTGAACTCCTGAGCTCAAGTGATCCTCCCATCTTGGCCTCCCAGAGAGCTAGGATTACAGGCGTGAGCCACTGAGCCTGGCCGTTGAGACACAGAAGGTATACTAAAAGCCAAACCCAATTTTGCTGAGATGAAATCTAAATTCCAGGAGGTGAAAAATATACTGGATATTTTCAGTTTAAAAAGCCAGGAAATTATTACTGCTTACAACAGGAAAACAGCTGCACAAACTGCAAATCAATGACTTTTGGACCCATTAGAGAATTAAGGTTGCAGAGGAGATTGCCCCCAAATTTGGAGAGACAGGTAAACACTGAGATTCAGCGCTGAGATCAGCTTACCAGGAGCTGACACTGCTGAAGTCATAAGCTAACAGAAACACTTAAATGGCAATTTAACAGGTTGCTGGAGCCTGCGTGTGGACTGGCATGAGAGTGGAGCTCCTTTGGCCACAGTCTTAGGGAAGAGCCCACACTCTCATAGATTTTACCTCCAGGAACCCCACCAGGTTCTCGTTGGGAAGAGCAGAGAAAAACTGCCTTCTGTCTTGCAGGGGGAGAGGAAAACCTACCGTTCTGATACGCACTCAGTGCACTCGCCGTCACAGAGCTCTCCCCCTTGTGAGAAAAGCTTTACCAGAAATTTGCCACACTAGGTAAAAGGGAGCGTGTTTGCCCTGCTTGAGCCCGCTCCAGGCTTCCTGCCTAACCCACAGCAGAAAGGGGAAAAGCTAAGAAACACTTGTAAAGGCCGCAGCCCGACGACACAGGCCCACTGAAGGACTGAGATTTCACCGTAAGATTCCTCAGTACTTCTCCACCCTGCTTTTCACCACCACGTTAACAGGGCTCCAGTGTGGCAGCGGATTATAGCCGAAAGGATGACACAGCTTCTGATCAAGAAAGGGTTCTTAAGTCAAATCAAAGACAACAAGGTAAACCAAAAACAAAGACAATAGAGTAATTTAAAGACCCTCACACCTACAACTATGGCAAACATTAAGAACAGTCCAACTCCTACGCAGATTAACATAAAATCTCACACTAAAGACCTATTTACCTCAGATCTTATGACTAGATATGTTATGACTGGCTTTCAACAAAAAACCACAAGGAATTCTAAATTTTAGGCAATATAAAACAGTCTGAAGAGACAACACAAGCATCAGAACCAGACTTGGATACAACATAGATTTTGGAATTATCAGATAAGAAATTTAAAGTAACCATGATTAATATGTTAAAGACTCTAATGGGAAAATAGACAGCATGCAAAAACAGATGGGTTATTCAACCAGAGAGATTAGAAACTCTAAAAAGGGATCAAAATGAAAAACTATAAATCAAAAACATTTAACATGAAGAATGAATGTCTTTGCTGGGCTCATTAATAGACTGGACTCAGCCAAGGAAAGAATCAGTGAGCTTGAAGATATGTCAATAGAAACTTCTCAAACTAAAAGACAAAGAGAAAAAAGAATAATACAAGAAAAATATAAAACAGAACAGAATATACAAGAACTGTGGGGCAATGTCAAAAGGAGTACCATATGCATAATTGGGGTACCAGAGAGATGAAAGAGAGGATGGAACAGAACAAATATTTGAAGTAATAATGGCTGAGAACTTCCCCGAATCAATGACAGATGCAAAACCGCAGATCCTGAACCTCAGAGGACACCAAACAGGATAAATAAAAAATCTACACCTGTATCTTACTCAAACTGCAAAAATCCAAGGGGGGGAAGCAGACCTTAACTACAGAGGACTTATTATTAAAAATCTTGAAGAAAGGTCAATAAAGACCCCTGAAACTAATAAGCAACTATAGCAAGGTTGCAGGATACAAGGTCAGTATACAAAAGTCTATCATTTTCCTATATACCAGCAATAAACACATGGAATTTGAAATTAAAAACACATTACCATTTATATCAGCACCTAAAAACCTGAAATCCCTATGTATAAATCTAACAAAATATGTTCAAGACCAATATGGGGAAAACTTTAAAACTCTGGTGAATGACATCAAAGAAGAATGAAATAAATGTAGAGATATTTCATGTTTATGGATTGGAAGACCCAATATTGCCAAGATGTCAGTTCTTCTCAACTTGATCTATAGATTCAATGAAATCCCAATAAAAGTCCTAGCAAGTTATTTTGTAGATGTCAACAAACTGATTCTACCATCTATATGGAAAGGAAAAATACATATAACAGCAAATTCAATACTAAAGGAAGAGAACAAAGTTGGAGGACTTGCACTATCTGACTTCAAGACTGACTTTAAAGCTACAATAATCAAGACAGTGTAGTATTAGCTAACAACATACAAATAGATCAACAGAACAGAATAAAGAGCCCAGAAACAGATCCACATGAATATAGTCCAGTGATCCTTGACAAAGGAGCAAAGGCAATACAAGGGAGTGAAGACAGTCTTTTCAACAAATGGCACTGAAATAACTAGACACCAACAGGAAAAAAAATAAACAAAATTAATCTAGACACAGACCTTATAACTCAAAATGTATCACAGACCTAAATGTAAATGCAAAACTCCTAGAAGATAACACAGGAGAAAACTTACATGACTTTGGGCATCGTGATGGCTTTTTAATTACAACACCATAGGCATGATTAATGAAAAAAAAAAGAATTGATAATCTGGATTTTTGTTAAAATTTAAAATTTCTTCTCTGTAAAGAACATTGTCAAGAAAATGAAAAGACAAGCTTATATCCAAATAAGGTCACACTATGAGGTACTGAGGGTTAGGACTTCAACATGTCTCTTTGTCAGGGGGAATACAGTTCAACCCATAGAATTGCCTGTGGATAAGCAAAATGAATGACAGAAATATAGGAGCATGAAGAAGAAATTGGGAATACTCTGTACTAAGTTACCTGCGCTAGCCATGGAACAGTATTGTGTTATAGAAAGTGGATCCAGGTAAGCTCTAAATGGATATTGCAAATACTAAGGCAACCACTAAAACAGTTTTTAAAAGATTATAATTGATATACTAAGAAAGAAAGTGGAATCATAAAATACTCTAAATTAGAGAGGCAAGAAGAAGAGAGGAAGAAAAATATACAAAGAACAAGTGTAACAAATAGAAAATTGTTACAAACATGTTAGATATTAATCCAACTACATCAATAACTACTTTAAATATGAATGGTGTAAATGAATGCACAAATTGGAAGACAGAGATTGTCAAAGAGAATTTTACCAACTATATGTTGTCTACAAGAAATCCACTTTAAATATAAAGGCACACATAGGTTAAAAGTAAAGGAATGGAGAAAGATGTACCATACTAACAACAGTAAAATAAAGTTAAAATAAATATATTAATTTTAGACAAATCAGCCTTCAAAACAGGAAAACTGTCAATTGGAAAATGGTGCATTGCATAATAAAGGAGTAAATTTCCCAAGAAGACCTCATAATCTTTATGGCATATTCAGCTAACAGGGTGTCAAAATATATGAGGCAAACACTGATAGAACTGCAAGGAAAAACAATAATATAGCTGGAGATGTTAACATACTTCTTTCAATAATTGGTATATCAAATGGGCAGAAAATCAGTAAGGGTAAAGTTGACTTGAATAGCACTATTACTCAGATTGATCTAATTGACATTTACAGAATACTCCCTCCAAAAACACTCTTCTCAAGCTCACATAAAACATCACCACAGCAGACCACATTAAGGGCTATAAATAAAATACGCCTTCACTGAAATGAGTCTGACTCCATTTTTTTGAAGTCTCAGTGATAACATCTTTTAAGCCTCACTACCCACTCTTCCCTTCCTGCACCACACTCGGCACTTGGTAAGAACCCCAGGCAATTGCTCCTTTGGCACCAGTGGGAGTTTCAAACCGTGTAAACCCTTTTGATATGGAAACTCTCCCCATAGCCTTACCTGAGCAAACCCCAAACGGACTATACACTATGAAACCTAAGTCAAACTACAACAATATTAAAATTCTGAAAACTGAAGAAGAAATCATGAGAGCATCATAAGAGACATAAATGACATATTAATTATGGCAACATAACACTTTGAATAAGAGTAGATTCTCTCATCTGAAACCCTGGAAGCTAGAAGAAGGTGACATGGCATTTTTTAAGCACTTATAGCAAAGAATTGTCTCCCGTGAATTCCATGCCCTCAAAAATATCTTTCAGAAATTAAGGGAGAAAAAGAAAGAGCTTAAATCAGTAGCCTGACCCTTCCATCCTTCCACCTTAAGAAACTTAAAAAAAAAAAAAAAAAGATCAAACTAACCAAAGGCAAGTAGAAGGAAGAAAAGTATATAAAGATTAGACTAAAAGTAAACAAAATAGAGCTAGAGAACAGTAAAGAAAAGCAACCAAACCAAAAGTTATGTGTTTGAAAATATCAACAAACTGACAAAACTATAGCTTGACTGGCCAAGAAAAAAAGGGAGAAGAACCAAGTTACCAAAATTAGGAATGAAAAAGGAACATCATCACCAATATTACAGAAATAAGAAGAAACAAAAGATAACAATATAAACAACTGTAAGACAACAACTTAGATAATCAAGATGAAATACACAACTTTCTAGAATAAAACAACATTAAAACTGATTCAACAATACAGAAAATCTGAATAGATAAGTAAATTGATTAATTTAAAGAAATCTTAAAAAGAAAAGCCCAGTATCACTGGACTTCACTGGAGAATACTACCAAATGTTTAAGGAAGAATCAACACCAATCCTTTACAAATTCTTTCAAAAATAGAAGAGAAGGGAACACTTTCTAATGCATTCTATAATATGAGGCCAGTATCACCCTGACACAAAACCCAGTCAAAGAAATCATTAGAAAATTATATTTACTAATGATAGAAATAGAAAAAAACTGTTATACTGATAACTCATAAATATAGGCACTAAAATTTTCAAAAAAATATTATCAAACTGAATCAAGGAGCATATACAAAGAATTACACACCATGATTTGATTGATTGGGATTTAACCTAGGAAGGCAAGATTGGTTCAACATAGAAAATCAATCAATGTTATACACCATGTTATTAGAATAAAAGGAGAAAAAAAATAACCATCTCAACAGACACAGGAAAGCCATTTGACAAAATTCAGCATCCTTTCATTAACACACACACACTAAAGTTCTGGGAATAGAAGGGAATTCCTCAATCTGCACAAGGACATCTGTGAAGAAAACACAGCTAATATGGGATTTGCTCGTGACAGACTGAAAACTCTCCTCCTACATTTAAGCAGAAGTAAATGATGTCGACTCTGGCCACTTCTATTCAACAATGTACTGGAGGTTCTAGACAGACCATTTGGCCAAGAAAATAAAATTAAAAACATTCAGAATAAATGGGCAAAAAGGTAAAGCTATCTCAATTTGCAGATGACATGAACTTATGAGGAAAATCCAAAAGAATCTCCCCTAAAATTATTAGACCTAATAAATTAATTCAACAAACTTGCAGACACAAGATCAATACACAAAATAATTTCCATTTCTGTACATTAGCAATCCAAAATCCAAAAATGAAATTAAGAAAACAATTCCCATGTTCAATAGCTTAAAAATAATAAAATTTAACAGAAGAAATGCAAGACTTGTGCACTGTAAACTGCAAAACATTGCTGAGAGAAATTAAATAAGACCTGAAAAAACACAAAGATGTCTGTGTAACAGATGGGGAAATTTAAGATAATTAGGATGGCCACAGTCCCAAAATTGATCTACAGATTCAATACAATCCCTGTCAAAATTCTGAAATTCTATTTTTACAAAAATAGGCAAGCTGAAACTAAAATTCATATGGAAATGCAAAGGAGTAGCTCAATAAGCAGGGTATAGAAAGGGAATAGACAGAATAGCCAAAATAATCTTAAAAAAGAAGAAATAAGTTGAAGAACTCACACTTCCCAAACCAAAGTCTACAACAAAGTTATAGTAATCAAGAAAGTGTGGTGTTGGAATGAGGTTAGAAATATAGGTAAATACATATAATGGAACTCAGAGTCCAAAAATAAACTTGTACATCTATGGTCAATGGATTATTGGTAAATAGCCAAAAACATGCAAGGACATAGAACAGGCTTCTAATCAAATAGTGCTGATGCAACTGAATATCTACATGCTAAGGAATGGAATTTAGATCTCTGCCTCAAATGATATAAAAAAATTTACTCAAAATGTAATCAATATCTGGATGCAAGAGCTAAAACTATAAAACTACTAGAAGAAAGCACAGGTATAAATCCACATTGCTAATGCATGAGCAATCAAAGAAAAAGTAGATAAATTGAACTTCATCAAAAATTAATTTTTATTCATCAGAAGATATTGAAGACTCCATATAGCCAAAGCAATCTTAAGCAAAAAGAACAAATTGGGAGGCATCGATTTACCAGACTTCAAGCTATACTACAAGGCTATAGTAACCAAAACAGCATGGTACTGGCACAAGAACAGAGACATAGACCTTTGGAACAGGACTGAGAACCCAGATATAAAACCATCCTCATATAGCCATCCAATCTTTGACAAAGCAGACAAAAACATACACTGGGGAAAAGAATCCTTATCCAATAAATGGTGCTGGGAAAATTGGATAGCCACATGCGGAAGATTGAAATTGGATCCACACCTCTCACTTCTTACAAAATCAACTCATGTTGGATAACAGACTTAAACCTAAGACATGAAACCATAAGAATTCTAGAATAAAATGCTAGGAAAATTATAGACATCAGCCTAGGCAAAGAATTTATGAAGAAGACCACAAAGGCAATCACAGCAGCAACAAAAATAAACAAATGGGAACTGATGAAATTAAAAAGCTTCTGCACAGCCAAGGAAACTATCATTAGAGTGAATAGATAACCTACAGAATGGGAGAAAATATTTTTATGCTATACATCTGATAAAGGGCTGATAACTAGACTCTAAATAGAGCTTAGGAAAATCAACAAGAAAAATTCAAACAACCCCATTAAAAAGTGGGCAAAAGACATGAACAGAAACCTTGCAGAAGACGACAGAATAATGGCCAAACATATAAAAAATTGCTCAACATCTCTAATCGTCAGGGAAATGTAAATCAAAACCATAATGAGATATCACTTTACTCCAGTAAGAATGGCTTTTATCACAAAGTCTCAAAACAACAAATGCTGGTGTGGATGTGGAGAGATAGGGACACTCTTACACTGCTGGTGGAACTGTAAACTAGTACAACCTCTGTGGACAGTAATATGGAGATACCTCAAAGAACTAAAAGTAGAACTACCATTTGACCCAGCAATCCCATTACTAGGCATCTACTCAAAGGCAAAAAAGTCATTCTGTAATAAAGAAATCTACACTTGAATGTTTATAGCGGCACAATTCACAATTACAAAGATGTGTAAACATCCCAAGTGCCCATCAATATATGAGTGGATTAATAAAATGTGGTATATGTATACCATGGAGTTCTACTCAACTACTC
>CM052439.1:90564465-90613493 GCA_028533085.1 Varecia variegata
GGGGGGGCGGGTGGAGGGCAAGGGTAAATTCACAATGAATGGATGCGGAGTGCACTGTCTGGGGGATGGGCATGCTTGCAGCTCTGGCTTGGGTGGCACAAAGGCAATATATATAACCAAAATGTTTGTACCACCATAATATTCTGAAATTTAAAAATAAAAAAATAAAACTAAAATATAAGCTACAATATATAGATAAGAGTGGTAATTAATAAAATTGAAAATAAGATTAGTACACTAAATCTTTTAAATAGTTAAAAAAATCAAATAAGACCTAAATAAATGGAGAAACATTACATGTTTACAGATTGGAAGATTCAACATGATACAGATGTCACTCTTTCCCAAATAGATCAATAAGTTTAACAGAATCCCTATACAATTCCCAGAAAAGTTTTTTGTAGTCATTGACAAGCTTATTCATAAATATGTGTGAAAAAGCAAAGGACTTATGATAGCTAAACATTTTTTTTAACAGGAAGAATAAAGCCAGAGGGAGTACTCTCCCCAATATTAAGGCTTGCGGCATCACTGCAGTAATTGAGACAGTGTGGTACTGGCAGAGAGATATGCATATAGATTAGTGGAACATAGGTGTAAAGGCTTTTCAAAAGGGTGCTGGAGCAACTGTTCATCCATAGGCCCCAAAAAAAGAGGAAGATGTTGTTAATAACACATAAAACTACAAGTCTTTTGAAAAGCATAGGAGGAATCTTTGGGATTTAGAGCTAAATGAAGAGTTATTAAATTTGATACCAATTTTTTTTAACTGGATCTCACCAAAATTAAAAACTTTTGGTCTACAAAAGACCCTGGAAAGACAATAAAAAAACAAGTGATAGATGAGGGGGGAATGTTTTCAAATCACATATCCTAGAAAGGACTTGTATCTAAAAGATATAATAAACTCTCAAAATTTAACAGTAAAAAAGTAAGTAATCTAATTATAAAATAGGCAAAAGACATGCAAAGGCATTCCACCAGAAAAGATACACACACTGCAAAAAGCACACGAGATGTTCAACATCATTAGCCATTAGTGATACTCAAATTAAAAGGACAATGAGATATCTCTTCACACCTATCACAATGGCTTGGGGAAAAAAGCATATCACTAAATGTCGGTGAGAATGCAGAGAAACGGGACCACTCATACCACGCTGGAGGGAATGCCAAATGGTATAGCAACCCCTGAAAATTATCAGTTTCTTAAAAACAAAACATTACTTGCCATACAACTGCACTCTTTAGCATTAACCCCAGAGAAATAAAAATTTATGTTCACACAAAAACCTATACAGGAGTATTCAGAGTATCTTTATTCTTAATAGCCAAAAACTATGAACAACCCAAATGTTCTGCAAGGGGTGAACACCCAAACTCCAATACACCTACACCGTGGTACACGACTGAGCAATAAAAGGGAACGAACTGTTTATACAATTGCGTGGATGAACCTTAGGGAAATTATTGAGATTGGAGAAAAGCCAATTTCAAAAGACCACAGACCATGTGATTCCATTTATAGAATATTCTTGAAATGACAAAATTACAGAGACATAAGCAAAGTAGTGGCTGTCCTATGCGAGGGATAAAGCTGTCAGGTGGGCGTGGCCATAAATGGGCCGCAGGAGTAGGCTGCATGGTGACATACTGGGCTTTGTGAATACGGTGGCGGCTGTGCAAAGCCACACGTGTAATACAATTGCACACACATGCAGTGAGATAAGACTGGCGGAATTTGAATAAGCTCTGTGGGTTGCACCGATATTTATTTCCTGGCCTTGGCATTCTACTGTAATCACTCAAGATGTCACCATTGAGAGAAACAAGGTGAGAGGCAAAGGCGACCACTCCAAACATGTCTGTTGCTACTCTTTGTAAACCTGTATTTTAAAATACAGTAAAAAGAGGTTTTTTTAAATATTATTGATATGCTCAATAATATTTCAAAATAATTATACTGAGTAAAAGAAGACAGACAAAACTGAGTACATAAGCAATGATGCATTTAAATAAAATTATAAAATGCTAATTAATCTTAGTGATAGCAGAGTGTGGTGGCCTGGACCATGGGGGGATGTGGAGCAGGGGAGGGGGCCACAAAGGGACATTTTGCGTGGCAACCGATGTGTCCATCACCTTGACTGTGGTGAAAGCTTCCCAGGCACACACGTATGTCCAAATGTGTCATCTGTAGACATTACATGTATGCAGTTTGTTGGATGGCAATTATACATCAATAAAACCATTTCTTTAAAAGCTCTCCCAGAGAAGAAACGAAAAGGCATGTCTCACAGCTCCTATATGAGGCTAGTGCAACCTTAATACCAAAATCAAAGAGAGGAAAGAAAGCAAAAATGATAATTCAGAAATTATATTTATATTTTTATTTATATTATAAATATAAATATTTATATTTATATTAAATTATATTAATAAATACATAAAGCCTAAATAAAATACATTGAGTTGGGTTTATACCAGAACTGCTAAATATTTGAACATTAAGAAACCTACTAATGCATATTATTTCATCTGAAATGCTTTTGATTATAGCACAACATTATTGAATGTACCATTAAGAAGGAAAAAACTTTTCCATTAAAAAAAAAAAAAAACTTTTCCAAACCTATGGCAGACTATTGATTGTAAGATACATCCCCATTTCAGAAATGTTAAAACGTGTGTCTTAGATGATAAATAGTAATTAAAATAAATCCAAGAAAAATCTAATGCATTATACTTTAACAGAGGAAAATATTTGGATTGTACCAACAGATACTGAAAAAATTAAATCACATTTACCACCTATTATTTATCATTTAAAAATAGGCTATTTTGATGAAAAAGAAATAAGAGGAATTTCCTAAATTGATGAAGAATATCTACCAGGAACACTTAAAACAATGCTGAATCATTAAAAACTTTCCCTTTAACACAGAAGTCATCATAGCCACAATAAGTTAGCCAAAACAAAACAAAAAAGTCAGAGACATTATGACTGTTTACTAAGAAAATCCAAGAAATTTATATACACTGTTTGAACTACTTAAAGCAAATGGTTGGATATAAGATGGATGTGCAAAAACTAAAAACATTTCTATTGATTAGCAATAACCAATTAGGACAGGCAACAAAAAAGAAGATTCTAGTCACAGTAGCAAAGAAAACAAACCGTGTAAGAATAATTCCCAGTCAACTCAGCAAGACCTCTGTGCGTAAGAACGACAGCACTTGAAAAATTTAACAAAGAGCTGAGTAAGTGCAGAACTCTGTCATCCTAATGTGTGCCAATACACGATAGCTTGTACATGTCAATTCTCTGAAAATTAATCTAAAAATTTAATGTCAATCTAATCTATCCTAAGAGGGTTTTCCCTGAAATTTGCCAGCTAATTCTAATACTGACTTAGAAATTTAAAGACCCAAGAATAATGAAGATGATTTTTGCAAAAGAATAAAAAGGGGACACAGAATCTCAGATCTGAGATTCATTATAAAGCAAAAGTAACTAAAGCAACTTATTGCAGGAGCAGGAAAAAAGGAATAAAATAGAGAGGTCAAAGGTAGATCTGCACTTCTGTAAAAATGTGATACATGGCCGTGGTGTCAGCACCAATCAGTGGAGAAAGGGGTCTGTCCCACTGGAGGGTACCAGGATGATTGGCAAGTGTCAGTCTTCCATCAGGAAAGCAAAACTTTAAATTTTTGAAGAAAAATGGGAAAGAATATCTTTAAAGTAAACAAGTCACCAAAAGCAAAATATGTGAAAGAAAAAGCCACATGTTTGAATACAGTAAAGCATAGATAGTTTGCCCCATTTAGGTAAACTGAGGCAGAGCAAGATTTGTGCAGAGGATCACTCAGAGAGCACGACCCCGGGGAGCAGGTGAAGGTGAGCAGGTCGATGTCTCGGGGGTGGCGATGCCACGAGAACCCAGGCTCCTGGCTGCCAACCCACTGGTTTACATTTCAAGACTGACATTTTTTTTTCAAATCTGCAAATGTCCTATGTCAACTGGATGAATGAATGAATGAGAAAACCTTAGGTGAAGAATCTGTCACCTCCACCCCATTCACCAGCATCCCAGCCTGGACCACCCGGGAAGAGCCGGGCTGTGAAACCCACAGGGTCAGGCACTGGCATCTGCGCTGGAAGCAGGAGCAGCCTCCAGGAAAGGAGTTCTGGAGACCCGCCGCACGGAGGGCAGGAGTTAGGCAAGAACGCGCTCTAAGTGATCAGTGAGGCAGCGCCTAAGGGGCAGGGCAGAGAAGGGTTGAAGCACTTGGTGGGATGGCTCCCCAGGCGGCAAAGCCAGCATGACAGCGAGCCCGCAGGGAGCGCCTGTGGTATTGTGAGGACACGCAAGGAGCGATCACCCGGTGCCTGCCCAAGAGCAACGCTCAGTCTGGTTGGATGTTTACCCCTTGCACCGTGTCTCTCAAGTAGCAGGCAGGACATCAGTGTGCGGACTTAACGCACGGACGAGGGACAGGTCTGGATATGTACGGGGGTGCTGGGCAAAGAGGGGAGGGAAGGGGTGTCTGTAGGCCGGGGACCTCATTATTATTAAATCCTAAAAACTCCTCTTTGGGTGAGCACTGTGCTCCCCATTTTGGAGATGGGCAAATGATGTTAATTGATGCTGCCGACAGTGGCTAATTAAGGATTCTGGGGTACAAAGGCATGCCGGTCTCCTCCTTCCTCCCAATCCCACGGTCCCAGGGAAGGAGGTGGAGCTGGGGGAAATCTAGAAAACTCTAGAAAATCATGAAGGACCTTGAAGAGCTCACAGGAGCACTGTATTTGGGAGTCAGAGCCCGGCCTGAGAGGAGACCCTCCGCGCACCCTGTGTGCAGGCGGAAGGCCGGCCCTGGCGCAGCTGGGAGCAGGAGCGAGCTCTGCGCACGCCCCGCCCATGCTGAGAGCCGGCAGGGTGGCTGCTGGCAGGTGCAGGTCGCATTTGCAGCTGACATTCACTCGGCTTGACAAGAGGCACTGTCTGCGTCTGCCTCCCCAGTTACACTCTGCAGTTCCAGCAGTCACGGGCACCACTTTGTAATAACAAACATGCAATTAAGTTGCTATGTGTCAGCCTGTAATGTAAAACAGGATCATTTATATTGGTAATTCTGGAAGGAAAAAAGAAAGAATTCTCCTTATCTTATTTTTGCACATTTTCTCTTCTCAAATATGATGTGTTTGAATTGTCATTTTTCACAGGGAATGAATCTGAGTCATTAAAATGTTGTTCTCAATGTGGTAGGTACCACTCCCCACCCGCTACACACCTGGGCTCCTCACCTGTAAGACTTGATCCAGCTCTCACCCATGATCCAAAGGACTCCCCAGGACCCTGTCCGCACCTAGGGAGGCCCCTGGAAGAGAGCTCTGGAGTCCCCTCCACACACACACAGGGAAGAAAAGAAGTCCCCCCTGCCCACCCCTGCAACCCCAGCCCTGTGCTTGAGTGACCAGGTGGCAGGGCCACTCTAAACTGCTGCCAAGTGGACCGAGTAGGCAACTAGATCAGAAATCACCATGTCCTGGCCAGGACTCAGTTCGGGGCAGGGGACAGGAAGGGGTTGCCCAGATTACAGAAGACCTGTTGTGAGGGTTTGTGAAATGACTGTTGAACCGAGGCAGCATTTAGGCCACCGACGGAAAGGAGGGCTCCTGAAGAAAGTGCTGGCCCCGGGGAAGGAAAACACGGTGATCCGCAGAAGCAGACAGGACAGACATGGCCGAGCCCTGGGCAGGGTGGTCAGGTGAGCCCGTGTCCCTGTGTTGTGGATGGTGGGGAGTGGGGACCCTGGAGAGTCCAGGGAGCTGGGAGAATTAGTGGTGCTGCTTCAGTCAGGTGGGTTTACCTCTAGAGTGACTCTAGAGTGACCTGAATGTCTGGTCATCACTCCTGAAACAAAACACTTGAGTGTGTGCACGTGCACACACACACAAGAGGAGACCACTGTTCCAAGCATTGGAGAGCCACACACGAGTTGCTGAAGACCCTGCAGGGGAGGAAGATGAGAGGCTTCCCTCCCAGCCATGGGTCAAGGCCACACAGGCCACCACTTCCCTTCAGCCACTTCTGCTGCCTGGAGCCCTGTGCCCCCCCTCTGCAGGCAAGGAAGCTGGCTCGCACCTGGACCCCCAGCTCCAGCCTGAGGCTTGTTGCCACCCTCTGTGGGCTTATCAAAGGCTCCTGTCGGCTGGGAGCGCCACACCAGCTGCTGAGACCAGACCCTGTGTCTGCCCATCTGGGACACCAGCCAGTGCTGGGCTTTGCCTCTGTTGGGTCAGAACAGTGGGGCAAAGCTGTCATAAATGCAGCAGCTACAGACAGGCTCCAAGCTGGAATTTCAGAGTCACTCTGCTGAGTGGAGTGACCTGGGAGAATCGCCATGGGGGAATTCAGTAAGGCATTCTGGAGACAAGCCCTGAAATGCTTACAAAATTACAGGCAGATCAGGCAATCCCTGACCCTGTTTCTCAGCTACCGAATGTGGGTATTAATAGTGCCTGCCAACACCAAGGGAACAGGAGGCACAGAATGTGCAATGTAAGAAAAACCACATGGTGACACAGGAGGCGGGGAGGCGCCAGGGCCAGGTTTGCTAGCTACACCCTGAGCCCCAACCCACACAGGACCCGTGACACTTGCGTCCCCTCCATGAAATGCACCCCCTTGGAGCTTCCTGAATGCTCCCCTTTGGTGTGCCCAGCCACATCGGTCTGCTCCAGCTGCCACAACAATGGAGAGCTACCTTCCCCCAGCTCTGGAGGCTGGAGGTCCAAGACCAAAGCGCTGGCAGGGCGGGGCTCCCCTGAGGCTCCCTCACTGGTGTGTAGCTCGCTGTCTCCTCACCGTGTCGTCACGGGGCCTTTCCCCTGGAGGTGCCACCCTGCTGTCTGCCCCTCTCTCAGAAGGACTCCAGTCATATTGGGTTAGGGATCATTCTAACAGCCTTGTTTTAACTTAGTCACCTCTTTAATGACGTATCTCCAAATACAGTCATATTTTGAGATACTGGGGGTTATGGCTTGAACATTTGACTTTGGCGGACACAATTTAGCCATGACACTCCCCTAGTGACCACCTGTGCTCAGCTCTAAATGGAGGGTGGGGTGGGAAGCACTCTCTCTGCCTTACTCCCCTGTGAGTCCATCCAGTGTGCGGCCCCCAATCCCACCTTTAGGCTGTGCATGTGGTGGGGGGGTGCAGGGCAGCTTGGGAGGGGATAACTGTGGCTGCGTGGTGTGGCGTATGTCAAAGTGGAGGCCCCAGATGGGGACACTCAGCTGCAGCTGCTCCTCCCGAGGAGCTGTGCTAGGTGGCTGCCTTTGTGGGGATCAAAAGCCACAGGCTGAAGTGTCTTGATCAGAGAGAGGCATCAGCAGGTCTCTTGCTGTGCTGCTCAGCTCCTGGCAGCCTGGCTGTGGGCACAGGAAGGTTCAGTGCCTCTGTGGAGACCTGAAGGGACAGCTGTGTAAGGGAGGACAACATGAGATAGTCACTGTGCACTGAAGCATGGTAGCAACTTTGCCAAGATCAGTACAAAACGAGAGGTGACAGCATAGTGTCCACGGCTTCACAACCACAGCCCCTCTGGCACTAATGTGTTGCCGGCCTGGCTGTGAGGAGCCAGCAGCCCCTTTCCTGAAGTCGGTGTAGGACCCATCCAGTCCCCATGCATGCTGCTGGGGGCTCTTTTAACATTCATGGGTGTTCCCTTCAGATGCGCAGGAAGATTTCTTTGCCTAGTGGGAAAAGGCTCATGTCCTGAGATGACTGGGGCAGCTGCGGCTGAGATCACACTGGGAGAGCCCGAGTTTGGGGCGACCACCAGCAGAGCAGGTGGAGGCCTCTGCAAGGACTCGGGGAAGGCAGTCTGAGGCCAGCATGGAGAACCCATTGCCTCCAGAACCCAGAGGGTTCTAGGGCCAAATGAGCCCCTGCTGGGAGACAGCTTCTCCAGAGCTGCCCTCAGCAACATTTCAGGGGTCCCCTGGAAGACACTTCTCTGATGCAGTACCCAGGGTCATCCACACACTTGAACACTCATCCCTGTGGCCCAGGGAGCCCACTCTGCTAAGAAAGTGTTTTATGAGAAGGTCTTTATTCACTGGAGCCCTTAACTGCCATGCACTGATGAGTGTGTGAGTGCGTGTGCATGTGCACGATTAATAGGCAGCATAGCGTGAAATGTGCATACCCTTGGCCCAGCCATTCCACAGGAATCTGCCCTGCACAAATGTATAAAATGAAAGTGTGCCAGTGCTCACTGGGGAATTGGAATAATGCAATCACTGCATTACTCATAATGCACTGGGGCTATTCAAGCAGGACTCAAACAACCGTTTGGCAGGGTGTTGCGGCAATCCCTGAGTCAAGCGGCAGACTGGACGTGATGACCTCGAAGGCAATTCCAATTACAAATGCTTGAGTGGCTCAGCTGCAGGAGGGCAGGGCACAGAGCCTCTGGTCTTCCTGTCTGTCTTCTCTTCCTCAGCTGTTTCCCCACCTCTACCTCCACTGGCACGGGCTCCAGCTCTCCCACCAACTGACAGAGCGAGAACCCACTCCACATCATGGGGAGGCCCCAGGCCATTCATGAGGGATCTGCCCCAGCATCCGGCATCCAAACAGCTCCCACCAGGCCGCACCTCCAACACTGTGGGTCCCATTTCAACATGAGATGTATCAGTGCAAGAGCTGCTGTTTAAAAGCCCCTGGCTGTGATTGCCTTTGGGGTCTTCTTCATAAATTCTTTTCCTAAGCCAATGTCTATGAGAGTTTTTCCAACATTTTCTTCTAGCATTCTTATAGTTTCACGCCTTAGGTTTGTTATCCACCATAAGGTGATTTTTCTGAGCAGTGAAAGGTGTGGATTCTGTTTCAGTCTTCTACATGTGGCTATCCAGTTTTCCCAGCACCATGTATTGAATAAGGATTCTTTTCCCAAGTGTACGTTTTTGTCTGCTTTGTGAAAGATTAGATGGCTATATGAGGATGGTTTTATATCTGGGTTCTCAGTTCTGTTCCATTGGTCTATTTCTCTGTTCTTGTGCCAGTACCATGCTGTTTTAGTTACTATAGCCTCAGAGTATAGTTTGAAGTCTGGTAAATTGATGCCTCCCAATATGTTCTTTTTGCTTAAGATTGCCTTTCCTCTACGGGGTCTTCTCTGGTTCCATACGAAGCATAAAATTATTTTTTCTATATCTGTGAAAAATGATGTTGGTAATTTAATAGGGATTGCATTGAATCTGTAGATCACTTTGGGTAGTATAGACATTTTAACAATGTTGATTCTGCCTACCCATGAGCATGGTATGGTTTTCCACCTGTTTATGTCCTCTGCTATTTCCTTCCTCAGTGTTTCATAGTTCTTCCTGTAAATAAATGAGACCTGATGAAATTAAAGGGCTTCTGCACAGCCAAAGAAACTATCATTAGAGCAAACAGACAACCTACAGAATGGGAGAAAATATTTGCATGCTACACATTGGATAAAGTGCTGATAACTAGAATCTATTTAGAACTGAGGAAAATCTGCAAGAAAAAATCAAAGAACCCTATCAAAAAGTGGGCAAAGGACAAGAACAGAAACTTTTCAAAAGAAGACAGAAAAACAGCCAAAAAATATATGAAAAAATGCTCAACATCTCTAATCATCAGGGAAATGCAAATCAAAACCACAATGAGATATCACTTGTCTCCAGTGAAAATGCCCTTTATCAAAAAGTCCCAAAACAATAAATGTTTGCATGGATGCAGAGAGACAGGAACACTCATACACTGCTGGTGGGACTGCAAACTAGTGCAACCTCTGTGGAAAGCAATATGGAGATACCTCAAAGAGATACAAGTAGAACTACCATTTGATCCAGCAATCCCATTACTGGGCATCTACCCCAAAGAACAAAAGACATTCTATAAAAAATACATCTGCACTCGAATGTTTATAGCAGCACAATTCCCAATTGCAAAGATGTGGAAACAACCCAATTGCCCATCAATATATGAGTGGATTAATAAAATGTGGTATATGTATACCATGGAGTACTACTCAGCTATAAGAAACAATGGTGATATAGCACCTCTTGTATTTTCCTGGATAGAGCTGGAACCCATTCTACTAAGTGAAGTATCCCAAGAATGGAAAAATAAGCACCACATGTACTTACCATCAAATTTGTTTTAACTGATCGACACCTAAGTGCACATATAGGAATAACATTTACCGGCGTCGGGCAGATGGGAGGGGGGCGGAGGGGATGGGTGTATACATACATGATTAGTGCGATACGCACCATCTGAGGGATGCACACGCTTGAAGCTCTGACTTGGCAGGGAAGACAGGGCAAGGGCAATATACATAACCTAAACTTTTGTACCCCCATAATATGCTGAAATAAAAAAAGGAAGAAAAGAAGAAAAGGGAGTAAGGGAAACTAAGAATGAGTGTTGAAATTGCCACTTTCTTGTGTTTACACTAGAATGTAATAAAAGACAATAGAAATTTCCTAAAACCTCAAAAAAATAAAATAAATAAATAAATAAAAGCACCTGGCACCTCCCCGCTCTCTCTTGCTCCTCCTCTCCCCATGTAACAAGCCTGTTCCCTTCACCCACCTTCTCCCTGAAGCCCTCACCAGCAGCAGAGGCTAGGGCCAAGCTCCTTGCACAGCCTGCAGGATCATGAGCCTCTTTTCTTTGTAAATTACCCAACCTCAGGTATTGCTTTGTACCAGTGCTGAACAAACTAAAACAGCAGATAACACACAATGGCAGGGAGATCTTTGGAGGGAGTGGAGCCAGCAGGTGGCAGGGCCCCCCGTTTCTCCTCAGAACAGCAGGTCTGTGGTGAAGGTCAGGCTGAGGTCAACCCTGCACAGCCAAGGCTGAAATGCTCATGAAATGTGCGTGGGAGGCAAGCCAGAGCGTCCCCCAAGCCAGTGCAATGCCCAGATGGAAGAGAAGGAAGAGAAAAGGAAGGCAGAGCTGCAAGGAGAAGCTCCCATCTCTGCAGGCTCACACAGAGCTGCTGATGACAGTGAGAAAAATGGATAGACCATCTACTCCCCAAGTTTTTGCAGATGAGCATTTACCCTCTCCTTTGCCAGATATTTAATTCAAACAAAAGATCCCCCCCTCCTCTCTGGGCATCTGGGAGTGGTGTGTTCAACCAGAAAGAGCAATCTACCAGTTCTTCCCTGTACAGCTTCTCTTCTCTTCTACAGCTTTCACAAATGCTGTAGATGGCAAGATGAAGTCACTCTTGTCAGATGCAGATAAAATAGGGCCAAGACAGCACAAAGGGGTGGCTGGTGGGTGCATGTCCGAGACATGAACTGTTCCCAGGACTGTCTAGAACACCACGAGAAATCCCTGCACACGCTTCACACACCCCTGCTCTGCACGGCTTGCACGTTTCCCACACACACGTGTATTTCTGTAAGTTTCATCACTGGACTTTCTTTAGGAGAACAGTAATTCAGATAAGATGCTCTCGAAAGAACGCTTGCTTGTGTTCACCTCGGCAGCACATACGCTCAAAGGAGCACTTGCTCAAGAATGGCGCCGGCACCAATGAACTGATTCCACTTCTGGCCTTGGGCCACCAGAACCAAACAATGCTGCTTGCAAGCAGCCTACAGAAACTTCTCCCTTTTTGCCAATAAAAGCTTCCTCTTACCTTCCCCTCACCATATGCACCTATAGCTTGCCATAGTGCATTCCAGATTATCATCTTATTTTCTATTTCCAAATAAATTCAACATATTCGAATATATTTTTTTCTGATGTCCTATTTTTTAGGTTGACTCCTTCAACTGACATTTGCTGAGTTCCTGTGTATGCCAGAGACATACCAGTGAGCATCCCTCCCTCAGAGTGCTCATTGCTGGGGTAGGTGAGAAAGGTTGAAAGAGGAAATACACCAGCAGGGTAAGGTGTGCTCAGGGGCAGGGCCGAGACAGGTCAGGCACTTTGGAAAGACCAAGAAGGGGCAAATACGCAGTCAGAGGAGAGTGGCCATTCTTGGAAGTAATGACAGGCCCCAAAGGAAGAGGAGTGAGCTTGGCTGGGCACAAGGGCTGGACCGGGAAGTGACAGGGAGTCTGCCAATGCACTGCAGGCACACCGGAGAGGGACAGGTTGTGCACACGAACCCCAGGTAGAAAGAGCATGGCTCGTGAAGCCTTAGCACATTTGTGTGGTGCGGCCTCAGTTGTGAACAGGGACATCAAGAGGCAGAGACCCGGACAGGGGATGGCAGGCATCCTGGGCATTTTACCAAGGGCAGTGCAGGGTTAGGTCCACACTCTCTCTTTATTAGTCCTCCCTGCATGTTTGTTTATTTTGTCCTGAGGAGTACACCTGCCAGACCGGGAGGATCAAGCCTTGCCGAGGATACACTTCTAAGCATTTCCTGGGCAGGTGTGTGAGCCCTGGGGTCAGCCTGGCTCCCCTGTGGTTTCATTATTTAGATGAAGGTTTGCTCCAAGGCTTGCTGAAGCAAGGTTTTGAAACCACTGTTGGATTTCTCAGGATAGGTTTTTGCATTAATAGCCATTTACATCCACGTTCAGCCTCTGGGTTTCCTCTGCCATCCCCGTGCGGACTTAGGAAGTGGGGGGAGGGAAGAGGGGCTCTGCCAAGCAGCTGAGGCCTCAGTGTAGCAGAGCACAGAAGGCCAGTCAGCTCCCAGAGCCCCATGTTATTCATGGGGTGTCTTGACAACAACTCGCTGGGAACAAGGATTAGTATTTACCTGAAGCTGTTTTGAGGTTGGGCATATACAAGTCTCCTAGCACTAGGGTCCAGGCAAAGGGATCTGTTTTCCAGTAAACCTCATTCTAGGTTTAGGAACAGAAGTACTCTCAGCTGCTGGGTGCTCCTTGGCTTCCTGAATGTGACTCCAAGAACAGTCAGCACAAGCCCAGAGGCACCACAGAGGCAGGAGTGGCCCTCTGCTAGAGGGGACATCATCGCCTCGTGCCTTGCACTGGCTCTGGGCTTGCCCTGCGTGGCCGTCCAGGTTGCTGTGGATGGACTGTCTTGTCCTGGCCACAGAGCTCTGAGTGTGGGCTCTCCACAGCCTGTGTGTTGGGAGTCGTACATAACCCCCCGAAACACACACCCCACGGGGATGGGGTGACCCAGGTGCTCCTGTGCATCCCACGCCGGGAGATGCAGGAGAACCAAGGCTTCGGCCCATACTGGGACCCTTCCCACCAGCAACGGGGGAGCAGGGAGGCACCAAGCACTTTCCCTGCTCACTCTGTGAGTGGGTATGCGAGTACCAGTCGTAGTTATACTTGAGACACCCTTGTGGGCAGCGTGTAAACTTTCCTTGTCGACTTACTTGTTGTTGTGCCCATTTCATAGGTGAGGGTGGTGAGGCCTCTGCCAGACCTTTCCTGCATGGACTTAGGGCTCCTGACAGGGATTCCGCCCTGACTTCTGGCCCTAATCTAGTTTTCCCATTTATTAGGGCTCTGATTAGAGCTGCCAGATAAAATGCAGGCAACCCAATTAAGTAAACAACCTTTTTTGGGGGGCTGTATATGTTTGTTTCCTATTGATGTCACAAATCACCACAAACTTGGTGGCTTAAAGCAACACACAATTATTATCTCACAGTTCTGGAGGTCAGGAATCTGAAATGGGTCCCCACGGGCTGTGTCAAGGTGGGGCGGGACCGCCCACTCCCCCGGGAGCTCCAGCGGAGGACCCGCCCTAGCCCTCCCGGCTCCTGCGCTGTCGGCACCGCCTCACCCGCGCTCGGCACCATGGCGCTGCCTCCCACTTCCACACGGGAGGTTCCTTCTGACTCCTTGGGGCCCACCCGGACAATCCAGGGTGATATTCTCAATATAGGTTGATGAGAAACTTCAATTCCCCTCTGCCATGGAAGGTAGCACATGCGCAGGTTCCAGGGATCAGGATTACGGGTGTCTTCGGGAGGTTTACTCTGCCTACCACAGTAAGTACGCCCAGACCCTGCAAGGGACATAATTATACCAGAATTCACCCATTGCTGAGCTGAAATTCCAGGTGAACTGGGCCTGCCGTATTTTCCTTGCTTACCTGGCGGCCCTCTCTGCCCGCAGGGCTGGGTTTCTCCCAGTCTCCTTCTAGGGCAGGGCAGGCCGTGGCCAGGCCTCGCTCCCCACCAGGCCCGCTGGGCCGACCCTGCAGGAGCCTCCCGCCTTCTGGGCCCCGCACCCCTCCGCGGCATTGCTGCCTCATCCCGCACAGCACGCCCAGGCGAGGCCAGGACGCGGAGCGACGTGCTCAGAAATGAGGTCCAGGTCAGGCGGGCCAGGGGCACCAAAGGGACGGCCTGCCAGGGTGGGCGCGGGATGGCGGCCTGCTCCAGGCCCAGAGCTCGCGGGGCCGGGAGGGCCACGTGGGGTCGGCTGCGCTGAGCTGGGGGCAGGACCAGGAGCGGCGGGGACCCAGAGACGAGGCACGCGGTGGCGGCACACGTGCAGGGAGGAGGCCGGCGGAGAGGCCTCCAGCGGAGCCCAGACAGACTGGGCAGGGCTGGGGGCAGGAGACACGGCCCCGAGCTGCATGCTGTGGGGCCGGAGAGGAACAGGTGCCGAGAGCAGCGCCCCGTCATCCCGGGAGCGTCACTGCTGGACGCTGCAGGACGAGGGAAGGCTTGGGAGAAGCGTGGATGGTTTTGCCTGTAAAGGCCCATGGGAGGTGCCCGGGGGTGGTGAGACACATGGGAGAGAAAGAAGGCTCCGTGCACATTTTTTGATTCAGTTGACAATGAATTGAATTAGTTCAGGAAGTAGAGGAAACGTTATCTTTGAGCCAAAAATCGGCATGGATGAGGCCGGCAGTTTCTAGAGAGGTACCACCATCCGGAGGTCGTGCGTCCAGCCCAACTCTGAGCGGCCTGGCCTGGGGAGTCACCCGCAGCGCCAAGCAGGAGGGACAAAGACACAGCAGGGGTAGCAGGACAGGGGAAGGATCAGAGTGGGACCAAGCAGCGCTGGCGCTGAGACAGGGAAGAGCTGTCCCGCGGAGCTGGGCACCTCGGCGCCTGGGGCACGCTGCCGCCCTGCGGCCATGTGGAAGACAGGTGCCCCCCAGGCCAGATGCAAGTCAGAGGGCCCTGCTCTCTGGCTCTAAGCACAGGTTCCATTTCCACACTTCCTTAAAGGTTCAACAGTTTTATTTTGATGTAGATTAGGGAATCAGGCAACTGAGGCTGTTAAAATTACATTAAAAGCAAAAACAAATAGACTGCAACAGCAGGAATATATTCTGTGACTGGTGGCTAAAATGCTTGAAATACAGGCGTGGTGCTGTCACGGTTCTTCTACCGCAAGAGCTTTTGCCAGAGTCCTGATCTTTAACGTTTGCTAAACAGCTGAGTAGATCATGCGACATCCGAATACATATGACATGTTTAGCCTTTTGGGCCATAATCTAGGCTCCCTAACAGACCACTAGAAAACTGCTGATTGAGCAAAGCTAAATTTATTAAATTATTGCAGTAAGGGACAACACCATCTTGACAGAATTCTAGTAGCATCTCAGAAAGAAGAGCCCAGGAGGCTATTTGTAGGATTGTAGAGTATGAGCCAGATTATTTTAAGGCAGGCCTTGAGAGCAAAGGAGATTTGGGGGACTGAAAGGTTTTTTGCATAGCAGATTTGG
Source organism: Varecia variegata (assembly GCA_028533085.1). Classification (NCBI taxonomy): domain Eukaryota; kingdom Metazoa; phylum Chordata; class Mammalia; order Primates; family Lemuridae; genus Varecia; species Varecia variegata. Next base: position 90,580,158 of record CM052439.1, read on the forward strand.
ATCCATGTGCAAGACAGGCAAGGGTCTTGAAGTGAGCACTGATATCAAGCAGTTAGTTTCAAGGAAGCTGTTTTACCTGCTCCTGCTCCTGTTCAACTTGTTCCACTTCCAGGAACAAGTGCTTTCCAAAGCAAAGGAGCTAACTTATTTATGCCTTGTCCAATATTGTTTAGCACAGGCAACAGGAAAGATGTTGATTACAGTTCTCAGATACCATATCTAACTTCCTGAGAACAGTTCTTGAAAAAATGAAAAGAGATAATAAGTAAGAATGTTCTGAAAAGCAAAGTGCATTTTCCCAGGTAATACATCTGTACTATTGAAAGCCCTTCACAACCACCTGTTGGTTAGGCAAGGCTGATATTCTGAACTTTATTGATTTGGTCCTTTCATTGGCCAAAGAAGCCAGGCAGGCTTGGGTTCAGCTGTCAAAGGTCATGCATGAGGTGAGGAACAGAGCCAGTGCTGAAGTGGAGGTGTGCTCATTTCAAATCCCAGGTGCCTCCAGCCGCACCACTTTGTGCAAGTGCTATCTCTTGAATAAATCACATTTTCACAAAATCAAGCTAATAGCTTATTGTGCAACTTTCCAGCACTAGCCACAGTGCCAGAGGCTAATGATAAAAGGTAAAATGAGAGCATAGTCTGTATCTCAAGCAGGAAGGAATCCAAGGGAGACAAAACAGTTACAGTAAAATGTGATGTGTTCAACAAGGGGCTTTTCCCAGACAGGGTGTGTGTCCACTTGAGATTTTGTTTCTTTTTTGTGTGTTTCTTTTGGGGGGGGAGGCATGGTTGTGGGAGCAATTAGACAGGAGGAGTAGGGAAGCTTAGCATAGGTTTCAGCTAGAATGGATTCTCAAAGGATGTCTGGAGTTCTGCACATAAAGAAGGGAAGCCGTAGGGTGCTGTGGCAGAGTGTGCTGGCGTGTTTAGGGTGCTGCAGGCAGCTCAGGAGTGATCTGGTTCACTTCTATGGATAAAGGCCCCTAATCAAGTTCCCACCTGTGCAGGGCAGCACATGCTAGTCCCCTTGCCAGGAATGTGACCTCTTCCCCTCATGTCCGGGAGACCGGAGGGTGATTCCAAGCAGGTGAGTCATGGCGTCATTGCGGAAGGACTGCAGAGCCACAGTGTGTGGCGCCGAGAGCAAAGCGGTGTTTGAGTATCATGTTTACTATGAGGTTGAGAGGGAGAAGCTGGCTTTAACCTGGCTTCAACTTAATGTTTGAACAGTCAGCATATTGCAGAAGAGAAAGTCTAAAACCCAAAGAGTTAGCACAGAGGGAGGGATGAAGGTGAGAGCAGCTCTCCACTCAGTGGGGAGGAGAACTGAGTGCAGTGGCCACAGGAACTGGGGCAGAGGCTGCAGCCACGTCGTGTGCTCACCCCGGCAGGCTCTGGACCTCAGCACGCAGGCCCTGCCGCCTGCTAAGCGTTTGCATGTGTCGTACATGCATCACAGAATCAAAATGACTTTTCCTCAAAATGCATGCTGCTTCAGGCGTGCTAAATGCTATACTGCACTCCACATACATAATTCATGTGTCATTTACAGGAACCAGCACTCTTGAGCAGAACGACATGCCAGTGAGGCTGCATGGGATGCTGCTTGCCTGGGCTTCACTGATTTCCGAGATGCTCATGTGGAATTAGAGCAGCTCTTTAGAATGCTGCCTCTCCCAGTGGGGTCTGAGAAGGAAGTGTGGGAGGCGGTGATGGGCAAGCACATTCTAGAATGCCCTGCTGAGAAACTTGCCTGTAAAAGTTTTCCAGCATGAAATGTGCTTATATGAGAGAGGAGGCAGAAAAAGAGGAGGAAAAGGAGGACTAAGAGGAGGAAGAGGAAAGGAGAAAACCGAATCACCCTGATCTTTTGTTTCTTGACCTGTAAGGGCTGTCTCAGACTAAACTTCTACTCCTGGGGTCACCAAAGAATGGAACAGCTAATAATACCAACAGTCATTCATTGGGTTTCTATCTTGTGCCAAGTACAATATCAGTCCTTCAAAGTAAGTAGAAATTGTACCAGTTTATATATGGAATTGAAAATGCTAAGAAAGACCAAATAACTTGTCCATAGCAGAAATTCCAGGCCTCATACCCAATGCACTGGGTTCACAGGAAAGGGGCTTGACTCTTTTTCTCCACTGGTTTCTGATCCCAGGCATATGCATGTGCTTGTCCCATTGCATTTCTCAAAGCCCAGGTGGGTGTGACGGGAACCTGTGATAAGGGCATCCGGCAGAGAGTCTGACCCACTGCCCACTCACTGTCAGAATCAGCAGAGGTTCCAACAGCGAGAGCAAGACCCAGGGTTTTGGGGTATGGTTTATTACTGGCTTTTTGTCCCTGAAGCATGCCTAAACATCCAGTTTTTCCAGAAACTCCATGACTGAATTGACTGAGCTGTAAAATCTAAGCTTTTTAACTTAGTTTAAAATTTAGTTCAAACCCTGACTACTTTGTTTAAAACACATATATGTTTTTGAGATGTTTGGTGAATTCTAGAGATTAAGATTTTATGCCTGACAGGCCAGAAAATATTACCTCTAATAAGATAGAAAGCCTCCTTAAAAATTGCACCCATGGAGCAGAATCTATCAGTCAGCTTTGAAGCACCCAACGAGCTGGGCTCTCAGCAATAGCTGAGCACGTGGTTCTCAAAACGCGGTCTCTGGACCAGCAACGTGAGCATGATCTGAGATGATCAGGTGTCAGAAATGCAGATTCCCCAGCCCCACCCCAGATCTGACCTTGGGTTTTAACAAGCCCTCCAGGTGATTATGGTGCTGCTCAAGTGTGAGAACCTCTGCTCTAAGCCAACTATGACACGTCCCATTTTTACCTACACACCCCAACCTTTGATTCAGGAAATCTTAACCATCACCTCATCAGCATCACCATCATGCAAACCAGGTGCCACTTGCTGTTCTAAGCTCTCTGTAGAAGGTATCTTGTGTAATTTTCAAAAATACCTTCTGAAGCATTTCAGTTCTACAGATGATAGAATTGACTCTTAAGGAAGTTGAAGAGAGTGCCCAGGTACACAGGAAGTGGTGAGAGCCAGGTTTCTGGGCTGCATTATCTAATTGGCACCTGTGACTGACTATACTACCACACTGAGGATGACACGTGAAGAGGCCCATTTAAAGGAAAGGCCCTCATTGGTGAAGCAGCCCACAGAGGGCCAGGCCAGCAGTGAGCACCTGGGAGATCTGGGATGGTTTTTTCTCCAATTTTTTATTAGATAACACAAAATTTACTATTTTAACCATTTTTAAGTGTCCAATTCAATGGCATTAAGTAGATTCACAATGTTGTGCAACCATCACCATTATCCATTTCCAGAACTTTTTTTCATCACCCTAAACAAAATCTGTGCCCACTTAACAAGAACTCCCTGTTCCCCTCCCCCAGCCCCTAGAAACCTCTATTTCCCTTTGCCTCTATGAACTTGCCTGCTCTGGTATCTACCTCATGTCAGTGGACAAATACAGTTGGTCATCCTTTTGGATCTTGCTTATTTTACTTAGCATAAGGTTCTCAACGTTCATCCATGTTGTAGCATGTATCAGCATTTCATTTCTTTAAGGTTGAATAATATATATACCACATTTTGTTATGCATGTTGTTGAACATTTGGGTTCTTTCTGCCTTTTGGCTATTATGAATGATGCTATTAACACGTACACATGAACATTTGTGTATCAGTGTTTAGTGGAGATTCTGCTTTCAATTATTTTGCGTATACACCCAGCAGTGGGCTTACTGGATCATATGGTAATTCTACCTTGAGCATTTTGAGGAACAGCCAAATGGTTTTCCACAGCAGCTGCACCATTTTATATTCCCATCAGAAATCCACCAGGGTTCAAATTTCTCCTGTACTTGTTGCTTTCTTTTATAAAAAAAAACTTTTAAACCCTCCTAACTAGTGTGAAGTGGTATCTCATTGCAGTTTTGATTTATGTTTTCTTAATGACTAGTGATACTGAGCATATTTTCATGTGCTTATTGTCCATTTGGAGAAATATCAATTCAAGTTCTTTGTCCATTTTGTATTGGGTTGTTTTTGTGTGTGGTTGAGTTGTAGGAGTCCATTATATATTCTAGATATTAATCTTTTGTTAGATATATGATTTGCAAATATTTTCCCATTCTGTGGATTGTCTTTTCACCCTTGTGATGGTGTTGTTTGATGTACAACAGGTTTTAATTTTGGTGAAGTCCAACTTAGCTATTGTTTCTTCTGTTGCCTGTGCTTTTGGCACAGAGATCATTGCCAAATCTAATGTCATGGAGGTTTTTCCCTTATATTTTCTTCAAAGAGCTTTATAGCTTTAGCTCTTATTTTTAGGTCTTTACTCCCTTTTGAGTTAATTTTAAATTTTTGTGTATGGTGTAAGGAGAGGGTCCAGCATCGTATTTTGCGTGAGGATACCCAGCCTTCCCAGTTCCGTTTGCCGATAAAACTATTTTTTCCCCATCGAAGGGTTTTGGTGAAAACCAATTGACCATATATTGACCCAGGGTTTATTCCTGGGCTCTATTCTATATGTCTGTACCTGTACCAGTGCACCACATCACAGGTTGAGTATTCCTTATCTGAAATTCCTGGGATAAGAAGTGTTTTAAAATTTGGATTTTTTTCAAATTTTGGAATCTTCGCATTATACTTACTTGTTGAGCATCCCAAATCTGAAAATCCAAAATCCAAAATGTTCCAATGAACATTTCCTTTGAGCATCATATCAGTGCTCAAAAAGTTTTGGATTTGGGATGCTCAATCTGTTTCATGTAAACAGATGCTGGATGGTGGGAGCTTAGTTCATTACTGTTAGTGTGGGAGGTGTCACAACGGGAGAAAGCTAGAATCTGTACAGCGATGGAGCAGAGTTGGAGGCATGAGTGTGAACTCTTGTTGATGTTAGTGCGGAAGCAAATGGACACATTTAGAAATATTTGTAGATATGTGTATAGGTTGGTCAGTATTCATATATGTATTTCCTTGCTCTGATAACTGAGAAGACCTGGAAGCAGTGGCATGTGGTGACAGTGCACACACCCAGTGACCAGCCCTTGATTTCTACCAGAAATCCTTGAAGAAATGACTGCTTCTACGACTGAAGCAGGAAATACACAAGATGAGCCTGGGTCATCTTGTAGTGACAGAAAGTAAGGAAATTAAAAAAAAAGAAGAAGAAGTCTAATGATGGGGTGTGTCAAAGAGACCCATGAGATAATTGAAAGAGCTGTCAGTGGCCAAAGCTGGAACAATTTGAGCAAGAAAGTAAATAAAGTAGTATTGGATTATGACCCAAAGGATAAAGTAAATATCCAAGAATCCACACTGATATAAATACATGATGGAACAAACAAATAAATAGATGTGAAACAATAGACAAATCTCTCATTCATAATAATTCCAAGTAACTTATTTAAATACTTCTGCTCAAAGAGATGGAATATCAGTCCATCTGCCGACTGTTCGGGCAGAGAAAGTTAAGTCCTCCTGCCTCTCAGGAGCTCGAGCCTGACGCTAAGTTATGAGAGTTCATTGATCATGACCTATGGGCTGTCAGGCAGCTCTACAAGGTGCAGATAGCTTTGTGCCAGATTGACTTCTTCAGTGCATATGCTGTTTTTGGCATCCCTGATCCTGTAGCAGAGAGATCTGCAGAGCATCTCATTTCAGACACTGCTGCAGGATGAGATCATGTGACATTCCCAGGGAGAGCAGACCCATCAAGCCACAGTCTGGGCACACAAAAAGTCCCTTTTCTCCTCGAGCTTGATGGGAAGGCAGAGTTATTGCGGAATCAGACCATAAGTCAGGAGGCTGACATTCCCAATGTCAGCATCCTGGGGAATAGTTCCTACTCTGTAGCCAAAGAAATGATGCCATTAGCCTTGTCTTGAGAGGGGACATTTTTAAGGCTTTGCTCAAATGCATGGCGGAGCTGTCTTGCCACCGTGCCCTTTGATTTGTTCACCCTCCTTCACTCCAGGTGGGACTCTCTCCTCCGTGAGTTATTAGGGAGGACGAAGCACTCAGGTGCATTTGAACCACACTTGCTATGTTATTGCTGTCCCTGAGAAGCAGCGTGAGCAGTGAGAGCCACCTTCTGAAAGAGCCATCCTCCTCCTCTCAGTCTGAAAGCAAACGTCGGGGCAGGGGGGGCTTCGCTGCCACCAGCAGTGTCATCTAACGCAATGGCTCCTCTTTTTTTTATCACCTACATGTCTATAAATGATCAATTTAGATTTATTAAATCAGATACAACAGTTTATGTCAATGCAAAGTGAACATATTATTTGGTTTTCAAGAGGCACAGACATTCCCTCCCTCCTGGAGTGTCACATCTCTTTTGACATTCCCATGCGCTCTTTAGAAGTAAAGGGAAGGAATGTTATCGTAACACCAGGAGGTGCTTTCAAAGTGGCGCCTGAAGATTTTGCTGTGCCATTTCCACTGACAGTGATGACAGGCACGTAACTAAGTCCCCCCTTGCTGTGCCACAAATTTCCCACAGAGCCTGCGGTGGGATGGGAATTGCAGTGAGTCCCACACTCAGCACATCTATGGGGCCACGTCTCAGTTAAAAGAATCTGTGATGACAGCAGGAAGGGCTGATGGTCAGTGGGATGGAGCCTCCTCCTCTGACCCTCAGGGCTCTTCAATACAGGGCCAGTTTCTGTAGAGAAAAGGCCGATGCCCTGGGCTCTCTGCCTGGGCTTCTTGTCTCTGTTGAAGGAAACCTCAGAGAGCAGCAGTGAGGGTGAGGGTTCCCGGGACCTGCCCATCACAGGGGGTGCTTCTGGAGACAGAGGAGCCTGTCTGAGGAGGCCAGAAGGTGACAGCCCACTGCAGTCCTTAACAGCCTTCTCATGCCCGGTGCCAGCGTCTGAGCCGGGTACGTGCTCATCACAGGCATCACTGCAGCCCCCAAGCCGTCTCCACTCTGCAATGAGTCTTCGCTCCTCTCCTGGTGCCCATGCTAAGTGAAGAGGAATCTGCTTTCACAGTTGATCTTTTTCTTTCCCTCCAGATGACTAGGAAATGTTTTCCCCTTTTTAGAGGGTTGCAAAAAAGCAGTGAAAGCAATCCCACCTAGCCACCGCTTTTACAAGAGGGAAATTTCCAATTTGACTAAAAGGACACATGTCACTGCCAAAATGCCCCCAGGGGCCCAAGCCAAGGCCCTGGCTCAGGACATGTGGTTATTGTGCCTTAGGCCCATCTGTGGACTGTCCTTTCTGCACGCAGGCGAGAGCGTCCCTCGCGTGGGCCTCTCTGTAAAGGCGGTGGCCATCCTGGATGACTCCGCCCCGCAGGGAGGCAGGTCTCGGCTCCCAGCTCCCTGCACTCCAGAGGCTCTGCGGCTTCCCCTATCTGCCCACTGAGCCCTGACCTTTGCGGGGACAAGTTCCCCTTTCAAAGTCCCCTCTACTCTCCATCTTTTCTTTCTCTCAACCTCCTCCCGTCTGGAAATGTTTATATCTTTTCGAGTAAGGGAACTGCCTCAGCAAGTATTTTACAGATGTGTGTGGGATAGACTTCAAATTTTGAAACTCAGAAATCCCAGCTCTTGTAAATCAAAGCCTTGGATTTCCAAAGCATTTATCTCTGACCTGAAGAAAGTGAGTTGGCCATCTCCAGTGCCGAGGTTTCCTCGTCCCATGGAACAGGGAAGGGCAGGGTCCAGGAGCGCCTGCACTGTTTGTGCTGACCTTGGCTGGACAGCAGGAGGCACAATAGGCTGTCAGTAACTCAAAGGCACTGGAGCCCTCAGGCTCAGTGCTGTCCCTTTGTTTATGACTCACAGCCATTGTCTTATGACCCTACCCCCAGATTCCCCAGGACCCTTTCCAAAGGGGAAACAGTTTGACCAGACATGGTTCATCTGCATTAGTGTCTGTTTCATTTGCAGGTGGTGACTTAACTAAGTGTGATGGTGATTTAAAACATGGACCCAAAATGCTTTGGCACTCTCCTCCCTTTGGTGACTGCTTGACTAATACAATGCAGGAGAAGTAGCACTGTGCCAGGATCCAGCCCCAGACCTTAAGAAACTGGCAGCTTCCATTTCTTGCCTCTTGAGATGTTCACTCTTGGAACCCAGCCACCAGGTCCTGAGGATGCTCACGCCATGCCATGGTGAGCCCAGGTGGACAGGAACTGGCAGTCAGCCCCCACATGACAGCCATGTGAGTGAGCTACCTTGGGAGCAAATCCTTCGGTCCCAGTTGAGCCACTCCAGATGTCACACATGGCGCAGAAACAAGCTGGCTCCAGCAAGCTTTCCAACGTTATGGATTTATAAACACGGTAAGTAACTGCTTTTTTAAGCAATAGGTTTCGGAGTTGTTTGTTACAAAGCAACAGTTAACTGATACATATATTGTTACCCAAAAGTGGGGTACTAAAGTCAAAGAAATCTAAAACACGTGGTATTGATTTGGGGAATGGGTGGCGGGAGGAAGCTGGAAGGCACTGACGGAACCAGTAATGTAATAAATTGAAGGAGGCGCGGAGAGGCTGCCAGGGAGGGATTAGAACAAGGTAAAGAAGTGTAACTGGAAGCTGGAAGGAATGCAATCAGTGTTATACAGCAGCAAAAATTTTGACAACATAGTTGATTGTGAAACTGAGAGAATAGGAAGTATACTTAACAAACTCAATGATTTCACTGTGAGGACTTCTACACAGGAAGTTAACAGTTCCATGCGCCTCCTCACTGCCTATGATAAAATGCCTAGGACACAAATGAGCTAAAAATTAAACTGTTAAGTTCAAATTGAGCTAAGACTTGCTGGGTTTGAGAATAAACAGTTTCTTATTTTCAGCCTCTCCAGAAGGAAAACAATTTTCAAATTATGAAGGGCCTTAGACCAAAGATCAATTCCAAGTTGGGAGTGGGCAATGTTTTTGTTAAGACTTCAGAGAGATCTAAAGTGGCATCTCATAAAACCTTTCAGACAAGGAAAAGGCCGTCTAAGGGTTCCGTGGGTGTTCCTTGCAGATACTCCCTACTGAACGACAGGCTTGCAATCACCTTGCGGGCGCTATCCCACAGGCGCATCACAGGCTGCTCAAGGGAGAGACTCGTTTACCTTCAAGAGGTTGACATGGAGGCTGTTGTCCGGTAGAGCAACCTCAGTAGGACTCACGCCACTGCTGCACGGCGGCTGTGCAGGAGGCAGACGATGGTCTGGGCAGGGCTCTTCCGCCTGGGGACGCCCGAGGGAGCCGTGCGGAGAGACACACCAGGGGTCTCACCCTCATGCGGGCCCGGCTCAAATCACAAGATGCTGGACTGAGTCTGAGCTAATGCTGTAATGAGAGAAAGCTTTGGGGATATTGTCTAAACAGAATGAGTAGAAATAATTTGAATCCAGAGGATAGATTGTGGACGTTTAAAAACATGGCTCTGGGAAGAACTCTCAGAATGGCAGAGTAAGGACCTCTGAAAAGTTCCCCTCTCACTAAAAGTATTTAGAATTAGGCAATAATTTTCCCAACAATATTTTCAAAACTCTGGACAAAGCCCTGAGACAATCCGAGGAGTGTTAATTCAAGAAAAGTGGCAGAATCTCAGTAAAAACAGCAAACTGTGCCATTGTACTTCACCGTGTTCCCATACTCCTCTCCCCAAGTCCATAGCAGCCGTCATGGGAGCAGCCTCGCACCACCGCAGCTGTGGGAAACAGATACCCATAAGCCACTGATGAGAGCAGAACAGGTTTGGAGCTCCCGAAAAAGTCCTGTCCCAGACAACTGCCAATCTTTGGCCTCACTGGCAGCTCTCGGAAGGTTCCAGCCTCAGTTCTGGTCTGCATTTGACCTTACTCAGAGCACACTCTGCAAAAGCAGCCTGATTTCCTAGATGCTTATTAAAATAAACTGTGACAATGGTTCAACATCTCAGCTTCCTGAAGCAGAAATACTAGTTAGGGCTAACAAGAGACTGACAAAAAAAAAAAAAAAGCTTAAAAGGAAAAATGACAAACGAGATGCCCACAGCGAATTTTGAAAAGCTCTGACATATTCCTGGGATCTAGAAAACCATGTACGTGCTCAGGACTATGCACATGCTCAGAAAACACAAATACCTGAGAAGGCCCCAATCTCTCACCCGTGGCCAACCTTGAGGCTCTGTACAAGTAACAAGTGAAGGTGAACGCAAAACTGTGAACTGCCTGCCAAAGGAAGGGAACTGTGCCCAGTGACACACACAGATGCTCTGTGTGGTCCCTTAGTGGCTCACATCATCGAAGGAAATCTCTGTCCAATTGTTGGTTGACCACTAAGCAAACTAAAAAGAGTCTTCAATGAACACACATGACAAAAAACACAGGCTACAGAATTAGTTCAGGAAAGTCACTGAGAAAACAGTACCATAAAAATAGCAGCATAAAGAAAACCTAGGGGCAGAGAAAGAGAGCTTATTTCTAGAGTTGCCATGTTATACAGTTTAAAATGCCCAGTTTTCCAGACATATATATGTATATATATACACACACATATTTTTTTTTAAAAAAATAATCAACAGAAACTGTCTTGAGGAAGCCCAGACATCAGACTTACTAAATTAAGACTTTAAAACAGCCTATTATTTAAAAATATATGTAAATAAATATAACAGCTATTATGAATATATTCAAAGAACTAAAGGAAACCATGTCTAAAGAATCAAAGAAAAGTAGAAAAGTATGAGAATAATATTTCACCAAGTAGAGAATATCAATTAGTAAATACAAATTTTTTTAAAGAAAGGAACCAAATAGAAATAATCAAAATAAAAAATTCACTAGAAGAGATCAATAAAAGATTGAACCAAAGGAAAAAAAAATAGCAAATGTGAAGATAGATCAATTGAGATTATAAAATATGTGGAACAAAAGAGAAATGAATAAAGAAAAATTAACAGAGCTCCATAAGGAGAGGAAAAAGATAGAGCGGCAGCAAAACTGTTTGAAGAAACAATGAGTGAAAACTGCTCACGTTTGATGAAAGGCATTAATCTGAACATCCAAGATTCCCAGTGAATTCCAAGTAGAATAAACTCAAAGAGACCCAAACCTACTTGCATTATAGTCAAACTGTAAAATGCCAAAGACAGAGAATCTGGAAAGCTTCTGGAGGACAATGACTCATCGCAAACAAGCAATACTCAACATAAGTAAAACCTTCCTTCTTGTCAGAAACCATGAAAATTAGGAGGAATTTGTATGACATATGCAAAGTGCTAAAGGAAAAAAATTGTCAACAAAGAATTTTATAGTTAGCAATATTATCTTTCAAAAACAAAGAAAAAAATGATAGCCCCAGATAAACAAAACAGAGAGAATTTGTTGTTAGCACACATGTCCTATAAGAAATGCTAAAAGGAGATCTTTAAGCTGAAGTAGAAGGACATCATTACATAGTAATTCAAATTCATACTAAGAAACAAAGAGCACAAGGAAAAGTAACTATGTAAATAAATATGAATGACATTATAAATGCATTTTTGTTTGTAACACTTTTCTGCTTTGTTGAACTTAAAAAACAATTGCATAAAACAATAATTATAAAATTTTGATGATGGATTATAATGTGTAAACATGTAATTTGCATGAAAATAGCATGAAGAAGGATGAAGAGGATTAAACTATATCAAAAGAGAGGTTTCTACATAATTCAAATTAAGTTAATATTAACTCAACGAGATTGTTTTAAGACAAGATGTTAATTGTGGTCTCATGGCATCCAAAAAGAAAAAAAGCTACACAAAATATAGCAAAAGAAACACAAAGGAATTAAACAGTATGTCAGAAAATATCTATCAATCACAATTGATTAGAAGAATAACAGAGCACAAACACATAAGACATATATAAAATAAAAAGTAAAAGTGCAAGTGTAAATTTCACCTTTCTAATAATTACAATAAATATAAATGGATTAAACTCTCCAATGAAAGAGCAGAGATTGAGAGAATGGATTTTTTTAATAAAAGAAAAACATACATCCAACTATGTGATCTCTATAAGAGACACACTTGAGATTTAAGGATACAAATAAGTTAGAAGTAAAGGGATCAAAAAAGATATAGGCCATGCAAAGATTAACCAAAAGAGAACTCTAGTGGCCATATCAATATCAAAAAAAAAAAAATAGTAAGACAAAATAGTTACTAGACACAGAGAAAGATATTTTATAATGACAGGGGTGAAAATATCAGAAAAATATAACAACTTCAACACATACATACATAATAACAGAGCTCTGAAATACCTGAAAGAGAAAATTATGGAATTGAAGGAAGAAATAGACAATTCAAAAATAATGGTTGGACACTTCAATACTTCACTTTTAATAATGGATACAACTAAGAATAAGACCAACAAGTAAATAGGATATTTTAACAACCTTCAAACAAACACCTCCAGACTCACAGACATCTATAGAAGAGTCTGTCCAACAGCAGCATATTCTTCTCAAGGCATATGGAACATTGTTCAGGATAGACAATATGCTTGACCATAAAACAAGCTGCAATAAATTTAAAACACTTAATATCATAAAAAGTATATTCTATGACAATGGAGTTAAATTAGACATCAGTATGGAAGGAAAGTAGGGAAATTCACAAATACATGGAAATTAATCAACAAACACATGATGGGTCAGAAAGATATCAGAAGAGAAACTGGGAAATACTTTGATCCAAATAAAGTCAAAAACACAACATGCCAAAATCTATGGAATACAACGCAACCAGTATTTATAGGAAAGCAATTCTAAACACCTATATTTAAAAAAGAAGAAAGACCTAAAATCAATATCCTAATTTTCTAACTTAAGAAACCAGAAAAAGAAAAGCAAACTAAGCTCCAAGCTAAGCATGAGAAAGAGAATAAGGTTATAATGGAAATACATGAATTAAAGAATATAAAAACAAAAGAAAAAATATACAAAGTTGAAAAATATTTAGCTAGACTAACCAAGAAATAAAGAGAAGACCCAAATTACTAAAATCAGGAATGAAAGAGAATGAAGAAACTGCCGAAGTAAATCTCTGTGACCCCGGATTAGGTTTCTTAGAAAAGCACCAACAACGAAAGAAAAATATATAGATAAATCGGACCAATCGAAATTAAAAAAGTCTGTGCTCTAAATGATACCACTAACAGAATGAAAGACAGCCCACAGAACAGGAGGAAATATTTGCAAATTATATATCCAGAGACTGGAATTCAAAATATATGAAGAATTCTTACAACTCAACATTAAAAAGACAACTCAATTTTTAAAAAATTAAGCAAATAATTTGAACAGCACATTTTCATAGAAGACATACAAATAGGCAAAAAGCACTTGAAAGATGCTCTACACCATTGGCCATTAGGGAAACGCAAATCAAAGCCACAGTGAGACACTGCTCCATACCAACTGATATTGCTAAAATTAAAAATGACAGCTAATAATAAATATTGGCAAGGATGAGGAGAAATAAAGACATTCATTGATGGTGGAATGTAAAGTGGTGCAGCTACTTCAGAAAACATGTTGAAGGTTTTCTAAAAGGTAAACATAGAATTACCATTTGACCCAGCATTTTTACTCCTAAATATACATCCAAAAGAAATAAAGCCACATGCCCATATAAAATATTGTCCATAAATTTTATAGCAATATATTCATGTGGAAACCACTTGAATGTCCTTCAATTGAAGAACTGATTTTAAAAATCTGGTATGTCTATGCAATGGATTATTATTATAAAATACAAAGGAATGAATGACTAATGCATGTTACACAGGGATGAACCTTAGAAACATTATGTTGTGTGAAAGAAGCTAGTCCATAGATGGCCATAGATTGTTCAATTCTACTATGAAACGTCTAGAATAGGAAAATCTATAGAAGCAGAAAGTTAATCAGTGGTTGATTAAGGTCCAGTGGGTGAGGGTAAGCCTGTCCTATTTTCTGACATGAACACCTCTTTTATGATAGGGAACTCCTCCAGAGAAAATCAATTTTTACTGTAGTTTAAAATCTTCATATGCTTTAAAGCAATCTATTTAGTAAAAGCATGTCTAAGCCTGCCTGTTTAAACACATTAAATATATACATTAAGTATGTATATATATGTATCTTATTTTTTCATCAAATTATGAGCCATCTAGAATACTCTTTAAAAACAATCAAAAGCCATGCCCTGTGCCAAGAGCACACACTCCCCAAATAGTTGCTGCCTGGAGGTTACTAGAGGTGAGTCCCCTGGTACCATATGGAGATTCCTGTCCCTTCTGGGAGCCACTAAGGGCACATGGCTGAGCTTCCTCATCTCCACTGCCCCAATAATTCATTTTTTATTGTAACAAACTTAATGGAGAAACTGATGTTCCCAGGCTTACACCAGCCCCCTCCCTAGCCAGGCGCAGGCACAAGTGTGAGGGAGGAAGGACTCAGTGCGGGCTGGCTGTGCAGACACCCACCCCGCAGCCCCGCAGCATCCTGGAAGGGACCTCTGCCTGAAGAGGTTGCTGTTGTGGTTCTTTTACTCTTTCCAGAGTATGGTCACAGCATCCCCCTGGGCCTCTCTGCCTTCAGACCTGCCCTGCCCTTTGGGTCCTGTTCTCCAAGGAAGGGTATTCCCAGGGCAAGCACACTCAGGGCAGGCTCACCCAGGCTGTCTTCATCCTGAGTGCTTCTCACCTCTTCTGGATTACACCTCTGCCCGTCAAGAAGGGCTTCCCAGGCCCAGTGTCCTAGGTAAGAATCAACAGCTGTACTGGGGCCAACAGTCCTGCCTCACTCTCCTACTACACTTAGCCGAAATATCCTTGTCTGCTCCAGTGCACGGCAATCGCAGTCCCGCCGAATGCTTTGGAGTTAACCATCACTTCTGTCTTGAACGCCTTCATTCCACTTGGCATGCGCTTCCTTCAGGGTCTTGCTTGGTCAGAAATTCCTCTATGAAGACCCTTGCCATTCCAGGTCACATCTCCCAGACCATGGAGTATGCCTCTCACAACCTCCCCCAGCCCAGACGTGTGCCCAGACCAAACCCCAAGCCCCAGTGCCTGCCCAGCACCGAAGTGCCCCACTCCCTACTTGCATTACCTGAACAGACACATGTGATGGAGTCACGGCCATGACCTATAGTGGGCCCCGACCACATGCCCACCACGTGCAGGGCTCCCTGCTAAGGGACTGATTTAGAGAGTGAGAACTGAGAACAGCATAGCTTCCAGCCCCCGTCTAAACTACACTGAGCATCCTTCCTTGCTCCTCTGCTAACCCACCCTGGAAACAGCTACTTGTTCCAGGAAACACTGACTCCTGGGAGTAGGACTGCCAGCCGGCTAAAATAGCTGACTTCTCAGCTGTCACCCAGGCCCCTGCAGGCCGCTCCCCGCAAAGCCATGTCAAAGCCATCATGTCGGTAACTCTGATCCTCATCAGCGCCCAGCCTACACAGCCCCAGACCACCCCTGTCCCCTTTCTGAGATGTGGCTAAGACTTGGGGACTCAGGCAAGGGGTGTTCTCCCTTATTGCAGTAGGTACAATGAACTTAGCTTTGCCTGATCAGTAGGTTTTTCTGGTGGTCTTTTGGGATGATAACATTAAAAAAAAAAGGTTAAGAATCCTGTCCATTGTGAAATAGCCGTTAAGGGGCAGAGCTGAGCTGTGTTGAGCCCAGCTCTGTCTGATGCAGCTGCAATAACCCTTCTTTCAAATGGGGATGAGTGTCTGTTTACGTGTCCGATTGCACGTGTGTGTCCTCTGCCAGTCTGGGAGGCCCTGGAAGGCCACAGCAGCCTCCCCTGAACAAAGCCTCAGGCACCGTGTTCCCCATCAGCATTCTCCAGAGGCAAGTGGAAGTGCACGTGCCCCAGAAGAGCACCCTAGGTGGCCTGGGATGTCTGCCCCTTGTCCCATTAAGTGAGAGAAAGCACCTTTAACCTACTAGTTGTTAGCCCAATAATCCAACAAATATTTTGCCTTCCCATAATCCAAGGGAGGGGAGTGAGCATGAGGGCCAGGAAGTTTGGGTCTAGGCCTTCTTCTCCAGGAGGTCACTGAGACTCACAAAAGGAAAGCTGGTAAGAAGGGAAAGTTCCACGACAGCCCACGGCAAAGCACAGCAGTGATTAGAGTTGTGGGCTCCCTTGAGTCCCGATCCTGCAGCGGATGAGAGGGAAAACCGACACCCTCTTCACAGGCGCCTGGACTCCTCTTCCCATGGCCCCCAGAACCCCCCACTCTGTGCCGGCCACCTGGCCCCAGCTGAGTGACATAACGCACAGTCAGCCTTGCCTGAGGAAAGCCCACGTGGTCTAGTTTACTACAAAAACCAGGGAAGGCTATGATAACCTGGGGACCAGGCCTCCTTCACTGTGCCACCCACTCCCTGCTCTCAGCCACCTCCCATCCCAGTGCTGGGACCCTCCTGAGAACATCAGAAATCTCTGTCCCCTCCCAGATGATCCAGGACCCCTTGCCTGATTTTATTTTGATTTTCCTTCAGTGTCTGCCAATGCTGGTTATCCCCACAGCTCTAAAATGCCGTCAGTTCCACTTTTTATGCCAAATGGTTCTGCTTGGAACAGTAATGCTCTGTAGTGCCCGCTGGGGACGTTAAGACTATAAGAATTGATTTCATTAAAAGCTTCATTCAACTGAGCGTAAATGAAACTGAACCGACAACTAAACCAGCTAATTCTAGCTCAGTCTAGTTTTGTGGAAACGCCACTTGCACCTTTCTGACTCGGCAGTGGGTCTTCACAGACAGCAGGTTGAGCTGGTGACAAAATACTCCCCCGAGAACTGGCCGGAACAGATGGGGCTCCATGTCCAGGCTGGGTCTCCTGCCGGGCCTCAGAGACCTGCAGAAGGGCAGCGTGGGAAGGGACCTGCACTGGCAGGCACAGGCTGCCCGCCGGTGGCCAGAGCACCCTCGAGGGCTAGCCGGCGACAGCCTCCTCCCAGGGAAAGCCCAGCACGGGGAGGTCAGGTGAGTCGCCCAATGTCACAGGACCTGTGGGTGGCACCGGTGAAGCGGGAGCCCATGCCCTGCCCCGTCCAGTTGCTTTGGGGCCACTCCTTTTCTTTTCTTTCCTTTTTTGGAGAGGGTGGAGACTGGTAATAAAGATTTCTCTTAATTGACAAATAAAAATTGTATATATTTGTGTGCAACATGATGTTTTGAAATATGAACACATTCTGGAATGGCAAAATCAAGATAATTAACATATCTGTGACCTCACACACTTACCATCTTTTTGTGGTGAGAACACGTCACATCTCTCATAGTGACTTTCAAGTAGGCAATACATTGTTATTAACTGTAGTCACCACGATGGACAGAGCCTGAGTCGGGCGGCCCCAAGGTCAGAGGGGGAGGAGGCTGCTCCAACCAGGAGGGAAGGATGCGGAGTCAGTGAGTCTCTCTCGACCTGGACATCTGCCGGCTACTCGGCACCCACACACCCTCACCCAGAGCTCACGAGAGGACCCTCCTCCCCACTCACACAAGGCCCACAGGTAGGGTACCAGGCCAGCGCGGAAGCTGTTCAGGAAACAGGTGCAAGGCTGTGCATGAATTCCAACCTCCTACTGCACCTCCTGGGCTGTGAACCAATAAAATCCCGTATTGTCCAACCCAGTATGAGTCATGGTTCTATTCCTTGGAGCTCAAAGCACCCTTTCTGATAAATGTTTTAATGGGACAATGAATTATACAGTATATTTGTCACAATTGAAACAGATAATTTTATCTGATAACATGACTACTCCAGTTTATACACCTGCTTCTCATTCGTGATTTTAAGCAAGATCAGAGATCAAATAATCCTTTTCCAACTATAATTAAGAAAACAACAGGAAGCTCTGTTTGAGTTTTCCTGAGACTCTGGCAAGGATATTAGCACGGAGACTGGATTACATCTTTTTCCAGAGTAGGTCTAAAAGGAGACCCACGAGGTATCAAGATGCCTGCAAGTCTACACTACACTCCTTGGAAAATACTGGATCATACAGGGAAAGGAGGTTTTGAGGGTCACGTGGGGAAGGGGGAAGATGAAGGACAGAAAAAGGGAAAACTGAAAGAGAACTGAGAGGCAGAGAGGGCACCCTCAGGGCCAGAGGGTGGGGCGAGATGTGAAAACTGGGTTCAAGGGGAAAGTGTCCATGCCCATGCACTCTGGGGCCCTGGCACCCATACTCTTTGGGCTTTACCAACCTAATGTGAGCTCCTATTAACTTCATCAATAGTTAAATGAACAAAGCTTTATAGAACATTGGTAGAGTCAGCAAGTGCAATGAATTTCTTATTCAATGGATTGGTCTGTGGTGAATTAACCTAGACTAACCTACCCCTACCTCAAGCCACAGTACCAGCCCCACAGGAAAGCCCCATACTGCAATCCTTGCCCCCATGTCTTGGAAAACATTCCCACTCCTGGGCCCAGGTCCTCTGTGGGCCATGTGTTAGCAAATGGCTTGTCTATCTGGGTTATTCGAGGAAAGGTCAGTAGGGACACTATTTATAGCAGTGTGGTCAGGGTATAGAAAAGGCACAAGGAATGGTAAGGCAGCCCAGGGCAGGAGTAACCACCAGGTAAGCCCCACAGCAATGGGAAGATGGCCCTCCTGACTCCGGAGGGGCAGCCCTGTGGAGAAGACTTCTTATGTGGAGGGAAGGGGACCAGGAGAATGAACACTCAGCCTCACCCACCTGCCACCCTCTGACTCCCAGAGCCTCCCACTGGCTGAACCCAGCTGGAAGCCAGAGGGAAGGGAGCCCATTCCAAGTGGAGCACAGAGAAAGTCAAATGCATGAGAACTTTTTGCTGCATGATAATTTAACACAATTTTAGCAACTTATTAATAAAACAGCTTTTGTTGTCACAAAATATTTGTTATGTCACAGTCTCGGTAAGTCACAAGCCCAGGCACAGGTTAGCCTGTGTTTTAGGGTCTCATCAGGCTGCAATCCAGGGCCGGGCTCTCCTCAAAGTCTCTACTCAATGCACTGAGGCTGTTAGCCGA
The DNA here is from genome assembly GCA_028533085.1 of Varecia variegata. Classification (NCBI taxonomy): domain Eukaryota; kingdom Metazoa; phylum Chordata; class Mammalia; order Primates; family Lemuridae; genus Varecia; species Varecia variegata. The sequence goes on from CM052439.1 coordinate 90,599,207, forward strand.
GTCACACTCCTGCAGTTGCAAGACTGAGACCCCTGATTTCTTGCTGGGTGTTGATCAGTGTCCACTTTCAGTTCCTGGAGGTCCCTGCCATGAGGCTCTCATAGGCCCCACCACCATGTTGCAGCTTGCTTCCCCAAAGCCATCAAGGGGGTACTCTAGCTCTGGTCTGCCAAGGTGGAGCCTTAAACAACATGGTGGAACCATGGGAGGGACATCCCACCACCTCTGCCATCTTCTCTTGGTTGGATGCAAGTCACTGGTTATGCCTACCATCAAGGGGAGGAAATGACACGTAGGCATGGACACCAGCAGGCAGAATTATTGGGGATGCCCTTGGCTCTGTCTTCCCCAAGGGAAAAGATCAGAGAAGGGTGGAGAGTGGATTCTGCAGGACAGACAATGCCTAGCATCCTGGTGCCTGGTCCATCTTAGTCATCATCTGACTCTTCCAGACCTCAAGTCACAGACACAGACGAGACCAACTCCATGCACCTTACCACTCTCCCAGCCTCGCCTGCCCACTCTGGGACTGAGGAACCTGAGGGGTAGAAGACCTCCAACTTCCCCAGGGTCTGAGGACCAAAGCCCATTTCCCATGCTCTTCCTGCCTTGCCTATTTCACAATGATGTCTTGTTAGGGCTCAAATTAGATCCCAGGGCCTGGCCTGTCAACTCATAGGTGATTTCCATAGTTTATCTCGTGATCAAGAACTTAGGTGGAAGGGGCACTCTTGGCTCAAAATTAGGCATCATTTCTGTTTGGAAAACATGATTCCAGAGGATAGAGCTTCTGTCTACCATCACGTCTTCTCTCTCCTCCTGCTAATGAGTTCTCAGATCTCACCAGCTCAGCCGTCAGATGGCAGCCCACTCACTGCTCCCCCAAACAGGCAGATGGGAGAATCTTCCTCTCCCTTTGGGTCTGTGGGCTTATAGTTTTCTCCACCTTCTGGTTGTAGGGCTACAGGCTGCCTTGCCATTGTCTTTCAGTATTTATTTGGCTACAGAAGGTTTTTGGATTAAGAGAGTTTTCACAAACCCTGTGATAACTGACTTGCTTTACCAGGATACAGTTTTTGAGGGGTGGGAGTGGTATTTTCAGGTGGCAAGGAGACCCTCCTCACGCCTTACACCCTTACATTTCTGTAAGATTTCACCAAATCCCCCTTGACTGCTTCCTGGAGGCAGAGCTGCACAGAAACGAAGGGACAGCCATTGGTGATGAGTCCTGTGTGGGCTCCTGGGGATGAAAATGGCCTCAGGCTGCATAGAAATGAATCACCGAACTTGGCAGCTCCTTCCTCATTGCTATTCCAACATCCCTTCTAGACAGGGTTTCAAATAAAGTACAGGGAAAGAAAAAGACGTACACCCCGTGCATATGCTCCCACAGGGAACATATGATTGCTTCAGAAAATACGGTAGGCAGGTGAGAGGTTTGAGAGCAACTTATCATGAATTTTGGCTTCTAAGTTTGCTTCATAGCTCATCCTCCTTCACATTCCTTTCTAAGGAAGATTTTTAAGTTTTTGGCACATGTGGAATGAAATTTTTAAAACCCTATTATATCCTATAAAGAATAGAATTCTTCACACTCTGGAGTTTCTAGTAGTCACAAACTTTCTCAAACATATATATGCTTAACTTCTCACTTCACAATCCCTCGGTATTTCTCCCCATGTCTAGAAACAGAAAACCTTGGAAACCTCATTTACCTTGGAAATTTATCACTCAATTGGTAGGCAACAAACTATTTACTAATTACTAAATAAATGTTTTTTTATACCTACTATTTTCCAGACACTTTTTAAGTTTCTAGAAGTAGAAAGACAAAAAAAGTAGAGTTTCCAGTCGGCGGTGGTTAATTGCATGTGTCAGCTTGCCTTGGCAGTGGCGCCCATGGTTCAGTTAAACACCAGTCTAGCTGTTGCTGTGAAGACATTTCTTATGTATGATTAAGATTTAAATGGGTAGACTTTGAGTACAGTAAAGCAAAGTATCCACCATTATGTGGGTAAATCTCATCCAATTAGTCGAAAGCTTTAAACACAAAGACTGAGGCTTTCTGAGGGAGAAGGAGTTCTCAAGACTGCAGCACAGCAGCCCTGCCTGAGCGCCAGTCTGCTGCCCTGTAGGACTCAGATGCACGACCAAAGCCACTGCTCGTCCCTGTGTCTGCAGCCTGCAGACCAGCCCTGTGGACTCCACACCTGCCAGTCCTCACAACTGCATTAGGGTTTTCTGTTTCTCTGGGAAACCCTAAATAATACAGATTTTATACCAAGAGGGGCTTTAGAGGAAGAGAATATTTTTCTGTTTTATTTTATTTTTAATTCACAGATAATAATCATATATTTTTATGGGGTACACAGTGATATTTTGATACATGTAGACACTGTGGAATGATCAAACCAGTGTAATTAGCATATTCATCACCTCAAATTTATCATTTCTTTGTGGTGAGAACATTTAAAATCCTCTTTCAACTATTTGAAAATATACAATTATTACTAACTATAGGCTGTGCAATAGGACATCCAGAATGTACCCCTCCTCTCTAACTGTAGCCTTGCACCCATTGAGCGATGTCTCCCCTTTTCACACCCCCCTCCCTCACATACACAGCCTCTGGCAGCAACCATTCTACTCTCTCTCTGCTTCTCTGAGCTCAGCTGTTTTAGATTCCACGTGTCAGTGAGGTCTCGTGGTGCTTGCCCTCTGTGCCTGGCTTATTTCACTTAACATAATGTCCTCTAGATTCACCCATGTTGTTGCAAATGACAGAATTTCCTGGTTTTCTAAGGCTGAATAATATTCCATTGTGTGTGTGTGTGCGTGTATACACCCCACATTTTTTAACCCACTCATCCATTGATGGACACTTAGATTGTTTTCATATCTTGTCTATTGTGAATATTGCTGCAATAAGTATGGGAGTGCAGACATCTCTTTAGCATACAGATTTCATTTCCTCAGGTTTTGTACCCAACAGTGGGATTGCTAAATGATATGTTAATTCTATTTTTAAGGTTTCTGAGAAACCTCCATACTGTTTTCCAAATGACTGCAGTAATTTAAAAGACCATCAACAATGTCCAAGGGTTCTCTTTTCTCCACATCCTCTCCCACATCTGTTATTTTTAATCTTTTTGATAACAGCCAATCTAATAGGTGTGAAGGGATATCTCATTGTGGTTTTAGTTTGCATTTCTCCAATGACTAGAGATGTTGAGCATTCTTTTACATATCCATTGGCTATTTGTATGTCTTCTTTTGAGAAAATTTGACAAAATTTAATATCCTTTCATAATAAAAACTCTTAACAAATTAGGTATAGTAGGGTTGTTCCTCAACACAATGAAGGCCATATCCGGCAAGCTCATATGTAACATCATACTTAATGGTCAAAGTTGAAATCTTTCCCTCTAAGAATAAGACAGGGATGCCCATTCTCACCACTTTTGTTCAACAGAGTACTGGAAGTCCTACCCAAAGGAACAAGGCAAGAGAAAGAAATAAAAGACATCCAAATTGGAAAGAATGAAGTTAAATTGTCTTTTTGTTGATGACATGATTTTAGGTGTAGAATATCCTACAGACTCTACCAAAAAACTGTTAGAACTGATAAACAAATTCAGTAAAGGTGCAGGATACAAAATCAACTTACAAAAATCAGTAGCGTTTCTATACACTATCAACAAACTGTCTAAAGAAAGGCATTAAGAAAAAAAGTACCATTAACAATAACATAAAAAAATACTTATGAGTAAATTTAACCAAGGAAGTGAAAGATCTGTATACTGAAAACTAAAAGCATTGATAAAAGAAATTAAAGATGACACATATAAATAGAACAATATTCTCTGTTCATGGATCAGAAGAATTAATATTGTTAAAGTGTCCATATTACCTAAACTGATCTACAGATTCAATCCCTATCAAAATTTCAATGTCACTTTTCACAGAAACAGAAAAGGCAGTCCTAAAATATATATGGAACTCAAAGACCCCAAATAGCCAAAACAATCTTGACCAAAAAGAAAAAACCTATAGGCATCACACTACTGGATTTCAAAATATATTACAAAATTATAGAAATCGAAAAACATGGTACTAGGATAAAAAATAGATACATCAACCAATGGAATAGAATAGAGAGCCCAGAAACAAACTCACACACCTACAGTCAATTGATTTTTGATAAAGGTGCCAAAACCACTCCTTGGAAAAAGAACAGTCTCTTTGATAAATGATGTTATGGATACTGAATATTCACATACAGAAGAATGAAAAGGGATCATTATCTCACAACTTATACAAAAATTAACTCAAAATAAAATAAAGACTTAAGTATAAGACCTGAAACTATAAAACTACTAGAAGAAAACATAAGGGAAACCTCTATGACATTGGTCTAGGAAGAGATGTTTTTGGATATGACCCCAAAAGCACAAGCAATGAAAGCAAAAATAGACACATAGAATTGCATCAAACTAAAAAGCTTCTGCACAGCAAAGGAAATAATAGATTGAAAAGACAGCCCACAGACTGGGAGAAAATATTTGTAAATCATACATCAGTGATATCCAAAATATACAAGGATCACAAACAACCCAATAACAAAGAAAAAATAAGTAACCCTGTTTAAAAATAGGAAAAGAAACAGAACCTTAAGGATGAGTTTTCTGAATTGGTTCTGAGGTTTCTGGAGTTGGCTCTCTAAGTTGATTAGATTTAAAGGCACTCGTGGTTCTATTTCCAGTAGTAAGGAGAGTACTGGTGGTTCACATTGTGACATGGCAATGAAGATGCACTAAATATCACCATTGGATACTCCTAATCAAATACCTGTAAGAGGCAAAGTTCTGTGTGACCATATATTTGATACCTTAGAACATTTTCTTTCTTTTTTTTTTTTTTGGTCAAACTACAAGTATAATGAGGTTGACCCACTGCTCCCAGTTGCACTGGACAAAGAGGGGAGAGAAAAGGATGAGCTCAGGAATTCTAATTCCCAGCTCCAGAACTGCATAAATGGCCTGAAAACTTCTGTGTCTACCCTGGAGAGGACCTTTATTTCCTTCAGCTGCGATTACTGAATACCACACCTAGTGTCTCATCTGGTGGGTGGCTGAATCATAACACAAAGTGAATTTTCCAATTTCTCTGGGCAGCTGCTATTAAAATAATGGCATTGAGTGGAAAGGAATGGGACCCGGAGAGTTGGAATAGGACATGTGGGAAGACTCTGATGAAGCTGGGAACATTAAATCCCTAAATTCTAATGAGTCTTTTTTGCTGTAGAAGCAGCCACTCAACCCCCATCTGAGGAGATTAGCCCTGCCTTCCCTGGGGACCCTACAATGGCTCCCCTGAGGTAGGCGCCTTACAAGATAATGCTGAGTCTCCCAGGACACCCACCTATAGTTGGACCTATAACTAGACCTATAAAGTCCAAGCAGGCCCCTAAAAGTTAGGTGCAGGGTGTGACCCATAAGGAGATATGCTACACTCTAAAAGAACTACATGATTTTTCCAATCTATGCCAACAGTAACAGGGAATATGTGTAGGAATGAATATAAAGAATGTGGTAAAATGGTGGAAAGATTATAAAGTTGGATGAGGCCATATTTACATGTATGTGCCCACTAAGCAGAGTCTGGGTTTCGTGTTGTGTCTCAGGGAATTAGAAAAGTTCTAACCATTTGTTTGGTTGGTTGATTGAAACATGGACCAAAGGGTGGCCCGCACTAAGTGAAATTGGAAAGCCAGACTCGCCTAGGTATAGTGCAGAGGAAAGGATTTAAAGGCTTAGGGAGATTGGAATATTAGGGTAGATTTATTATTTAAGATTTAGAAGGGTACAGAGGACACACCTTTCACCATGACTGTACAAAATAAATTTGTGAGGAGAACTCTAACATCCCTGAAGAGCTCTGTGGTAGTTCTTGCCTGTAAGTGAGAAATTAAAGTGGAAACTGCTGGCCAGTTGAAACTGATTTACATTGGGCATGTTAAACCGCTACTCCACAATGGAGAGAGGGAAAAATGTGTCTGAAATACAGGAGATACCTCAGGGTGTCTCTTAGTACTACCATGCCCTATGATTAATCTTAATGGAAAACTAGTAATTTTGTCAATTCCATACACAATCATAGCATGTGTGAACAAAGTTTTATTTTTCCCTCCCTAATCTGTAGACCTTTTATTTCTTTTTCTGGTGTAATTGCACTAGCTGGGACACCTAGCATGATGTTGAACAGGAGTGGTGAGAGAGGGCATCTTGGCCTTGTTCACAATCTTAGAAGAAAAGCATACAGTTTATAGGTAGATTATTTTTTCTTTCAACACAGTATTTTACTCAGCTCTTGCTTGCAAGGTGTCTGATGACAAGCCCACACAATTCTTATCCTTATTCCTTAATAGGTTAGATTTTATGTTTTGCTTTTTACCTCTGGCTTCTTTCTAGGTTTTTTTCTGTGTATTTGGTTTGCTTCCATTTGGATATATGTCTAAGTGGAGATTTTTTTTTTGGTGTTCATCCTGCTTGAAATTTCTAAGATTTTTGTATCTGTGGTTTCATGTCTGTCATTAATTTTGGAAAAATTTTGGCCATTATTACTTCAAATTTTTCTTCTATTTCATTCTTGCTTTCTTCTCCTTCTGACGTTGTGTGTCATCCCTTTTAAAATTGTCCCACAGTCCTTATATATTATATTCTGTTTTTTTATCCTCTTTCCTCATTGCATTCCAGTTTGGGAAATATCTGTTGACATATCTTCAAGCTCACCAATTCCTTCCTTGGCCTCATCCGGTCTACTGATGAGGTCATCAGAGGCATTCTTCACTTCTGTTTACAGTGTTTTACTTCTAGAATTTTCTTTTGATTCTTTCACAAATTTTCCATGTCTATGCTTACATTACCTAGCTGTTCTTAGATACTGTCTACTTTTCCATTAGAACCCTCAGCATATTAATCAATTTTAAATTTCCTGTCTGATAATTCCAAAATTCTATCTTCTCTGAGTCTAGTCTAGGTGCTTACTTTGTCTCTTCAGACTGTTTTTTCTTGCCTTTTAGCAAGTTTTATAATTTTACTGGAAACCTAGACATGGGTAATAGGAGCTGAGGTAGACACGCCTTTAGTGTGAGATAGTATGTTGATCTGGCTAGGAGTGGGATTTGCTTAATGTTTTCTCTGTGTGCCAGAGACCTCCAATTTCTCCAGTGTCCTTGCTTTTGTGGCCACTTTGCCTGTGTGCTCTCACAAGAACTCCTGCTCAGCGGAGGTTGTGTCTTGCAGTCCTGTCAGCTGCAGTCCACTGCTATTCCCCTGGAGTCCTGTCATGTGGTGGGAAGAGGTGGTGGAGAGAAGTAGTCCCTAATCTTCTGATCAAATTGCAGTCTTTTAGTGTCTAGTGTCCCTGAGTTGTTAGTGTCATAAGTGTTTCCTAACTCCCCCTTAAGTGAGCCAGTAAAGCTAGAGCTAGCTGGAGTTGGGCAGGTGCTCTTCCTCCTGAGCGGAATAGAGCTGTGGTGAAGTTCTGTTCCCTGGACAATAGGCCTTTGTCATGAGGAACACTCTGAGTGTCTTTCAAAATGAATGACTTCCCCTGCCGCTGTCAGAGTCCTGAGGGCATCTTTCTTGGCTACTTACCACAGGTGCATCACAACTGCCATCTGTGTGTTCCGATGATCTAATCTCCTGCAGGCTCTGCTTCTGGTAGCAGATCTCCACCATGATGCTTTGTGTGCACCTGCCTTTCTGGATTTCAGGAAGGTGGGTGGCCCTGTGACCTCAATTCTCTGATGAGTACAGTAAAAGTCCTTAATTCTTAGTTTTTCAGATGTCTTTCTTGTTGTAAGAATTGGAGTAATGAATTCCAAGATATTTCCATGCCAGAGCTGAAACTAGAAGGCTTGGTGTACTTTTTTTAAATTGAATTTTTATTGAGATCATTGTAGATTCACATGTAGTTGTAAGAAATAATACAAGATATCTTGTAAAATTTTCCCAGTTTGCATCCATGGTAACACTGAAAAACTATAGAATAACATGAAAACCTTTATTCTGAGATTGATATAATCCACCAATCTTTTTTAGTTTTCTGCAATTTTACTTGTACTCATCTTTCCATGTGTGTCAATATATATGTATGTATATTTTAGTTCTATGCAATTTTATCACATGCATAAGATCTAGCTTCCACACCCAGAATCATGAAATCTAGCATTCATTACTGCAAAAACCCTTTTTTCCTTTTTATAACCATAGCCCCCTCACAGATAATCCTTGACAACCAGTAATCTGTTGTTTATTTCAAAAATGTTGTCATTTCAAAAGTTATATTGTTGCCGAAAACTCAGCACTGTCCATGAGGCCAAATCAGGAGAATGAAGACAAGTGGTTTGTGGAGGAAGGAAAAAGAAGTTTTATTACTTTGCCAGCAGAGGAGGAGGATGGAGACTCCTGTCTGAAATGCCATTGTCTTAATAAGCAGATATACAGAGCTTTTAAAGGATGGGTTCTCAGCTTCAGGCAATTATTGTTCAACTACAGTTGATGCTCTCGCTGAAGACAATCTCTCAGGACCTCCGCCCAGGACCTCCCTTGACCAGTTCGGGCCATCTCCTGTTGCACAAATAACAAAAGACTCCCCCTGCCCCTCCCCGCGCTGGCCTGAGGCAGGCATGCGGCTTTAGTTCGCAAAAGGGAGTGGAGGATGTTTTAAAGAGACAGAAAATATTTTTGCCATTTTTTTCATGCCATTCCTCTGTTACAATATAAACGGAATCATACAGTATTTAACTTTTGGGAATGACTTTTTTCATTCAGCATTACTCCCTGGAGATTCATTCAAGTTGCTGTGTGCATCAATAGTCCATTCCCTTTTACTGATTTTATTACATAGTATGCATTTTCCACAGCTTTTTTTAAACATTTACATACTGTGAGACCTCTGAACTGATTCCAGTTTTGACTCTTACAAGGAAAGCTGCTGTGACCATTCATGTTCAGGTTTCTATATGAGCATAAATTTTTATTTCTTTAGGATAAATGCCCGAGAGGGCAATTGTAGGGCCATATGGTAATTATATGTCTAGTTGAAAAAAAAAAATTCCAAACTCTTTCCAGAGTGGCTGTGCAATTTTACATTCCTACCAGAAAAATACAAGTTACCCATCTCTTCTGTTTCCTCACCAGTATTTGGTGTTGTCACTATTTTTATCTTAACTATTCTGATAGTTATACAGTGATATCTCTTTGTGATTTATCTTGCATTTGCTGATTGCTAATGATGTTGAACACCATTTCATGTGCTCATCTGTGTATCCTCTTTGGTGAAATGTCAGTTAATGTCTTTTAGTCATTATCTAATTTGATTGCCTTTTTTGCTACCATTAGAGGAGTTTTGAGATTTTTTAAAAAATATATTCTACATACTACTCCATTGTTGCATACGTGTTTTGAAAAATATTTCTCCCAGTTTTTAATTTTTATTTACTCTTTGCACATGTTTTCAGCCAACAAAAGTTTATAATGTTGATAAAACAAATATATCAATTCATGCTTTATGGACTATACTTATAGTATCAAGCCTAAGAACTCTTTGCCTAGCCCTAGATTTTCAATATTTCCTCCTATTTCTTACTTAAGTTTTATATTTTACATTTAATGCTCTGATAGTTAAATTTACCTGTCCATTTTACTGGGCTATAAGGTACCCAGATACTTGGTTAAACATTATGCTGGGTGTGTTTGCGAGGGTGTTTCTGGATGAGATCACATTTGAATGAGTAGACTGAGTGAGGCAGATGCCCTCCCCAGTGTGGGAGCCCCACCCACCCAGCCACTGGAGGTGCAAACAGAATAGAAAGGTGGAGGAAGGAAGACCTCTCCCCCCAGACTGCCTTTGAGCGGGGATATTGGCGCCATCCTCTGCTTTCAGACCCGAACTTGGACTGGAACTTACACCATCAGCTCTGCTGCTTCTGTGGCCTTCACACCTGAGCTAGAATTGACCACTGGCTCCTATTTATATTGTATATTTTTAAAAATATATTCTCCCATTTGTCTGTTTCTGTGGAGAAGCCTGTGCAGTTTAAAGTCCATGATTCATTTTGAATTAACTTTTGTTTAAGGTGTGAGGTGGTTTAGGTTGAGGTTTGTTTATTTCTTTTTTGTTCATTTCTTTGTCTGGCCTATAAATACCCAATTGGTCAAGCAGCATTTGTTGAAAAGGCCATTTTTAATCCTTGGAATTGCTTTTGCACCTTTGACATAGATCACTTGAAATGACATTAGCAGGATTGGTGGAGTATTGACCTCAAAAGAATCTTCTCTAAATAAATTAATGAGAACACTGGCAAAAAATGTAAATATCAATTTTCTCAGAATTCTGGAAACCACCCAAAGGCTTACAATAATCTGAGTATTGTTTATTAAAGAAAAAACTTAATCTCAGTCAGAATACTGAGTTTTATGGCATTTTAACTTCTCTTATTCCTAACACCCTCTCTTTAGCTCTGTGACTGCCTTGTGAATAACAGTGCCACAATCACGGGAAACCCAGCAACTTAGAAGCTGTTGGAGGGGGAAGAACAAGCTTGGAGCTCCTTCAAAGCAGCATTCGCAGAAAATAGTCATAATTTGACCTTTCTGGGAGTTCTCTGAAAACTCCTACTTTTAGGCCTTGTCTTTATATGACGTGATCCTCTCAGTGGAAAAAGGATTTTCCCAAGGAACTGTTAATGAAAACAACCAGAGCAAAGGTTTAGCATTGCAGCTGCCTAAGGAGGTGGTAGGAGTGGGTACAAACAAGAAGGTGACTAGAACATAAAAGGAAAATCTAGGTAGGTGATGGGATTAAGACCACTGTGACTTAGGGATGCTATGTCTGAGGCTGTGAGAGGAGAGGAGGTGAAGGAATTGCCTGAGCAGAAGCCTGAAACAAGGGGAGCTGTTAACTGCCTAGTTGGGGGACATATATCAGCAATCTGGGAGTGCAGCAGAGCATGCTCCCACCTCAAAGCTTAAGGGGTCTCATGCATGAAAAGCTGTGGAGCAGCCTGACATGAAAGCTTCTCACGGCTGTAGAGGTAGATTGCCATATGTCAGCCCAGAAGAAGGGTCTCAAGGCTTCCATTGTTAGAACACTGGGCCCAGCTCCTTCTCTCCCTTTCTCTCCACAATGCCTCAGTTAACATAAAACCAGTTTCCCAGTGGAAAGCCTATAGTTTCTTTGTTCCTTGATCAAATGGGTTGCAGCTACTGAAGTTAAAAGATTGATATCCATGTACATAGCTTGAGCTTGGTATAAAATAGTTAGTTTACCTTGGGGCAGGTTGTACCTACTGAAGAATTATGTGTTTTTCACTTCTAGAAAGGAGAAGGTAATTAGCTAGGACACCTTGTGATTTTTGGGAGAGCCCCAAGACCTTTGATCATTGCATCCCGTGATTTTTTTCACATGAGATCATTGTATTTTGCAGCATGGCAAAGAGAATAAAAATCAAGTGCTGGGTTTCAGTCACCACCACCTTGGCACCAGAGTGTTGATGGTCCCCTGATTTCCCCACTCTCTTGAAATTATTCCTGTGTCTGTGTCTGTGTTTCTTTCATCTCTTGCAACACATTCTGTCTGGGGACCCTATCTTTATTGGGGACGTTGTGAACCCCCAATATCTAGAGAATGAGATGTCCATAAGGTCTTCTAAATGTGCCCAATTATTCCTGGTCATCTAGGAATCCTCACCTTGCAGGGGTCTGTGCACATGCCCAGCCTTGTGTTCAAGCTCAGGAAAGATGGGGAAAGACCCTACATCCTACCTTTGTCTGATGCTGAAACTCAGCACAAGCAGAAGGTGAAGGCCAAGGCAGAACTGTACACTGCCTGGACGTAAGCCAGCATGCACATAGAGCCCTTCAGTCAGGCTGGGAGACTTACTGGTTCCCAGTCTTTGAGGAAATATCTGTTTAATCATTAGCCATTAGCTGGCCATTGAGCTAACCAAGCAGAAAGTTTAGTGGCCACACATGACAAAGAATACAAACTTTACAAAATCAGTTTGAGAAAGTCACTAAACAGACAAACAGCAACAATAAAAACAACTAACAGCAATAATAGCAAAACCTGAGAAACATGGAATCTGAATTCCATAACTGCCATGTGATACTTCTTAAATGTCCACTTCTCAACAAAATAATTACCTGATGTATAGAGAAACAGCAAAGTATGGCCTGAACATAGGGTAAAAAACATACAATGAATAAAAACTATCATAAAGGTTGTGGACTTACTAGTGAGATTTTAAATTAGCTATTTTAAATATATTCAAAGAGCTAAAGAAAACCATGTCTAAAGAAATTAAGAAAATTATGATACCAATTTCCCAACAAATGAGAATATCAATACCCAAAAATTATATTTTTAAGTATCAAATATGAATTCTGGAATTAGAAAGTTTACAGTTGGATAGAAAAATTCACTAGAGTTTCTCAGCAGCAAATTAGAGCTGACAAAATAAAGAATCAGAGAACTTTAGGATAGGTGAGTTCAGATTATTTAATATAGGCAATAGAAAGAGAAATACTGCAGACAAATTAACATGGTCTCAGAGCCCTGTCAGACATCAGAAAACACATAAATAAAAATAAAATGAGAATCACAAAAGAAAAAAACTAAAGGTGAAGAAAGACTATTTGAAGAAATAATGGGTTGAAACTACTCAAAGTTATGATAAAGATCCATTGCGCTCAGCAAACTCCTAAGTAGGATAAAATAAAAGAGATCCACAGCTAGATATACCATAATCCAACTGTCAAAAAACAAAGACAAAGAATCTTGAAAGCAGCAGAAAAAAGCAAACCTTCACAAAAAAAAAACCCTAAATAAGATTAACAGCTGATTTTTCCAACAAAAATAATGTGGGCCAGAAGTCACCAATATAACATATTCAAAGTGCTAGAAGAAAAAGACTGTCAACCAATAACACTATATCCAGAAAAATTATCCTGCAAAAGTTAAGACATTCATAGATAAACATAAGCCAACAAAATTCATTGCTTACAGATCTTCCCTATAAGACCTGCTAATGGGAGTCCTTAGGGTTTAAATGGAAGGACATTTGACAGTAACTCAAACCTACGTGAAGAAATAAAAAGCACCATTAAAGATAACTGTACAGGTAAATATAAAGACAGCATAATGTATACTTTGTTTGCAACTCTTTTCTCTCTGACTTAAAAAACAAATGCATAAAGCAGTAAGTGTAAACTGTGTTTATGGCCCATAATGCATAAAGTTGTAATTTGTGCAAACATCATAGTACAAAGTAGTGAGAAAGAAATAGATCATAAGAACAAAGTTTTCTTTATACAATTGAATTTAATGTGGTATTAATCAAAAATATAAAGTTTTAAGTTAAGATGTTAATTGCAATCCACAGGATAAACACCAAGAAAATAATTTTTAAAAAGTCCACCAGATAGTATCAGTTTCAAAAAAAAATGTAGTAATAGATGAATAAAGGAAGAAACAAGTTATGACATATAAAAACAGATAACAAAATTTCTTTTTACCTTAATTATTAGTAATACCTTCAAATATATTATAAATGGATTTTACACATCATTAAAAAGAGATTGGAAAAATGGATTGAAAACCATAACCCAATTATATATCTATTAGAAACATACTTTAGATTCAAAGACAAAAAATAGATTGAAAGTAAATGAATAGAAAATGAAACACCCTATCTAAATAGTATGCAAAAGAGAGAAGGAGTGGTTAATACCAATAGACAAAATACACTTTATATAAAAATTGTTAGAAATGAAGGATATTCTGTAATCACAAAAAGGTCAATCCATCAAGATTGTATAACATTTATAAACATACATGAACCTAAAAACAGAGCCCCAAAACCCATGAAATAAAGACTGACAGGGTTTACAAGAGAAATACAAAATTCAACAATAATAGATGGAGATATCAATACCCCTCTTTAAATACAAAACTATACAGAATCAGAACCAAGGAAAGAGAAGACTTGAACAAAACTCTAAACCAACTCAACTCTAAACCAACTCAACTCAGCAGACATCTATAGAGCACTTCACCCAACAGCATCAGAATGCACATTCTTCTCAATAGCACATGAACTAGCCTCATTAAAGACCATGTTAGAATATAAAACAAGTCTCAAGAATTTAAAAGACTTGAAAATATACAAATATGATCTCTAATACAGTGGAAATGTAGGAAAGACTCTTACAGACATTGG
>CM052439.1:90613993-90649832 GCA_028533085.1 Varecia variegata
ATGTGCACTGTCTGGGGAATGGACATGCTTGAGGCTCGGACTCGGGGGATTGGGAGGGACATGGGCAATATATCTATGCAGAACTTTTGTACCCCCATAATAAGCTGAAATAAAAAAAAATTAAAAAAAAAAGAAATCGATAAAAGAAGAACATTTGTAAAAGCACAAATTTATGAAAAATAAACAATATGCTATTTAATAATTAATGGGCCAAAGAAGAAATCTCAAAGGAAATTTAAAAATGCTTTCAGATGAATCAAAACAAAAATTCAACATACCAAATTCTATTGGATTCAGCTAAAGTAGTGCTAAAGTGAAATTTTCAGTCATAAATGCCTATTTTAAAAAATAAGTAAGACCATCAATCAATAATCTAATAATTTATCATTAAAAAACTAAAATCAGAAGCACAAATTGAAACTAAAAGAAGCAGAATGAAGAATAAAAATCTAATGAAGATTAGAGTCAAAATAAATGGAATAGATAATAGGAAAAGAATAGGAAAAAAAATCTATAAACACAATGGTTGTTTCTTTGGAAAGATCAACCAAGCTGACAAACCTTACGCTAGACTAAAAAGAGGGAAAAACTAGAAAAATGATGACTAGGAAAAAAGAAAACTCAGTTACTAATAACAAGAAAGAAAGGGAAAATTACTGCCAAATTTATAGGAATAAAAAAGGATTATAAGAAAATACTGTAAAGAATTGTATGCCAAATATTAAACAATCTTGATAAAATAGACAACATCCTGGAAATCAACAAACTTTAAGAACTTACTCAAGGAGAAACAGAAAATCCAAATAAAAGTACAAGAAGTAAACAAATAAAATTAAAGATTTTAGAACTTCTCACAAAAGAAAGTTCAGGCTCAGATGGCTTCACTGGTGAATTCTTCCAAACACTCAAAAAAATTAATACCAATATTTCATAATCTCTCCCAAGAAACAGATTAAGAAGGAATATGTGGCAACATATTATATGAGGCCAATGTGTATTGATACCAAAACCAGGCAAAAAAATCACAAGAAAAAAAAGATACAATATCACTTAAGAATATAGATCCAAAAAACAAAAACTCAACAAGATACTAGCATACCAAATCGAGGAATATATAAAAAGATTATAAACCTGAACAAGTGAAAATATTGTCAAGTGTACAAGATTGATTTAATGTTTAAAAAGTAATCCATATAATCATATATATAATTGTACATATGGAGGAATATTTATATTTATATTCCTAAAGAATCCACAAAAAGCTATTAGACCTAACAAAAGAGTTTAGCCGAGGCCCATGAGTGCAATGGCAGGCTAGGGATCTCCTTGCTCATTCCCCACCGCCCCCCACAGAAACATCAACAAAAGACAACAAGAAGCTGTTAGAACCAAAATTTTAGGACCTCTTGAAAACAACCAAAAGTTGCAGCACCCAAGGAAACACCCAGTCAAGAAAAAGCCATCTCCAAAATGGCAGGAGATGTGTGGGGTGTTTTCACTCATGCTCGCCTCTCCATCTTCTTGCACGTGGCAGTCTTGGTCTTGAGCAGCAGCAACTCAGTTCCCAGTTCCCCTTGAAGTGGAAGAATAGGAGCAGACCTTATTTGCAAATTATTATGTACATCTGTTCAAAACTGCAAGGGGGATACTCAAAGGATTGACTCATTCATCACTGTCTTATTTAACTAGGAATAAAGGTGGGAAAAGTGGCAGGCACTGCTTATAAAGCTGCCAGGGGACAACAAACCCACAGATGCCTGGGGCAGGAGGTTACGGATGGAGACATACAGTATACAATCTAAGTCAGGGAGGAGAAGCTGGGGTGATCATTTTTGGGAAATTTGAATATTTTCCTTTCACAATAAGCACGTATTTCTCCTCCAAAAATGGTCTTTCTGTGGTTTTAAGTACTTTTGATATGGAGGAGAGTAAATAATTTTTTTTTTAATTTAAGAATATTAGGGAGGTACAATTTAGGTTAACGTTAACAATTTAGGGGTAATGTTTAGGGTACATACATTCCCTTTGCATCACCTGAGTAGAGCTACAAGCATGCCCATCCCCCAGACAGCACACACCACAACCAGTAGGTGTGAATATACCAATCCCCTTCTCCTACCTCTCAGCTGCCCAACACCTGATGAATGTTACTTCCATATGTACACATAAGTGTTGATAAGTTAGTACCAATTTGATGGTGAGTATATGTGGTGCTTGCTTTTCCATTCTTGTGATACTTCACTTAGAAGAATGGGCTTCAGCTCCATCAAGGATAATACAAGAGATGTTATTTCACCATTGTTTTTTGTGACTGAGTAGTATTCCATGGTATACGTATATCACATTTTATTAATCCACTCATGTATTGATGGGCACTTCAGTTGTTTCCACATCTTTGCAATTGTGAATTGTGCAACTATAAACATTTGAGTCATATGTCTTTTTTATAGAATGTCTTTTTCCTTTGTGTAGATGCCTAGTAGTGGGATTTCAGGATCAAATGGTAATTCTACTTTTGGTTCTTTGACGTATCTCCATACTGCTTTCCATGGAGGTTGTACTAGTTTGGAGTACCACCAACAGTGTATGAGTGTTCCTATTTCTCCTCATCCATGCTAACATTTGTTGTTTGGGGACTTTTGATAAAATCCGTTCTCACTGGAGTTAAGTGATATCTCATTGTGGCTTTGATTTTCATTTCCCTGATGATTAGAGATGTTGAGCATTTTTTCATGTTTCTTAGCCATTAATATATCTTCTTTTGAAAAGTGTTCATGTGCTTTGCCCACATTTTAATAGGGTTGTTTGATTTTTTTCTTGCTGATTTGCCTGAGTTCTATATAAATTCTTGTTATCAGCCCTTTATCAGATGTATAGCATGCAAATATTTTCTCCCATTCTGCTGTCTATTCACTCTAGTGATAGTTTCTTTGGCTGTGCAGAAGCTTTTTAATTTGATCAGGTTCCATTTATTTATTTTTGTTGTTGCTGTAATTGCCTTTGGGGTCTTCTTCATAAATTCTTTCCCTAGGCCAATGTCTATAAGAGTTTTTACAATATTTTATTCTAGAATTCTCATGGTTTCACGTCTTACGTTTAAGTCTGTTATCCATTGTGAGTTGATTTTTGTTGAGAGGTGACAGGTGCAGATCTTATTTCAGTCTTCTACAAGTGGCTATCCCATTTTCCCAGCACAATTTATTGAATAGGGATTCTTTTCCCCAGTGTATGTTTTTGTCTGCTTTGTCAAAGATCAGATGGCTATATGAGGATTGTTTTGTATTTGGGTTCTCAGTTTTGTTCCATTGGTCTATGTCTCTGTTCTTGTGCCAGTACAATGCTATTTTGGTTATTATATCCTTGTAGCATAGCTTGAAGTCTGGTAAATTGATGCCTTCCAATTTTTTCTTTTTGCTTAAGGTTGCTTTGGCTATACAAGGTCTTCTCTGGTTCCATACAAAGCATATAATTATTACTTCTAGATCTGTGAAAAATGATGTTGGTATTTTCATAGGGATTTCATTGAATCTGTACATCACTTTGGGTAGTAGAGACATTTTAGCAATGTTGATTCTGCTGATCCATGAGCATGGTATGGTTTTCCATCTGTTTATGTCCTTTGCTATTTCTTTCCTTAGTGTTTCATAGTTCTCCCTGTAGGGGTCTTTCACCTCCTTAGTTAAATATATTCCTAGGTATTTTATTTTCTTTGTTGCTATTGTAAAAGATATTGAGTCATTGATTTGGTTCTCAGTTTGACTGTTTTGGGTATATATGAATGCTACTGATTTGCATATATTGATTTTGTAACCTGAGATTTTGCCGAACTTCTTTATCGATTCCAGTAGTCTGTTGGCAGAATATTTGGGGTTTTGTAGATATAAGATCATATAGTCAGCAAAGAGCAATAGTTTGACCTCTTCTGCTCCCATGTGGATGCCCTTGATTTCTTTCTTTGGCTAGGACTTTCAGCTCTACGTTGAACAGAAGTGGTGATAGAGGGCAATCTTGTCTGCTTCCAGTTCTAAGTGGAAATGTTTTCTAATTTTCCTCATTCACTATGATGTTAGATGTGGGTTTGTCATATATGGCTTTTATCATTTTAAGGTAAGTCCCATCTATGCCAATTTTGTTAAGTGTTCTTATGAAAGGGTGCTGAATATTGTCGAATGTTTTTTCTGGGCCTGTTTAGAAGATTACACTGTCTTTGTTTTTCCTTCTGTTTATGTGGTGAATTACATTCATAGATTTGCATTTGTTGAACCATTCCTGCATCTGTGGGATGAATGAAGCCCACTTGCTCTGACGGATTATTTTTTTGATGAGCAGCTGAATTCTATTTGCTAGGATTTTATTGAGAATTTTTATGTCTATATTCATAAGGGATATCAGCCTGTAATTTTATTTTTTTGTTGTTGAGTCCTTTCCTGGTTTTTGTATCACAGTGATGTTGGCTTCATAAAACATGTTGGGGGAGGATTCTTTCCTTCTGGTTGTTGTGGAATAATTTCTGCAGGATTGGCACCAGTTTTTATTGAGGGTCTCATAGAATTTGGGTGTGAAACCATCTGGTCCAGGACCTTTTTTTTTCAGGAAGGTTTTTTTATTACTTTTGGTACTCGATATTGGTCTGTTCAAGAGTTCTATTTCTTTCTGACTGAGCCTAGGGAGGCTGTGTGTTTCTAAGAATTTGCCCATTTCCTCCACATTTTCAAGTCTATGTGCATAGAGGTTTTTATATTATTCAAATATGATATTTTGTATTTATGTGGTATCAGTTGAAATTTCTCCTTTTTAATTCCTGACTGAGCTTACTAGAGTTCTTTCTTTTGGGCTTCTGGTTAATATAGTGAGAGATCTGTCAATTTTGTTTATCTTTTCAAAGAACCAGCTTTTTGTTTCATTAATCTTTCATATAGTTCTTTATTATCAATATCATTTAGTTCTGCTCTGATTGTGGTTATTTCTTTTGTTCTTCTTGGTTTAGAATTGGTTTGCTATTCTTTTTAAAGTCCTTTGAGTCCAATTATTAGATTGTTGATTTGTGATCTTTCTGTCTTTCAGATGTAGGCACTTAAGGCTATGAATTTTTCTTTCAGGATGGCTTTAGCTGTTTCCCACAGACTTTGATAACTTGTGTCCCCTTTATCATTTAGTTTAAAGAATCTTTTGATTTCCATCTCTATTTCCTTCTTGATCCAATAATCATTCAGGAGTAGGTTATTTAGTTTTCATGACATTGTGTAGAGATGAGAGTTTCTGTTGGAGTTAATTTCTAATTTTATTCCATTGTGGTCTGAGAAGATGCTTGGTGTAATTTCTATTTTTCTAAATTTGTTGAGACATGTTTTGTGGCATAGGATGTGGTCAACCTTAGAGAATGTCCCATGAGCTGATGACAAGAATGTTTATTCAGTGGTTTTGGGGTAAAAAGTTCTGTAAATGTCAGTCAGACCCATTTGTTCTAGAGTTCTATTTAAGTCCATTGCTATTTGTTTATTTTCTGTTTGGAAGTTCTGTTCTGTTCTGTCAATGAGTGTTGAAGTCCTTGGCTATTACAGTGATGTTGTTTATCATTTTGTTTAGATCAAGTAGGATTTGCTTCATGAATCTGCATGCACCTGTTTTGTGTGCATAAATATTTAGAATTGTTATATCTTCTTGTTGAATTCTTCCCTTTACCATTATATAATGACCATCTTTGTCTTTCATTACTTTTGTTGATCTGAAGACTAAGTTATCTGATACGAGAACTGCTATACCAGCTTTCTTTTGGTTTCCATTTGCATGGAATATTGTTTTCCATCCCTTCACCTTTAGTTTGGATGAGTCCTGTCAATTAGATGTGTTTCCTGAAGACAGCAGATATTTGGCTTGTGTATATTTATCCATTTGGCCAGCCTATGTCTCTTAAACTGGGAAGTTTAAGCCATTCACATTTATTGAAAGAATTGACAAGTCATGTAGATTTCTGTTCATCCTGTTGAGTAAAACTTTGTTGCTCTGTTTCATATCTTGAACCATTGTGGTATCTGGCCTTTGATCTTTAGCTATTGAATGTATTTAGCCTGGTGAGTGTCTACTGTGCTGATCCACGTGTAATGCAGTTCTGAGTACTTCCTGCAGGGCAGGTCTTATTTTGACAAATTTCCTCAGTGTTTGCTTTTCTGAGGAAGACTTTATTTCCCCCTCATATATAAAACTTAGTTTTGCAGGGTACAAACTTCTAGGCTAGGCATTATTCTGTTTGAGAAGACTCAAAATTGTCTTCTCCCAGTCCCTTATAGCTAGTAAGATCTCAGTTGAGAAGACTGAAGTTAGCCTGATGGGTTTTCCTTTGTAAGTTACCTGCTGCTTTTGCCTTATGGCTCATAGGAGTGCCTCTTTCATGTTTATTTTGGCCAGTCTAATCACTATGTGTCATGGTGTTTTCCTATTTGCAATGAATCTCCCAGGAGTCTTTTGAGCTTCTTGTACCTGGATATCTAGATTTCTAGAAAGGCCAAGGAAATTTTCCTCAATGATTCCCTCAAATAGATTATCCATCCCTTGTGTATTTTCTTCTTCAACCTTAGGGATGCCTATGATTCTTATCTTAGGCCTCTTCACATAATTCCATATTTCTTTAGGCTTTTCTCTTTTCTCTTATTTCTCTGCTCTATCTCTGAGACTGACTTGTTGCATTGAAAGGTGTTGTCTTCAAACTGTGAGATTCTTTCTTCTGCTTGATCTAACCTATTCCTAAGGCTTTTCACTATACTTTGGAACTCCTTGAATGAATTTTTTATTTCCAGTTGTTCTCTTTGATTTTTCTTTAATATTTCAATTTATTTAGTGAATTTTTCATTCATTTCCTGTATTGTTTTTATGATTTCTTTGTGTTGGGTTTCCATTTTATCTTGCATTTCATTGAGGTTCCTTATAATCCATGTTTGAAATTCTTGATCTGTCATTTCAATGTTCTGATTTTGGTTGGTATCCATTGCTGGAGAGCTGGTGTTCTGTTTTGGGCGTGTCCTTTCATTCTGATTCTTCATACTTCTGGAGTTCTTTCACTAAGTCTTATCTGGAGCAGCTCTTGCTTCTTTCTTTTGATTTTTCAATAAATGTCTTCTAACTCCAATAAATACCAAACACTAGGAGAGCATCTGAGCAGCAATATGAGGATTGGAGTTTAGTGTCAATGGAACCTGAGCAGAAAGAAGTGTTGGGGGCGAGATAAACCGTATATAGTGTTAAAAACTCTGCCCCAAATGATTCCCGTGATTCTACCTGAAGATAAGGAGAGGGTCAGAGTGCAGAGACCCCTCCAGAAGTCAGACCTGTGTCCGAGGTGCCCGCTGTGCAGATGGGGTTGCTGCAGCTGGAGGTTTCACACCCAAGAGGAGATCACCATGAGGGTGGGCAATGGAAAAGTTGTTAATTTGGCAGAATGTGATGACCTAACCCTACAGCTGCAGAGTGTAAAAGAGCTTGAGAAATTCCACTGGGGAAAGATGTTCTCCTCAGTAAGAAAGGTTCCTTTTCTAAGAGGTGGCCTGTGGGGAAGGGCAGAATTTAAAGTCTCTGGGTGTGCACAGGCCTGGAGCTGCCAGTGTGGGGAAGGTCACAGGAGTCAACTAAGATGAGTGTGGTTTGCTGATGCTCTCGCTGGAGTAAAACAGGAGCCTCTCATGGAGCTGGGGCCTGGCACCTGGTGGACCTACATGCACTCAGGCTGGCATGATCTGACTGTGTGTGCACGCGTGTGTGTGTGTGTGTGTGGCTGTCAGCACAGACCGTGGCTGAAGTGGAGATTGAGGGAGGCCAGAGAGCTCTGCTGGTCACTGCCCCAGCCTGGCCTGAGTGGAAGTGGGAGTGGGGGAGGTCAGCAGTGGGGGATGACATTGGAATGTATTAACAAGTTTCAGGATGGTAAAGATTTTATCTGTTTTGTTCACTATAGATATATCCAAAACTCCTAGTACATACTAGAAACTCAGGAAAAGTTAAATAAATGAAGAAAGAAAGGAAAAAAATGATGAATACTAGGAAATAGACAGCAAGTGGGTAAAGTCTAAATAAGATTCAAATGAAAGTTGGTAGGACTGATGTTTACTGACCTCAAGACTTCTTATAAAGCACAGTATTAGATACAGTGTGGTATTGGCATAAGACAGACAAAAAGAGCAGTGGGACATGCAGAGAGTCAAAAGACAGACCTACATTAATAGAGCCATTGGTCTTCAGCAGGGCCATGAATGCAATTCAAAGAGGAAGGTCTTTTAAACAATCAGTGCTACAACAACTGGACAAACGAAAGGAAAAAAATAATTTCTACTCCTGTCCACATACCATATACAAAAATTAATTCAAAATGTATCACAGACCTAAAGATAAAAGCTAAAACTATAGAGATTTTAAAAGAAAACATAAAAAACTATTTTTGTGGCTTGGAATAAGCAAAGATTTCTTAGGTGGGCACAGAAATGGATAACCACAAAAGAAAAAAGACGATTAATTGGAAATGAAATGGCAAGTCAAAGAGATAAAATATTCACAAAATATATCTCTAATAAAGAATTTTAAGAATATGAAATGAACTCAATAAGATAAAGACTGTCAGATTTAAAATGGCAAAATATTTTAATAGACACTCTGCAAATGAAGATATTATTATATGAATGGCCACTCAACACATGGAAAACTTCTCAACATTATTAGTTGTTAGGTAAATGCAAAGTAAAATCACAGTGAGTTACCACTCTATATGCACTAGAATGTCTACAACCAAAAAGACTGACAACACTAAATGTTGGCAAGAATGTAGAGTAGCCTGAGCTCTTATATGCTCCTCATGGGGATGTGAAATGATACTGTTTACAAGAAAATACTACAACCAGTGTTTGCATATGACCTAGGCACACTACTGAATACTTTAGATCCTCCGTAGATTATTTATAATAGATAATACAATGTAAATGCCATGCATATAGTTGTTATGCTTTATTGTTTTTTTTAATCAAAGAATCTCTGAATCCATGTGTTGGTTTTGTATTTGTATTTTTTTATTATTTTTAAAAATATTTTTGATCTTTGGTTAGTTGAATCCATTGATGCAATATTATGTAATGAGTGGTCAAGAAATGAGACTAATATAGAAAGCACTAAAATTGGTTTAAATATCATTTTATTTTATTTTCTCTTTTTTTCTTGAGACAGGGTCTCATTCTGTCATACTTGGTAGAGTACAGTGGTGTCATGATAGCTCACAGCAACCTCAAACACCTGGCCTCAAGTGATCCTCTTGCCTCAGCCCCCCGAATAGCTGGGACTACAGACAGTGCCACCACACCTGGCTAATTTTTCTATTTTTTTGGAGAGACAGGGTCTCGCTCTTGCTGAGGCTGGTCTTGAACTCCTGGCCTCAAGAGATCCTCCCACCTTGGCCTCTTAAAGTGCAACAATTATGGGCATGAACTACTGTGCCTGGCCCATTTTATGTTCTTTCTTTTTTTTTTGTAAATCAATCAAACAAATATTTGTTGATCACATACAATGAGCCAGTCACAAAAAAAAAGAAAATAAACACTTTCCTTCTTTATTGCAGTGTTATATTTCATTTTAAAAATTTTTATATGCTGCTCAGCATAGCTTTTTTACATGAATTTTGATTTTTAGTACTACTCAAATCTTGTCTTGATTGCCGATTTTTAACAGTTTTTTGAGGCATAATACATATACAAAAAAACTACACATATTTAATGTATATAATTTGATGAGTTTGGGCATACACATATACCCACAAATCCATCATCACAATCAAGGTAATAAACATATCTATAACCTTCAAAAAAAGTGAAAATACTACAACATAAGACAATGGTTCACACATTATGTAAGTTAAACATGCACCTATTCTTCGGCACTAGGTGTTTGTCTAGGAGAGGTGAAAGTATGTGTTCACACAAAGATGAGCAGATAAATGTCATGGCAGCTTTATTTATAACGGCCAAAACATGGGAAAAAACCTGAATGTCCATCAGAGGAGGGTGGACTAACTACGGCATGTTCACGAGATGGAAGAATTCGCAGGAATGAAGAGAAACAGGTTAATGATGCACAAGTAGTGGAGGAGAAGCGCACAAGCTACTGGTCCAAAGAAGCGGGACACGGCGGCGGGGGGACACTGCAGTGCATTTACAGGAAGTTCTGGAACAGGCAAAGCTCATGTGGGGTGAAAATCCTTACAGCAGTGGTTGCCTTGGGAGATTGAGGAGTTGAGTAGGAAGGGACAGGAGAAAATGTTCTGGAAAGATGGAAATGTTCTATTGATAAATTAGGAGGGGTGTGGGTTACACAGGTTACGTGTGTGTCAAAATTGTACTGCTAAGAGTGCACATGTCAGTATGTATACATTTTACCTAAAGTAAAAAGAGCCGTAATAATAATAAAAATAATACACTGAGTGGAGAAATGGGGGGAGAAGGTGTAGATGAAACAAGAAAGACAAAACATTGGCAGTTGTCGAAGACAGATGATGGATACCTGGGGATTTGTGATGTCATTCTGTTTCATTTACCTCATGTGAAGATCTTCATTAAAGACTTTAACTTTAGTCTGGAAATATCCCTTTGGGGGATCTTTAGTATAAAAGTAGATCAGAGAGCAGTGTTTAGCAGAGATGGCACTATCCTGACTCATTCGTGCAGGGAGCACGTTTAGAAACCTCTTTTATGCATGTCTCTGTAGAAAGTATGTAATATGCATTGCAGGTTAAAAACACAAACCTGGGCCAAACAGGGAGAGAGTCAGGGGAGTTTTTAGAAAAGAACGTTTTGAACCTAGCTCAGGGGCCTTTCTGCTCCAACACGTGGCACCTGAGCGGGAGAGGAGGGAGGGCTGGACGGTGAGTGTGACCAAGGTGTGAGTAGAGGTGTGAGTACTGACAGGTGGGCAATGGGACAACGCGAGGGGCCAGAGCACTGGGCGGAATCTGTTGAAAAGGGATCAGGTGAATGAGACTGAGAATATCCCTTACCTACTTGCTTCCATGTCACCTAGAAATGGCATTAAAAATAGAAAGTTAAATTTGTAACACTAGCAAACAAGAGAGGCATTTTCTGTCAGGAAGTAATGAGGAATCCATGAGAAACGGGAGATGGATGGGAGAGTGCAGGAGGAAGCGCCACGGCCCAGAGTGTAAGCAGGAGGGCTGCTTGGAAGAGGTGGCAGCCTCTGGGGCACCCAGCTGCAGAGGGTTGTGAGGGGTGGTGGCCCTGGAGGACACAGGAGGGTGGGCTGTGCTGGGAGGGCAGTCCTGCCTTGTCTCTCCTCTCACTCTCGCCAACCAGAATGCTTGACTGCTCCTATCTCTGGCAGGAGCAATGGGTGGACCTGCCCAGGCTCACACTGTCACCCCAATGTGTCACCTTGGCTGCTGGCACATGCTGCCCTTCCTGCACACAGGACAGCACATAGATGTGCTTCACAGACAACCTGACGAGGAACCTCGAGATCAAGGATGGGCATACAGCCAAACCCTCCCAACCTCCACAAAAGGCCATTATAGGGGAGAACAGGACAAAGAAAGCATGCTCGATCCAACAAAATCCAGGAGTGTAGGAATAGTGAATGTGAAAGCACAGTAAGTAGAAAAAGAAATGACTTTCCTATGCTGTCGTTAATAATATACAATCAGAAAATGACATAGGAAAAAAAATCTCAAATACAGCAGCAACAAAATCTATAAAAAGAGTTGAAATAAACCTTGCAAGCAATTCACAATGCTTAATGAGGAACCCATAAAGCATTAACAAAAAGCATAAAAGGAGACCCAAATAAATGGACACATGGCACATTCCAGGATGGGAAAATTCACTATTTTAAGTATATTGAGTCTGCCCAACTTAGCCTATAAATTCAATGATATCTCAATCAAAATTCTAAAAAAACCTTAATCAACTGGAGAAAATAATCATAAAATATATCTGGAAAATGTAATGTTTATAACAACTAAAAATTACTGCAAATAGACAAAGAAGAATGGCTAGAATAGAAAAATAGCTCAATAAAACAGAACATTTCAGAAATAGACCCATACATATATGGATGTTCACTTTGTAACAAACATAGTGTTTCCAATCCATGGGGAACAATCTAAGGCTTGAGGACAAATGGCTATCTTGGGGTTCTTGACCTCAAAAGAATCATAAAAAAATACAGGATGAATAAAATCCCTCTAAAAAAATTTATTTTATATATATTTTTGTGCCCATATGTACTATAAAGCTATTAAATAAAATATATGCAAATATATTCATAACATTGGAGAAGGTCTTCTTAAATAAACATATTTCTCAAATTAAATAGACACATTAAATAGACACATATCCTTAAATAAACATAAAACTTCTTCAAAAGCCATAAAGTAAAAGATTGACAAGTTGACTGACTGAAAATTTAAACTTTCCACATGACACCATAAATAAAGTTAAAAGTTAAGGCATGGACGTCCACTTCTAGCCAAGATAAAATAACCCAGACTGGATGGATATACCCTCCTACCTGGAGTAACAACAGCACAAACCAGACGGAATCTTTACAGCAATGGTGTTCAGATACCAGGTATCAGGCTGCACGGGACAGAGAGGAAACCAATGGCGTGAGCCCTGAGATTTCTCCTGCTTGCTACCTGCAGAGAGTTGTCAGGCCACAGCTTAAGAAGGGGAGCCTGGGTGAAGCCCAGTGGCCTTCCTGAGTTAAGGGGACAGTACTGAGAGCCCAGGAGTCTGAGGTGGTTAGAGACAGCAGGGCAGCGTGCCCAGAGGAGAGAGCTCCACAGACAGCACTCCCTCGAGTCTTCAGCCACACATGCATTAGCACATTCATTTAAGAAAAATAGCGGGGGAACAGGGAAAAATATTTGTGCCCCCTTTAAAGTCTTTGTCTAGTAAATCCAGTGTCTCGGATTCCTTGGGGATAGTTTCTGTCATTTTATTTATTTCATTGAATGAGCTATTTTTCCTGTTTCTTTGCATGCTCTGTGATTTTGTTGTTGACGAAAATTGGGCATTTGATTATTACAATGTGGAAACTCTGGGAATCAGACTCTCCCCTTCCCCAGGTATCTTAATCAGCTCAGGCTGCCATTACAAATGTCATAGACCAAGTGGTTTAAACAACAGGTATTTATTTCTCACATTTCTGGAAGCTGGGAAGTCCAAGGTCAAGGTGCCGTATGGGTCCGTGTCTGGTGAGGGCTCTCTTTCCTTGGGTTGCAGAGGATAGCTTCCTGCTGTGTCCTCACAGGGCCTCTATGTGTCCAGTGCACATGGAAAGAAAGAGCTTCCTTCCTCTTTTTACAAGGCCACTAATCCCTTCATGGGGGTGCTACTCTTATAACCTCCTCTAAGTATAATCACCTTGCAAAGGCCCCATCTCCAAATACCATCACACTGGGGGCTAGGGGTTCAATTCCATACAAATTTTGCAGGATATAAACTTTCAGTTCCTAATGGAAGTATAAGGAAGGAAGAAAAAAATGACTCCAGACTCTTTCCCTGCCTCCAGGATAAGCACCCTTGGCATGTTGGTGAGTGTGTCTCCCCTCTCCTGCCGGCTGTGCACAGGGCAGTGCCTGCGAGCTGGCCACTCCTGCCCGTGCTGCCCACTCAGCTGCCTGTGGGGCAGTTCCCGTCCGTGCAGTACTCTCCGTGCTAACTCATCAAGATGCAAGCCCCACTGGGCAACTGGAGAAAGCTATTACATCACCTAATGTGGTTTTCATCCTAATATGTTTTTTATGCTTGAGGGTGTTTTATAGAGAGAACTACCTAATTCTGAGCTTTTTATGATCCCTGTAGATGCCCTGAAAATACTGGTCCCAGGTTTGTTTTAAACCAAGAATATCCTGTGAGCTGTGAGTTACCAATTTGAGGTATTTTAGGAAGCTGCAAGTGAAGATCTGATATCACATACCACCTGCATGTGAAAATAAAACAGGCACTTTTTTTTCATTTTTGACTTATCAACCCCAAAATAAGCATGTGCAAAAAGGGAGAGAGGATGTGAGTGTGAGCCCACTGGCCTTTCTCCTGACTGCCCGGTACTGTCCTATGTGCAGAGAGCATCTGTAACAGGCCTGGGACTATGGTGAGACAAGAGAGGCACTAGCCTGGAGCAGAAAATATCCGGAGACACCCAAAAACCGATGAATGATATTTCCATGTAATATTTTTAAAGTCAAAATTAGTACAAAAAGTCCATGATGAGCAAAATATCAAAATTGTAGGTGACAGGATCAGAAACAACGGTGTTCCAAGCCACACAGAAGCTTTGGTGTCAGTAAGAGTACACCATGTTGTTTGCAATCACACACCCAGCCCTTCAAAACCCTTCTACAGCACGCCAAGACTGGCAACAGTGACAGCCCCCAATGCATGCAAAGGCCCTTCGTGCTTCAGCAGCCCCGTGTTCCTGCATCCGCGCGGTCCTGCCGCCATGGCGCGTGGCTGCCACGCAAATGTGCCAGAGTCAGTATTATCTTCCAGATGCTCAGCGGCGAATTTTAACACTGTTAGTTTCTGATGAACAGAAGTCTGTTTCAAACACATTAGTACTCATGAGCGTTAACGTAGTAAAGTCTGTTAATTTTATTTTTATTACTCAGAGTGAGTTCAATGCTACCCCTGTAATACGGACCTGCCGGCGTGTTTCCTGGGTGGTGGGAGGGAGGCCGAGGTGGAGCCGCACAGCCCTGGGGGCCACAGCAGAGTCGCAGCTATGACAGATGGCTCCCACGAGTCCCTTCCCCACACTCTTCCCCGCTTCGGGCCTGCCCTGCGGCTGTGGCGGGAGCACAGGGCGAGACTGGCCGGCGAAGGGACGGCAGGCAGGCAGGCTGCCGGAGCTGCTCCTCCGCAGGCCGGCGTGGGGACGGACTCGGACCCGTCTTCCTCCCCAGCTGATGCGGGCAGACCTCTCTGAAGCAAAGGTGGCGCGTGTAACATCACTACGGGTCTGCTGCTTTTGGGCCAGGGCCTGCGGGTACCTGGGGATTTATCCAGTCTGCTGCTGTGCGGGCCTGCGCCATGCTGGCGCCAGCCACAGTTGAGAGCGGCCTTGGCCTCGGGACCCCTAATCCAGCGGGGATGCGCGAGGTGAGCAGAGAGCATTGCGAGAGGATGGAGAACAGGTACCTGGCCCCACCTGGGCACAGTGTGAGGAAGGGGGAGCCTCCAGGGGCAGCATGGCCTGCGAGAGGGACGGGGGGTGGGCAGGGGAGACGCAGGAGGGTCTGGGTGCAGGGCACAGGGCAAGGCGAGAGGCAGGCCGCGCCCTTCTTCCTCTGTGCCCTCGTGGCCTGGGCTGGTGTCTACCTGGGAGATGTTCAGTGAGGTCTTGTTGAGTGAAAGAAAACAGAAACACTGTACATAGAACCTGGACTGTCCTTTCAAGTTTTACTTTTTTTTCTTTCTGAGAAGGAAAATCAGAATCTCTTTTCACATAAACCAAAAGTGCTGCAAGCAGTTGGGGAATGTGCATTTACCTACTAAATCAGGCACCTTCCCCTAGCAAGTGCCTTTTTCCTCCGGACCTGCATAAAGTGTGGTCAAGGACAGGCTTCGTCAGTGGTCCACAGGCGACATTTTTATAAACATGGCCCTAGGTGACACATTTGTAATGGAAAGACAAGAGTTCAAATTCCTTTCCAGCGTGAAAGTCTTTGTGGTTTTGTAGACAGCACCCATCTCTTCCTGTCCCCTTCTCATCAGACTCCATGCACACACATGCTTCCTGCTCAGGCCTGGGATTTTCATGGAAAATAAGTAATTCCAGGCAAGAGTTATAGATCCTCAGTTTGGTTACAAATCCCACTTTGTACATCTGTGACAGGTCCTTCAGACTCTTGGCCTCTGCTCCTGGTCCTCAGAGCCCAGCCGTATGTACAGAGTGGGATTTGTGACCGAACTGGGATCCGTGACTCCTGCCCACTGAGCCACCCTGGTGTACTGCTGCCGAGGAGAGTACTGGGCCAGGTGTCCAGGCGACCCCACCTGCCCATCCGCATCTCCTTAATCTGGAAGGCCTAGAAGAAGTCATGTTACCTCTCAAAACTTTACTTTTCCCAACTATATGGTGAAGATAATATCACATATCTTTAGAGAAGTTGTAAGAGTTGAAAGAATTAATAGATGTCAAAGTGCTTTGAAAGCTGTAAAACACTCTGCCTCTACCCACACCATGCTGTGCTGTTGCTCTCTTCCACCTCCCCCTTTGCAACCTTCACTGATAACTGCTGGGAGGCTGGCAAATGCCATTTTAGTTCTGCATGCAGAGGAAGGATGAGCTTATTTTTGGGCAATCTCTTGTCTCATGGAAGAAAAATAAGAGTCACATAAAAGTATGACTTATGTTTGCTTAGTGTTCTTATGTACAGAGAGAATGCGAGACACAGTTAAAGGCTGTAGGAGGTGACTCACTGTGATTATTGCACCCAGCTTTGTCTACCCAGCAGATTCACATGTACTCCTCAAGTTAAGACTCTCCTCTTCTGAGTGCCCTTCTGGGAAGGTGGCTCTAACCACCTTTGTCCCCATCTGTTGCAGCAGCCTCCTATCTGTGGGCTGTGCAATGAGTCCATACAGGTATTACAGGGGGCCCAGAACTGCAGCCTTAACCACTACCAGGGAGGACTGGCAGGGAACAGCGCAGGCTTCAAGTCCAAGGCTGGTCACACACTTGGTGAACAGTGGGGAGGCGCTGACGGGATGAGTGGAAACTCAGTGTGGCCAAAGTGATGCTAGGACGCCAGAGGGGCCAGCTGAAACATCATGCTGCTACAGCCGCCCCTGGGACTCCAGAGCACAGACACTGAGTTCACAGCCGTCTGCCTTCTGGACAGCCTCCAAGTCCCACAGTCTGAGTAGTTCTCCAACCCTCTTCCTTCTACAGGTTATGAGTCAGCTTGGATTCCCTTCCCTTGACTCAGAACTTCCCTGTTGCTCCAAGAAGCCCAGGGGTTGCTGTGGAAGTGCTGGGAGGGCCCAGTGTGAGTCTTCCCCACGTTCAAGGCAGCCCGCGCAGGGCAGGAGCCTTGGGGAGGGCCAGTCTCCGAATCCTCGCAATCCACACGGCGACGGTTACTTCTTGCCCATCAGGCCACACATCCTTGGTAATTCATAAGTGCCTTGCAATTTGGGTCAGTCTTCTAGTGCACTGAGTGTGATATTTTCTAGTCCTATCAAGAACAGGGAGATTTTTTATTTAATTAAAACAGACACCAAAAGCTTGTCCTGGAAGGAATGGGCGCCTCTGCTTGGGCTGCCCAAACCTGTGAGGCCGGGGCTGGGGGACATTTGCTTGATCATGGAAAGTCAGCAGGTATGGAAAACAGTCTAATCAGGATGATCCTACGGCACTCCCACACTGCGGCATTAAATAATCATTGCTTTTTTCTTGAGCAAGTGTTGATGGATGTGCTGATGCCAAGTACAGAAGTTGGTATTTAGCAGCATCAGTTGGAAGATGAGCTTGTGAGCTGGGAGGTGCAACAGTGGCGTCCCCAGTTGGAGCAGGCAGGGTCTGGGGGGAAAGAAGTAGCCAGCACAGTTGCAAGGAAAGATGTTTTGGGACTGTGGAAACAGTGGACTGCAGAATAGCACGTGGAGCAGCTGCGTCTTCCTCCTCCCATCCTGGCACCTGACATGTCAGCGTTCCGGGGTGTGAGGCCTGCCCTGACTCCACACTGACCCTGGGACTTTGTTCCGCTCCCTC
This sequence comes from Varecia variegata, assembly GCA_028533085.1. NCBI lineage: Eukaryota > Metazoa > Chordata > Mammalia > Primates > Lemuridae > Varecia > Varecia variegata. Next base: position 90,631,751 of record CM052439.1, read on the forward strand.
TGGCAGGACCCGCCTTCTCTCCCCCTGCATGTTCTGCACAAACCTGTGGCAGCTTGTGCCCTGTGCCCCCGCCAGGGTAAATAATTGGAAACTTGCTGGATTTTTAAATTCTTTTTCTAACAGCTGCTTTGATATAAGTCACATGCATACAACTTATGCATTGAAACTGTGTAATTGAATGGTTTCTGGCGTACTCATGGATACGTGCAGTCTTCACCACAGTCAACTGTAGAACAGTTCCATCAAAACCCGGTGCCTTTAGCTCTCACCTCCTTAGGTAGTCTCCACTCCACCCCAGCCCTAAGCAAACCACTGATCTACTGTCTGTCTGTAGACTTCCCTGTTCTGAACAGTGTGTATGGAGAGAATCACATAGTATGTGGTCACTGGTGACTGGCTTTTCTCATTCAGCAAGTTTTCAAGGTTCATTCATGTTGTAGCATATATCCAAATTTTTCTTTTATGGCTTAATAATATTCCACTGCATGAATATACCAAATGTTTTCTATCTATTCATCAGTTGATGAACAGTTGGGTTGTTTCCACTTTTTGACTATTATGGGTATGAACACCCATGTACAAAGTTTTGTATGAATATGTTTCATTTCTCTTGGATGTACACCCAGAAGTGGAATTGCTGGTCTCCATGGTAATTCTAGGCTTAATAGAGGAACTGCCAGACTGTTTTCCAAGGCAGCTGCGTGATTTTGCATTTCCACTAACAGGATATTTGGGTGCTGGCTTCTTCACATCATCACCAGCACTTGTTACTATCTTTTTTCCCAGTCATCCTAGCGATTGTCCTAGTCACTCCTAGAGTGGAGTGATTTTGATTTGCATTTCTCTAGTGGCTACTTGAGGCTGAGCATCATTGCATGTACTTCTTGGCCATTTGTGTACATTCCCTGGAGAAACGTCTGTCTAGATCCTTTGCTCATTCTTTAATTGGATTAGTTTTCTTTTTATTGTTGCGTTGGAAGAGTTCTTTATATGTTCTGGATACAAGTTCCTTGCAGATACTTTCTTACATTCTGTGGGTTTAGGCTGTCTTTGCACTCTCTTTATGGTGTCCTTCAAAGCACAACAGCTTTTAATTTTAATGAAGTCCAATATGTTTTGTTTTTGTTGTTTTTTTGTTTGTTTTGTCGTGTTTATTACTTGTGCTCTTAGTATCACACCTAAGAATCCTTTGCCAAATCCAAGGTCATGGAGATTTAACACTATTTTTTCTTCTAACTTTCCATAGTTTTTCCTTTTATATTTAGGTCTCTGATCCATTTAAAGTTTATTTTTTAAATGATGTGAAGTAAGGCTCCAACTTCATTCTTTTGCATGTCCTATCCATTTGTCCCTGTACCGTTTGTTGAAAACAATGTTCTTTCCTCGTTGAATGGTCTTGGCACCATTGTCAAAAATCAGTCAATGTGTGTGGATTTGTTTCTGGACTCTCCTAATTACATGTCATTGACCTATATTTCTGTTCTTAATGCCAGTGTCACACTGTCCTGGTTTCTGTTGGTTTACAGTAAGTTGTGAAATCAGGAAGTCTGAGTATTCCTCCTTTTTCCTTTTTTTTTTTTTTCAGTATTGTTTTGGCAATCTGGGTCCCTTGTAAGTCCCTATGAATTTTAGGGTCAGCTTGTCACTTAATATAAAGAAGTTATGTGAGATTCTTATGGGGATTGCATAGAATCTACAGATCAATTTGGGAAGTATTGCCATCTTAACAATGCTGGTCCTCCAATCCATGAACATAGAATACTCTTCCAACTATTTAGATTTTCTTTAATTTCTTTCACTGATGTTTGTCAATACATTTCTCTCTGGAGTCTCAACCCTTCCTGCCGGTGCTGCTTGAGAGGAGCCCCCCGCCTGGCTGCTGTGGCCCCGACGGGAGGGGCATGGAGGGTCTGGGGGGAGGAGACCAAGACCCCTTCCCAAGCACATGTCGTGATGGAACTCCCTTGTAGATCACCCCATGCCACAGTGCCTCAGTGAGGGAGGGGGTCTCAGGGTGGGACAGACGGTGCGTGTTGGGATGGATCTGCGTATTGCAGCAGGATCTCCCTTCCTGATCCACTTCCGCCATCCTGATACGGTTGACAGCAATCGGCCATCTAGAATTCCTTGATGGCTAACATTAAACATGAAACCCAGGCAGTTCTTCCTGGAAATTTCCATTTTCTTCCTTATCCCCACCTTTGTGAAGAGTCAGAGGCAGTGATCTGCTCCCCAGAGATGCAGCAGAGCCCAAGGGCCAGATGCTCTTGACTGACATTCATCTGGACCTGCCCGTCCCTCACAGGTATCCCAGACAGATTAGGGGACCAGGCTCTCCCTGTTTCCCAGTAGTTCTCTGTCTGCCGAGGGCGTTGGGATCGACCCCATGGAACCTGGAGGCTCCAGTCCCCAGGAGGGCGGTGCAGACAGTGAGCCCTGCAGCGTGGCATGGAGGGGGCAGAGTCGTGCTGCTGCAGAGCTCTCCCTCCACACGTCTCCTGAGCTTCTGCACAGGCGAGGCTCTGCCTTTGGGGCTGGAGTCACAAGGGTGAAAATCACACTGCCTGCTCCTCCAAGGAGCTGACAGTCTAGTGAGGGAGGAAGAAAAATTGGTCCTGATTAGACAGTACAGTCAGAAGTATGAGAGGAACCGACAGGCAACAGGGGATCATGGAGGGGAAGCAGACTAGGATGGTCAAAGAAGGACCCAAAAGGAGGGCTGTTTCAACTGAGTCTTTGAAAGACAAGCTGATGTCATTGTCACGCATCCTAGGCTGCAAGGGTAGCACGAGGCTGGAGAGCACCTGCACATTGCCTGTGAGCAGAGGTGTCTCTGTGCTGTGGCCCATGCTGAATGCAGGGCAGTGACCAAGCCGCATGTCCCAGAAGGACCGGAAGGAGAGAGGAGAGCACCCCACTTTCAGGTACGAATGATGTGGGTCTGAGTACGTGTGCCTGCTGCAGCTGCAGCAAATGTCCCGGTGAATGTCCGCCATGAGAAAGAACAATGGGAAACCTCTTTCTTATCTCAGAAATGTTTCCAATTGTCCCTTCTTTCCTTAGTTCATAGATTTCTTTTTAAGTTATTTTCTTCTTTCCAGTCACAGATCTCTTTATAATGTGTCAAGAACCATGGACTCTCTATGGAATAAAACGTATACACATCACATAAATATATATTCAATTGTTACACAATTTCAGCAGCTTCATGGTTTTGCTGAAATGTATCTATAGACACCAGGGTCAACTATCATAACCTAAAAACCAGACTCTGACAGGTTTCTGTGCTCAGTGAACCTCCTAGTGGGCACCGGGCAAGTAGTCAGTGCCACACTGGGGCAGGCAGAGAGGCACACACAGATGGTGGGGAACAGGCAGGCAGTCCGTGGAGGAAGTGTTCTAGGCGTTACAAAGCCACGACGGCGTGTGAATGAAGAAGGAAATTCCTTTCACGGTACTTTGCTGACCATATTCTTTGCTTTTCACCCAGACGCTTGGCCTATGCACATACCCTTGTGCATGTTCTGAAAGTGCAAGTTTTGGATAGAATGCAATCGGCCTCTCTGACACAGGCGGAGAGCAGCGATAGCTCCTCAGATAGCCGGAGCAAGTGGGGTCTCTTATATAATGTTATTTCGCAACCCACGCAGTGCCTGGAATGAAATCAAGCTGGAAACAGCTGCACTGTCAGGACATAGTGGACACAGATGACGTCTGAATGGCTGGGCACCAAGGCACCTTCTTTCTTATGTTTTAACAAGTCTTTTTCGTGTGTGTCTTGGGAACCTGGGGTTGGAGAGCAAATGATTCATTTTTAGATTCAACATGCAGGGAGCATTATTTACATCTGCTGCCTTTCTGATCTTTCAATGCCAAAATCTGACCTTACTTTTTATACTCAATATATGCTTCTTGGAACAATAAATCTTCGTAATCACCACAGTTTAAATCCATATCTGTTTATTGTCTATTTATCATCTGTGAGTCAACCTTTCTACATTTCAGATACTTAGCAAATTAAGCACCAGATTTCTAAGGGCGGAACTCCACTGAAGGTTGAGATATGAAGGATTCATATTACCTGCTTTTAAAGTTGACTATAAGAACTGGAATAAAAGCAATTACAACAAGAAAGTCTCATAAAGTGGTTTTCTAGGCCAAAAAATTTGTAAACTATAAAATATTTATAGCAGAAGAGATATGAAAATTTAAGTATATCCAAAAAGTGTATTCTTAATATCGGGGTGGAAGTCTATCTTCTCATGGAGATGAAGTGACCCAAAAACATAGTTAGCAGCATGCAACACTGAATTTGGCTTTTCCCATCATAATGTTCTTGGCTTAGTCATGGAGTTATGTTAAGCTCATTGGAGCCATGAACCAGATCAGATGATGCCTCCTAGCAAAGCCTTCATCGGAGAGCCAGTCGATGGCTCTAGTCAGTGATGGCCTCAGACCCAATGTCTGTTTTGGTGAGTGATGATTCACCACAAGTAGTGAGTCAGCAGTGTCATCGGGCTGTGCTGGTGACCCTGCCAACACTCCCTGTGACTGTGCCCTTCAGAGGACTCTCGGGAAGGACCTCACTGGCTGGAAGTCAGGAGGTTCTTGGTTCTTGGCCTCACTGGTGAAGGACCAGCCTCTTCTGGCTGCAGAATCCCGTAGGTCAGGGAGCCCTTTCATATCTCTCGAGGGGATAAATCCACACGTCGGGTGATGTGCAGGCCCTGCTGGTGCTCTGTATGTGGACACTGCAGTGAACTTGGACTGATCCCATTCTCCCCTCTTTCTCATGTGTCATTCTCAAGAATAACTTTAGAACATACTGGGAATGCAGCGTCCCAAGATAAGGAGGCGCTGGCCAGAACAGCCTGCTTCTGCTCCCTCCTGCAACCAGATGTCCTTCAAGGCTTTAGCCCAGTGAGTCATGTTTGCTTAGGGTATGAACTCCAGAGCAGGCTGCTTTGCAGGGTCCTTCAGCTGCAGTACAAGTGGGGCACACACAGACTACATCCACCCAGGGGAGCTTTCCTGAGCCTTGGGGGACCCTTGTCACAAATCCTGGGCCTTTGTCTATGGCTGCCTCTCTGTAGTAATACACCCTTTCCATGGAACTTGTTGTGCGTGGCTGTTCTGTCTCACCGGACTCAGACAAGTTGGTAGCCAACACACAGCAAACCTGCTTCACAGACATCGGGCACCACGACTGCCCCAAGCAAAGCACTCAAGGGAAGGAATTGTCCTGGACGTTCAGAAAGCATTAACAATCCACTCAAATACCTAATTTCTCTCCCCTCTCCTCTGCAGTAGCTGAAAGACTCAGGCAGGGCCCCTGGCTGTGTGGCTTTAGTTGAGTCTGGCCTGCCTCGTGTGGGTAATGGGGAGGGGGTTCTGGCCCCAGAGGGGCACACACCAGCATCCCTTCCTGACCACAAGGCACCCTGCCCTCAGCTCCTTCTGCCATCTGCCCAACCTGCCCTGGCTGGTGGGTGGTCCTCATTTCTTTTAGGATGTGAGTTATTAATTTGGCAGCAAATACACACTGGGTACCTATCATGGATGGAGGAAGTGTAGTTTGGGGGTTAAAAAAAACAAGACTTTTGAACCAGGAAGACCTGGATCAGCCTACTGGAATGCCCCTTGGCAAGTTCTCTACTTCAAGGGGCAGTTAGCTAACGTGCACAGTGGGATTATAGGTTTTGAGAACTGATGAGATAGTGCATGTTAAGTCATTGGCCCAGAATCTGGCATGGAGTCTATCCACAGTAAATATGAATGGTCCAGCTCCTCTTCTTCCTCCTCTTGTCATTGTTAACATGGTTTTGTATTATTTTACAGCCTTACCCCAACTACGCAGGGAGTGCCGTAGGAAAATAAAATAGAGCCCCCTACTCCTATAGGGTTTAACTGGGGAGGTAAAACTAACAGGGAAGAAGTGGGGCCCATTTACGTGGTAAGATCATGGTCATGGTGGGCCAGCCTAGGGAAGCACAGAGAGAGAAGCGACCTCTACTGAACACCAGCTTTGCATTCAAAATGTTACCTATAGAATCTCACGCAGTCCCCCATCAGCCCTCTGAAATTGGTCGCACTTCCTTTTACAGAAGAGGAAACTGAGGCTTGGCAAGATGAATCGCTTGGCCAAGGCCACTAAGTGAACAGGTTCTGTACTTGGGATCCGTGCCCAGACTGCCCGACTCCCAAGTCAGTGCTCCCTCTGTTCTGTCACGTGCCTCTGTGGGACACAAACCGCACGACTGCGGCCCGGGCTGGGGCGGGCACGGCATGCCAGGCAGTCGGGCCGGGACACACGGGCGTGTGTGCCTTGGGGGCTTGCTGTGAGTGGTCCACCCAGTGGCACTGATTTGATGCCGCAGAGGAACCAAATCACAAGCTTTGGATATTTACTTTGGCAGTTTCCTTTGGGGAAGGTTTATAATTATGAATTGAATTTATTTGGTTGATATGGGAATATTCGAAATTTCTGATGCTTTTCCCATGATGCTTTTCTGATGCTTTTCATAAGTTGTACTTTTGTAGGAATTTCTGATTTCAACCGAATTTTAAAATTTGTTGGCAATAAGTTTATTTTATCATTTTGGTACCCATAATATGTATTGTGATAACTGTTATGATATTCTTGAAATTATCGATTTATTCTTTTCTCATGATCAGTTCTGCTAGGCATTTATCAATTTGATTGACCTTTAAAAAATAAACTAATTTTTGATTGGTTTATTTTTCTTTATTTTACATTTGTTTTCTATTTTATTGTGTTCTGCTTTTTCTTTGTTATTTTTCCTTCTGATTTCTTTCCATTCAAATTTGTTTTCAATGTCTTAATATGGATAGTTAGATTATTGGTTTTTAGCTTTCTGTCCTTTCTAATGCATGAATTTAAGGCTATGTATTTCCCTCGTAGCCCTGCATTAGTTGCTTCCCACAAGTTTGATACGTTATGTTTTTATTATTGTTCAAATCATAATATTTTCTAATTTCCAGTTTGATTTCTTCTTTGATACATGGATTTTGTTAAAGTACACTGCTTACTATCCAATTATTTGGGGATTTTCTAATTATTTAGTTTTATTTTCTGTTATTGAGTTTAAATATGATTCCATTGTGATCTGAGAACACACCCTGTGTGATTCTAACATTTTAAATTTTTGTTAAGCTTTGCTCTATAACAAAGCATGTGGTAACTTTGTTAAAATCTTCCGCTATGATTACTGATTTGCCTACATTTTCCTTTATTTCTGTAAATGTTTGCTTTGCATTTTTAGGTTGTGATGTTAGATCAATACAGATATAAGATGTTTACATATTCCAGTTAAATTGAAGCATTTATCATTATGGAATGTCCCTCTTTATATTAATATCTATAAATACTTATTGCTCTAAAGTCCACTTTGTCTGATATTAACACAGGGGTAGCATTGTTCTTTTGGTTAGTGTTTGCATGGAATGTGTTTTCCCTTTTACTTTCAACCTTTCTGTGTCTTTATGGTTACGGTGTGGCTTTTGAATGCAGCCAATAATTAGGTTTTATTTTTTATCTGACAATTTTTGTTTTTTAAAAAAGTACTAAAATAATGCATTCAGGAATGAGCATGTATCTTAATTAAAACACACATCTCTGTATAACCAGCATGCAGATCAAGAAGTAGAACATCCTGGTGATCCAACAGTTTTCTCACGCCCCATCCATGGCGCTGCCTCCCTGAGAACCTACCACCATTTTTACTTCCTACACTGTATATCAGTTTTGCCTGCTTTTGAAATTTATAGAAGTGAAATAATACAATACTGAGTCTTTTCACTTGACATATGTTTTTGAGATTCATTCACATTATTACACATAACAGTAGTTTGCTTTTTGTCTCTCTGATAGCATTCTGTCGTGTGATATACAGCAATTTATTTATCAATCTTTCTATTGAATATTTTCATAATTTCCAGTTTGGGACCTTTACAATTAGTGTTACCACTAAAATTTATAAAAATGTTTTTAAAACACATATGTACGTCTTTTTTTCTGGATGTGTCTAGGTGTAGCATTGCTGGGTGTTATGCTCCATCTTTGGTAGAGAGTCCAAACCGTTATCCACAGTGACTGTGTCAATTACCAGTTCCACCAGCAGTGTGACAGTCTTCTGCCTTCACAGCCTTACTGAAACTCAATATTGTCTGTCTTTGCTGCTTTCTTCAGTGCAGTGGTAACTTGTGGATTTACTTTGCATTAACCTAATGACAGTTACATTTGTTTATTATTTACATATACTATGTGCCTACTCAAGTACTTCTGCTTATTTTCAATCAAGATATCTCTTTTTCTAACTGCCTTGCAAGAGTTCCTTTTTGTGTTCTGGATACAAGTTCTCTGTCCGCTATACCTATTGCAGATGTCTCCTCACTGTCGGGCTTTATTTTTATGCTCACTTAATGACGGCTTTTTAAATACATCACAACCTATTGGAGTTTTTTTTTCCTTTATAGTTGGTGCATTTTGTGCTTGTTTAAGAAATTTTTACCTATCCCAAGATCATGAAGTTATTCTTTTGTATTTTCTTCTGAAGACTTATTTTCATGTACTTATTTTATCTTTCACATTCAGATTATAATTCATCTGGAATCATTTTTGATAATGGTGCAAGGTTAAGTGTCAATATTGGCCTCGTTGTCCATATCAATATTCATTTGACTCAATAGTGTATGTTGGAAGGTTAAGCCTTCCTCACTGCGCTGCCCTGTCAGCTTTGGTACAGACCTATGTCTGTATGTGTAGACATCTTTGGCTTTTAATAGGGTTAATTTAATTGGATTACTTACATATGTAAAATTTATATTAATGCATATATTGCATTTAAATTTACCCTGTTTCTAGTTGTTTTCTCTTTTTTCTTTTTTATTCTGTGCAACTTGTCTGTAGTTTTCTTCATTTATATTAATCAAGAATTATGTATTATGCCATTTTTATCCTTATTAAAAGTTGTTACATCATATGTAAGTGTTGATATTTACTGTGAAATAATATACATCCCTGATTTATTATTGTCTGCCTTAAATTACTGCTTTAACACCTCCAGAGCAAGATTGTTGAAACAATATGTAATAGTATTATTGACCTATTCCACACCTGTTTACGTACCTGTCACGTACTTCTGCACGCACGTTAGAAATACAAGACATCAATCTCATTGTCTCAAACAGTCGGTGCTCACTTAGATTCATCCAGTTGCTAGTCCTGTGCCCTCCCCCCGACCAGGTGCCATCAGGAGATGTTTCCAAGCTCTGTGAAGAACTCTCTTAAAATAAATGATAATCTCTTCAGTGAAGGTTAACAAATTCTTTTAGTTTCTCATTTTTTGTGTGAAAATGTGTTAATTTTACCTTCATTTTTTTGAAGAATAGCACCAATAACATATATTTTAGATATTTCACAATGTTCTATGTATCTCTTAAGCTCTTAGTTGTTAAAAAATGTTAAATCTCTCCATGATATAATCCAGATCGATATTCTAGTTCATTTTCCTCCTTTTTCCTGTGCCTATCCTGCTAATAACTTGCTAAAAATAGACTTGTCTTTTTTTTAATTTCCCAATTTCGGTTATTATATTTTTTATTTATAAAAGGATCATTTTGTTTTTCAGGAGATTCTAGTTCTCTGGTGTAATTATCCATAATTTTCTCTATTTTTGACCATAATAACCATAATTATTTTAAAATCCAATATCTGATAACTCCAATATCTGGATTGTTTCCAGTGTCCATTTTTTCCCGTGGACTTTTTAGTCATTTGGTCCTGTTTCTTGACATGCCCAGTAATTTCTCACTAATGCTTACATGTCATGTATGAATGACTGTAGGGTCTGCGGGTAATGTCCTCCCCCAGAGAGTCCTTCTCTTCTGAGACAGATGGCAGATCTCCCTGACCTAGCTGAGGCTGTGTGGGGGCAGGCCTGTGTTTCCAGCTGCCCTTTGCTCCTTGGGGGCAGCCCTCACTCCCAGGGCATGGTCTTCACAGGTCGTGGCGGGAGCCTGCCCGTTGGCCAGGCCCCTCCACACCTGCTGTTTCCCAGGTCACGAGCCTGCAGGAGTCTCTGCTCAGATACTTGTTTCTGTGCTCCTCCCCCTTCCTGGATTCTCAGTGATTTGTTCCATGCACACAGGCTTGGCAGGTGGCCTCTATCTCAGAAGGAAATTGCAAGCAGGAGTTCTACCTCAATCCTGTGTTTCCTGCCTCTCCAAGAGCTTACTTACCAAAATCCTTGGCACAGAAGCAGCCCCAGAATTCAACCTCCCCGCCAGCCCAGGGCATGTGCCTGGGCCTGGGGCTGCAGCGCTGGCTCAGCTCTTCCTCCCGCACCGGGAACTGGCCAGTGGCCCAGGACACAGCAAGGCACTGACACGCACTTCCTTGCATTCCTGGGCTGTGGCCCCTCAAGTCCTGGCTGCCTTCTTTTTACATTTAACTCAGGTTTTGTAGTTGTCTTCAGTGAAAGGGCTAGTCCAAATATGCTCCTTCACCATGGCTGGAAGTGCAAGCCCACTTTCTCTTCCGACATGACACTGTCATTATCACTGTATGTGCCATGTACTGGGCATTTTCTTAGATGCATTCATTCTCATTTAATTCTCACCTTTTGAAGTCAATTGTATTCCCATTTTTAAGGATAAAAAGGGGTTAAGAAACGGTAAAGCTGGGACTTAAACCCAGTCCAGAGTGATCTGAAAGCCCAGCTGCTCTCACGCACACACCTCGTCCCACAGTCAGCCCAGAGTCTGCAGGCGGTGTCCTGGCTTTGTTTATGGGAATTCGCTTGAGTCTCATCCCTTTTGACGAAACCCCTGGGAGACAGCCTTCAAATTCACTTTTCTTCCTAATGTCCTGCGTCTGTCAAGAAGGAAACCAGAAAGATTTTTTGACTTCCCAGAATATGACACCAAACTTTGAAACATGTCAGACAGCTCAAGCTAACAAATTGTCAGAAAAAAAAGCCAGCCTGTGATGCTGCATTTCCTCAAGAACTTTAAGATGATGTGGAGTTGTCTTGTGTGAAAAGTGCAAAAGAAGTGATGGAAATTACTTGGAACAGCTGCACTTGCCTGGAAGCTCTGAGGATGCTGAAAGTTTCCATGAGTGACTTTTCTCTGTTAGTGTGAAGGTGGGAAGCTCTGCATTTGATATTGGGTGATTTCCAGTGAATCATCACTTCCAGGGCAATTCAAGAGAATGACTGAGATAAACTGTGCATAGTGGGTGCACAGCACATCTATTAAACATTCCTGGCCGGGCATGGTGGCTCACGCCTGTAATCGTAGCACTTTGGGAGGCCGAGGCGGGCCGATTGTTTGAGCTCAGGAGTTCGAGACCAGCCTGAGCAAGAGTGAGACCCCGTCTCTACTAAAAATAGAAAGAAATTATATGGACAGCTAAAAATATATAGAGAAAAAAATTAGCCCGGCATGGTGGCGCATGCCTGTAGTCCCAGCTACTCGGGAGGGTGAGGCAGAAGGATCGCTAGAGCCCAGGAGTTTGAGGTTGCTGTGAGCTGGGCTGATGCCACGGCACTCACGCTAGCCCAGGCAACAGAGTGAGACTCTGTCTCAAAAAGAAAAAAAAAATTCCTTTTTCCCAGTGGTCTCCTGATGCTCTGCACATGCCAGCAGCTCCTGATACTTGTTTACTGTAGGTTCTAAGAATCTTCCAGAGTCATCTCTTAAAGCATGGCAGAATTAGCTGATGTGGACATCCTATCTATTATAAGCAGAACTTCTGTGTAAAATATAATTTAAAAATAGTTAGTAGAAATTGAAAGAAAGGGACGTCCTCAGGCAGCCTTAGGGAGGAGGGCTGCAGGGGAAATATTCTGAGCAGACGTGCTAATGCCTCTGAGACCAAGAGAAAGATGACAAGTGAATATAGGAAATGATGGCCAGGACCAGAGTTTGGCCAAGCAAAGAGCAGAAGAGGGGGCCTTGGGCCTGTGTGAGGCAAAGAGCTACCACTCAGAAGCCTGCATGAGCCTGGTAGAGATGCACCATCCATAATGATTACTGACCCTCTTTGTTCCAGGCATTGTCCTAGGTGTTTCACATGTATTAACTGATTTAATTCTTGTAAGAGTTGTACATGTGTTAGGTAGGCTGGCTCTATTTCAAAGAGACCAAAGCATGTGTAATGGTTCCACCATCATGGAAGCTTATTTCTGTCTCCTGTGACAGTATTGGATGGAACAGCTGTATAGGTCAACAGGGTGTTCGTTCTTGCCATCATTCAGGGACTCCGACTGATGGAGGTTCTGCTATCCTCAAACTTGTTTTCCAAGATTGCTTTGAAATTCATCCTTGTTGCAGCCAGCAGGATGGAGAAAGGTGACGGAAGATACCCAAAGAAGGGTTTCATGGGCCAGGCTGGGAAGTGGTTCATATCCCTAAAACCCCTAGTCCACTGGCTAAACTCAGTCACATGACTACAACTAGCACCAAAGGAGGCTGTGAAGTATATTCTAGCTTTGTATTCTAGAAGAAGAAGAAACAGTTTAGTTAACAACCTGTGTTCTATGTTTAGTTAGCAACAATAAACCTATGATAAGGGTCATATTATTATCATTATTCTACATACGAGGAACCTGAGTACAGAGCAGTTAACTGCTTGAGGTTACAGAGAAGTTGGGATTAAAACCCAATCATCTGGCCCCCAATTCTGCACTGTTCTTCCCCATCTGGAACATATCTTTATGTTAAACTGCCTCTCTTCATAAAACTACAACAACCAGGACAAAAAAGTGGGAAGAACATATGTAACTGCTCTGGTAGAAAAAGTAGATTCCTATGGGGAAAAATTGAACTCCTGACTGTGCCACGTGCTGCTGGTAACTAAGTCTTCACTAGAATTGGCACACGGCTCCAGGCTAAGAAATAAACGACTCAAGCAGACGCTAAGATGCTCAGCAGAAGCTAAGGTCAGTGACTTTGCAGTGACGTGTCCACAACAGGGGGCCTGAGTGAATGACTAAGGGGGACAGAGGCACCGAGGATGAACTCAGGAAGCCACAGGAGGAAACTAATGCGGGGTAAAGATCAGATCAAAATCACAACAGTAAGATTCCTTATGAAGACCTTTCGGCTGCACAAAAAGGGCTTCTCAGCAATCTCACATATGGCCCATCCCAAGAGGAAATGGAAAAGAATTTTAATTTGATACATAATAAATTTACAATTTTGAAAAGGAATTTTACCAGCTTGGGCTGAAAGGAACTGATGCAGTTCAAAATGCAAAGCTGTCTGGGGCACTGGGGCAGGACGGCCGCTGTGCACAGGAAGGAAGACAGGGAGGGACGAGCCGTCCCCAGGGAGCAAGACTGAAGAGGTGTGCCCAGATCAATTCCACGATCGACTTGGACCGGTGACTTCAGTGTCCCCCACCGCCATTTTGTTCCACTAGATTGTCTGTTGTGATTAATTCATCTCTGCCTCATATTATATGTTGGATGATGATGCATAGGTTATCATCTCTTTATTCGTAGGCCTTTTATTCAAGGGGGACAAGCCCTGCGAGGTACCTCAGGGACTGCACCCGACACCTCTGTCTGCATCTGGACCTGGCATGGTGACAAGGTCCTGGACTTCTGCCCTGAACCCAGTGCCCTGCTGGGGAAAGACCAGGTTTTTGTTGGAGGATAGTGTATTCTGCATGTGGGAAGGAGGTGAATCCTCAGATGCGGGAAGGAGGGCCAGGAAAGCTAGTTGGCACACACAGCCCCCCAGGGCACAGGCTCCTTTCTTGCTAAATCTGCAGGGACCGGTGACTCTCACTCACTGCTAGAATGTGCCAGAAATGTTGCTGTGCCCATTCTGGGCCCGTGTCTTCCAAAGTCCTGGCAGTTTCTGCTTTGCAGTTTGGGGCACCGTGAGCCGTGATGTAAAAGGTTTGGCTACCCTGTGCGAGAGACGGCACAGAGGCACAGGAGAGGCTAGGCAAGGGGGAGAGGCCCTGAGACCACTCGATGGGAGAAAGAGTGGCCTTGATGTGGCAAGCGTCCCAGCTGAGCCCAACCCTCCAGGCAGCCCCACCGAGGTGCCAGACATGGGGCTGGACCAGCTGAGACTTCCTGGCCCAGTTGATGCCCGGTTTTTGCACCCCAGCCAACATCATGTGGAACAGAGGAATGACCCAGCTGGAACCACCACCATCACCCCCATAAAATGAGTGTTTTTTAAGCCATTACTTTTAGGGGCAACTGGTTTGTTATGCAAGACACAGAAACCGAAAGTCAGGTTTTAATCCTCCTGCAGCAGACTCCCAGGTGCCTTGTGCAAACCCATCCCCCAGCCTCCCTGCCCCTCCAGCCCCCTTCCCACGCTGTCCCACCGCCCCACACGTGTGGGGCTACCTCCAGCCATAACTGATATAGCACCCCTACCTCCAGTTTTGGGGGGCTCTTGTGTTCCCCCAAAGGAGCAAAAAACTAAGAAAAGAGCAATAACAACACAGGATGAAATTAGGAGCCCCAGTGACTCGACAAAAGGGAAAGATGAAAGAATAAGGAGAGCGAGCAGGGACCCAGCACATGGCACCTGGTACGCTGGGATTTCAACCCAGTATGGGTTTATGGTGATGGTGTGGCCCAGATGGGGAGGCTGCCGCCTGCCAGGATGTGTGCTTGTCCGGAATGGCCACATGTCTCTATCTGAACCCGGAAAGCAATTTTGGAGGCAAGAAAAGCCAACTCAGGTTACAAATAACACTTCAAATTCCTTCTGACTTTATCCTAGAAATGCAAAAAAAAAAAAAAAAATGAGACCAGTAGGTGTTCCAGAAAACACTAAGTTAATCTGAAAGCCAGATGCCAACAAGGGCAGGAGTGAACAGTTCTTATCCCCTCATGAAGTATTTTTCTACATTTTTATTTTTGGAAATTTCAGAAATATACAAATGCAAAGAGAATATAACACCCCACCTTGTGCCCACCTCTTGGGTTCAGCAGTTACCCCTTCTTGGCCAGCCTTGCTTTACTTAGTCTTTCTTCTGCCTACTTCAGTATTTTCCAAATTACTCTGAAGACAATCCAGGGCATCATATAATTTTATTCACAAACATTTCAATGTGTGTCTTTAGAATAAGGGAATTTTTTTAAGCCTATCACATCTACAAAATTGACAATAATTCTTTCATATCATAATATTGCCAGCTACTGTTCATATTTTTAATTGTCTCCTAAATGTTATTTAGTTATATGATTTAGTTATATCAATATTTAAATGAAGTAATGTATTCTGATTGGATGATGTTTCTTAAATCTCTTTTATTTACAGATATTTTGTCTCCATCTCATTTTGTTCTTTCCAACTTATTTGTCAAAGAAGCTAGGGTTTCTGTCCTATAGATATTTCACAACTTGGAGTTTCCTGATTCCATCTTTAGGGTGGTGTTTTACATGTTTTGTTACCCTCTGTATTTTTTATAAATTGATATTTGGATCTAGAGTTCTCACTAAATTTGAATTCTTTTTTTCTCTTTCTCCCTCTCTTCCTCCTCCTCTTTCTTTGCAAGACTGCTTTGTCAGGGATGTTGTATTCTTCCATTAGGACATAGTGTATTTGTCTCTCTTTTTGTGATGACAGCAGCCATTGATGATCAACACTTAGGCACAGTGATTCATTAGGAGTGGCACAATAGTGGCATTCTCATGTTGCATTTCTTATTCATTTATAAGCTGAAATGGTTTTACAAAGAGAAACTTTGCCTACCCAGTGATACGTATCACAGAAGAAAGTCAGGGAAACTGCTTACTTCTCTATATTTACTAGTTTTCTACTAAATAAAGAGTTGGTTCATTTGTCTTCTCCAACATTAAACATATACCTGTTTTTAAAGCGTCACTATGAATGCATGGATTTAATCATATTTGATGTGTTTTGATCCATTCATTGTAGCTAACCTCTCACCTTTGGCTAGGAAGATCCTGTTCCAGTTGGCTCCCAGTCTTTGACATGCCCTCAGCAGTGCTTGCTGACATCTGTTACAGCAAGACACCACATGCTTCTTTACATCTTGCCCCAAACCTGGAAGCAGTCATTTCCCCCAACGGTTCTGGTTCCTTTTAATGGCATATAGTATTTCATGACCACAGTCTGAGCTCAAGAGTTCAGAACTCACTTTTGGGATCATCATTATTTTTCTACAACATTTTAGTTGGAAAAACTAGAAAATATTTGTGTTTTGGAGTTTTTTTAAATAAAGATAATATACATCATGAGTTTATATTGATACTTCTAATTCAAATCCATAATTATAATATTTTTATTTAATCCTTTAAATCTTGCATCTGCTTTTTCTCAGCTCTCAATAATACGCAAAATGATAGAATTAGAGGATCACACAATTATTCTCAGACTATGTTTTCATAGCCACAATATACCCACAACAATCTAGAATGGCAATACCAACACTCCTCCAACAACATGATTACTGAAATGCATTTAAGTTTTGCTTTGCAAATAGATTTTGTCTAAAAGTATATTGCATTAAGGATGTACGAATGACTGTGTTTTCAAGTCACTCAGAATATTCCTCTCTGTGATTATACAACCAACTAGATACACATTTAAAAGTTTGTTTCATCTTCTCTTTGAGTTTTAAAGTTTTATACAGCTACATGGCACACCATCGTGTAGATACGCCATAGTATAGTCAATGCTATTTACAGATATTTAGGTAATTGGTAGTTTTTCTATTGCAGAGTCCTGAGGGAATAGTCTTCTTTCTAAGTCTCTCAGAACTTTTGTCCGAGTATCTGTGGGGTAGATTCAGGCAATTCCAGTTGCTGAGTAGAACGATAAAGGCATGTATAATTTTTCTAGACATTGCTAAATTTCAGTCCTGAGGTACATGGTCTGAGAAACGGATCAAATTTTATCATTTCCTCATTGATTTGAGGTGGTACACATCAGATCATTGCTGCCAACACTACACAGGAGTGTCTATCTCCCCATAGCTGACCAAAAGAGAGTATTGTTAAAATCAGGATTTTGCCAATGTGGTATGTTAAATGGAATCAATGTAGTTTTAATGTGGATTTCTTTTTATCAGCAAATATGAGCATCTCTTCACATGGCTTAGAACCATTTGTTTGTTCTCTGTGACTGATATATTACTCTATCTCCTCTTTCTGTGGAGTTCTTGGTCAGTTTCTTCCATAGTATTTAAAGCTCTTTGGATATTAGGAATATAAACCCTTTCTCTGTAATATAAGTTGCAAATACCTTCTTCTAATTTGTTATTTGTCATTACTTTGCTTATGGTGTTGCCTGGAAAATACTTTTAAAATTTTTAATTAATCAAACTTATCATTTTGTTATTGTTTCTGGATTCTGAATCAATTCCAAATGATACAGGGATAGTATCTGTGTTTTCTTTTACCACGTATATGATTCCACTTTTTACACTGAAATTCCTGATCCTTGTGGAATTGATCCACATTTACTGTATAAAGAACCAATCAAATTTCATCTTTTTCCACATAGCTATCCACTTTTTAAAAAGTTCCTCTTTTCCCCCATTGTTTTGCGATCCCCCTTCATGTTACACTAAACTTTTAAATATGCATAAGCCTGTCTCTATATTCTGTCCTATTAATCTATCTGCTCTCCGTGCACCAAGCCCCGCAGCGCCACCCGCAGGCTGGGCTGCGCACTGAGCCTGCGCACTGTGAGCCTGCGCACTGAGCCTGCGGTAGAACTAAGGCTACACCCTGTTCTTCCTTCCAAGTCGTTGGCACAGGCAAGCGTCTTGCTCTGGGAAGAAAATTGATGGCTTTTATTTTATTAGGATTATTAAACTTAAGACAATGTGGCCGGGCGCAGTGGCTCACGCCTGTAACTCTGGGAGGCCGAGGCGGGTGGATCGCTCAAGGTCAGGAGTTCGAGACCAGCCTGAGCAAGAGCGAGACCCCGTCTCTACTAAAAATAGAAAGAAATGATCTGGCCAACTAAAAATATATATAGAAAAAATTAGCCGGGCATGGTGGCGCATGCCTGTAGTCCCAGCTACTTGGGAGGCTGAGGCAGTAGGATCGCT
>CM052439.1:90650332-90672260 GCA_028533085.1 Varecia variegata
ATTATTATTTCAGCTTATTATGGGGGTACAAAAGTTCTGGTTAGATATATTGCCCATGTCCCTCCCATTCCCCCGAGTCTGAGCATCAAGTGTGTCCATTCCCCAGACAGTGCACATGGCACTCTTCTTGTAGGTATACACCCATCCCCTCCCCCACCCCCATCCCCCCAAGTCAGAACTTCAAGCGTGCCCATTCCCCAGACAGTGCACATTGCACTCATCATGTAGGTATACACCCATCCCCCTCCCCCCACCCTCCACCTCTGTCCAATACACAATTGTTGTTATTCCCAAATGTGCACTTAGGTGATGATTTTTAAATTCTAATTCTATTATATTCCAGGATTATAATAGCTATGTGTTTATTTTAAAAACCAAAATTCATAAATTACCTGAAGATGGTTTTCTTTCACTGCAAGAACATTGCAGTGAGAATTTCCTGACTAAAGCAACCCGCCTTGGACAATGTGGGGAGACTTCCACAGCACGGCCCTCATCCCCCTCCTGGCCACCCACTGCCACGCCCCAGAGGAAGCTGAGGGAAGTCTTGAGGGGTTTCTCTACTACATAATAAATCTGAGACCCCCACAATTAATATCTTTAGTTATGAATAATGCCCCCATTAGATAATGAACACAAGCTGGGTATTATTTTATTAGAAGGTAAGCAAGCAGTGACACTAAGGTTAACTGGGGTAGCCACATGAGATATATGACAGAGAAAGAATCACACAGAAGGTTAATATCTTCTCCAAATTGATAAATAAAACTGTGCTTGGGATGTAGACAGAACCATGAAGAATAGAGTGTCTTGTTGTAAAACTGCAGGTATTTGAGGGAAAAAATCACATACTAAACATGAAAATTGAATAGAAGACATACCACATCAGGAGGTGATGTTGTAGGGGGCAATATAAGCAGGGAAGGGTAGGGGGTCTAGGTTGTGGGAACGGGGCCTTCTCACTAGGGGGGGTCAGGAAATGCCTCTCTGAGGATGGGACATTTGAGCAATGGGGACACCTGGGGAAAGCACTGCAGAGTGAGGAGCCAGAACTGACAATAGCCCTGAAGTGGGCATCAGTGTGGGTGGTGTGAGGAGCAGCCAGAGGTCAGAGTGGATGGACCACGATGAATGGTGGGAGGGGGCAAAGATCACCAGGGGTCTGATGATGAAGGGCTTTGGCAGGCATGGTAAGGAGTTAATTTCAGTTTAAAAGGTCAGAGTCTGTCATGTGGGGAAAAGGGTAAAGCAAAGACACCGGGTGGGAGACTGTGATGGTGACTCGAGGCTGAGGATGGTGATGGCTGGGCCAGGGAGAGCGGTGGAGGTGGAGATGGAGAGATGGTGTCAGGTCCAGGACCTGTGCTGCAGTCAGAGACCGTGAGACTCGCCGATGTGGGTGGGTGCAGAGAAGAGGGGAGTCAGGCTGAGGACAAGGAGTCCTAAGTGAGCATCTGCATGAGGAGTCGTGTTCCTCACTGGAACAGGGTGGGGTGGCAGAGGAGTGCATCTGGAGGAGAAAGTGGAATCAACTGGGAATGGACTGGTTTGGGAGGAGACTTTAGACACAGGCCCTTTGACTGCAGAGTGGAAATACCAAGTGCTCAGGAGGACAGGTCTCAGGAGAGACAACAGCTGCAAAGTGATGGGTCACTGGAATATGGCAGAGTAGGAAGCACCAGGAATGCATCTCTCCACCTAGACAGCGATTGTACTGACAGAGTATGTCTAATGTAACTATTTTAGAATGCATTTTGACGCTCTATTGTTAGGCACATATACATTAAGGATTGTTGTATCTTCTTGGAGAATTGTACCCTTTATCAAGATATAATGTACCTCTTTATCCCTGATAACTTCTCTGAAGTCTGTTCTAAGTACAATTAATATAGCTTCTCTCACTTTTTTTATTACTGTAGACATGGTAAATTTTATCTACCCATTTATTTTCAATCTGTATGTGTTTTTTTTAAGTGGCAAAATTGAAAACTTTATATAGACATTCGCATTTGAATCCCACATAATTTTCACAACCATAAGATATTATTATTTTAATTTTTTCCAACTATTTAAAAGTGTAAAAACCATCCTCTTTTGACATTATTATTATTTTTTTATTTCAGAATATTACGGGAGTACAAACACTTTGGTCACATAAATTGCCATTGCACTACCTGAGTCAATGCTATAAGCATGCCCATCCCCCAGATAGCGCACAAAGCACACATTCAGTGTGGATATACCCATCAGGTATGGTTTTACCCATCTCCTCCTCCCCTTGCACCTGCCTAAGACCTGATGAATGTTACTTCCATATCTGCACATAAGTGTTGATAGATTAATACCAATTTAATGGTGAGTACACATGGTGCTCATTTTTCCATTCTTGTGATGGGCTTAGAAAAATGGGCTCCAGCGCCATCCAGGTCAATACAAGAGGTATTAGTTCATCATTTTTTATGGCTGAGTAGTACTCCATGGTATATTAATACATATACCACATTTTATTAATCCGCTCAAGTATTGATGGGCACTTGGGTTGTTTCCACATCTTTGCAATTGTGAATTGTATTGCTATAAACATTCCAGTGCAGATATCTTTTTTATAGAATGTCTTTTTTTCCTTTGGGTAAATACCCATTAGTGGGATTGCTATATCAAATGGTAGTTCTACTTTTAGCTTTTTGAGGTATCTCCATATTACTTTCCACAGAGGTTCTACTAGTTTTCAGTCCCACCAGCAGTGTGTGAGTGTTCCTATCTCTCTGTGTCCATGCCAACATTTGTTGTTTTGGGACTTTTTGATAAAAGCTGTTCTCACTAGAGTTAAGTAATATCTCATTGTGGTTTTGATTTGCATTTCCCTGATGATTAGAGATGTTAAGCATTTCTTCATGTTTCTTGGCCATTAGTCCATCTTCCTTTGAAAAGTTTCTGTTCATGACCTTTTCCCACTTTTTAATGGGGTGGTTTGATTTTTTCTTGCTGATTTTCCTGAGTTCTATGTAGATTCTAGTTATCAGCCCTTTATCAGATCTGTAGCATGTGAATATTTTCTCCCATTCTGTAGGTTGTCTATTCACTCTAATGATTGTTTCCTTGGCTGTGCAGAAGCTTTTTGATTTGATTAGGTCCCATTTATTTATTTTTGTTGTTGCTGTGATTGCCTTGGGGGTCTTATTCATAAATTCTTTGCCTAGGCCAATGTCTATAAGAGTTTTTCCAACATTTTCTTCTAGAATTCTTGCAGTTTCATGCCTTAGGTTTAAGTCTGTTATCTATCGTGAGTTGATTTTTGTGAGAGATGACAGGTGTGGATCCTGTTCAGTCTTCTACATGTGGCTATCCAATTTTCCCAGCACCATTTATTGAATAGGGATTCTTTTCCCCAGTGTATGTTTTTGTCTGCTTTGTTAAAGATCAGATGGCTATATGAGGTTGGTTTTATAACTGGGTTCTCAGTTGTGTCCCACTGGTCTATGTCTCTGTTCTTGTGCTAGTACCATGCTATTTTGGTTCCTATAGCCTTACAGTATAGCTTGAAGTCTGGTAAATTGATGCCCTCAATTTTGTTCTTTTTGCTTAAGGTTGCTTTGGCTATATGGGGTCTTCTCTGGTTCCATATGAAGCATAGAATTATTTTTTCTAGATCTGAAAGAATTTATGTTGATATTTTAAGAGGGATTGCATTGAATCTGTAGATCACTTTGGGTAGTATAGACATTTTAGCAGTGTTGATTCTGCTGATCCATGAGCATGGTATGGCTTTCTATCTGTTTACTTCCTCTGCTATTTCCTTCCTCAGTGTTTCATAGTTCTCCCTGTAGAGATCTTTTACCTCCTTATGTAAATATATTCCTAGGTATATTATTTTCTTTGTTGCTATTGTGAAAGGCATTGAGTTATTGACAAAAGAATAGACAAATGAATCAATGGAACAGACTAGAGAGCCCAGAAATAGATCCAAATAAATATAATCAACTGATCTTTAACAAAAGCGCAAAGGCTGTACAATGGAGCAAAGGTAGTGTTTTCAACAAATAGTGCTGGAACAACTGGACATCCACATGTTTAAAAAATAAATAAATCTAGACACAGACTTTATACCTTTCACAAAAATTAACTCAAAGTTGATTGTAGACCTAAATGTAAAACTATAAAACTCCTAAAAGATAACACAGGAGAAAACCTACATGACCTTGGACATGACAATGACTTTTTAGGTACAACACCAAAATTAAAAACTTCTGCTCTAAAGAAGACACTGTCAAGAGAATGAGAAGATAAGCCACAGACCAGGAGAAAATGTTTTCAAAAGGCATATTTGATATAAGATTGTTATGCAAAATATACAAAGAACTCTTAAAATTCAACAATAAAAAATCCAATTAAAAATAGGAAAAAGACCTGAACAAACACCTTACCAAAGAAGACATACAGAGGACAAGTAAGCATATGAAAAGATGTCCAATATCACATATCATTAGGGAATTGCAAATTTAAAGAATAATGTAATACCACCACACATCTATTAGAATGGCCAAACTCCAAACCTCAGCAAATCCTGGCGAGGAACAGGAACTCTCCTTTATTGCTGGTGGAAATGCAGAATGGTACAGCCACTTTGGAAAACTAAGCGTGCTCTTCCTACGTGACCCAGCTCTTTGGTATGCACCCAACTGGACTGAAAACTTATGTCCACACAAATACCTGCACACAGACGTTTATAGCAGCTTTATTCAAACTGCCAAACTTGGAAGCAACCAAGATGTTCTTCAGTAGGTCAGTGGAGAAATAAACTGGCACATCTAGACGATGGACTATTATTCAATGTTAAAAAGAAATGAGCTATGAAGCCACGAAAAGACATGGAAGAAACTTAAATGCATATTAAGTGAAAGAAGCCAATCTGAAAATTCTACATACTGTGAGATTCCAACTATATATGACATTCTGGGAAAGGCAAAACTATGGAGACAATAAAAATATTAGTGGTTGCCAGGGGTGGGGGAGAAAGAGATGAACAGGCAGAGCACAGAGGAAAGTCAGGGCAATGAAACTGTCCCGCACAATACTGCAATGGTGGGCACGCATTCTGTGTCAAAATCCACAGAATGTGCCACACCAAGCGCGAGCCCTTATTGATACTTCTTCCCGTCACCTGTGAACTGAAATGAAAAATGTTCTCCCAGTTCCAGCTGTTGGTACACAGAAGCCCACTCCATCCCGTGATTACCTAGTGGTGCTGTGAGTATTGTTCTCAGATCCAGAAGGTGGTGTTCTGCTCCCTTCTTTGCACTGTTTGCAGATGCTGGTGCCACATGGACTATGGGGGATTCGCCCGCGTCAGCTTCTGTTGTGAGATTTGTGGCTAAAACTCGCCACCTAGTTTTATTGCAGGTGTTGTCCCTTTTGCTCTGTCTGTGTGGAGCATTTGAAGAGATTAAGACATCACACTCACCCTGTCACCACCAATTCTGATTTTGACTCATGCAAACAAACATTCTGGAACATGAGACCATTTGGGCCCACTTTCCAACCTCAGGCTAATACTCTAGTAAACGGAGTCCCCGCCTCTCTCCTGAGACTGGGACTGTGAAGACTCTGTTTATTGAGTGCTGGTTCACATCTGTGCTCATTCTTAATTTATCAGATTCAGTCCTCACAAAAGTGCTCCAAAGTAGACATGCTGGCCCCAAGTTGATCCTTCGCTGCTCCTCAAATCATTTTAACTCATTTTTTTTATTTTGAACATTTAATCTTTATGATCCTGGGTTTACAGTTCTATGCTGTTCTTATATCCACCTCTGGCTATAGAGCTTTATCTCCACTTTTTGGAAGTTTACTCTTAAAATGGCAGCAGGGTTCCATCTCCAAGCCTTGACCAGAGCGTTTTCTATGAGCCCCCGCCCAGGTCCCCAGAAGTGTGGAGCACCTGCGTCAGGGGCTGAGACCACCTAAAGGGATAAGTCACAGGCAACTGTCCTGGACAGACTGAGAGGTGGGATTGCATCGCGGGAGGGTGTCTTCTCCTCCCAGGGGTGGATCTCGGGAGGAACGCGGGAGCCGCAGGCCAGGTGGAGGAGGGGGAGCTTCTGTCCCTTCCAGGGAGGACAGGGAGGTCGTCGGCTCTGAGGCTAGCTGTGGTCTGGTCGGATGATCCCCCTACCGCACAAAGCAGATTATCAGCCACTGAGTGTCCATCTGTGGTTGAATTCTCTGCCCAGTTACCTGGAACTGACCCCCTTCCCCTGCCTCTGCACAGGCAGTGCTGGTCGCCATAGTGCTCCTGGGAAGGGGGTGGTGCGCTCCGGGGAGGGGCTTTTGCGTCCCAGCCCGCAGCGGGTCAGTGCTGGGCCGCGCGGCTGGGTCCTGGGCCCTGCGAAGCTCCGCTGACAGGGGCCCGTGCACGCGGGCTGTCCAGGATCGCCGCGCCAACTGGCAGCGTCTTCCCTCGGGAGGAGCTGAATCCAGCTGTCAAGTGGGGCGGCACGCGCAGAGCCAGCGCCCGTCTGAGCCGGTCCCAGAGGCCTGAGTCTCCGCTCTCCCTCTGGCGGGCGTGGCGGCTGCAGTCCTCCATCAGGGCTTCGGGATGTCTCAGCGTCCTCTTTCTCAGTTACCCACTAAACAACTTCACACCTAGGTAACAATTCTTCACATTGAATTCTCTCGGTAAAATACACCTGCGGAGCTGCCCGCCTGACTGCGCTCTGTGCCAAGTTGAGAGGAGAGGAAGCAGCCGGAAATGGCCCACTAAGCCTGGAGGAGCCCCTGACGCACAGGCTGTCAGTCCAAGGATGATGGGGAGGCGAGGCCCCCTTTCCCAAGAAGGTGGAGCAGTCCCCTCCTTCCTGCCCAGGCCCCGCAGCTCACGTAACACCACAGAGCTCAGGAAGGATTGAAAAGTATTCAAAGAAATAATGGAGGAAATCTTCCCAAATGTGGCAAAAGACATACATCTACAGATTGAAGAAGCTATCAAACTTCAAACATAATAAGCCCAAATAAGTCCATGCTAAACAAAGCATAATTAAACTTCAGAAAACTAAAGACAAAGAAAAAAATGTGAAAGCAGCCAGAGAGAAATGACATGTTTCTCATTTGGGAACACCAATTCGAATGTCACCTGGAACCGTAGAAGATAGAAGTGACAATATACTTCAAGTATTAAGGAAAGAGAACTGTCAGCTGTAGATTCAATATCTGGCAAAATCCCTTTAAGGAATTAAAGGAAAATAAGTCCTTAGCAAACAGGAAAACTAAGAAAAATTTTTGCCAGTAACCTATTCTTAAAGAGTGGTGAAAAGAGATTATCTAAAGTGAATGGAAATCATAACCAAAAAAAAAAAAAGACCTGAAACGTCCAAAAGAAAAGAAAAACATTAAAGTAGATAAAAATTCAAATCACGAGTTTCTGAAATCATATTTGATAGTTAAAACAAAAATTATAATGCCATCTGATGTTTCTGTTTGGATATAGAGAAAACACTTAAAATCACTACACATAAAAAGTGGGGAGAATAAAGGGACCTAAATGAAAGTAAGTGAACTTCACTCAAAGTAGTAAAACACTGATACCAATAGACTAAGATGAGGTACACACATGTATTGTAACACCTAGAGCAACAACTAAGAAAACTATACAATAAACACTACAAATAAATCAAGATGGAATCCTAAAAAGTGTTCAAGTTACCCACTGATCCTAAATGTGTATGCTACAAATGACAGAGCCCTAAAACATATAAAGCAAAAGCAGATAGGACTGAAAGGAAAGATACACGATTCCACAATCATAGGTGGCAACTTTAACACCCCACTCTCAGAAACTGGTAGAATTACTAGACAGTCAGCAGGAATAGAGACAACTGAGCAACACTGTCAACCAACAAAATCTAACTGGCACGTAAAGAACATTCCCAATAGCGGAGCACACATTTCTTTAAAGTGCCATGGAACATTCACCAACATAAGCTATATCCTGGATGATAAAATAAACCTCAAACAGTTTAAAATAATCGAAACCATAAAGTGTGTTCTCTAATCATAATGAAATCAAATTAGAAATCAATAACATAAAACAACAGGACATCTCCAAATACTCGAAAATTAAGCAAAAGTCTTCTAAATAATTCATATTTCAAAGGAAATGTAAAAAATACATAGAATGGAAAGAAAATGAAACTGTAACATTTAAAAATATGTGGGGAAAAAAAAAACAAAACCAGCGTTGTAAGGGAAATTTATAGCACTAAATGCTTACATGAGAAAAGAGAAAATGTCTCAAATCAATAATCTAAGTAACTACCTCAACAAACTGTAAAAAAGAAAGGGCAAACAAACCCAAAACAAGCATAAGAAAGGAAATAATAAAGAGCAGAAATCAATGATTTTTTTTAAAAAAAGAAAAGAAAAATGAATGAAGCAAAACACTGATTCTTTGAATGAAAATCCATAAAACTGATAAATTTCTAGCAATACTGGCAAAGAAAAGACACATAAAATTAGGAATGAAACAGAGGAAATCACTACAGATCCTTTGGCTATTAGAAGGATAATAAAGGCATACAAGGAATGACTTTACATTCACAAAGACAACAACTTAGAAGAAAAGAATCAATTCCTTGAAAACCAAAAACTACTAAATCTCAATCAAAATGTAACAGACAATCTAGGCAGTTCTGTAATCTTCAAAGGAATTGAAGTTGTAAATAAAAATTTCCACAAAAATTAATCTCCAGGTCCCAGTGGTTGTGTTGAAGAATTCTGCCATCCATTTGAAGAAGAATTAACACCAACACATTCTCTTACAGAAACAGAAGAAGCAAAAATACTTCCTGACTCATTTTAGGCAGTTAGTATTATCCTTACACCAAAACTAGAAAAAGGCAGTACAATACAATTGTTTGTATCACTCATGAATTTAGAAGCAAATATTCTCAAACACAATTAGGAAATTGAATCCAGCAATGTATACAAAGAATTATACACCATGACCAAGTGGAGTTTATTCCAGGTTGAAATCAATCAATGTAATTCATCATAAGCATTTTAAATAATAAAATTTATATGATCTTATCAATTGTCACAAAAAGGTATTTGCCAAGATCCATGATAAAAATTCTCAGAAAACAGAAAGAGAGAATTTTCTCAAATTAATAAGGAGCATCTACAAAAGCCTTTAGCTAACATTATACCTAATGGTGAAGGACTCACTGCTTTTTCTTTAAGTTTGGGAACAAAGAAAGGATGTGCACTCTCACCACATCTAATTCATCATACTACTGAAAGCTTTATCTATTGCAATAAAGCAAAAAAACCAATAAATATTTAACAGATATGCAGATCAGAGAGGAAGAAATAAAACTGGTCCTATTAGCAGATGACATGGTTGTCTACATAGATACAGGAAACTACAAACAAAAAATCCTAGAACTAATAGCTAAGTTAAGCATGAGGAAGTTCTCAAATTTAGATCAACACATAAAAATCGACTTCATTCTATATCCTGACAATGAACATGTGGAAACCAAAATTGAACATAATCATTTATAATTGTTTCAAAGAAAACAGATACCTAGGGATAAGTCTGACAAGTCCTGTACAGGATCTGTGTGCTGAAAATCTGTAAATGCCGATGAAAGAATCAAAGGAAGCCCTAAATAGAGAAATGCACTGTGTTCATGGACTGGATGACTCAACGTAGCAAAGTTGTCAATTTCCCCCAAATTGATCTACATATATAATTCAATTCCTGTCAAAATCCCAGCAGGGTTTTTGTAGACATATAGAAGCTTATCCTAAAATGTACCTGGAAACTCTTAGGCCCTAGAACAGCCAAAACAATCTTGACAAAGAAGAATAGAGTGGGAGGAACTATTCTACCCGGTATTAAGTTTCCTGTATACTCACAGTGATCAAGACATTGTGGTATTAACAAAGAAATAGACATACTGACAAATGGAACAAAATAGAGAATCCAGAGATGGACCTACACAGATATGCCCGACTGAGTTTTTGACAAAGGTGCTAAAGCAATTCAGTGGAAGAAGGAAAGCCTTTCCAACAAATGGTGCTGGACAAATTGCACATCCCTAGGCACAGAAATGACCCTCCACCTAAGTCTCACACCTTTTAAAAAAATTAACTCAAAATAGGTCACAAACAAAAATGTAAAATATGAATCTTTAAAACTTTTAGGAAAAAAATAGAAAAAATCTTCAGGATCCAAGATTTCTTAAACTTGACACCAAAAGCTTGATCCATAAGAGAAAAAAATTAATAAATGTAACTTTCCCAAGATTAAAAAATTTTACTTGGTAAAAAGATCCTGTTAAGAGGATGAAAAGACAAGCTATAGACTGAGAGAAAATATTTGCAAATGTCACTACCAACAAAAGATTAGTATCTAGGATATTTTTTAAAAAAACTAAAAATTAAACAGTAAAAAAACAAATAATCCAGGTAGAACATGAGCAATAGACAGGCACAGAAATTTCACTGAAGAGGATATGCAGATGGAAAATAAACACAGGAAAAGATGTTCAACATTATTAGCTATTAGGGAGGTAAAAATTAAAATCACAAGGAAATATCACTACACATCAGTCAGAATGAGTAAAATTAAAAATGAAAATAGTGACAACACCAAATGCTGGGCATGAATATGAAAAATATGTATCACTTATATATTGCTGGTGAAAATATAAAATGGTACAGCCATTCTGGAGAACAGTTTAGCAGTTTCTTAGAAAATTACGTATGCAATAACCACACACCTTAGTAATTGTACTCTTCCGTATTTATTTCAAAGAAATAAAAATCTATATCCACACAAAACCTGTGCGTGACTATTCACAGAAGCTTTACTTGTGCTAGGCAAAAACTGGAGTCATTCTGGTGTCCTTCAACAGGGGGATGAGTAAACAAACTGTGCTGCATCCGTCCCATGGAAAACCAGTCCCCACAGAAAGGAAAACAATGTTGATATGCACAACTTAGATAAATATCCAGAGAATTATACTGAATGAGAAAAATCCAATCCCAGAAGGTTACATACTGTGTGATTTTTTTTCTTTTTTTTAATAATTTTTTTTATTTCAGCATATTATGGGGATACAAAAGTTTAGGTTACATATATTGACCTTGTCCCCCCTCCCTGCCCGAATCAGAGCTTCAAGCGTGTCCATCCCCTAGACGGTGCGCATCGCACTCATTATGTATGTACACACCCATCCCCTCCCCCTCATCTTCCCAACACCGATTAATATTATTCCTAAATGTGCTCTTAGGTGATGATCATTGAATCCAATTTGTTGGTGAGTACATGTGGTGTTTATTTTCCTATTCTTGGGGTGCTTCACTTAGAATGGGCTCCAGCTCCATCCAGGAAAATACAAGAGGTGCTAGATCACCATTATTTCTTATAGCTGAGTGGTGACTTTTAATATAGACAAAAGGAAAATACGGGGGACTAGACACATGCCTTTGGAACTGGAATTCAAAAGTGAAAGAAGATTTTATATTAACTGTATTTATATTTGAAAATATAAAGCATAAAATATAATACATAGAAATATAAAACATGAGCCATAATTCTTAAAAGATATCAATATGATTGTATCAATGTCATAAGGAAGCTATATTTGTGAGTCCACCCACTCAAAATGAGACTGATGCTGAATGCTGTTAATTCAATTGGTATTTTTCTGATATGTCGTAATGATGAAAAAGTCACAACCATATAATTATTAATATCTCATAAGAAGGGTGTCAGAAAACTGACTTGTACAGTATGAACTCACCCTAAATCACCAATAAGCAGTAAGAAAAGTCAATACTTTTTGTGTGCCTAATACATCCTGTGTATAGCTGTATGATTTTTTATATAATATTTTTGAATAGATGAAACATTAAATATTGATAAGTGATTGGTGTGGTTGCCAAGGATTAGGGGTGGTGTGGGGAGGAGGTGAAGGAGGGAGGCGGGGGGAGGAAAGGAGGCAGATGGGTGTGCGAGGGCAGCACAGGGAGCCCTGTGGTGACGGGGCACGAGCTGCTCCATGGCTTTACTGCAGTGAAGTGAATGTACACGTGCACAGTACGTATACACGGATCCACACATGTAATAAAGTGTGCAGAACCAAATGCCCACACACAAAAATTAATGCAGCAAAATGAGTGGATCTTAATAAAATAGATGGATTGTATCAATGCTACTTTTCTGGTGGTGATATTGTGCTCTAATTTTGCACAATATTATCATTGGGCAAACTACGTAAAAGGTAATGGGATCTCTGTATCATTTCTAGTTTTATATTTAATTGTGGTGACATATACATAACATAATGTATCAGTTTTAACCATTTTCAACTGTCAGTGGAGTTAAGTACATTCACAGTGTCGTGTAGCCATTACCACTATATACTTCCAGAACTTTTCCATTGCCCTACATGTAAATTGTGCATCAATGGATACAATAGCACTAACTCTCCATTCTCCCTTCCCCAGCCTCTGGTCACCTCTACTCTGCTTTCTAGCTCTTTGAATTTACCGTGTCTAGATATCTTATATAAGTGCAACCATACAATATGTAAACTTCTGCGCCTGAATTATTTCACTTCACACAGTGTTTTCACAGTTTACCCACGTGGCAGAGTGTCTCAGAGTTTCCTTCCTTTTCACATGTGAATAATCTTCCATTCTACGTATATTCTACATTGTGTTAATCCGTTCACTTGCTGATGGATGCCTGGGTGGTTTCCACCTTTCGGCCATTGCGCACTATGAACTTTGCTGTGCAAGTGTTTATTTGTGTTCTTTTCGGTATATACCTAACAATGGAATTGCTGAATCATGCGGTAATTCTGTGTTCAACTTTGTGAGGAACTGCTAAACCATTTCCAAAAGCAGCTGAACCATTTTACATCCCCACTAACAAGGTATGTGGTCTCCAATTTCTCCACATCTTTGCCAATACTCATTATTTTCCAATTTTTTGGCAATAACCATCTTAATGGGTACCAAGTGATACCTCAGTGAGGTTTTGAATTCATTTCTCTAATAATTAGTGATGCTGAACTTCTTTTCATGTGCTTGTTGGTCATTTGTATATTTTCTTTGGAGAAGTGTCTATTCAAGCCCTTTTTCAATTGTGTTGTTTGTTTTGTTGTTGTTGAGTTGTAGGAGTTTTTTCTTTAATATACTCTGGATATTAACCCCTTATTAAATATATGCTTTGCAAATATTTTCTAATTTTGTGAGTTATTGTTTCTCTTTTTTGATAGTTTCCTTTTATATACAAAAGGTTTTTTTTATTTTGGTAGTCTATTTTACCTATTTTTCTTTTATTGCCTTGATTTTGATATATGTTAGAAATCATTGCCTAACCCAACCTCATGAAGATTTTTATTTTTTTCTAAATTTTTTATAGCATTACCTTATCAGTTTATGTCTTTGCTCCATTTTGAGTTGATTTTTGTATAAGGTATATAGTTAGGTCCAACTGCATTCTTTTGCATGTTGAGATCCAGTTTTCCCAGCACCATTTGTTGAAAAGAATGTTCTTTCCCTGTTGAATGGTCTTGACACCCTTATCAAAAATCATTTGACCATATATAGGAGGGTTTATTTATAGGCTCTATACTCTATCTAATTGTGTATATTGTGTACTATTCCAGTAGCCCACTGTTTGATAAATGTAGCTTTGTAGTAAGTTTTGAAATCAAGAAGTATGAGTTCTCCAACTTTCTTCTTCTTTTACAAGATTGTTTTAGTTTTTATGGGGGGAGGGTCCTCTGAGATTCCTTATGAATTTTAGAATGGATTTTTTATTTATATAAAAAATGTCCCAAATGTGCACTTAGGTGATGATCAGGGAAACCAGTTTGACGGTGAGTACGTGTGGTGCTTATTTTTCTATTCTTGGGATACTTCACTTAGTAGAATGGGTTCCAACTGGACACGCTTGAAGCTCTGACTCAGTGGGGTGGGAGGGCAAGGGTAATATACATAACCTAAACTTTTGTACCCCCATGATATGCTGAAATAAAAAAAAAGGTCATTGGGATTTTGATAGGGATTGCTTTGAATTTTTAGATTGCTTAGAGAAGTATTGGCATCTCAGCTGTAAGAGTCTTCTGATCCATAACATAGGATGCCTTTCCATTTATTTTATTGTGTTTAATTTCCTTCATCAATACTTTTTAGTTTTCAGTGCATGAGTTTTTCACCTCCTTGGTTAAACTTATTCCTAACTATTTTGTTCTTTTGGATGGATGCTATTTAAAAAAAGGAGAATTTTTTATTATTATTATTATTTCCTTATCATATTGTTCATGGCAAGAGTATAGAAATATAACCTATTTTTGCCTGCTGATTTTTCCCATAATTTTGTTAAATTCATTTATTAACTTTAGCAGTCTTTTGTGTATTCTGTAGGGGCTGCTCCATATAATCCAAAGACACTACAAAAAAGGAAAACCACAGTCCATAATCCCATCTAATTATGACTATAGATGCAAACATCCCCAACACAATACTACCAAACCAAATTCAGCAGCATATTAAAAGGATTATGCAGCACGACCAAGTAAGATTTATTCCTGGAATGGCAGGCTGGTTCAACAATGAAAATCAATGAAGAAAACAATCTACATGGTCATCTCAGTTCATGCAGAAAAAGCATTTGAAAAACTTCAATACCTCTTCATAATACACATGCTCAAAAGAAATAAAAGGGAACTTCCT
The DNA here is from genome assembly GCA_028533085.1 of Varecia variegata. Lineage (NCBI taxonomy): Eukaryota > Metazoa > Chordata > Mammalia > Primates > Lemuridae > Varecia > Varecia variegata. Next base: position 90,665,081 of record CM052439.1, read on the forward strand.
CAAAATGATAGGGCTGTATATGAAAACCCACAGCTTAGATCATGCTAAATGGGGAAAGACTGAAAACATTTCCATAAGATGAGGAACAGGACAAGGATGCCTGCTTTTGCCACTTCTGTCTAACATAGTACTGGAAGCTCTAGCCAAAGCCATGAGGCAAGAATAATAATCCAAGTTGGAAAGGAAGAAGTAAAATTATCTCTGTTTGCAAATGACATGGTCTGTGTTGTTTCTTACAACTCCATGTGAAATGATAATTATTTCAAAATAAAAATTTATTTTTAAAAAAGGCCTGTGAGTTGAAAATGGCAAAGTCTAATTACTCATGGGTCAAACCAGCAGAGCTTGAGGGTGGATCAAAGTATCTATAAGGTTAGAAAGGTTTGGTTTAAATTAAAAATAAAACAAAACAATGCCCATCTGTCCTTCCTTCTGTATGGCTGGTTGTCCTTTCTGATAACAATAATCCTACCCTGGTTAACATGTATGTCAACTCTATTTCAAAAATAAGTTGTTTCTTTCTCATTTAACATGAAAACAGATAAAGTCGGGGTGAAGACTCAGCCTGGCTGGCTCCTAGGAAGACAACCTGTTACCTTTCTGGTCAGGGAGGGGCAGGGCGTGCGTGTGTGGTCAAAGTCCATGCTTATTTGGGGGTCACCTGTGTTCGATTTTACAAGGTAGAGCATGTACACGTCCATTTCAGTCTGTTCTTTACACCCAGCAGAAATGACACCCACCTCTGGCTCTGGTCTGGCTGGTGTTGCAGTGCCGTTCCTTGCTGATGGGCTTTTCTGACAGTGGAAGGTAGAAGCAGGTGGGTGGGGTAACGGCAGGCCTAGCTGTGTTAACTTGTGTTGCTTGAGCATCAGCTCAGGCCAAAATCAGGCCGGCCAGGTGCACTATGTGTTGTACTTGGATATTTGGAGGACAGCCCAGGCCCTCGGAGTGGGCTAAGCAGGACAACCGGCGGTGCTCGCCTCAGTGAGGCACTTGCAGCCTGCAAGTCGTGACGACTCTGGGTCCATGGCTCTGACATGAGCCAGGGAATCTTGTGTGCATGGATCTGAATGTTCCGCCAGGGTAACCACTTCTGGTCTCCTCCTTGTGGTCAACTCTCCTGGCGGGTCCAGAATGGGGCCAGGCATCCAGGTGGGTCTTGGGATGATTCGTTTAGCTCTGGGGAGGCTATGAGTACTTCTTTTTCTGTTTATTTTATCTAGAAAGGAAAGCGGTTGCATTTTCCTAGTATAACATCAATGGATTGGCCTTTCACCCCTCAAGGGGTCTGTCTGTCAGAAGGTCGCCGTCAGTGGTGCTGTGCGGTGTGCGGGCAGCGTGGACGCTGGCTCACGAGCTCACAGCACGCAGCCGAGTGCTGGACCAAGCGTCCAGTCACCTGTTTGCACGTTTTCAGTCAACTACTCCCCGCCAAATGGACACGTATCTGATAACAGTCCCTGCAAGAAACTTAGAGACATGCAAGGGCAAGTAAGCCTTCATTTTTTTCAAAGCTGACATTTTTTCCTACTCCAAAGGAAACTCTTTGTCAACCAAGGACACCAAATGAAAAGTGAAAACGATGGCAAATGGATCAGACCTGACATGAAGCAGGTCAAATAAATTAGAAATTGTCATAAGACAGTATGAAATGTACGATTATATCTATTTTTGTTGGTGAAAAACTCCTTCAATGTATACTGACTTAGGATATTAGCTAATAATATTGGTGTATGTATACATATTTATAAAAAATAAATATGCATATATTTAGAAGTGTTGACTTTTTTCACTGATGGAGTGAATGATAAAAGAAATTTGGAAACTACCAATTTTTAAAATAATTTGTTGGTTTCTTCCAAGAGTCCTGCTGTTTTACTTCACCAAATAATTCTTGGTTAAAAATCAGAATTCAGTTCTGTGGGACATTAATTCTAGTTATTGCTCCTTGCCACCCCTGGCATCCCTGCCACGTCCCCCCTTCTCCTTGTTGGCGGGGAAGCCAGAACAACGGACCTACAGGCCATCGTGCAAATGTGGTGCCTTGGACCCAGTGGGGAATCGCAGCCAGCGTCCTGTGGTGCGCACCGGGCCACCTCCCACACGCCTGTCTGGCCAGAGAGCTGAAGAAAACCCCACGGTGCTACCATGTGTTTCTCTCTTCCTTTACTTTTTTTTTTGTTTTTGTACTTTCAGTTTCTAATAAAATTTCAATTTTAGAGTAGTTTTAAATTTATAGAAAAGTTTTGAAAACAACACAGGGAGTTCCCACATACCTCACACCCAGGCTTCCCAACACTATCTCGTGTTAGTGCAGCAATATAAGATAGCAGCCTTGGTGCAATAATGTTTTGCGTAATGTTTTCACAGCTGATGAACCAACATTGGCACCGGGTTAGTAACGGAGCACATCCCTTATTCACATGCCCTTGTCTTTCACCAAATGTCCTTTTCCTGTCCCGGGACCCCACCGTACATGGAGTCACCATGTCTCCCTGGGCACCTCTTGGCTAGGCGGTTCCTCAGTCTTTCCTGGTCTTTGACGACCTGACACTTCCAAGGCGTGATGGTCGGGTATTTGCAGAATGTCCTCGAGTGGGGGTTTTCAACGTTTTCTCATGGTTACACTGGGGTTATGGTTTGGGGAGACCACAGAGGTGAAGTGCTGTGGCATCACGTGACATCAAGGTGCACTCCACCGACTTCACACAGCACGGCCCATGTTGACCTTTTCTCCTGGATTTGGCAGTGGTTGCCAGGCTTCTCCATGGTGGGCCTGCCCCTCCCCCCCAGTCCCTTTCTCCGGGCCTTTTGGAAGGAAGTCGTGGTATACAACCCACATTCACAGGGTTGGGAGTCTTGTTCCCCCTCTTACTTGAAATTCTTCTGCATAGAAGATCTGTCTATTGTCTCTCCTTTATTTATTTATTCCATCACTTGTTTGCATCAGAATGGACACATGGATATTTATTTATACTTTGTGTCGTAATTCAATACTCCCTTATTTATGTTCCTTCTCAGTTTGTTCCCACTTTGGCCCTTGGGAGCTCTATCAGCCACAGCCTGTGGATCTTTGACAAACTCTTATCATTGTTGGGGAAATTTAACAATTGCTCTCATTAAGCTTCTGTCTGTAACGGCGTCATTGTGTCCCGGCATTAGGTAACAAAAGCATATGTTTCTTTCCAAGCTGTGAGAATTCGAACTTTCTCTGCAAGCCGAGGTAGCTCGCGCACTCAGCAGCTGTGCCCGCCCAGCCGCAGGGGAGTGCAAGAGCTACATTTCTTTCCTTGGTGGCCTTAAGGACTGGTTTTCCGAGATGAGTTTCCCCGTAAGTCAGGCAGGAACCCAAACCGTGGTGAGGCGCTCTACACACAGGGAGGCCTGCACAACAGAGGGCTGTGTTTGCAACGTGAAGCGTTTTCTGCTGCAATCTCCACTGACGCAGATTTCCAAGTCAGGGTGCTGGAGGACGGCATGTGCCAGCAGCTCAGAAAGACAACTTGCGAGCCACTGGATTTCTGGAAGGGAGGAAGTGGCTACAAAGCAAATCGGCAAACCCCACCCCACCCCACCCCTCAGGGCCTCAAATGCTTCCCTGAACACAGATGGGGTTCAGGTGGGGTTGGGTGCTAACCCTTGCCCTGTGGAGGTGGGGAGAGTGCGAACCCCAGAACAGCAACCCAGAGCCCCGGGTGGAATTCTTTTGAGATTGCCCTGGGCGAGGAGGAGAGATTCCTGTCCCTCCCAACAGTTCCGCCAGCATCCCACTCACGCGGCTGATCAGTGAACACGGATTCCCTGGCCACCGCCTCGTGCCTGGTGTGGGGCTGTGCCAGAGGCTCACGACAGTGCAGAGGACCCAGCCTTCCGTGAGGGGCTGCCCCCGACTGTGGTGGAAAACAGCACGACGGTTCCTCAAAATATTGAAAAACAGAACTATCATGTGATCCAGCAACCCCACTTCCGGGTATATTCCCGGAAGAATTGGAGCAGGGTTTCCAAGAGACATCGGCACACCCGTGTTCATGGCAGCATAGTCACGACAGCCAAGGCGGACGGAGAAGCAGCCCAAGTGTCCTGCACGAAGGAATGGGGGAGCAAAATGTGGTGTGTTGTTCCCTCCAGCTGACCCCGCTGCTGGAGTCACCCCAAAAGCAGCAGCAGGGGAACTCCCGCAGGGACTGCCCCAGACGGCCCGAGACGGGGCCAGCTGGGACTTGAAAACAGCGCTAACCGCCAGGTGATCCGTCCGAGGCCTGTACGGGGGGCTGGCACGGAGCTGCGGCGTCCTGCAGATGGACGGCAAGGTCTGCTGGGGAGCCCTGGGAACACCTGTTTTCTAGCATAGCATCAACAGCTTTATCCTCAGTGTCTGGGAATGTTTAAGGCCTGGCTCAGGTGCAAACTTGCCTGGAAACCTGCAGCTGTCCAGGTCCCGGGGTGGTCACGGCCCTCTGTGTTTCTCAGTTGGGATGGAGAATGAGGTAGGGAAACTGCAGCAATAGACACAATAGAACATCACTCGGCCGTAAAAAGGAAGGGGGTTCTGGCACATGCTGCAACACACATGCACCTTGAAGACACAATGCTCACTGGAGTAAGCCAGTCACTAAAGGACAAATGCTGTGTGACTCCTCTTACATGAGGGCCCCAGAGTGGTCAGACAGGAAGTAGGGCGGAGGCCACCAGGGGCTGCAGGGAGGGCCGGGGAGTTCGTGTTTAGTGGAGACAGAGTTTTAGCGTGGGAAGATGAAAGAGTTCTGGAGGTGGGGATGTCCTTATACCACTGAACCACACACTGCGAAACGGCTAGGATGGTAAGTGTTGTGTCACGTGTACTTCGCCATAATAAAAACATGGATGAACAAATGCATGAAGGGTGGGTGGGTGAATGGGTCCGTGCGTGTATGACTGAACAGACAAGAGGGTAGGTAACATGGCACGGGAGAAAGGCCACGGCCTACAGTTGGACACAGGCCATGACAGAGTGAAGTCAGGGGGCTCTGGGAACTCCCAGGAAGGCACCAGCCCGGCCTAGGCTGCCTGAGATTTTCAAAAGAGAGTATAAAATTAAGTCAATCTGATTGCAGTCCTGTTCAGAGCAACGCCACCAAACCAGGGAGAAATCGGCAACGAATGACAGACTGACCCTGTTATGAATGCCAGCATGTCCCCCACACTGACAGGGTGCTGTGGTCACAGCCTGAGAGCTGGGACAGCCCTGCCTTCATGAGCCCCCAGCGCAGGCACCGCCAGGCCAGCTGCCTCCCCCACCCGCCCCTGGCTCCCAAGCAGACAGATTGATCCCAACAGCACTGTAACTCACAGGGTCCTGTGAGATAAAAATGATGTGATACATGTGAAAATACTTTGAAAAAGATGCAACTCTTTTACACATGTAAAGGATCGTCTGCTGTAATCATTTTATTAATAATCAATTCTGTTATCGTAGGATTGGTCAGACTCCTCCCTGCTGATCTTTCCCCACGGGTCAGTGTTGAGGCTGGGATGCAGAAATGAGGTAGATGTGCATAAACGCCACAGCTAGGAGCACGCACGTGACAGCCACACCAAGCCAGCGGGTGCTTTGTGCATGAGTGATCAGCCCCTTCCTGGGGAGCCACTTCCGGAAGGTAAGTGCTGGAACGGAGTGTGCAGCAGAGTCTCTCAAAATGAGATAATTCATGTGAAGTACTCAGAACAGTGCTTGACACACAGTAAGTGCTCAATAAATGTTAGGTATTGTTATAAATAGCAAAGTCACTTGTACCCTCAGGAGGGCCCTGTGTGTAGCTGCACGACCCCGTGAGCTCAGTAGAGAGCAGTGAGTCCTGCCCCTCTGCTGCATGCATCTGCCCCTCCCTCTGCAGCTGGCGTGGGCTTCCGCATCAGCCTGGGGCAGGATTCTAACCCGGCTGGCCCCGGCTTGCCAGCTCTCCGCGGGGTCACCCAACTCCAGCAGCCTGTGCACTCCTGGCTATGAGGGGAACAAAGGCAGGCGGCCCCTTCTCCGGACTAAAGGCTGCTGCCTTCCACCCACTCCGCTGTGTCCACTGCATCCTCCCGGCCAGGCAGCTCCACGCTCACCCCCGTCATTGCCCCCGTCACTGCCCGCGTACTCAGCGCACCCCCCTGAGCACTTACGCGCCATTACTCCTGAGCATTGCTCTTTCTGCCTCTGCACACAGGCCGGAGGTCCCTTAGGGCCTTTGAGGGGGCACCTAGGATCACAGATTCACCTCCTTCACCTCCGTCCCAACTGGACTTGGCTGGGGTGGGCTGGTATTTGCCCAGGAGTGAACCCTTCCAGTGCACCAGGCAGACACCTGTATCCCTGCACACCTGCAACCTTCCACGCCGAGCCCTCACGCTCTACTTCCACACCCAACGTTCACCTCCTCCCTTCCACACCCTGCCCTCATCTCATCCCTTCCACGTCCAGTCATCACCTCCTCCCTTCCACACCCAGCCTCACCTCTTCCCTTCCACACCCAGCCCTCACCTCCTCCCTTCCACACCCAGCCCTAACCTCCTCCCTTCCACATTCAGCCCTCACCTCCTCCCTTCCACACCCAGTCCTCACCTCCTCCCTTCCACACGCAGCCCTCACCCCCTCCATTCCACACCCAACCCTCACCTCCTCCTTCCCAGACCCAGCCCTCACCTCCTCCATTCCACATGCAGCCTTCACCTCCTCCCTTCCACACCCAGCCTTCAGCTCCTCACTTCCACACCCAACCCTCACCCCCTCCATTCCACACCCAGCCCTCACATCATCCCTTCAACACACAGCCCTCACCTCCGCCCTTCCACACCCAGCCCTCACCTCCTCCCTTCCACACACAGCCCTAACCTCCTCCCTTCCACAGGCAGCCCTCATCCCCTCCCTCCACACACAGGCCTCATCTCCTCCCTTCCACATTCAGCCCTCACCTCCACACTTCCACACCCAGTCCTCACCTCCTCCCTTCCACACCCAGCCCTCACCTCCTCACTTCCACACCCAGCCCTCACCCCCTCCCTCCACACCCAGCCCTCACCTCCTCCCTTCCATATTCAGCCCTCACCTCCTCCCTTCCACACTCAATCCTCACCTCCTCACTTCCACACTCAGCCATCACTTCCTCCCTTAAACACCCAGTCCTCACCTCCTCCCTTCCACACCCAGCCCTCACCT
>CM052439.1:90672760-90700496 GCA_028533085.1 Varecia variegata
AGCCCTCACCTCCTCCCTTCCACACCCAGCCCTCACCTCCTCACTTCCATACCCAGTCCTCACCTTCTCCCTTCCACACCCAGCCCTCACCTCCTCCCTTCCACACCCAGCCCTCACCTCCTCACTTCCGTACCCAGTCCTCACCTCCTCCGTTCCACACCCAGCCCTCACTTCTCTTTCTTCTGCCATTTGTGTACTTTCCTGACTTTCTGCAGCTGAAGTGCCTACTCTTCCTTCAAATCCCAGGTGCTATGTCCCTTCCTCTCTGAAATCTTCCTTGTGTTCTCCTCTCTGCTGGCCTCAGGCATGCACTGCCCCTCTGCCATTCTGGAATTCCTCCCCAAGTACATTGCATGTGTCCCCCAGGAGCTGTGTCCTGTCACTGTGGGCACCGCATGTGCGTGCGTCACGTAACATGTGCTCATGGCACTTGCTGGCCCCAGGCTACTGGCTGGGAACAGCCATTTGTCACTCAGAGTGGCATTCCCGAGGGCGTGGGAGGTTTTAGTGGAGAAGTTCTGAACTCTAGAAATGACCGGGGTAAGGAACCTCCAAGAGTGTGCACAGGAAGGAAATGGCGTGAAGGTTGGTGAGGGGAGGCCTGTTGGGGAGAATCCAGATGGGGGGAATGCTAAATACTAAATCAACAGTTGCCCAGCAGGTATTTTGTGAGTATGGGCTATAACTCAGACCCTATGCTACCTATGGGGACATGTTTTTTAATTGCTTTGTTCCGGAGATATACAAAGCACGTGAAACAGGCTGTTCCTTCAAAGGTTCACTGTCTAATACAGGGACCAAAAGAAAATGCTGGGGAGATGGAAGTGGGTGACAGCCCCGTGAGCCAGCAGGCGCTACCCTGGGCACCCAGCTCCTGGCACAGGCCAGTCTCCAACTTGCAGCACCGGTTTGGTCTCCTCTCTCTGCCCTTTTATTTTTCTTTTGGGATGGTTAATTCACCCTGACACATTCAGAGTTTCCGCTCTGAATCCCCTGTTACCCTTGGGTTTTCCCAGCTACTCGGACGACTGGGGTATAATTGGGTAATGAGGTAGGTCTGTGCTTTCCTGCTGAATGCTGTGAAGGGCCATTTAACTGTGGGGCTTGCCTTGTCTCCTGAAGATGGCCCTGGGGGAGGTGGCAAGTCTGAAGCAGTAAGCCCAGACCAGAGGTGAGCACGGACAGGGGAAGCAGCCTGGCCGTCACAGCCTGGCCACCTGGTGCTGCCCCTCCTAACCCAGCGGGACCACAGGCCAATGAGAAGCCAGGGGACAAACACAAGATCATTTGTCCTCCTTTGCTAATTGTGGTGCCCAACTACCATTAGCGGGTGTGAGTTATCCTGGTGATGAAGGGGACACTTGGAAAGTGAGTTAAAGAAGGACTGTAAAAAGGGCTGCAATATGAGAATGCGCAGGTGACAGGTGCAGTGGTAACATCTTGCCTTTCTAAGCTGGGCTTCCGCTGTGACATTTGTTACACTCATCGAGCACCATGGACTCAACAACGCCCAGGGACAGCCTGTTCGCCAGACCCATCTCTGGTTTTCATGCCGTGACACTGAGAGGGCTCCCCACGTCGGCACTGGTGAGTATGGGGTGGTGACCTGAGGTGGCGCATGGGCAGCACTGAGGCAGCACAAAGCAGGGACCACCCAGCCACTCAGAAGAGGAGCTCAGGGAGTCACAGCTCAGGAGACAGCGTCCAAGCTGAGTCCAGAAGAAGGACTGATTAGGAATAATCCAGATAAGTGAAAAGTGGGTGATACAATCTAGGAAGATTGTGGGAACATGGTGAATTCCAGATCTACAAGAGCTTCTGCATGGACACTGGGGGCAGTGAGGAGTGAAGGTAAAAAAGCATCTAGCCGTGGAGACATGGGCTGGATCCTAGAAGACCTCATAGTCCATACCCAGGAATTGGATTTTCCCCTGGGCCACTGGGGGGTCCATGGGGATGTTAAATGTTAGAAGTAACAATAACAGTTTACTTTTGGCAGAGATGATCATTGTGTGTGCTTTAGCTGCAAGCAATAGAAAGCCTTGATTTATTTGGTTTAAATATAAAGAAAATATATTATCTGGCTTAACAAGAAGTCTGAAGTTAGTGGTTGGCTAGCTCAATAGCTCAAAAATAGCATCAAAAATCAAGATTATTTCTATCTCTTCACCCTGCATGCTGGATCGTTCTCATGAGAGAATTCCTCTTGGTTGCAAGGTGGCTGCAACATCTCCAGCCTTTGCAAACTTTCATCCAACATCCAATGCTATTTATTTCTCAGTTCTCTTGGTAAGAGGGAGGAAACCTTTCTGAGGCACACACCCCCTCCCAGGCTTCCCCTGTCTGTCCTGACTGGATTTGCACCCTGCTCTTACGCCTACATGAATCACTGGCAAGGAACAGAAGGTCACTATAACAACTTACACTGATGCAACACGCTCCTTGATGCTAGACATCCCAGGGCTTCACAGAAAAGGGTGAATATCTAAAAAAGTGGAGTTATGTCCAAAAGAAGGACAGGATGGGGTGGCTTTTAGAAGACAATAGCTGGGGCTGCCAAATCACTCAGGGTAAGCTGAAGGCCCCCAGCAGGAACTCCTTGCTCTGTTAAAGCGTCTGAGTAACACATGATGGGGCCACATGTGTGGTGACAGGTGAGAAGATGGCAAGTTAGGGAGACTTTAGGGGTGCAATGAAAGTGACTTTGTGGGAGGATCACAAAGACCCCCCACTGAGCAGCAGTTGCTTCCGTTGGACCTGGCTTGGCATCTACCAGCCTCATATATTTCTAGAAAACTCAGGAAGATGGAAATCTTGCCAGAAGTTCCATTAGCATAAAACTTCTGGCAGCCCAGGATCAGAAACTGCTCTAAAGGCTAAAAAGGTCTCAACCCGAATGGTGCTAAATTGCTGTTTATTTTACTTTGCAATTCAACAATGAGGATCTTGGAGGAATCATAGCTAAATGACTTCCAAGATAAAGTGCACTCGGCTTCAAAATCTGAATGCATCTGTAATGGCGGCTTGCCATGTGAACAAAGGCAAACATTGCTTACACACACGATAAAGACAGGGTTTTCACTGAATGCAATTTACATTAATGAATATAATTTTACTAATACAGGCAAACTCTAACATTTACAAGTGCAAATAGCTTAACCAAGGTCAGGTGCATCTGCATCTCTGTTGCTAAATTAAAGCAATATTTGGAAAATCCACCTCTCGTTCAAACGTAAATCTAGCCTCTCTTTTAAAAATAGCTTTTCTTTAATTCTATCCAGCTTAAAATTTATTTAGCTAAAAGTGTAAATATGGCTAAACTTCCCCTTTCCCTGTGGTTCCCAGAGTCGGGGCGCATGGGCTTTCTCTATTGCAGCTGTGAGCATCTGGAATCCAGAGGAGGCTATCAAGGGTGCTGAGAGGTCAGAATTCTGCACAACATCAGGAAACTGAGAGTCAGGGTGGCACACAAACACCACAGTTCTTAGGGACACCTTCAGTTTGGCAAGAAAATGAGCCCAGCAGGCTCCAGATATAACATGGTGACCATCAAAACTGAGTCAGTCCAGGCAAGTCAAAACAACAGAAGCTAAGATTTCTAGCACAATTCTCTTCATCTTTGTCTTCACTGAGGAAAAGACATAAGCCCATGGTGCTAGCAGGAACTCTTCTGCTTTGGAAATGTTGTTTTGCCTGTGGATCCCAGTGAGAGATGAGCAGCGACATTCCTTGCCCAGGTGGGCATGCGTCCCGCCACCGTCTGTGGAACTGCCCTCAAGACACAGTCTGCAGCCCAGCCAAACAGCTATGATTAGCCCCTCTCCACTCTGGGCAGTGACATTTTGTCAGGACAGTATGTTTCTCCAAAATTTTATCCCGTTTCTTCAGCCATGCTCAGATTCAGCTGTTAAACACCCAGTTTGCTCTCAGTGTAGGCAATGGCTCGTTTTGGTGCTAGTACTTGCTATGAGATGGAGAACACCCATTAGAAATAGATGCTTGTTTTTATAAAATAGCACACCATCAAGAATAACATTTTAGCTCAGGACAATAAAGGAAAAAGGATGCCAAATTCACTCTATGAAGTACTTCACTGGATGAACCACAAGAAAGATGCTAGGGCCAAGGTGGAGGTCGGGACACTTCCTAAACTCTGTGGACAAATGAGCACAAAGACCCCCACATCTTAGAGCCCGCAGTGAAAAGATGGAGTGCAGGGGTGTTCATTCAGGCATGGACTGCAGATTCTCTGCTTCTCCTACACCCTGTGGTGAGAGTGCTGATGGGAAATATGACACCCCAAGCTTGGGGACTCATGGCAAGAAACTGATGCTCCTCCATCTCCCTGGGTCTTCTGCAAGGAAGAGGAATCCCTTATTTATCCCTTGTAGCAATTCCACACAGCCTCTTCTACAAGCTCCACACCCTCAGACAGGCACCTTGTGTCACCTCTCTCTGCACAAACAGGCACAACACAGAGCCAGGTCCCACGTGTGAGTTCTTGCCACTCCCACTGGACACAGGTCTGTGTCTCTGAAGAAAAGATGACCCTTCTGTACAAGATAATTCTCTACCTGTGCTCTAGGTCTATCCCTTTCCATTTGCTCCACATCTTGTCCTAATTTCTTCTGTGTCTTCATGCACTTCTTTGGACTGCCTCTCATCTTGTACCTAAACATAGCTCAGCTCTCCCCACCTGAAAAAACCAGCTGCCCCTCTGCTTTTTGTTCCTTTTAATTGCACTCCTATTAAACCCCTTATGAAATTCACATCATGGGTTCCTTTCTCTATGTGTTAGGCATTCTTCTAGATTTGGGAAGTATAGACAGAAATGCCTACTCTGTGGGAGGCATCAGTCTTCCAGACTTCAATCTTTACTACAAGGCTATAGTAACCAAAACAGCATGGTACTGGCACAAGAACAGAGATATAGACCTTTGGAATAGGATGGAGATGCCAGATATAAAACCATCCTCATATTGTCATCTAATCTTCGACAAAGCAGACGAAAGTGCACATTGGAGAAAAGAATCTCTATTCAATAAGTGATTCTAGGAAAACTGGATAACCACATGCAGAAGACTGAAACTGGATCCCCACCTCTCACCTCTCACAAAAATCAACTCACGGTGGATAACAGACTTACACCTAAGGCAGGAAACCTTGAGAATTCCGGAAAAAAATATTGGGAAGACTCTTTTAGACATCGACCTAGGTGACAAATTTATGAATAAGACCCCCAAACCAATCACAGCAGCAACAAAAATAAACAAATGACACCTGATCAAATTAAAAAGCTTCTGCATAGCCAAGGAAACTATCATCATAGCAAATAGACAACCTACAGAATGGGAGAAAATATTTGCTCTCTACACATCCGATAAAGGGCTAATAACAAGAATCTATACAGAACTTAAGAAAATCAACAAGAAAAAATCAAACAACCCCATCAATAAATTGGCAAAGGACATGAACAGAAACTTTTCAAAAGAAGACAGAATAATGGCCAGCAAACATTAAAAAGTGCTCAACATCTCTAATCATTAGGGAAATGCAAATCAAAACTACAATCAGATATCACCTAACTCCAGTAAGAATGGCTTTTATCAAAAAGTCCCAAAACAACAGATGCTGGCATGGATGTGGAGAGATTGGAATCGTCTCACACTGCTCGTGGGACTGCAAATTACTACAACCCCTGTGGAAAGTAATTTGGAGATACTTCAAAGAGCTACAGGTAGAACTACCATCTGATCCAGCAATCTCATTACTAGGCATCTGCCCAAAGGAAAAAAAGTCATTCTATAATAAAGACATCTGCACTCAAATGTTTATGGCAGAACAATTCACTATTGCAAGGATGTAGGAACAACCCAAGTGCCCATCAATACATGAGTGGATTAATAAAAAGTGCTACATGTATACCATGGAGTTCTACTCAACTACAAAAAACAGTGGTGATCTAGCACCTCTTGTATTATCCCAGACAGAGATTGAGCCCATTCTTTAAAGTGAGGTATGACAAGGATGGAAAAACATGCACCACATGTACTCGCCATCAAACTGGTGCTAATTGATTAACACTAACCTGCTCACATGGTAGTAATACTCACTGGGTGCTGGTCTGGTGGGGAGGTGGGGGGAGTGCGGGGGTAAATCCATGGCTAATGGAAATGGGGCACACTGTATGAGGCGAAGGATACACTTGTAGCCCTGGCTTGGATGAGGCAAGCACGTTGCATGTAACCAAAATGTTTGTACCCCCATAATATCCCAAATTAAAATATATATATATATACACACAAAAAATAAATTTAAAAAATTTAAAAAATATTCTACTGTTTATGCATGTCTTATTTTTAAATCCAGTCTTCCATTGATGGAAGCTTAGATTGATTTCATATGTTGGCTGTTGTGAATAGGGCTGCAATAAACACGACAGTGCAGAGAAAAAATAATAATAATAAAAAGAAAAGTTTTGTACTCCAAAGAACATAATCAAAAATGAAAAGGACAACAGAGAATGGGAATATATATTTTAAAATCATATATTTCAAAGGGACTTGCATTCAGAATATATAAAATGCTGTTATAATTAAATAATTAAAAAAACAATTTAAAAATGGGCAAAGGATTTGAATACATATTTTTTCAAAGAAGATATACAAATGGCCATAAGCACATGAAAAGATGCTTGACATCATTAGTCATCAGGGAAATGCAAATCAAAACCACAATGAGATACCACTCCACAGCCACTAGGATAGCTAAAATCAAAAGGGCAGACAATAACAAGTGTTGTCGAGGATGTAGAGAAACGGCAACTCTCACACATCACTGCTGAGAATGTAAATGGCACAGCCACTTTGAAAAAGAGTTTGGCAGTTCCTCAAATTGTTACACGTGCAGCTACCATGTGACCCAGCAATTCCATGTCTAGTGATATGCCCAGGAGAAATGCAAACATATGTCCCCACAAAAACATGTACACAAATTTTAATGGCACCATTATTCATAATAGCCAAAAATATAAATAAGATGAATGTCCATCAAATTATGAATGAATAAACAAAATGTGTTACACCCATACAATGAAATATTATTTGGCCATAACAAGCAATGAAGTACTGATACACGCTATAACGTGGATGAAGCTAAAACGTTATTTTAAGTGAAAGAAGCCAATCATGGAAGACTCCATATTGTGTGGTTTTATTCCCATGAAATAGCTAGAATCAGCAACTCTGTAATGACAGGAAATAGACTAGTGGTTACCTACGGCCAGGTCTGGGGGCAACAGGGATTACTAACAAGCACGGGGTTTTCTTTAGGAGAGATATAAATGTTCTAAACTGAGATTGTCATGATAATGTACACTGTGAATACACTGAAAACCATTGAATTGCACACTTCAAATGGACGGATTTTTTTGGCACGTGAATTATATATCAGTAAAGCTGTTATAAAAACAGAAAACCTATAGTCCCAACTAGATTGCCAGAGAAATTACAAGATGCCCAGTTAAATTTGAATTTAGATTAAAAAAATAAATTACTTTTTAGTTTGACTATGCTCTAAATATTCCACGGGACATACTTATGCTAAGAAAAGTATTCATTGTTTATCAGAAATTTAAATTATTCAGTGATTCTGTACCTGATCTGTGCCCACTGTGGAGAGCAGACTGCTCCGTGGCGGAGGTGCGGGATTTGTGGCAGGCAGAGGCAGGTTAGAGACTTCAGTGTGAGACTAGCCTGGAAAACCATGCAGATCGCAAATGGGGAGGCTTTTGACGTGGGTCTGAGCGGTGTGACCTTCACCCTGTATTGCACGGCTCCAGTAAAGGCTGTGTGCAGGGGAGTCGGGTGGACCTTAGCAATGGAAGAAGGTGTACAGTCATCTGGATCAGCTCACACTGTTTGCAGGGAACCCGTGCCCACAGCAATCTGTGGCCTCCTGATAGTCATGTTTGGTGAAGTGCAAGTGGAGCCAACGGGTGCTCAGAGACCAGGTAAGTGGCAAATCTCACAAGATCCTACACTGGGACGAGGATACTCGGGAGGAAGAGAAGGAGGCAGTGGCGGGAGGCATTTCGGGTGCAGAGATGCCAGCATGGTGAGGGGTGTGAGAAGCTGAAGTGGGAAACCCTGGGGTTTCCAGCCTGCATGAGGAGGAGGCTAAGGTGGCCTCAGATGGAGACAGGAAAACAGCAGGACACGTAGGAGAGGGGAGGATTGCTTTTGGACACATAGAGTTTGAGGTTTTTGAGGAACATATTGGGAGCGTTAGCACGTGAGTAGTACCAAACCATGGATGTGAATGGATGGCAGAGAATGGCTGGGAAGAGCCTCCGGGGCTGGGCCTGTATTTGCCTCCATGTACTGCACGGCTGAGCGAAGTTCCCGTGAACGTGACCAGAAGGACCATGGGAGAATTTAATGCAGAGTAGAGTCAGGGAAGTCAAAGAAAAAGGAGTTTTTAAAAAAATGTTCTAGCCACAGTGACTCATGTAAAAAGAAGTCTTGCAAGTAATGGTTGAAACGTGTCCTGTGGTTTCAGACGCTGGGGAGTGGCTATGGGTGAGCCATGGGCGGGGACTGGGAGGTGTGTGCAGACCCGCAGAGGCTGGGAAGGAAGCCGTGCTTGCGAGAGGCAGAGACAAGTTCAGGACTGGCGCTTGCTCAGGGACATCCAGTGAGGCACTCGGTGACAGTGCCCTTCCTCTACTCTGTGCTCAGGTGAGTGCAGGTCTCCTATTCTCTCTTGTCTTCTCTCACTGAGGCCCCTGACGAGATTCTGGGTCTAACGTGGTCTTCACTCCACGCCTGCTGCATTTCTGGGTCCAGGACCTGACTACGCTGCCCCTTCTGATGCTGACACTCTGTCCACCAGGCAGGAACTCACCGCTGGGGGCGCTGGACCAGAGGGGGCTTCGGGAAGCAGGCCATGTCTCCACGTCTGGAGGGGCCATCCCCAGCTGTCCTCTCAATAGCGCAGGGATCACATGGTCGCCTTCACCTGTGCGGGCAGGACAGGGGCACCACCCTGGGGAGTTGTGGATACTCTCAGGCTGACTAAGGAAAAGCACAGCGTGGGTTATTGCTGGTGACATCACCAGGCAGGAACGGCAGCTTCTGAAGTGCTGAATAGCAAATATTTCATCTTTGTTAGAGATTATCACAGAATGTAGCCAAGACAAAAAGTAGAACAATGTAACCCATAGATAGTCTAATATTCTAGGTCCAAAGCCCATGAGGTGTACTGAGATTGGGTGTATTTCAAATGAGATGGGCTTGCTTGGACTTGATTTAGTTCTGCAGTTGGTCTGAGCCTTCCAAGTAAGAACATGGGTGCATCTGCAACATCCGGGCACTTTTAACTCAGAAATGTAATAATTCTAAATGACAAATTTGAATTAAAAAATTTTACTTACTTAATTGCTTTTTATACCAATTTTTAAAATCAATTTCATTATGTAAGGCAGCGGTCCCCAGCCTTTTTGGCACCAGGGACTGGTTTCCTGGAAGACAGTTTTTCCACGGATGAGGAGCTGCAGGGGGAGATGGGATGATTCAGGCGCGTCCCGGGCAGTCAAACCTCCCTGCTAGTGATAATCCGTATCTGCAGCCGCGCCCCAGCGCTTGCATCACCGCCCCAGCTCCACCCCAGACCATCGGGCATTAGGTGCTCATAAGGAGCCGCACCCTGGACCCTCCATGCGCAGTTTACAGCAGGGCTCACGCTCCGGTGAGAATCCGATGCCGCGGTCGCTGACCCGCACAGGCAGAGCTTGTGCGGGACGCGAGCCACGGGAGCGGCCGCAAACACAGAGGAAGCTGCCGCTGTCTGTGATGTGCCAGGCACATCCAGGTGCACACGGGGCAGCGAGCACCGGGCAACACCAGCCAGGTGTGCACAGGTGGTGGACGAGTCTCACAGAGGCGGGGCCTGCGCTTCCACAGGGCACCATCCCCTGGGGAAAGTGAGGGGCCCTGTCTATCTCAGACTCTCCTTAGTGTCTGAAATTTAGGGTGACCAGCCATCCAGTTTGCCTGTCCCAGTTTTAGCTCTAAAGTTCTGCATCCTGGGTCACCCCTCAGTCCCTGGAAAACTGGGGCACCTGGCCCCCGACATCCCCCACCACTGTCCAGACCGCACAGTGTGGGCAGAGGTCAGTTTGCCATTTATCATCAGCTGCATTTTCCTCCCCAGTGTTCTTTTCTTCCATTGTTTCTCCTCCTCCTCCTTCTAAGGTACAGAAATAATTCTCTGTCTCTCTGTTTCAAAAGTGGTACAGTGAGCCTGAGGTAGTCAAGTTCATAGAGACAGAAAGTGGAATGGTGTGTGCCAAAGGCTGGGGGCAGGCAGGCAGGGATTTGTGTCTGATGGGTACAGAGGTTCAGCTGGGGACAAAGGAAGAGTTCTGGAGACAGAGTGTGGCTGCGGTTGCACAACACTGTGAATGTACTCAAGGCCTCTGAACTCCACACTCAAAATGGTTAAAATAGTAAATTTTATGTTATGTATGTTTTACTATAATTTAAAAAAAAGAATAAAAAACAAAACATGGTACAGTGAATATCAGACCAAGAAGAGCACCTATGCCAAGAATGGAAGAGAGGACATTTCCTGAAGAAGGGAGACCTTGCCCTGCTTGTGTTCTCTGACTTCTCACACAGCCCATAGAGCTCATTAGGGTACTTACCTTGCCTGTGTAACCATCTGCACTTGGATGGAGGAAGATTTAAAGGATACTTGAGCAAGAGGTGACGTGGTCAGTAAACCTAAAGACTGGTGTGGAGGGTTCTACTGAAAATCCTTTTGGAAAAAGAGGTTGGACAAAATTGTCTCAAAAGCAGTGAGTCCAGGGTCCCGGAAACTCCTGAGTGTGGACCTCCCGTGCCGGACGATCTCATCCTAGCTCTCAGGGCGCCACAGAGCTATCCTCCACACTCGATGAGTGTCGTGGTCTAAAATGTGCCCCACAGAGCAGTGGGAATAGCATGCCCCTCGCTGGGGAAGGGGTGCAGGTTTCTGCACATAACAACCCTAGAGGGCCCCACCAGTCTTGCCCCCCAGTAGGGTAAGCCTGGGCTGAGCAGAGGACTCCAGCAGAGGGAAAAGACTTCCCAGTAAAAATAATACCACTCCCTAATTCTCACCAACACTGGCTCACTCAGCCCTTTTAAACAAAAAATGGAGGCTTTTACACACTTGCTGCATGCTGCCATTTTTCAACTCCAGCCGTCCGTGAGCAACTGGTGGAAGCATTGAATCAAATGCTCCTTGCTTTGCAAGTAACGTGTCTGTGAGTGATCCCAAGGGAAACGATATTTTGCCACATCTTGCATAAGCCACCACCTTGCCTCGGAGAGTCGAGGTGCTCTGTTTCCATGCATACTCTGCTGGGAGAGTGAGCATGGATTGCAGGCAGCTCCACAGAGTCCGGGGTCTGGGGAGTGTTCCATGTTCCCACCGCAACGGGAAACTCTCTGGCCAGTCACCATGTGCTGCTTTGTGCGGCCTCTTAGTACTGGGGCAGTGTTCCTTCTTCCCTTGGGGGAACACAGGGTCTCTGGACTGTTGGCACCCACCTAATGAATGCGCTGGTGCTGGGTGGGCGGCGGGGGTCCCGGGGCACACGGTGGCAGGTGTCACCACAGGCACAGGGGCCCACGATGCCAGGAAATTCAAAGGGGAGGCTGAAGGAGAAGCTACCGGAGAACATCCAGTGTCAAAGCACCAGGCTTACCTGGGTCTTCTGATCATGCACCTGAACGTCACCTGAGGTGGGGGAGCTTGGTGCTGGGAAGACGCCTAACACCCGAAGGAATCGGAAGGTGTGGGGGGAGGGGGAGCAGAGTTTTCCTTCCTTATTTCCGATCTACTCGGAATGCCCCTCTGGCACTTGGGTAGAATTATCTAACACTAGTTCTCGTTTTCCTTCCCAGCTAAATAAACATCGGGGAACTAATTGAAAACAAAACAAACACACAAAACCCTCCCAATACTCTCTGGGTGAGAGTGTTTTTGTCTTGTCTCAGCTTTCCCAGGAGTAGAAGACCGTGGTTACTAGAAACGGACACCGGCCCGGGTAACCAGGGCAGGTGCTCAAACTGCCCTGAGTCTGACTGAGCTCCAGGCATTCCACAGGCACTTAATGAGCACCTGCTGGTTGCTGGGTGAGTTCCATTTGAAACACCTGCCAACACTCCCAGGAAACGAAGCAAGGGAAGGAAAGGCCTTTGCAAATCCAGAGCGCCTGGCCTTGGCTGGCAGCCAGACACTCTCTGTGGGGTCTCGGGGCTCAGCGGAGGAGGAATCCAGGGGCTCAGAGGCCTGATGCAGATGCAGCCTCGCTCCTGAGTGTTTTACCTCAACATCCCTTTACAGTTCTGTGCGATGTGGCCTTATCCAGGTCTGTGTTCATACGGCCACGATACCAGGGAAATGAGCACGTGTAGGGGAAGAGGCTTTTGAGGGTGAGGTGGTGGTGAACATTCTGGGCCTGGGGAGATGAAAACTCTCCTCCTTCCTTCACTGAGGTGGGGTGTCGAATCAGTGACTGGTCACCATGTGTAAAGGACAGCGCAGCAGTGGGGTGGCCACAGAGACGGTGCCTGCCTGCTGGGTGCTGCTCTTGCCCTGAAGGGCGGGCTCTTACAGGATGAAATACAGCACTAGGGTCTGGTTTCCTCTCCTTTGTGAGGGGAATGAGCTCCTGCCTCACGGGATTGCTCTGAAGATGGTGGGAGAGCGTACCTATGAAGTGATTAGGTGGTGACTGGGACGCAGTCAGACTAAGGACATGGAAGTCCTTGTTTTCACACCCCCTGTTTCACAGATGATGAGTCTGGGGCTCAAAGCAAGAAACCAGCAGCACCCAGCCAAGCTCCAATTCAGCCACACCTGCGCTGTTCTGGAGCCCGAGTCTCTGCGCGCCGCCCAGTCCTCCACAGCGCGGAGACCCGCATCCGCCGCATTTGAAATCAGAAGGCATTTCCACTGGCTCAATAAATATTTCAAGCTTATTTAGCATCATGACTCTTACCCTTTGTTTAGTGTATATATGCTAGAATTAGCAACATTAAAGCAATTATCTGTGAAATTATCACCAAATTATATTAGCATGCCCATAGAATAGTATTTTGCATGTAACTTAATAGTGAGTTCAGCAGAACTGACCTTAAAATGAGTCCCAAGGAATCCATAATGCATAACTGTTTATTTAGCAATTCCAGGAACTATACAACATGTGTGCAATTACTGAAAAGTATCAGAAGGAAGGGAAAAAAATCTACCTACAAGCAGGCTAAAAATACGTAAAAATCCCTTGAAAGTCATAGGCTTCCAATTTTAGGAACCAGTGTTCCTCTTGATCCTGGCGGCCTGTGCTTTCGCATGTTGCCTTGCTGGCTATCTAAACACAGTGAGCATTCGCTGAAGCACCTCTCCTTAACCAAGCCTGGAAGTTCCTTAGAAAATCCACACAGGTCACTTTGGCATCTGAACCAGTGGGTCATGCAGAGGAAACATGTGATCAAAACAAGTAGGCCAGATGTGACAGGCACAGACCAAGCAATCTTTGCTTCTGTCCCTGGAACACCTTAGGCTGGGCTGGGGGCGTTGGAGAGCAAAATGACAGAATCAGCGTAAACATTCTCCGTCCCTTTGCAATTTACAGTAACTCCCACTTTGATCCTTGCTACAATGTAAACAAGACCTTTGAGGCCCAGAGGTTAAAGGACTAAGTCCAAGTCCCCCTGTGTGAGGGGTGGAGCTGGGATTTGATCACGGATGTCGTAAATCCATTCTGTCTATGTACCCAGTACAGAAAGGCCTTGGAGTTTATTTAATCTAACTCACTATCTGATAGAAAAATCCTTTATAGGAAAGTGAGTATAAAGACGAAAGATAACAAGCATCGGGCAGGATGTGGAGAAAAGGGAATCCTTGCATACTGTACTGTGGATGGGAATGTAGATTAGAACAGCATCAAACAGTACAGAGGTTCCTCAAAAACAACTACCGTATGATCCAACAATCCCACTTCTGGATATATAGCCAAAGAAAATAAAATCACTACATCAGATGAATGGAAAAAAAAGCTGATAAGAAAGTGTCGTGTATATATACACACAATGGAAGAATACTCAGCCTTAAAAACGAAGGAGATCCTGCCATTTGGGACAACACAGGTGGACCTGGAGGACGTTGTATGAAGTGAAACAAGCCAGGCACAGAGAGACAAACCCTGCACTATCTCACACATACAAGGCATCTAAAGAAGTTAAACTCACAGAAGCAGAAAATAGAATGGTGGTTAGCAGGGGCTGGGGGACGAGGGGGCAGAGAGGTTGTTCAGAGTACAAAGTTTTCATTAGACCAAAAGAATACACTCTGGAGATCTGTCGTAACGCATGGTGACTGTAGTGGATAATACTGTATTATATACTTGAAAACTATTAGGGGAGTAGATTTTAAATGTTCTCATCACCAAAAAAATGATAGGGATGTGTGGTGATAGATATGTTAATTAGCTTGATTTAATCATTCCACAACACATACATATATCAAAACATCAAATCATATGCCATAAATATACACAATTTTTATCTGTCAATTATACCTTAGCAAAGCTGGGGAGGAGCTATAAAAGGAAAAAGGTAAAATTAAATTATATTAAAAAGTGAACATAGCAAGTATTCAGTAAATATTGCTTAAAGGGTGAGAAACCGACCTTGAAGAACTTTAGTTCCAGTGGGGCAGACCGCACGGGGACAGAGACCTCGAGGTGGCTGGTCCGGCTGCAGTGGGGCCGCCTTCGTGGGGTGGCTTCACTGGGGTGTCCGAGGGAGGCCGGCAGCCCTTCAGTGAGAAGGTGGCGTCTGAGGAGTGTCCCGAGGAGGAAAAGGCAAACACCAGGCTGAGGGAAGAGCAAATGGAAAGCTCAGAAGCTGAGAAACATCGGCATGTTCCGGAAGGGTGACAAAGTGCTGTCGAGAGACTGGTGCAGAGGGCAGTGCACTGACCCTGTGAGGTCAGAGGGAGCACCCCAAGCTCGGACGTGGGGACTCCCCTCTGCAGCCAGCAGTGAGCGTCCGGGGAAATGGTGCCATGGAGCACGCAGTAGTCACTACCGAAAATGGGGGACATACGTCTGCAGAATCCTGATATAAAGTAAGAAGAGCAGTCAAGGACGGACCACACGCACAGCAGCCTTCCCACAGATGACAGCACTGGGTTTTTACCCTTTCTCTTTAGGTGCACGCTTCTCCTCACTGCCTTACAGTTGCCCGCAGCGTTCAGCACGGGGACTGTGCTGCCCATACTTGTGGTGTAGGAGCACTAGGCTGTGCCACGTGGCGCAGGTGTGCAGCAGGCCATACCATCTAGGTTTGTGTGAGGACTTTATGACGTTCACACAGTGATAAAACCACCTGAGTACAGATTTCTCCGAATGCATCTCTGTCCTTAAGCGATGGGTGACTGTAGAAGGGAATCCCATGGAACAGATTTGCACTCACATCCTGATACCTCAGTGAGAGGAAAACTAGTGAGTTGCACATGGCCATACCCATATTTTTGTGTAGCAGCCAGTAATGAACAATTGTGGATACCCGTGGTCAGGAAAACTCGTTGTCATGTTTTCCTTTGTCACAACATTTTAAAGGGCTCCTGCTAATAGCTGCGTGGGTTGGTGGTGGTGCACTGCACGTGACCACACTGCTCAGACGCTACCCAGAGAACTGGTGTAGACCGTGGGGCTCGATCCCGGGACACTGGGGGTACAGGGGTGATGTGAGCCAAGGGGGCAGAACCCCCAGTCCAGCTCAAGACACAGCTGCTCCCTCCGCCCTGCCCCCATGAGGGCGAAAGCCTTCTCCGTCCGCCTGGGGTCCAGGGCATTCCTAGAACGTGGCACTTTCAATGCTCAAACCAGGAAGTCCAGGTAGACCAGGAGCTGCTGGTCACTCCACTCCCCAAATATACACAAAAGTCACTGCAACTAGGAATCGAAGGTTTCTTAATTACTTGGAGGTTGTTTCCTGAAATCTCCATGCAGTATGCCCGCGTACACAGGTGTGGCGTTGGGGGGAACAGTGTCCAGTTTAGAATCGAGACCTAAGGAAGCCTCTTCCCTCCCACTTCCCAGTGCCAGCTGTCCCTTGGGCAGGCTGTCAGAACCTGAGAGGTTCGTCTTCGGCCTCGCCGGTGCAGAGTGAGGACAGCAGCTGACCACTGCCGCAGACGCCAAGCAGCCGGGAAGGGAAAGGCACCGCAGTGCCCGTGGACGCATGCACAGCCCACGGCGCCCCTGCCCACGCGTCCTACTCCTGGAAATTGAAGCAGTCATCACAATGTTGCCTCCTCTTGGGGAGGAAGGATGAGGGGTGGGGTGGAGTTTTTTCATCCTACAAAAGCCACTGAAGCATTTTAAGCAAGGAAACAACGTGATGATGGAAAACAGCCCTTCAAATATCCGTGCATTCATTCATTTCCTTCCTGAGCATGGTTAATGAATGAGCAGGTGCCAGGCACTGTTCTACATATTTGGTACATAGCCCTGAAAAGCAAACACAGAACAAGCCCGACACTCATGGAGTTTACATTCTAGCAGGACAAGACAGAATACCTATACACACACGTGGCTGGGTGAGCACGAGTGCCTAGAGGGAACTTAGGGAGGGTAACGTGTGGGGCTGGCATTTTAAACGCAGAGGCAAGGGGAGCTCTGTTGAGATGCCATCTGAGCAGGGGCACAGCAGAGGTGTGGCGCTGAGCCACCTGGCTGCCAGGGGAAGATTTTCAAGCAAACAGCGGGACCAGTGCAAGCACCCAGGGACGAGTGATGCTGTCTGGCCCAAAGCAGCGGAGGCCAGTGAAGCAGAGTGGGCGCCGGAGCCGTGGTGGAAGGGGCTTTGGGACCACTGGAGGAGCTCAGCTTCCCTTCCCGTCCATGGGAAGGGAGCAGCTGTCCGTCTGCTGTTTAAAGAGCTTGGAAGAGACCTGACTGTAAGTGAAAAAGGTAGAAGAAGGAGACCAATTTCATCTAGATTAAAAATGCCAGTGGCTTGGTCAGGGTAGCAGAAATGAGCAGAAACAGCTGGAGTCTGGATATGTTCTGAAGTTAGAGTGGACAGGGCTTGCTGCTGAGACTGAAGTGGGATGTGGAAGAAGAGCACCTCACACCTGCCGGAAGCTATCAGGCAGAAGGAAACAATCACCTTTACCTGAGGTGGCGCCCACGGCAAAAGGAGCAGGAAGGCTTCCCTCCGGGCTGAAGGAGTCAGGAACGTTCAGGTTCAGGTTCGGGTTTGAGACGCCTAACAGGCACTCGGAGGGGGATGAAGAACAGGAGATCGGAGGCTGGAGTTTGAGGGAAAGGGCCAGTGGAGACAGAAACCCAGAGTCCTGAGCACGTGGGCAGCATGTGAAGTCATGGAAACTGATGGTGCCATCCAGACACAAGCCCCGGCCTGAGCTCCAGGCACCCGAGGTGAGAAAGACGGGAAGCACAGGGGAGGGCGGGAGAGCAGCAGCTGAGGAAAGGCTTCCGGGGCAGTGGCGCCAGGCCGCAGGCTGCTGAGGCAGGAGAGGGGAGGACGGGAACTGGCCACGTTGGGGTCAGGTGGGAGGCTGCAAGCGGACAGCGCTCCCGAGCAGCGGGTGAGAGTGACATGGGGATGATAGGCTTGACAGGAATGACGTGCTTCAGACCCAGCTGTCCTGGGGCACCTTGTGGCGTCCCCTCGCCCAACTCTGGTGTTGACAAACAAGGGCCACGATGACAGCCCCTGTCCAGTCGTGTCCCCGCTGGAGTTTTCTGGAGAGCACTTCCCAGTGCAGCTCCTGCCTGCAAGCCTCACCTCATAACCCGTTGCTGGTGCTGCCATCTCAGACAGCGGAGCGCGAGATAGAGGGAGGGATGGCCGGAGACGCCAGGGTGTGTGCAGGACAGCCACGCAGCACGGAATCTCAACACACAAGCAGAGCAAGAGGAGAGGTGAGAAGCTTAGGGCCACCGAAGAGTTAAAGGTGGTCCATTCGGTGGCTGGAACCCTCTGGATGCCACAGTGGCTACAGTGGGGTGCTGGAAAGTGAGCTGGAGAGCTGCTGCGGGGTGTGAGCCCAAATCAGGAAAGCGGAGTTGCTGGTAATGACAGAGTCTGCAGTCAGATGGCAGCAGAGGTGGCTGAGGTGGGGTGGATAGGATCACTGGGAGCAGGAAGTTCTGAGAACTGAGAGACCAGGAAGTTTCCAGAATTAATTATCTAGGCAGTGATTAAAATTATTCAGAAGAATTACATCAACACGGGTGGAGAGGAAGCAAGGCAGTGCGTCCTCAGGGAATGAGAGGTCGCCCGTAGGGGTGGCTGTGGCCAAGCCCGAGCTGTGCACTTCCACGGAGCAGGGTTGATTTGGGGGAACCTGCAGGCAGCAACAGCCTTTGCTGCTTTCTGCTAAACTCCCTGGTGCTGCCAGCAGGGGTTTGCATTCACAGCATCCAGGCCTTCCTTCCCCAGCCCACTCTGCCCTGGATGCTGCAGGGGAGTGGGAGTGTCAGCCCCACAGCCCCTCTTTGCTGTCACAGAGCTGCCACTGAGTGAGCTGGTCCTTGAAGCAACCTGCTCTGAATTCCTGGCCCTGCTGCTCTCTGTGAGATGAAGCTGCAATGTGAAGAGACTTTTTAATGGGCCTTGAAACATACACAAATGAATCTTAGCACTTTCAAAAAAAAAAAAAGTCACTTGAGGAAGTCCACACTTTGCTGTTGTAATTCTTTAGAACATTCTCAGTGCAAGCAGATCTTCAGCTTGTCAAGATGTACTATACACAATTTCTATAAATGTTTAATTTAAAATAGTTTTAGATTTACAGAAAAAAAATTTGCAGAGATAATACAGCATTCCCATATGTGCACACCCAATTTCCTCTATTGTTAACATCTTATGTTAGTATTTCCTTTGTCACAACTAATGAACCAATGCTGACACATTACCATTAATTCACCTCCATACTTTCCCAGATTTCCCTAGTTTTTATCTAATGTTCCTTTTTCTGTCCCAGGACCCCACCATACATGGAGTCACCGTGTCTCCCTGGGCGCCTCTTGGTTGGGCGGTTCCTCAGTCTTTTCTTGTCTTTGACCACCTGACACTTCCAAGGCGTGATGGTCAGGTATTTGTAGAATGTCCTTGAGTGGGGATTTTCAACATTTTCTCATGGTTAGACTGGGGTTATGGTTTGGGGAGACCACAGAGGTGAAGTGCTATTCACATCACGTGGCATCAAGGCACACATTATCCACATGACCACGCCGTTGATGTTCACCGCGATCACCTGGCTTAGGTGGTGCTTGACAGGTTTGCCCAACATAGGAAAGTCACTTTTTGCAGTCCATAATTAAGGGAGGGCCTGGTGCTCCACACGGCAGAGTATCTACACAAATTGCTTAAGATTCTTTTGCATAGTATTAGGTTATTAAGTATGAAATGTCTGATTTCCTTAAGTATAATGCTAAATTTGACCGTTGATACCTCTGACATTTCACTTTGACACTCTTGTTTTATTTTTATTGTGAAGGCATATCCTCATTCTTTCAAAAGTTTGGCTTGTGATTATCTTTCAAAAATTCTTTAGAGCAATTTTTGTGAAACCATGTGTAAGTCAAAAATTCATGTTATTTTCAAATACAAGTTCCCTCATGGATCCAATGCAATGCAGATAGCTTGAAATATCAATGAAGTGTTAGGAAGGACGTGGCTAATGAAAGCACAGTACGCTGATGGCTTGAGAAGTTTCTGTTCTGGTGATTTTAATCTTGAACATGAGCCATGGGGGCAACCTGAGACCAAGGTGGAAAATGATGGGCTGAAAGCTCTAGTGAAAGTGAATCCATTCAACCTACATGTGAATTAGCAGCAAGGTTTGACGTTACTATTCCAACAATATTGGACCATTTGAAACAAATGGGCAAGGCAAAGAAGCTGGATAGATGGGTTCCACATGAATTAAATGAGCATCAGAAGAGAAATCGTCTGGAAGCTTGCCTTTCTCTGCTGTTATAAAGGCACACCATTTCTACACCCTATTGTTACATGTGATGAAAACTGTATTCTTTTTGACAATCACAAGCATTTGGCACAATGGCTGGAAAAAGATGAAGTGCTGAAGCACTGTCCAAAACCAAACATTCATCCAAAAAAGCCAGTGATGTGTGTTTGATGGTCCAGTGCTGGTATTAGCCACTACAGCTTCATGAAACTGGGTCACTTGATTACAGCGGATGTCTACTGCTACCAATTGGAGGAAATGATGAGGATGCTTATGATTAAACAGCCGAGATTAGTCAACCGAGACAGGCCAATCATGTTGCAAGACAACATCGACCACATGTCACACAAACAGTGCTGCTCAAGCTACAGAAGTTGGACCTGGAAACTCTCTGTCATCCACCGTGTTCACCAGACCTTGCACCAACTACCACGTCTTCCAGGCTGTGGATCACTTATTGCACAGAATAATATTCAATTCTCTACAAGCTGTGGAAAACGCCATTTGTGATTTCATCACCACTCGCTCTCCAGGCTTCTTCGCTGCTGGCGTCAACAAGCTACTGTTAAGATGGCAAAACTGTGTCACTAGTTTAAGGAGCATAATTTGATTAATTGTACTGCTTCTTGTTTGAGATATAGTAAAACACACTTTTGATTCAAAATCAGACATTTCATATTTAATGACCTAATATATTCAGCTATTGTCTCTCATTTATTTACTAGTCAATGATTTGTTTATACTAGTGTAGACGCACGAGTATTTGTTTCATACTTTGGATGAGAACACAGTACTACATTTTTGTTGCTGTTGCTCTGTTTTTCCAGCTTTGTCCGTGGCGAACTGTTGTAGTGGGCTCCGTGTCTCGCTGATGTACCCACATACTTACGGGGCTTTTAACTTTCTTACTCTCTGGCACTACAAGATATGCTAGTCTCCTCTTGTATATTTTCTCCCCAGCCCTAGAGCCGTCCATTTCTTCAAGGAGTGCTGGTTTCTTTAATTAGAGAGCTACATGAGAGACCAAAGTCTGGGCCTGGATGTTCTCACTGCTGCTAGGGTGTGATTACTGCTAGACCTCCTCAGCTGACGTAGACAAGAGCATGTGTGTGTTAGCGCACAGTCGCACACATCTCCATAAGTATTTCTCCACATATCCATGCGTGTCTGTATTAAGTTAAATATGAGCTCATTCTCCGCCTCTGACCCCCCGCCAGATGACCGTGGAGCCTCCCCTCGGTCTCCGTGCTGTCCCAGTGCCGGGGCGGGGAGCCTGTGGCGTCGGCCACCTCTGAGTAGCTGCTTGGTCCCAGTGCACAGGTGCAGCGGGTTGTTCGTTTTCTTGTTCAGATTTAAAAGTTTGTTCCATATTTTGGATACAAGTCCTTTATCAGATATGAGTTTTTTTAGATGCTTTCTCCCGTTGGGTGACTTTTTTCATTTTCTTAACACTGTTTTTCACAGAGCAAAAGTTTTAATTTTAATAAAGTCTAACCTACTTATTTTTTTTTCATGGACCATGATTTGGGAATTATATCTAAAAGCTCATTACCATGCCCAAAGTCACATGGATGTTTGCCTATGTTTTCTTCTAAAAGTTCTATAATTTTGTATTTTATATTTGGACTTACTTTGAGTTAGCTTTGTGACTAGTGCAAGGTCTGCATCTAGTTTCATTATTTTGCATATGAGCATCCAATTGCTCCTGAACCGCGTATTGAAAAGACTCCCCTTTCTCCACGGAGTTGCCTCCATGCGGTTACCTAGACCAGGTGACCATATCTCAGCGTGTCTGTTTCTGGGCTCTCCGTTCTGCTCAGCTGATATATGTGGCTGTTCTTTCTCAATACCATGCTGCCTTGATTACTGTAGCCATGCAGTAAATCCTAAATCAGATCGTGCGAGTCTCCCAACTTTGTCCTCTTCAGTTTCGTTTGGCTATTCTGTGTCCTGTCTTTCCACATAAGTTTTAGAATCACTTTATTGAGAGCTACAGAACAGCTTGATGGGACTTCGATAATTTATTAAATCTATAGATTAAACTGAGAAGAATTTAAATGTTAACAAAATTGACTCTCCAATTTATGAACACAGTACATCTCCCCATTTATTTAAATATGTTTATTTTTTCATCAGTTTTTGTAGATTTCCACACATAGGACTTGTATATATATTGTTAGAGTAATGAGTATCTCATTTTGAGGGGATGCATATTGTAAATGTTTTTTAAATTTTACATTCTAATTGGTCATTGTTGGTATTATAGGGAAGCAATTGACTTTTCTTTTTCTCATATCTACCAAGATATAATTTACATAACATAAAATTCACCCATTAGCATATGCAAGTTAATGGTTTTCATATACCAACGGAGTTGTGAAAACCCCACTACAATGTAAGTCTAGAAAAATTTTATCACCTCAGAAAGAAATCCCGTGTCCACCAACAGTCATTCCCCATCTCCCAGTCGCCACCCCCCTGGCAACCACGGCCCTGTGTTCTGTCCTAAGGATTTGCCCACTCTGGACGTTTCATACGAACGGAGCCAGACACTGCGTGGTCTCTTGTGTCTGGCTCCTTCCACTTCACACAATGAAGCAGTCGTCTGTGCTGTGGCATGTACCAGCCCCTCATTGTCTCCCTGTTGTCACATAGTATTCCACTGCTCAGATATGCTACATTTCTTTCATCCATTCATCTGTGCACGGACATTTGAGCTATTTCCCCTTTTAGGCTATTGAGAATAATGCTTCTATAAACATTCATGTACAGGTGGAATTATTTTGTAATCCTAATAAAATTTTATTTTAATTAGAACCCTATGTAACATAAAAGACTTTTTCAAACACTATCAGTTCCACTATGACAAAACCAACAGATTCACAGGGAGGGAAACCATAAATTGTCTGTTTATTTTATATTTAAATTGAGAGAACGGTACAGCCCCAAGCAGTTGTAAGAAAGAATAGAGGGAGACGAGTTGTATACTTTCCCCAGCTTCTTCCAGTGTTAACATTTGGAAAATCTGTCGTATAACGTCACATCGAGGACACTGACGCTGATGCAGTCCCCTGACCATATTCGGATTCACTAGACGATTCTGTCACCATTGGTGACTCCCCCACCACAGTCAAACACTGAGAAACCCCAGCACCACCTGGGCCCGCCGCTGTCCCGGCAGCCGCCCCCACCTGCCTGCCTTCTCTTCCCTCCGGCCCTGCCCCGTGTGGCTGCGCCCGCACCCTCGCCGGCATGGGTGCGAGCTGTGGTGGAAACCGCTCTCATTTCGATATTATGAATAGCAATTTCTGCTCCCCTCTCTTTTTTGGCAGAGGACTCCCAGCTTTTTTGATCATTTCAAAAAACAAACTTAGGTTTTGTTGATTTTTCGCTATTCTTTTCCTGCTTTCTGTGTCTTTGATTTCTATTCTAATTATTATTATTTCCTTCTGTTTGCTTTCAATTTACTTTTTTCTTCTTTCTCTAGTTTCTCAAGGTGGAAGCTTGATTTTTGATTTTATATTTTTCTTCTTTACTAACATATGCATTTAATTCTATAAATTTCCTTCAAAATATTGATTCACCTACATTCCATACATTTTGATAAACTGTATTTTCATTTTTATTTAATTCAAAATATTTTAAAATTTTCTTGAAACTTTTTCACCTAAGGATTATTTAGAAGTATCCTGGTTCACTTCCAAATATTTGGAGATTTTCCAGCTATCTTTCTCTTATTTATTTCCAGTTTAATTCCACTGTGTTCTAAGAACGTATTTTGTGTGATTTCTATGCTCTTAAATTTGTTCAGGCGTGTTCATGGCCTCGAACGTGGTCTGTCTTGGTGCATGTTCGTGCGCGCCTGAGGGGAACGTGTTCTGCTGTCACTGGGTCGAGCACGCCGTGAGTGTCACTGGGCAGTGCTGGCTGACGGTGCTGCGCCGGTCGTCTGCACCTGCTGATTCTCTGCCAGCTACTGAGACAGGGCGCCGACGTCTCCGACTGCCACAGTGGCTAGTCTGTTTCTCTGTGCAGTCCTACCAGTTTTTATCTCAGGTATTCTGAGGCTTTGTCATTAGGTACATGCCATTGAGAACTGTTATGTCTTCTTGGACAGTGGACCCCTTCGTATTGCATAATGCCCCTCTTTACCCCTGATAATTTTCCTCGCTCTGAATTCTGCCTTGTCTGAGATTAACATAGCTTTCTTTATATTATTGTTAATGAATATCTTTCCTTATTCCTTTACTTTTAACCCATTTGAGTCTTTGTATTTGAAGTAGTATTTTTAAGCAGCATAGAATTTGGATCTTTTTTTTTTTATCCTCTGAAAATCTCTCTTTTAATTGTTGTGCTTAGACCATTCACATCTAAAGTAATTATTGATACAGTTGGATTAATATCTATTATCTTTTTAACTGTTTTCCTCTTATTCTCTTTGTTTTCTAATCTCTTTTTTTAGTCTCCTTTCATTTTAATTGAGACATTTACCTGATTCCATTTTATCTCCTCAGTGTACTGTTTAACATTCTTTTAGAAAACTTTTGGTGGTTAGCCTCGAGCTTACACTCCATAGAAAGCTTCCTTGCTTGCTCCTGTGCCATGCTGGTCACAGGTGTGCCCTGGCGAGCTGCAGGGTGGCTACTCCTCTGTCCCCACCTTTGCTAGTCCAGGATCAGGGCTGAAGGAGCAATGTCTGTAGGGCCCACTCTGGTCCCTGAACAGGAGAGACTGCAAGAGATAGGGACACAGCACACGGCAGCTCTTAGGGCTTCGGCTCAGGCATGGCATGTACACATGGCCACGTCCAACGTCCGCAGGGAGCGGGGACCCTCCTCTCATGGGAGGGCTCTCACCTGACCTGGAAACCGGGGCACATATGGAATCCTCGTCCAGGACAGGCGGAACAGACCTGCGTACATCGTGTGCAGCCAGTGGCAGACATGGGGTTGGCCACCTGGCTCCAACGATGTGGAGTCAGAGTCCTTGGCTGGCACTATGGGGCAAAATTCATGGTGCGGTCACCAGGCAGGCCGCTGGCTCTGCTCCGCACGGTCCAGCAGCAGCAACCTGTCCTCAGCTGCCATCAGCACGGGGCAGGGCAAGGCTCTGCTCTTTTCTCACCCCTCTTATCCCAGGGGTTTAGGTGCATTGAGGCATATCTTGCTTCTCTGTTGCCGGATGTTCAGAATAAACAAACAAAAAAGATTTGAACTTGTAAAGCTTCCTGCAAGGCTAAGGAGTTGTAGGATTGTTCCGATCATGGCTCCGATATCAAGCATAAGCCCCTCACTGAAATCCACAGAAAGTTCTAGGAGTCAGCGCTCTGTGATTTACACTTCCTCGGCCTGCCTTTGCCTCACCAGCTCTGAACCTTGAGTTGACATGAGGGTCAGCCAGGGCACTGGGTGGGAGCATCGGCGACTGTGGTGACTGCGTGGTTTCTCCAGAAGTTAGGCGAAGGGGGTTGGAAATGAGAGGTCAAAACAAAAGGCAAGGGGAGAGAGGGAGAAATGGGGACCCTGACTACAGCACAGGGCTCCTCTCTGGGGGGGCAGCACGGCACACAGACAGGAAGCTTTGTGCCTGTCCACTGGTCACTGAGCCACTGCTGGAGCAGGGTGGGCGAGCAGGCCTGGGGCTGTCGAGGCCACTGCAGGGAAAGAGCGGAGAAAGTGTCAGACTGCAGGGGTGGAGAGAAAGTGGCAGCTCTGCTGAGAAGTGTGGCAGGAGGACGTGGAACCACCAAGCCTGTGCCATTTGCCCCCACAGCCATCCTCTTGTGGATCGCGGCCCCCCAGCACCCCCCGCAGCGGCCAGGGCTGGCCTGCGTTCAGACCCCTTCTCCATCAGTCACAGCGTCACCACGCCAGGCTGCAAACCCAGAGTATCTCCTGCATTCGGGCCACGTGTAAACATACCGTGAACAGGGGGCTTAGAGACAACAGAAACGTATTGCTCACAGGTCTATAGCCCGGAAAGTCCAAGATCAAGGTGCCAGCGATTCAGTTCTGGTGAAGGTCCGATTTCTGGTTCGTGTTACTAGAGGCCACCTTCTATCTGCGTCCTCATGCGGCAGAAGGGAAGGCAGTGCTCGGAGCCTCTCCTACAAGGTGCTACTCCCGGTCATGCGGGCTCCCCCTAAGCCTAAGCACCCCAGCAGCCCCACCTCCCAACACCATCACCTTGGGGATTCGGGCTTTAATACATGAACTTTGAGAGTTCATGTATTAACTGTGACTGAACTTGAACCCTCGGTCTGGCTGGGTGTAGAGTGACGGATCACTTCTGCACAAGCAAGTCCCTTCAGAGTTTCTCGTGGCCTGTCCATTTCCAGCTCAGCTGCTGGGATGCCCACCCTGCAGCTCATCAGCACTGTGACTGTAGCCCTGGCTTCTGCTCTATGGCCCCTGTGAGCTGGCACAGTTGTCCTGTCTCCTGTCCTCTTCTCTGTGGCCCACCCTGGTCTTGGGACACTGCTCACACACTCTTGCTGTCCACGACCTGTGAGACCTCCATGGAAGTAGCATCCTTTGCCTTCCTGAAGCCTCCCTAGAACACAGGAAATTCTAAAGCGGTCTCCCATGGCATGCAGGGGCCAAACGACGCTCTGGAGGTGGCATGGTCCCTTCCAGGCCCACTACCTGTGGCACCTCCCCTGCGGTGCTCCCGGCAGCATATTCACTTCACAGGAGTGTCTCCTCTCAGTCCCCCCCCCCGCCCCCCGGTCCCCAGAACTCAGGCCGCAGGGGGGCAGGCGCGGGGCCTGGCTCATTCAATCTTCCAGCCCTGCCCTCTGGTGCCCCACAGGCCCTGCTGCTCCGCCTCTTCCTCCGCAGAACGTCTCTCTCCACGGGCCCTGTGGCGACCGTCCCTGTGAGGCAGCACACCCCAGCCTGGCTCTCTGATGCGGAGCCCTCAGGGGAGAGGGAAGAAGTTCAGGGGGGCAGAAAGAGAAACACATCTGTTATCAGCCACTGCCCAGCAACACGATGGGTGACCTGCCGCGTGCTGGGACTCCGTGTGGCCACCTGTTTCCTCGGTGCTATGGCCGGCCAAGGTGCTGCTGGGGCATTCCTGAGTCCATGCCCCACACCTGCATTTCCTTTCCTGCCAATGCCCCCCAGCTCTCCTGCTGCCCCCTTTCCTCCTAGTTTGAGGGTATGTGTGTGTGTGTTTTAACCCTCAATGTGTCCAGACTCTCTGTAACCTCTAGGGTTCTCATTATCGCAACTGGAAAAAAGCCCCAGCACGAAAGTTCCTGGTCTAGGACAGACCTCTTGAGGCCAAGGCTGCATGTGGATTCTGGTTGGGTCTCAGAATAAGGCCCTGGAGTCTCGTACACTCGCTGTGGCAGGGTCAAAGGGCTCTGGGGGTAGAAGCAGGCGTCCCCTCTGAGCCCCCTGGAGGGGAGGTGGAAGAGCCCCGGTCCCATGCGAAGAAGGACCATGAGGGTGCACAGGACCTGAGGGTACACAGGCTGGGTGGGTGCACAGAACCTGAGGGTGCACAGGACCTGAGGGTGCACAGGCTGGGTGGGTGCACAGGACCATGAGGGTGCACAGGCTGGGTGGGTGCACAGAACCTGAGGGTGCACATGACCTGAGAGTGCACAGGCTGGGTGGGTGCACAGGACCATGAGGGTGCACAGGCCAGGTGGGTGCACAGGACCTGAGGG
>CM052439.1:90700996-90737625 GCA_028533085.1 Varecia variegata
GAGCAACTTGATCCTTGTCCCACAACTATGTCAACCTCAGGTTTGGCAGGTTCTGGGGCCAAATGCGCTTTCCACAACTGTGAAATTCTTCCCCTGCTTTTGATCGTAACACCCAACACTGTGCCCAGCAAGGAGAGGCCCCCATGGAAGGTCTGTTGGCCAGAACCGCGGAAACACGTCCACAGCTGAGGACAGGGACTTTCTTTAGGAATGGTTATGCACTTTTGACAACGTGTTGTTTCCCCTACAGATGAACCCTTTAACTTTTTCTTATTACACTGCAATGTATATTCATTATAAAATGATGTGAGTATGAAGATAAACAAATAAAATAAAATAAACATTAACAACATATTTCAGAAAAAAATCACTACTTGTGGGTATACTAGTTATCTATTATGCTTAAAATTATACCTTAATTTTTTTAAAAAAATCTAAGGACAAAAACAAAAATCATTTTATTATATCTCATTATTTTGGGGGTTGGGAAATTTGGTATAATTCATCTGGGAAATTCTTCTGTTCCATGCGGGTCACCTAGGTTGACTTAACGGTATCCAGGAGGCATCTGGGCTGATCTGGAGTGTCCCACAGCAGGGACAACCCAGAGGCTGGGCTCCTGTCCCTCTGCCCCTTCGGCTGGACACAGGGCTTCCCAGCAGCCACGCCGCACTTCTCTCCTGGCCTCAGGCTCCAAGCAGAGGAGTCCCGGTAAATGGTACCAATGTCAGGCTATGACCATGATCTTCACAGACCGCAAACTTCCTGGAACCTTAACAGCTGGCTTCTGTGTGCTGGCGTAAACCGGCCCCAGCACATCCCTGCTCCCAAGCACCAGGGGAAGCTCCAAGTCCTCTTGATGGCAAAGCCTGGAACTGGCATTGCGTCATTTCTGCTTCCTCTACGGATTAAAGCAGTCATAGG
This sequence comes from Varecia variegata, assembly GCA_028533085.1. Taxonomy (NCBI): domain Eukaryota; kingdom Metazoa; phylum Chordata; class Mammalia; order Primates; family Lemuridae; genus Varecia; species Varecia variegata. The sequence goes on from CM052439.1 coordinate 90,701,921, forward strand.
CCACCGCAGACATAAAGGGAGGGACAATATACCCCCATCTCAGCAGAGGGATTTCATGTGATCTGTGGCTATTGCTGTGTGTGCTTGTGTGTGAGGGTATAAGTATATCGGTGGGCGTCAGTGTGGGGTAGGACAAATGCTATTTCATAGCCTGTCCAATATGTCATGAACATGAATATTTCCATGCCAATAAACATCTCTTTTTAGCATTGTTGTTAATATGTCAATGATATTTCACCATCTTTCTTGACCATTATTAGATATTCATTGATCAGTTACATTTTTTTCCAATTTCCTGCTCTAGCTATATTGCAGTGACCAGATAAAGCCTTGGTGTTTGTCATTATTTCCTGTGGAGACACTGCTGGTCGTCTACCCACCAGCCTCCTCCCTGCGGTCCTCCTTGCTGACAGCTTGCGGCTCACGGCGGCCCCTGCAGGCCGCCCGCTCCTCACAGCCTCCCTCGCAGCTAGAGCAGGGCAGGCGGAGCGGGTCTAGCCTGTCAGATGAAAAGGTAAGCCTGCCGAGAGATTCTGGGAAAGCTGTTCCTTCGTATTATCACGAAATTCAAATTATCACATATTATCACAAAGTTCAAATCCACAAGGAGAAACCACCCCCTTCCTCTTACCTTGGGTTTGGGTCATGGATAAAAATGCCACTTCAACCTGCAGCAACCGTCTTGTGGTCGTGAGAGGCCACCGAGAGACCTGCACAGAGGCTGACCCTGAGTTTTTTATATAGAAGTCACTTTTCATGTCCTCCATTACCTGCATCTTAAAACATTTTAGTGTTTTCTTGGGACAAATTCCTCAGTGAAATACCAGGTCAACAAGAAAACACGTGGGATTTTAATCCTTACTGTTAATTTACACTCTTGCCTTTGCTCATTTCGTGGCAGGCTTATCCACAAATTTTGATTATTCTTTGTTATTTAAAAAAATTGGTGTCAATTTAATGGTCAAGTAATAGAATCTCATTTATATTTTTATTTTTATTACAAAGCATTTGATGTGCTGATTAGTTGCCTGCATTCCTTGTGCTGGGAACTACCCTGCTATTCTTTACCTACATTCTGTACTGGGGTGTTTGTCTTTTTAATGATCGCTCAGACCGCTTTAAGTTTGAAGAATGGTAACCCAGTTCCCTTTGATAGAAATATGTTCCTGGGTTTAACTTCGGTTTTTAATTTAGTTTGTGGTAATTTTTATGTGTGAACACTTGAAATATTTATGTAACCAGATCAGCCATTCCCCTATGGCTTCTATTTTGGAAGCCCCTCTCCCGGGATTGTGGAAATATTGGAAATATCTGTGCTCTTTTCCTGAATCTATTATCATACTGCATTTACGATGCAAGCCTTTAATCCAGCTGAAATCGATGCTGGTGCGCACCTAGCTCACCTCCCTCCTCCCCTGCTCAGCCAGCTGTCTCAGCCACCCTGACTTCTGGGACATGTCCTCTCTCCTCTTAGAACCTGGCCCACCGTGTGTGCTTTGCTCCTGTTCTCACTTCTGGTTGTTTATTGACTTTATTAAAGTCTCAGACTGGTTATGAAATAAATGAGTCACTAACCACTGCCAATGTGGGTCAAAAATAGGCTACTCAAATGTTATATGTCTAATCATTCCGCATTAAAAAATAAAAAGATTCTATTATATTAGTACATATGTTTCCAATGTATTCAGTTGGGTGATGATGTTCCCTTGAAGTCTCAGACGACATCTTCCTTAATGACTGTGGTGAGCCTGGACCTCAATTGTAGAAATGGATAGGGAATTAATAAAACGCAGGAGATGAAAAGTCGGCATTCTGCTCTGCTCCCCTGTCCCTATCCCAAACACAGGCTTTTCTGCCTGTCCTTTTCCCTAGATGTCATGGTGTCCAGGATTGAGGGGAAGGACCAGTCACTATAGAAATGGGCTACTGAAAAGAAGAAAATACAGAATAACTCCTTTTATGAGGTGGGTACTGTAAAGAAATTATGAAGCAAATCACTTATAACTCAAATACTCTTTAATGCACAGGTCCTGTGTTATAACACACCTTACTCTGTGTTGATAAAGAATATGAATTTGCAGCCACATTAGCTAAAAATTAGCTAACGCATGGACCATTAGGTTGAGGCAGGTGTCTCAAGTTGGATTCAGTGGGACCGTGCTCTCCCTGGATGAACCCACGGCAGGTCACCAGAGGACATTCCAGACTGCCACCTTGCTTGTGTCCCAGAGTTGGCTTTTAGCTGTCTGAAATGCAAGCTTCTCTGTTTTGTAGTCTTTGCAGTGACATCAAGGTTTGTATAATATGTTTTAGATAATGGCAAAAAGTCACAATATATGAAAAGTGTAGGAAACATTGACCTTTCATAAAATTTACCTATTAATCACTTGAGATACACACTTATGGTAAAACCAGTAGAGATTTTTTTCCTTTGTCTTTTCTTGCCCTTCGTGCGCTCCTCTCTGTGTAGTTAACACAAGTGCAGGGTCTGGGGGTGAACCGAGGCAGGGCCTCATTCCTCCGCTGCTGACGCTGCCAGGCTGGGTCCGGCAGAGGACAGAGCGTCTTGCCAGCGTCCCCTCTTCCCCGCGGGGGCTGCCGTGGTGGGGCTGCCATCCGCCTCTCAGCGTGTGCGCAAATCCCGCAGGCTGCTCCCGTGCGAAGAGGCTGCAGGAGCGGGGCGCGCAAGGTCCACAGCAGCCGCTCGCCTGCCCTGGAGGCCTTCTGGGTGGTCATTCGAAATCCGAGGTCCTAGAGAGCCCCGCATCTAGAGACAGAGCCCAAAACACAGCACAATTTAACTCTCACTTACCAACTACCATTTCATTTTACTCCATTTTTATCCCAAAATTCATGAGTGAATGGACTTTTTTCATTTTTCTCAGATTGAGGCTCTATCCACATTCATCTCCTGAAATTGGCCGCTGAGGAGCCACTAGGAACATCCTCTTACCAGATGCAAGAGCATTTCCTCAGTCTGCTGTCCTGAACATGCGGGGTCATTGATGTGGATACTGTGGGTTGTTCTCTCTGCCCTGGAGGAGCCCCACTTCCCAGCCCTGCTTCTGACACGAACGCTGCTCCGTGCACTCAGCCCTCGACAGCCACACCCGCGTCTCCAATAATCTCAGCACGGTCGGTGTGCGCTTGCCCGGCGCGTGCGCTGTGCAGCGCTTTTGCAGGAGCGTGGCAGGTGGGCAGGAGGTGAGTCCATCCTTCCCCGCCGTGACCTGAGGGCAGCCGCCTTTACCCCTTGTCTGTCTAGGCTAGGCCTTTTCTGTGGGCCCTCGCCCGTCTCGAGGGCAGCAGTGTAAACGTCAGGCTGCCCCCATCTGCAGCATCTAGCCAAGCTCCTAAAGCCGTTCTCCAAGGTGGTGCATTCCAGCCCTCCTGGTACTGAGGGCTCCCACCACACTGTGCAGCTGCCTCCCAGCAGTGGAGACGGGGTGCCACACCCCTGAGCCTTCTCCACTGATCACAGTCTCCCAGCAGGCCATTCAGCCTGTCCCCATGTCTAAGACATCCTGGCTCTTCGGCCCAAGGCAGGCATCTTGGCCAACGCACAAATGCCACCTGAAACCCTCTCCTGACCTTACCCTCTAGAACATACACCGCGTGGTCACTGAAGACTGTTTTCTTAAGTTCCCGCCGGGGGGCACATGAACAAAGTGCACCATGGCTGGGACGCCCATGGTCGGGCTTGCTTGGGAACTTGGTCGAACTGGGCCGCTCTCCAAAGAGCTCCAGGTCTCAGCGACTCCTTGGAGCAGCACAAGGTCAATCTAAAGTAGGCTCTTTCCTTTATATTCTGTTCCTGCTGGACAGCATGGAGTTTTCATCCTTACTGCTGACCAGGACAATCCAGCATGTCTTTTACATTATTCTTCAGCACTAAATGTCCCCACAAGTGCTGTCTTGCCCTCCCCGAGGGTCCTCGTGGATTGCCACACGTATACATCTCTCTACGTAGTGCCACAGCTCTTAGCCCAGTGTGTAAAGTCCCTGTTCATTTGTCAGATCCCATCAGGGTGAGGGGTGGCAGGCGAGGGCTCGTCTGCAGGAACACCTGGAAGAGCCTCTCCTTCCTCCTGGCTCCCTTTCCCTTCCTTGCTGTCTGCTCATGTGACGGGCGCCATGTCCCTCACGGATGGCACCACAGGCCAGGGAGGGTAATCATGAAGTGCTGCATTTCCTAGACAGCTCTGAATAAGCAGGGACTTGAAGGGGCTTTTTTTCACATGGATTGACTGGCACAGAATTGAGAGCGGTGGGAAACACAGGGAGAGGATGCAAATGCCACCATCTGGGTGGGAGGCGAGACAGGCAGAAAGCATGCCACGCAGTTTTGTCGTCTCAGTGCCTGTCCCCTGTCAGAGGCGCTCCCTTCCTGTGGGTCCACTGCGCAGCGCGGGGGAGTGCTCCGTCTTGGTCTCCCTCACAGCACGGGTGTGGGCTGCGAGCTCGGCTGCAGCCAGGCCGGTCCGTGGGGGCAGGCTGTGCGCTCATTCGGGGCATCGCCCCACTTTCGGCCTCCCACCCCCCTAGAGAACCCGTGGTCTGTCCGGTGTCTTCCTGCACTGCCCTCTTCAGCTTACACCAGCCTGGCTGGTTTTCTAGAACAGCAGAACTCAGATTTTCACAGGTACAAATCCAAAGACATTCTCTTCCACGGATGACTGCACTCACAGGGAGGCCTGAGCAAGCACAGTCTCAGAAAGCGAGCCCCGCCCACGCAGCGCGGTCATGAGGGCTGCTGGAGCCACCCAGGGTCCCAGGAAAGCTTCCCGGGGAGGCCTGCAGGGCCCGCTGCACAGGGCGGGGGGCTGCGTGTGCTCCCTGCAGAGAGGAGGGCAGAGCCCAGAGCCGGTGTGGAGCCCGGCACGGGGGGCACTCAGCAGTGAGTGGCTGGGTGGGGAGATGGGGCCCCGCTGGGTGAGAAAAGGCAGGAAAGGAGCAAAAAGAGTGAACACATTTACCCCCAGCATTACTCTCCAAAACTCTGTTTCCACCCAAGGGCCTAGTCGTGATATAAACCTCATCCGAATTATTCTCTTGCTGCTAAATTAGACCATGCGGGTATAAGAAAGGTGGACATGAAGTCAGGGCGTGAGGGACTGAGTTTATTCCTATTTCTTTTCAATCATAAGAGATGCCGACCCCACGGATAGGAAGTGAGTTAGTGAAGCCCCACGGTCCGTCCTCGCAGTCGCTCGCACGCACCAAAGACTCGCTCTGTTCTGCTCGTGCCGCCCTCAAGCTCCTTTCCTGCGGGGGAGCCACGGGGCAGGGCTGCCGGCACGCGCCAGGGCCTGGTCTGCCTCTATCCCATGACAGCACCGGGTGCCAGTCCTCCAAGACGGGCTGGAAGGTACAACAAGCTGCGATGAAGATAGAGTTCATAACACTCCCATGTCTATAAATACAAGATTTCTACCCCTACACCTAGGAGAGAAGGAAGAAGAGACATTTATTGGACATTTATTGAAAAAAAGTATTTTGGACAGTTTATATATTATCTTCTTTAATCTCCCCACAGCATCCCTATCATCATCATCACTGTCGTCATCAGTTTTTGTGTTTTACACCATGTAGGAAGACTACAGTTATCAATAATATATTACATAGTTTCAAATAGGTAGAAGGAAGATATTGAATGTTCCCAATGCAAAGAAATGATAAATGTTTGAGATGATGGACATGCTAATTACCCTGATTCAATCACTGTGCATTACATGTATCAAAACATCAGTATGTACCCCGTAAATATGTGAAGTTATTATATGTCAGTTGAAAAAATAAAATACAAAATAAATTTTAAAAAGAGGTGGGATTTGCACCAATGCTTCTGGTTCCTTTCTCTGAGCCCCCATGACTCCAGGCTGTTTCCAGAAGCACTTCCCAGCCTGTCTGCCATGGTTCATTAAAAGGGACCGTGTCCTATCAGAGTAGGCCTGGGATGTTCCTGCATTTTAATCAAGGTAATTCCAAATCGTAGCTGGAGAAGGAGCATCTCTAAATAGAGACGATTCCTGCCTGCGTGTGGTGCATTGTGTTGGGCCTTCTAGAACACGATTGGACTGGAGGAAACAGAAGGTGAGGAGGGGAGCCAGGGTACTTCTGCCCCTAGGTCACCAAGCTGTCCCTCTACCAACGTCCACAGCTCTCACCAGCCAGCCCCTGCCCCATGACCACAGCACTCCACATGCCCAGTGATGGCTCTTGCAGCTGCTAGGACCTGGGTCTGTCCCCCTCCTTGTCCCTCCCGTTACTCGCCCACACTGTGATGAAGGTGAACAGCCCTTCACTAAACTCTACTCGGTCACACCCTTTAGGGGTCTGCTCCCTGCCGGGGTCCAGACTCTCATCGAGTGGCTCCCGGAAGAGACCCAGTAACAGGTGGCTCTTGCCGCAGCTCGTGAGACAGAGCTTTCACACCACGTCATTCGGTTCCCAGGACTTTCAGAGAAAAGTGCTGATGTTAAAAATTCCTTTTTAATTGATATGTTAAGTTGACTATTATTGATATTTTAGAATGTAAGTTATCTTTACCTTTAAACATTTATAGTTTCTCTATTTGTTCAAATGGGAAAATAATAGAATCTATCCTCCTAGGTTGTTGTGAAGGTTCCAATGAGCTCACACATACATAGGCAGCGTCTGGCACAAAGTAAGTGCTCAGTTAATACCACCTACTCTTGCTTCTATTATTTACTTTTTGCATCAGTTCTTCTTCAGTGAGTTCTATTTCTCATATGGCGCAGCTAAAGCTTCAAAGAATAATACCCAATGAATAAGATCTGCTGCAAGAACTCCAGGAACTAGGATGGTGCTGGAATAAGGAAACCTATTTAGTTGTGTTTAGCACAACCTTTCCCAAACATTTTGTGGATGCTATTAACATTTCCTGGAATCAGTAACATTTTCCTGGAGCTAATGTTCTTCCTAAATAATTTTCAAAGCGATGGTTTGTTTGATTAATGATCTCTTGTCTTCTTTCCCAATCTTGCTAGGAAATGAAATCCCAGGTGGGTGGCTGTAAGAAAGGAGGGGTGATCGGAGATGGCAACTGTCCTGAGACGGCAGCCTGGCTACTGTTGGGGGGACCCGCGGGCGGCGTGGGGCTTTGCACCTCCCCATGGGTGTATATTTGGGGCATGTGCTGCCTCTTCCTCTTTAGGTAGGAGGCAGGTGGGAAAGGAGGGGTGGGGCTGCCCTCCTTACAATGCACTCTTGTCAGTTGACAGGTTGGCCTGCAGAAGGCTCACTGTGTGATAAAATCTGCAACCTACTGAATCGAAGAGGAGCCCAGATGAACACAAAGGGAATAAAAGAGACGGAGAGGGAGGTGGCCGGTCCGGGGAGCCCTTCACGTCATGGGCACTGCTGTTGGCTTCAACTTAAATAAAGATATATTTTTCAGCTTTTCTTCTGAGCTTTATGTGACATTAATTCCTCCCGAATATTTTTCTCTTCAGCTGGGAATCCTGCTTTCCAAACATATATTTCAAAATAAGATTATTGGGGGAAATGCAATTTCATTGCATAGAGCTGCTGTTATGAGTGGAAGGTTTCTTTCCTGCACTCTACCTTTATCCAGTTTATTATAGAAGAAAATCAATACTGCACAGTGGTCTTTAATACAATATAGGAAAGGGCTCACATTTTTTAAAAATAAAATCTACTGAGGCTGAAAACTGTATACATAACAAATAGGATAGGTCATCACCCAGAATTGATCTCTCTTTCTGTAAGAGATTTTATTTGGTTCCTCAAGTTTTATTCACGAGGCGGACAAGCAGAGGTATGAGAAATCAGGAAATGCTTTGGTGCCGAGTGACATCCACTCTCACTAGGAAGGATGCAGACTGTCCCCCCAGACCCCCAGATGCCTCCGGCCTGTCCTTCCTGGGCAGGGTCCTGGCTGGATCAGGGTGTCCAGGCCAACGGCTGCACAGTGCTGGACAGCGGACACGGTGCTCACCCCGCCACCAAGGGTCAGCCTCAAGGTGTTCTGAAGCCCCTGCCTCCATGGGTGGGCTTGGAGGTTCTGGTGTTCACATTCTTAAGTGAAATTCATTTATTCCACAAACATTTATTGCCAATCCAATAAAAATGAGATGAAGAATTGGGATCTCACTGTTATGATTCACATTTTCCTAATGGCTAGCAAGGGTGAGAATTTTTCATATGATTATCAGCTATTTGCATTCCTCCAAGGTCCCTTGTCCACTCTTTGAATGCATTCACTGACCTTTCTTAGCATGTAAAACCTTTGAGGGAGCTATATCCCAGTGTACAGGAATTCATCTTATGACGGAGGGTGTAGCAGGCAGAATGATGCCTTCCCAAAAAAGGTCCAGGCCTTGCTCCCTGGACCCTGTGGATATTGAGGGTACATGGCAAGGAGGAATCATGGTTGCAGACGGAGCTAAGTTTCCTAATCAGCTGACCTCAAATAGGGAGATTCTCCTGAATTTCGTGGGTGGGTCCAATGTAATCGCAAAGGTCTTTGTAAGTGGAAGAGGGGGAAGAAGAGAGACCCAGAGGGACCATAGTGTGAGAAGGACTCGGCCCCACATTGCTGGCTTTGGAGATGAAGAAGGGGCCACAGCCAAGAAATGTAGGCCCCTCTAGAAGCTGGAAAAGGCAAGGAAAGCAACCCGCCCCTAGAGCCAACAGAAGGAAATGTAGCCCCATGAGACACATGTTGGACTTCTGACCCCTAGAACTGCAAGATGACAAATTCGTGTTGTTTTTAAGTCACTGTGTTTGTGGTCATTTGTTATAGCTGCAATAGAAAACTAATAACAGATCTGGTGAGTGCATTCATTTTCTTAGACTTTACTTATCTTCCAGACTCCGGGCTGCCTTGCTGATGGATCTACCCGAGCACAGCCCGTGTTCTGTCCAGTGGCTTCGCACCGTGTGCTCCTGGGCGCGGGCAGCGGTTCTCTTCTCCGCACTGCTCAAGACTGGCCGAGGCCCCACCAACATCCACGTTTCCAAACGCAGTGTCAGTGCTTTGGCACCTTAGGATACGATGCTTCTTAGGAACTCTGTGAAAGACAGGAGAATTTAGTCACCAAATGAAAGGACTCTGGCACCGGAACATCAGAGCTCAAGCTCCAGGCTTGTTGCTTTCTGAGCAGAGCAACCTAGTGGACAAGTATAAAATACTGAACCTGAAGGTGACAGAGCACACTTGCTTTTTAAGTACTAATGGAACACTGTAAACTTTTTCCATAGACTGATTAATAAAGCAGAATTCAAAACATTTTATTTTATTTATTTCCTTTTTAATTCAGGATATTATGGAGGTACAAACATTTTAGGTTACATGTAAAGCATTTGCCTCACCCAAACCAGGGCTACAAGTGTGTCCCTCTCCCCCTTACAGTGCACTCCGCTTCCATTAGCTGTGGGTTTGCCCCCCACCCCCTACCCCCACACGACCGGCACCCAGTGAGTGTTACTACCATGTGAACATCAGTTAGCACCAATTTGATGGTGAGTACATGTGGTGCATGTTTTTCCATCGTTGTGAGACCTCACTTTAAAGGATGGGCTCAAAAATCAAATAACGCCATCAACAAATGGACAAAGGACAGAAATAGAAACTTTTCAAAAGAAAACAGAATGGCCAGCAAACATATAAAAAAGTGCTCAACATCTCTAATTACCAGGGAAATGCAAATCAAAACCATAATGAGATATCACCTAACTCCAGTGAGAATGGCTTTTATCAAAAAGTCCCAGAACAACAAATGCTGGCATGGATGTGGAGAGATTGGAAACTCTCACACTGCTGGTGGGACTGCAAGTTAGTACAACCCCTGTGGAAAGCAGTTTGGAGATACCTCAAAGAGCTAAAAATAGAAATACCATTTGATCCTGCAATCCCACTACTAGGCATCTACCCAAAGGAAAAAAAGACATTCTATAATAAAGACATCTGCACTCAAATATTTATAGCAGCACAATTCACAATTGCAAAGAGGTGGAAACAATCCAAGTGCCCATCAATACATGGGTAGATTAATCAAATGTGGTATATGTATAGCATGGAATACTACTCAACTACAAAAAATAATGGTGAACTAGTATTCAAAACATTTTAAAAGGTTGAGTTCATTCAGAATACTTTCTCTGACCACAGTAAGTGAAAAATCAATAACAAAATAAAATGATGAGACAATTTTCAGTTATTTCATACAATAATTAAATAATTCACTTAAAACTACATGTTAAAAAAGAAGAAAAAAAGTAAGCTTCTACCTCAAGATTCTAGAAAAATAGGAAATTAAATCCAAAGAAAGTAGATTAAAGGAAGTAATAGAAAAGAGTAGAAAGCCATGAAATTAGGATACTTAGGATATGCTAAATTTTCTATAGTTTGTCATATTTAAAAATGACAGTAATGTCTATACCCAAAGTATGTTCTTGAGGAATGTGTTAAGTCTGTTGGTCTACTACCATTGAAGGTTCTAGTGTTAACAAAACCCATAATAAAATAATCTGATGAATTAGTGATACAAATTAAGCTCAATCCTTAATTCAAAAATCTGAAATGCTCCAAAGTCCAAAATTTTTGAGCGCCAACATGACACTAAAAGGAAATGCTCATTGGAGCATTTCAGATTTCCTATGATTGGATTAGGAATGCCCAACCATAAGTATAATGCAAATATTCCAAAATTTGAAAATATCTGAAATTCAAAACACTCTGGTTCCAAGTGTTTCAGATAAGAGATATTCAACCTTAGTAGCACCAAAATTTCATCTTTTAGGGCATCTAATTAAATCCTCACTACTTATCATGCAAACTTGAAAATACGTAAATCAAATAGCATTTCCTGAAACAAGATGATTATATGAAGAAAAATCCAGATGAGTTGCACTTTGGTTCTATTAATTGAAATAAGATGGGAATGTAGGGACAACAGGATAAAGAGACCAGTGAACATATTCCCTGTGCAGTAAAAGAATAAGCACAATTCAGGTGTAATTTTCACTTGATCATTTGTCTGCTCACAACGTTATTTCTCTGACTGTTCAAACAGTCAGGAAGGACAACATGGCAAAGCCAGCACGGCACGGACACACAGTGGTTTGCCTGCCACCAACACGCAACTTCCACGGGCATGACCGCGTGACTGCTCCAGAAGAGAAAGGGTGTTTTGACCCTCTTCATGTCCTCTTCTGGGGCAGACACCACAGGCCTCTGCACCCCATAGCACGGGCTGTGTTGGCTCCCTGACACACCCACCCCGAGACAGAGACTCGTGTGTAGGAAGTGAGCGCTCTGAGGATTAACACCCATTTGGGAGGGAAGGGTGCAGGGTTGGGCAGAGGGAGAAGCTCATGCAGCAGCCACAAAGGCAGCTCTGGGTCTGAGACGAACATGCAGAGTCACGGCAGGGAGGACAAGCACCCACAGCCCTGCACTGACCCGCCGCGGATGCAGGCTCCCCACAGGGCAGCTGTGTCCCGGGGCTGCTGCTCGCTGCAGCTGAGAACTTGGCTGTGAGATGTCAGCCTTCAACATTCCAAGTCTCGAAGACAAGGATTCTTCAGTTCCCGACCGGAAAGGTTCGGGCAGCACACCACAGTGTCTACTGCACCTTGATCACGAAAGGTTTGGTGGTGACGGCCAATTGCAATTTCTGTGTCACATTTCAGACACAGAAGACAAACATTTTTATGCTATTAATATATAAAGGGAATACTTACCAGCTGTGTCAACGTGGACAACTTACTTTTCCTCTATGTGACTCCATTTCCTCATATAAAAATGGAGATAGTAATGCTACCTGCTTCTTAGGGTTAAGGATAAAATGAGCTAGTCTATTTAAGGCACTTTTTAAAACCTCCTGTCACTTGGTAAGCTCTCTTTGCTATTTTCATGGACCAATGGGTATTTTCAATAGATTGCTTCAAAAACTACAAATGCTTATCCTTGTAAGACGTATACACTGTGCTAAGAAAAACATAAGATGAACTTGTGGTGAATTATTTATTCATTGTGGTTAACTTTATTATTCATTATGGTTAACTCAGTTTTCAGCTCAAAAGAAACAAGGATGCCCTCAAATGACAGTGTCAGCAGGTCTCCTCAAGGGCTGCAATAGAATTGGCAGTAGAGCCCCGACCTGTCCCCGTGCATGCACAGGGACAGCGGGCACAGAGCAGGGACCCCAGGCTACAGAGCCTGACCTGTCCCCATGCACGCACAGGGACAGTGGGCCTGGAGAGACAATACCAGAGGCATTGGGGGCTACAGCTGCCCTGCATGGAGCCAACTTATGGCAGGATTTCTCAGATCTACACACACAGCAATCACTGTCTTCAAACTAACTTGCATAAAAGTATGGTTAATTTCCGAATGTATACAGACGTTGTCATGAATTAAATGTAAATTTATTCTAATTTATAGCTGCATTTTTTAGTATAAAGTTTCCTAATCAAAATATACTGCACATACAACTACTTATTACATGTGATCCTATGGAATTTGCTACTGAGGTCTATTCCTTTTTAAAGTTTTGTAGTCAGCAATACAGAGGGAAAGGACTTTGGTGTCAGATAGACTTGGAAGTAAATCACATTTCTCCACCACTTGCCAGATCTTGGGCTAACCAGCCCTCAGCTCTGACGTTTATTTTATTTTACTGATGAAATGAGGAAAAGAGAACAGACCCCATGAGGGTTAAATGAGATTGTTTCCATGGTGTCCCTGGCACATGGTAGATCGGGCTCAGCAACGATCTCACCAATGATTACAGTTGACATTTATACAACTCTGGAACCCGTCAATTTCTGAAGTCCATTATACTGTCTCTGGAATTCCTGCCCAAAATGGCATGACCAGTTGAAAATTCCAATGCCTCATGCTCAGACAGTCCCGACAGGGACCCTGGCTCAGCTTCCCCCAAAGCTCGCCTGACGCTGGATGCTTGGTCAGACACTCCAAAGAGAAATTCTCTTATTTTTGTCCCAGAGCAAAAAACATTTGCTTTAGTGATAAAGTGAAACCAAGTTTTGTCACCGTGCTAGGACTTTTCCCTTTTAGTTGGATGGAAGAGAGAGGGAGGGAGAGAGACAGAAAGAGAGAGAGAGAGAGAAATTTAGCAAGAAATATTTAAACAGAAATTAAGTTTCACAGAAGACTTTCATTGTGAGAGCTGCCCCAGCCAAGGCCTAAAGCGAGTTAATTTCCGGGGATTTATGATGCTGTGTAAAACCTATAGCTGCGTGTCATGGCTTGATAGATTAATTTTATTTCTGGAAGAGGCTGTGGGTGGCTGGGGAGCTGGAGGCTCAGTCCCTTGGTGAAGGGGTTGCTGCTTCCTCGGAGCTCGCCCAGCACAGCTGTGTGCCGTTTCTTCTGCTGGGCTGGGAGGGCGGAAGCTGCCTCAAGAGAAAAGCGACAAAAAGAGACTGATGATTATTTGTATCTTTCCATCCCCCGTATCACACTCTCAATGGCACTTAAACTGGAAGAATTTTCCTAGCTCTTATGTCTTAATAAAAGAGCTGATTCATTGATTAGGTTGATATGTGCATAATCTCCAGAACTGAGGGTCTGGTTCCAATAGTTGGGTTTCAGTCACAGTTCTTGAAGCTGCATGGCAATGAGAAATTCACTTAAATTTTCTGGGCTTTAGTTTCTGCCTTTGTAACATGGGAGTAGTAATATCCTACCAACCTTCTTCCCTTGATTTGTCAACACACTAATGCCCATGAATTATTCTTGGATAAAACTGAGCAACATAAATGCAAGCAGTAAATGCCACGTGTTGTGGGAGACACCATGATGGCTCCACGGTCACTGCCTCAAGGGGAGGGTCCTTCTTTGCCCCTTCTTACCTCCTGGTGGCTGCCAGTGGTCCTCAGTGGACACATGGTCTCAGCTCTGGCTCCATCATCACATGCCATCCTCCCTGTGTCCCTGCATCTGTGTGCCTGCTCCTCTTCCTACAAGGATACAAGCCATGTAAGGCCCTACCCTAGTATGACCTCATTTTAACTTATTACATCTACAAACGCTATTTCCAAATAAGGCCCAGTAGACATAAATTTGGAGGGACATTATTCAACCCAGTAGAGTAGCCTATTATAGCTAATTAATTGATCATGAGCAATTCATGGAGCCCATGTGCAGTTCCAAGGAGGGCAACTTTTATGTGCGATTATAGTGTTGAGCTTTTTGCACAGGATAGCACTTCTAAACCACCCACATTCCTGAGCATGGTGGTGAGATCAATAGCACGATCTCAATAGCATCAATCAATAGCATGATCTCCGTTCCCAAGTTGGGTTTGTCTTATTACACGAATCATGGCTAGGAGGCCAAGGCATGCAAGAGCGGAACTTACCTGGGGCCATTCTGCCAAGATGAGATCACGTGTGGGCCTGTGACAATGCACCAGCAGTTTCCACAGTGGCCAGTCTCATTCTGTGTGAGCGCGGCATCAAGTCTGTGACAGCAATTTTCAAGTGAGGCCATTCTTTTTATGGGTGAGCACAATAATAGTTTGTGAACATAGGGCAGAAGTTCCCAAGGGGGTCCCCTTTCATTCCACATGAGCATAATATGAAGCGCATGTGCTTCATATTAGGTGTCTCACGACAGGTGAGCATGGTATGAGAGCTGTGCACAGTGCTCTTTAGAGGTAAGCAGTGAGCCCACGCACTTGGAACTACGGCTCCCAGCGCAGGCTGCTCTCATCCCGGGTCCGTGGGGCACTGATCTGTGCGCGTGGAACAGCAGGCCATGCTGGGCCTCTGTCGTGCATGCACATGGGATATGCCCGTGAGCGTGAGATGGAAGTTCTCCAGGTGTCCTTTCTCATTACAGGTGCCTGTGAGATTTGCACAGGATGGCATTTCACTCCATGGGCTACTTTCATCCTGCGGGAGCATGGGATTAAGTCTGTGCGCACCACACAGATTTTCCAAACCGGGGGCTTTGTGAGCAGAAATAGAGGCTCCAATTTGGAGTTTTTTGGTGTCTGGGGTGCACCTGGGCATCTTGCTTCTGAGGCTTTCCTGGTGCGAGGCCCAGGCCCAGCACAGCAGAGGCTGCCTGCTCATCTCTGCCTTCTGGCCTGTGGGCTGGCGGCAGGTAAAACCTGGGCTGGATGTGGCCAAGGACAGTTACTGGTGTCCTAAGCACCTGCCACTCACTCCCAGCACAGGGGCAGCCAGTGGTCTTGATGTTGACTAATGGGCTGTGGAGAGGGCAAAGATAGGTTTTTTGTTTGTTCTCTGTTTTCTTTTTCCTGCCTGAGAGTTACTTGAATGACGTTTTTAGAATTCTATTTTGATATATCTATAGTACAAGGTTTTTTATAGACATTATTTTTTAAAGAAGTTTTAGGTTCACAGCAAAATGGAGCAGAAAGTACGAAGCTCTCAGATGCCTTCTGCCCCAGCCCCACCACGCACGGACTTCCTCGCCCTCGACATCCCGCACCGAGTGCGCTCCAACCTGCGACCCAGCACCGAGGCGAAGTTCATGGTGACATTGGGGTTCATGCTCAGTTCTGCACGGAGTGGATTTCAAAATGACTGCATTTCCCCTCCCCCTGCCAGAGCACAAGGGGATGGGTCTCCGAGCCTCATCGTCAGAACCTGGATGGGGCTCCTGGAGGTAAAACCCACAAAACCCACATGACCAGGAACCTCTGAAGGTTTTAACGCTCAGGTTTGCCCACACTGAGCCTTTGCGATGTGTCAGCCACAGTTCAGGTTTTCCTCGTGGGTTTCTGCTCTTAGAAGTTCTCTACTCCACCTATATCTGCCTCTTCAACGTGGGGGGGCCACTGTTTTCCCTGTGAGTTCAGTTCTCTGGAGGATCTAAAAACAGTTGTTGATTTTCGGTGCGTTCAGCTTTTTGCTTGTTGTTAGGAGGGAGTGTTGACTTCCAAGCTCCCTTACACACCCAGTGGAAATCAGAAGCTCTCTGTGGTGTGTTAGGGCATCTCTCTCTCTGTGGATTTTCTTTTTTTTTTTTTTTTTGGATTTTCTAACAGTTGCTCTTGGTACATGTGGACACCAGCACTTATATACAATGTATATCAAAATTCCACTGGTATAAAAATTTCACCAGACTAGTGAAGAATAGAAATGTTACCTCCTTTTGCATCCCCTCCACCCTCGCCCATTTACAACATAATTGTCTTAAACATTTTCTCTATGTGTGTCGCGAACCACGTCAGACAGTGTCATAACTTTGGCTTCAATCATCAAACATAATTTAGAAAACCCAAGGGAAGCAGGAAAGTCTACTGCATTTACCCATATTTTGCTCCTGGTTAAGTCTGTTAGTGACAGATTATTTTATCTTTCTTTTGATTAAGAATGTCAGTATCTCCCCTTCATTCCTGAAGAATAGTTTTAGTGGGTATAGAAATCACACCTGACAGGTCAACTACCAGTTGAAGCATTTCTATAATGGCTGCTTTGCAATATTTCTTAGAAAATTCTAACATCTTTGCTATCTCAGCGTTGATTTCTGTAGATTATCTTTTTTCATTCAGTTTGAGAATTTTCTTGTTCTTACTATGACAAGTGACTTTTTATTAAAACATGGACATTTTGGATATTATAATATAAATCTCTGAATCGTATTTAAATCTTGTGTTTTAGCCATCTTCTCCTGATTCCACTCTGGTGGCAGAACTTCCTCATCAATGCCAAGTAGAGGTGGAGTCCAGGTTCTTCATTTGGCCTCTACAGACTCTCAGGGATTAAAGAATTCTTTGTTACTATGAAAAGGGGTGAGAGTTTATGGCCCCCATGGGGTCTCTGCCAATACACACTTTCTTAGAGGGTGAGGGACCCCTCATTGCCACACCCCACATAGCCATCACTAACACCATGGGTGGGGGGTGGCCTTGTTACTGCCAGATTAAGGTGGAAATCCTGACTCTCCACTAGGCCTCCTCTGAGAACATCCCAACAGGGAGGTCAAGGGGAACCTCGCTACCGCCTGGCAAGGGTGAAAAATCCAAGCTCCAAACGCGCCTTTTCTAACAAAGAAGAGAAGGTGCCTCATTACCACCGCAAGGCCACCTTGGCCTTCATCGGCACAAGGGGAGGGGGAGTTTTCTCTGAGGTTTTATATAGCAGTTACTATATAAAAGTTTTCTATCTTATCAGGCTGTCATTCCTCTAGTTCTTTCAGGGATAAGAGCAGGCTTTTCTTGAGGCATTTCCGTCTGTGCTCGTTGGCATTCTGAGTTGCCAGCAACCCCAGCTGCAAGTCTGGGATATACTAAGCAAATAATATCTGGGGGTTTCATCACCGTGTTTCCCCTTAGATCCTGGGGTCCTTGGCTGGTCTGCCTTCTTCTCCCTGCCTTGCAAAGTCTCCACATATTTGTTTATATATGGTGTCTGGGGTTTTTAAAATTATACTTAGCAGGAAGAAGAAGAAAATGTACATGTACATCATCTTCAAGGACAAAGTCCCTCCAAAAAGACTATGATTTTGTTTAAATACAAAGTTTTAGACTTTGTACCCAAAAAAAGTATTTGAGATGGTTTCAAAAATTTCAACAAAGTAAAAGATTTACATACATATTGAAACCTGCATCTCTCTTTCTCATCTAGGAAGGAAAATAGGAAAAATAAGCAGGTACCAGGGATGAAAACCATGTTCAGAATAAAGCTCTTGATGATCTAGACATGCCGTACGTGGCTACATATTTTGGTTTTGGGTTTTTGCAGCCGTTGCAAAAGCGAGATGGATTTCATAGATCTCACTTTTGATCTCATAGTATTTATAAACTAAATAGAACTCTGTTCTTTAAGTTGTAAAGGATATCTCAATGTTCCCCAAACTGCTGGACCCCTAGAAATTTCACTGAGGTGTGGGCAGGATACTGCAAAACATACTTCCAAGTGTTCATAGAATATTGACAGACAAATGCTGGGATTTAAAGTAATCTTAATGTATTTCAAAGCACTGAAATCATAGAGAACATATTCTCTGACACAATGGAATTACATTCAAAATTGATAGCATGTAAATAACAAGAAAAGGTCCCAATATTTGGACATTAAGAGTATGTCAAAGGAACGCTATTATATAGCCAAGATACAAAGAAGGAAGCACAAGACAAATGAGACAATACTTCAATACTGAATGATAAGGTAAAGAAAATATATTTGTGAAATACTTCTCAGTGTCCATTAAAAATTTATGTCTTTACATGCCCATATTAACAAGGAAAAAGGTCTAAAAAGACTATATACTGATTGATTCCATTTATCAGACATTGTAGAAAAGGCAAAATTATAACAATGGAAAATAGATGAGTGGTTGCCAGCAGTTTGTGGGGAGGTATGGATGATTAGGTAAAGAAAGAATTTTCAGGCTATGAAACTATTCTGTATGGTATTGTAAAGGTGAATACATGACCCTGTATATAAGCCAAAACCCATAAAACTTTAAAGCACAAAGAACTAACCTCAATAGATGCAAATAAAATACTAATTAGGAGGTCAGGGAGTCTTGTGATGAAGTGCAGATTATGACAAAATATTCTTACTGCACTATAAATACATGACATATCTCACTGCAGGGGCAGGTGTTGATCTAACTGGCTTCTAAAATATGTGGAGAATGTAGGACCAGAGGCAGAAAGAACCGTGCAAAGTACTGCACTCAAGTTGGTGAAGTTGTTTTCACAGATGTCTGAGTTAGCAACTCCGAAACCATTAAACCGCATACTGGTGTCACATAAATAGCTAAATGGATGGCAGACAGTGGGGCCAGTATTCTCATTGCTAGTGGGGGATGTTACAGAAAGCAGGGTGGGAGGGCTAGGATGTACCAGGTGAGAGAAGTCAACATGAATTCAAGTCTAATTTAGTATAGATGGGTAGATACAGAAATATTTCTAGACATGCGTATATGCACAAGTCAGATACACATGTTTATTTCCTTTCTCTGCTAGCAAAGAGGACCCAGAGGCAACAATACCCCAGCAGCAACAAGCACACCCAGGGCACGTATTTTTGTTTCTAACACCATTCTCCTGTGAAAGAGCCGCAAGAGAAATGGCTGAGTCTAGATCTAAGGTAGGGCTCGTCTGTGTAAAATGAGCCATGGGCATACTATAGTGCCAAAGAGCAGGGAAATGCAAAAAAATAAAATAAAGTGAAAATTTAAATAAACAAAACACCACACACACACACAATGGTGGGAGTATGTCAAAGGATCACAGGAGCTCCCAATGGACAAACCTGGAAAAATTGACCAACAACATAAATAGTATCATATTTATGACTCAAATGGCATAGCTTATAACCAACCCACAGTACAAAACAAATACCTGTGAATCCATACTGACATAAAGAAATAACTGAAGGCATAAATAGATGGGGGACATTGACAAATCTCATGTTCAGAATAATTCCAAATAATTTATATGGATGCCTGCTCCTCCAGGAGAAGGATCACAAGCCCTCACCCCTCAGGGTGGGCTGTAAGTGTGAGAGGGGGAACAAGGGGGCGTTGCAGTGTGAAAATCCGACTCTGACAAGCACTTCCTCAGCAAGGTGACATCAACAGTAAGAAGTGGTGTTGACAGCAGCTCCCTCAATACCGCGTTCTGGGAGCAGCCCGGTCTGCCATCTTCCCCCTAAAAACCCATAATCTCGGTCTGACCATCAAAACACGTAACTATAGTGTATGCCAGTTGAGGGACATACCACAAAATATGGAACCAGAACCCCTCAAAACTGTCAAAACCATCTAAAACGTAACGGACTGTCACAGTCTAGAGGAGACAGCCCGACTGAATGTAATGCGGCATTCTGGATGGGATCCTAGGACAGAAAACGGGTGTTAGATACAAACTAAGCGAGAAGCAAAGCGATAAAGTACGAACTGTAGTTAATAACGATACATCAGCATTGGTCAAAGTTGTATCAAATGTATCATAGTAATGTAAGCTCTTAAGAACAGGGGCAACTGGTTGCAGGGTATACCAGAACTAGTTTTAAAAGGAAGATATAGTTATTATCAATTATCTAAATTTCTACCTTAACAAGCTAGCAAAAAAGAAGACTGACAACACAAAGCAAGTATAAAAAGTAAATTGCCAAGATAGGAACAGAAATAAATGAAATGGAAAATAAAATATAGAGAAAGTTAAAAGTGCCATAAGTTATCTGTTGGAAAGATTAGTAAAACTGATAAATACTTACCTAAAAAATCAGGAACAAAAGAACAAAGCACCCATATCATGGATATCACATCATAAACTACCGACACTAAAAGGATGATAAGGTAATCTTTTAGCAACTTGATGTCAATAATTTTGATAACAAGATGAAATGGACAACTCTTGAAAAACACAGACTATCAAAACTTAGTGAAGACAATATCTGAATCTATAGCTATTGATGAAATTAAATTCATAAAATGACTTTCCACAAAAAAAAACTAAAGTCCCAGATGATAAATTCTACTAAACATTCAAAGAAGAATTAATGCCAATATTATGCAAACTCTTTCAGAGAATACAGGAAGAGGAAAGGTTTTCCAACTCATTTATGAGACCAATGTACTCCTGACACAGAAACTGGACAAAATCATTAAGAGAAAAGAAAAGTATAGACCATTATCCCTCATGAGCATAGGTGCAAAAATACTCTACAAAATATTAGCAAATGTAATATGCCACATCATGATTGAATGGAGTCATCCTAGGAATGTAAGTTTGGTACAAAATCTAAGAAAAAAATTAATCAATGTGATTCCCTACCTTAAAAGAATGAAGAGTACTTTACCCTGTGATTCTGCACCTCAACAGATACTGGAAAATTGTTTGACAAAATTCAACAACTTTGTTTTGCTGAAAATTTTCATCAAATTAGGAACGGAAACATACTTCCTAACCCTGATGAAGGGGCATTTAAGATAAACTTGTAGCTAAAATTATACTTGAAGAAGAGATGCTGAATGCTACCCGCCCTCCCCGCAAGACTGGGAGCAGAGCAAGGAGTCACACTCAACACTTCTATTCAACACTATACTGGAGGTCCTAGCCAGTACAAAAAGGCAATAAAAAGAAATCAAACGTGTCCATTCCCCAGACAGTGCACATCACACTCATCATGTAGGTATACACCCATCCCCTCCCCCCACCGCTCGGACTCGGGGGGATGGAGGGGCATGGGCAATGTATATAACCAGAACTTTTGTACCCCCATAATAAGCTGAAATTAAAAAAAGAAATATGCACAAAGGAATCATAAAGAAAAAAAAGAAATCAAAGCTATAGAAATTGGAAAGGAAGAAGCAAAAATGTCTATATTTGCAGATGAAATGTTTGTTTACATAGAAAATCCAGAGAATCTACAAAAATCTTGCTTGTACTAATTCACAAGGTCATAGGTATTTAACAAGCTTATAGGTATTTAATGAGGTCAAAGGTAACAGATACAAACAACAACATATATGCATTTCTATATATTTGCATCAAACAATTGTAAAATGAAATTTAAAAATAATACCATTAACAAAATTATTGAAATATATAGAAATAAATATAACAAAAGGTGTACAAAACCTGCATACTAAAAGCTACACAATATAACCGAGAGAAATTAAAGAAGATATACATAAAGGAAGAGACAATCTTTGTCCATGGATTGCAATATTAATTTTGTTAAGTTGTTCACCCTCCCAAATTTATTTATAGACTCAATGAAATCCAATCAAAATGCTAGTGAGTCTTTTTTAAGAAATTGACAATATGATTCCAGCTATTATATGGAAATTCAAAGGACTTAAAATAGCCAAAACAATTTTGAAAAAGAACAAAATATTATATCAGGAATCACACTATCTGATTTCAAGATTTACTATGAAGCTGCTAAAGTTAACACTGTGTGGTTTGGCTCTAAGAAAAGATACCAAAATAAATAAAACAAAATAGAGCATTTAAATATACATCCACTCATGAGCAAAGGTTTTTAATGAAGGTGTCAAAATATCTCAATGGGGAAAATATTTCAACAAGTGTGCTAGAACAACTGTACACTCTAATGGAAAAAAATGGACCTGGACTCCAGCCTTAGACAATATACAATATTTTATATTACCTTGCAATGGACCATAGACCTCAACATAACAGCTAAAACTGTAAACCTCCTAAAATAAAATGTAGGAGAAATATTTCTGTGACTTTGAGTATGCAAAAACCTATTAGATATGACACAAAAAGCATGAGTCATAAAATAATAAAATTGGTGAATTGGACTTCACCAAAATTGAAACTTGGCCTTCAAAAGACACTGACAAGAAAGCCAAAAGGAGACTTTAAGTCCTAAAAGAGGACTCGGAGGACATATCCACCGTACATATTTCTGACTGAGAATTTACATCCAAGATATATAAAAAACTCTTATAAGTCAACAATCAGCACCCACACAGAAAAAAAATTTAAAAATTGGCATATAACTTGAAGAGATACTTTGCAAAATGAGATGTTCAAATAGACAATAAGCAATGAAGAATTGCTCAATTTCGTTTGTCATCAATAAAATGCAAATTTAAGACACTACACAATCCCTTCAGTGGCTAAAATTTAAAAGACTGAAAATGCCAAGTGTTGGCAAAGATGTGAAGCAATTGGAACACTCATACAATGCCTGTGGAGGTATGAACTGATGGGAAACAGTTTGGCAGTCCCTCAATAAAGTCATACATATTTACACATGCTCTATGATGGAGAAACCCACTCTTGAGTTTTTACTCAAGAGAAATGAAGGCATATGTGTCTACGCAAAGACTTACTTACATATATGTTTGTAACAGCTTTAGTCATTACAGTCAAAAACTCAGAACAATCCAAGTGTCCATCAACAGATGAATAAATAAAGAAATTGAGGTGTTTATGGAACGCAAGACTGCTCAGCAATAAAAAAGAGCAAATTATTGATACACCTAACAACATCAATTTATTTAACAGACATTATGGCTGAGTGACTAAAGCCAGACTCCAACAAAGACATACCGTTTTATACCACACACCTGAAGTTCAAGAAAAGCCAAAACTAAACTATATTGACAGATCAGAGGTTGCTCAGAGATAGGGGTGGGGAGGTTGACCAGAGACAGGCACAAGGGAACTTTCTGGGGAGTTAGAAATGAGAGGAAATGTTCAATATGTTGATTGTGGTGAGAAGTACATGGGCATATACATATTTCAAAAATCATAGACCTGAACATTTAAAATATGTTTATTATATGCATACATTATGGATTGAATTATTAATATATGCCCACCAAATTCATACTGAATTTGAAGTCCTAATCCTTAATACCTCAGAATGTGACCTTATTTGGAAATAGGGTCATTGCATATGTAATTATAATAGTTACAATGAGGTCAACTGGAATAGGGTGGGCCCTAATCCAATATGACTGATGTCCCTGTAAAAAGAATGCCACGTGAAGAAGGAGACACGTACAGAGAGGAGACGACGTGAAGACGGAGTGAAGAGAGCCATCTACAGACCAAGGAGAGCAGCCTGAGCAGACCCTGCCCTCACAGCCCCAGAAGGAACCCACCCTGCTGACACCTTCGTCTCAGACTTCCAGCCTCCAGACCGAGAGACCGTGTCAGTTCTTTAAAGCCACCGAGGCTGGGGCACTTTGTTACGGCAGCCCAAGACCAATACAAGATATTAGTCCTCAATGAAGTTGATTTGGAAAATCAAAAACATTTCTCTGGAAACTAAAATAATGCTTAGCAGCTCTTGATGGTCTAGTTTGACCTATTTATAAATACTAAAGTATTGTGTTTGTTGTAGACTCAGTGCCTATGGAGTCTGGACAAAGACATGCCGGAGTGGGAGGCCGAGTGGGAACTCTGGGGAAACGGGTCTCATCTCAGGGCAGTAAGGGCCACGGTCTCCTGGCAGTGCAGGCCCAGGGGGCCGCACCAGAAAGCTTCTCAGGTGGAGCCAAAAGTCTCGCTTCTCAGTGAAATCTCCTCATTATTAAGTGCGTCAATGTATTGCACAGGGATTCCATAGGTGTGCTGCCAGTCTGCAGAGCTGTTGGGAAGGAACCGGAATGTTGCCCATGCAGGTGGCCAAACAGGTCCTTCTGCCCACTAGGCTGTCCATACGTCCTGAGCACCAGTGGGCTGGAGGCTGCATTCCCTCAAGTTACCTGGGTGGAGATGTGTGTGCCACAGGCACAAATGCCAACACCATTCCAAAGGGCTGTCACTGTCCCTGTGTCGGGTGGAGTGAGGGAGGAAGGCCGGTAGCCTCTCAGTGGGAGGCTGGAGGCGTCATGGCTGCTGACCCAGCGATGGCTGGGAGCGGCCCCTCCGCTGCTGGCGGCCGCTCTCCTGACCCCCAGACCACCCAGGCGGGCCGCACTCAGAGTGCAGGGGCTGGGGCCAGGCTCAGCATCACCGCCCTGAATTTCTCCATAAGGTTTCACCGAGGGCCGGGCGGAACGGCGCCCGGCACCTGCTGGCCCAACCCGGCTCCGCGGCCTCCCAGCCCCTCCTCAGCCTGCCTGGGCCCCGGGGGCCTGGGGTGGAGGCCCAGTCTTGTCTTTTCAGACGCCCTTACGACAGGCCTTTCCTTCCCTCCCATCGCGGGCACGAACCCCAATCTCGCCGTGTCGGGGCACGTGCCCAGCCCGCCCCCCAGCCCCATTCCGCAGGGGCCGCCTGGCCCACCTCCGTCCGACCGCAGCTGGCCCCGACCCCTTCCTCCCAGACGGAGGAACGCGCGCCTCTCCCAGGGCAAGGCGGCCCGCAGCCGCCCTGCTCGTCCTCGGCTCGCGCTCTGGGCCGGGCCAGCCCCGGCCAGTTCTCCGAAGTGAACCAGGGCTCTGCTCAGAGCCCCATGGGCCGCTCACCTCAGCAGACGGCCCACCGTGGCCCCGGCCGGGCCGTGCGAAGTGGGCCCTGCGCCCCTCCCGCTCCCCGCGCCACCTGCCCCTCCGCCCTCTCTGCCCTCTGCGGTGCGTCCTGGGTCACCTCCTGAGAGCCCCCCCGAGCAGCCGTCAGTCACCCTCTGTCCCTCGGGCCCCTAAACCTTCTTGCCCTTAGATTATATTCGCATTTCTGCTCGTCTGTCTTGCTCCACAGGCTTTAAGCTCCGTGGGGACAGGGTCTTGGCTTTATTCACTGCTGCATCCCAGCGGCCTCTTGCGTGCAAAATCACCCTTGGTGGTTAATGAATTGGTGAATTCATTAATGAATGCTATTTGTGTCTAGGGACCTTCATGCTAATTTGGGAGCTTCAGGAAAATCCCCCTCAAGATCACACTCTTCTGTTCTATGTGGTTATTTTAGCACCGATAAAAGTCAAAAAGAGACTTACCGAGATGCTAACGTGGGTTCTCGGGGTGGATGCGTCTGCACGTGTGTGTGCTTGTGCATGTGCACAGGAGGCAGGGGAGGGAAAGAAAGCAAACAGAAAAAAGGACAATATTTTAAAACCCAGTAAATATGATGTGATATAAAATAACAATGTGTGTGTATCTGGCAGCATGTATAAAACTCATTTTCAAAGCACCTATAAATCCATGTGGGAATTCATCTTTCCTTTTTAATAAACTTTTTATTTTAGAACAGTCTTAGGTTTATAGAAAATTACAAAGATAGTACAGAGTCCCCATATACCTACACCCAGTTCCCCTATTAAAATCTTATATTAAGAGGGTACATTGGTCACAACGAATGAACCGATGTTGACACACTATTAACTGATGTCCACACTTTATTCAGATTTCTTAGTTTTACCTAATGTCCTTTTTCTGTCCAAGGGCCCACATCACACTTAGTCGCCGTGTCTCCGTAAGCCCCTTTGGCTGTGACAGTGTCTCACACTTTGTTTTCAATGACTTTGATACTCTCGAGGAGGGCAGGTTGGCACTGTCTTAGTCCATTTTGCACTACTATAACGGAGCAGACTGGGTAATTTATAAAGAAAATAAATTTATTTCCTACATTTCTAATGCTGAGAAGTCCAAGACTGAGGGCCTGGCATCTGGCGAGGGCCTTCTTGCTGGGGCACAATGTCTCGGGAGGCATCACACGGCAAGAGCGTGAGGAGGCACATGTCAGGGCAGGTTCTCTTCCTCTCCTCACAAAGTGGCAGTCCCATCACAGGGGCACCGCCCTGATGGCTTGTCTATCCTGGTTACCTCCCAAAGACCCCACCTTGAATCAACATGTGGATTTGAGGATTAACTTTCCAACACATGGAATTGGAAGGACACGTTCCCACCACAGCAGGTGCTCTGTGAAACTCCCTCAGCTGGGGTCTGCCTGATGTTCTTCTCATGAGTAGTGGGCTTGGGGGAGGAGGACCACACAGGTAAAATGCCATTTTCTTTCAGATTTTCCCACTGTAAAGTTACTCTCTGCCCCTCCCATAAGGTACTCTCTGTGCACAGCCCACATTTAAGGTCTGGGGACAGCCCCACTTCTCTGGAGTCAGTGTCACATAGACTACTGGGTCTTCTTCTGCACAGAAGAAGAGAGAAAACAAGGAAATTCATGTGTGCATACTAACCCATGTATTAATATATACAATATCTATACATATTTCCATATATAATTATCTCTTTCCATATTAACCTAAACATGAGTTCACACTGATGTCTCCAACCTTAATCCATTACACGTGGATCCTTCTAGTAACCTCCAAGTCCCACAGCAAGAAATCTGGCTCTCGCCATCCCCTATGATTTACTTAATTGCTTAATTCCAATGCATATTTTTACCAGTATCAGAATTGTTAACACATACCACTGTGAAAAACAAGTTTTTCAACCAGAGCACAGTTCACCTTTCTTTTTATTATGCCGTAGGACGGTAGCGCATTTATTTGGTTATATTAATGGGTGCAATTTACATATATATACACATTCTACATACAGGAAGTCCTCATTTAACGTCAGGAAGTCCTCACTTAACGTCGTTGATAGGTTGTTGGAAACTGCAACTTTAAATGCAACGACATGTGATGAAAGCAATTTTATCACAGGCTAATTGATACAAACAAAGGTTAAGTTCCCATGGCATATTTCTGGTCACCAAAACATGACCAAACTTCTAAATAAAGACCCAAACACTTCTAATTTTAAATATTGAAATAAATGTGAGCTATACATACATTTAGGAAAGATTAATAAAAATAAATAAGATCATTATTTACCCAATTTTTGGTGAATCAATGAGTGACAGTGGTCGTAGTGGTGGGTTAAATCAGGGAATTAATTTTTGCAAAGTGAACATTGCCAAGACCACCTCCTCCCACCAATCGGTTCCAACACAATCACAAATAAGGCAGGCTCACTGAGCCCTTTCCTGCCACGCTGCTTACTGCCATGCATTCATGCGATATTGGTATACTCTGTGAATTTTTGTTTTACAATAATTTGTATTCATTCATGCACTCCTTTTCAACCCACGTAGTACAGGTCAGGGTGGCAAGGTAGCCTGAGCCTAATCTTTGCTCAGGGCACAAGGCAGGACCCACCCTGGACAAGACACCCTTCCACTGCAGGGCACACACACTTCCTCTCCTCTCTTCCTCCCCGCACACACTCAGACTGGGACCATTTAGACACGACAGTTCACCCAACCTGCGCATTTGGGGATGTGGGAGGAAGCTAGAGTAGCCAGAGAAAACCCATGCAGGCATGAGGAGAACATGCAAACTGCACTTGGATGGTGGCCCAGCCAGGAATCGATCTTTTTCCTCTCCAACATTATAACAAAACAACACTGAATGAAACAATGTGGTTCAAGGACCTGCAGTATAAATAGAAGTGGATCTCAGCCATAGTGGTATTTGTGGAAATATGAATATGTAAATTGATACAATCCTGTGGAGATCCATTAGCAATCTATATGAAAATTAAATACAGACACACACCCTTTGGTCCAGAAATTACAATTTTAGAAATTTAATCTACAGATATCTTGCAGATGTATAGAAAGATAAATGTACAGCTTACTAATCAATTTAGATTGTAATAAGAAAATAAAACAAACACCTAAAATATGCCCATATAGGATTGGTTAAATACTGGTACACCGAAACAATGTGTTCTGGTATGTAACAATTACCAAGATGTATTTTAGAAAAAAAAGAAGTGTGCTGCCAATGGCGTCAGGACAGGGATGTGCATGTAGGAGGTGGGGGACCTGTGTATGCCCAGGACGGACCCCCAGGGCGCTAGTGACCGTGTGGGGAAGTGGAGCTGGCAGCTGTGGGCAGGGCTGGGGGAACCTGTTTTCACCACTGACCTTTTCGTTGCATTAGAATTTGGTACCATGTTCATATATCATCTATTATGAAGTAACTTAATTAAGATTATTAAATTAGCATAGCAGCCCGACTCTGGGTTTCACCACATCCAAGCTGGGACCCCACTCTGCCCCAGAGGAGCGTCCGGGCCTCAGCCCTGCTGCATTCCGAAGGACAGGAAGCCCACGTGTCAGGGCCGGCAGGTGGCCTATGGTGGGATGCTGCAAGGACCAAGCAGGAAGAGAGAAGAGACCATGGCTCTCTTTAATAATGAAATTAACAGCGCAGACTATAGTGCCAGGAACGTCCCGTGGATGTTGTCACAACAGTACTTCAAGAAAGCTCACTGCAGTATTTACCATGTATAAAAAAATGAGCAAATTGCAAGGCCATGAGCCCATCATGGACTATCATGCAGCTCCAAATTTGAAGAAGATCTAAATGAAAAGGACACTTTGAGGATGTGAAAATTTGCACACATGCACCCACATTTACATCTGCCCTCACGTATGCTTGCATGTACATCCGCAAACTCCAGCAGCCTCCCCGGAACTGCTGGGAGGAATGCTGCGGCAAGGGAGGCTGCTTTCTGGGAAGCAGCCTTATTTCCCAGTGGATACCTTTTCTCCCATTTGAATGTGTTCTCTGCATACATACATGTTACTGTAAAAGTAAAAACTAGCTAACAAGTGAGGCAGCATGTCTGGCAGGCTGTTTTGTTTTGCTTTTGCTCCCTGTGAACACTTGGCCAGGATACAGCCCCACCTTCTGCAGTCGGGTATGGAGCAGTGCCTGTTGCGACCTCGACCCCGTGCGTGGCCCCCACAGTGCCCCCACCCTCAGCTGACGCAGGTGATCGCGGTGACGAAGAAGCCGTGAGGACCAGGGAAAGAAGCTGGGTCAGTGCTTAGTGGAGAGCCACCTGCCTGACGGGAGCTGTCATGGTGGATGCTGCGTGACTAAGACACAAATGCCTGCTGGGGATGCTCGAGATTTCCGAAGTTGTCCTGTTACAGCAGTAGAATCAACTGAAATTGAAATTTTAACTTGAACTGAGGTACTTTAAAATCCCCCACAAACCTAAAACCTGTGGCTCTGGGCTGCTGGTGGAAAGGGGACCCCGCGCACTGCAGCAGCGAGTGTGGCTGAGCTGCTTGCCGCCACAGCGTGGAAGGTGGCTCCAGGTGAGGTTGTGGGAGACAGAGTGTTGCTTTCACTTTCTACTCTTAGCAAATATTATCGGGAAGACATAAGCTCTGGGAAAAATTGGCATGTTTGTAAGCAGAAAGTGAAAGGGAGTAAAGAAGCTTCAAAAATTTGGGGATTCCAACATTTTAGAAAACCCAATAGGTTCTATACTAGCAAAAATAAGAGACAAGATTGAGAGAGGTTCACAAAGACATTTGCTGCCTCAGCTCAGCCCTGAGGTGACGATCAGATGAGGGCAGCAGGCACCCGTGCCCTGCGACTCCGATAAACTCCATCGAGAGAGCAGGGCACGAAGAAGTAGAATGAAACAGAACAGAATCTGGCTTTAGAATATGTCTCGGGGATCATTTTCACTATGTTTAAGGCACATAGAACTAACTAGAGACAAATGATCAGAAACCTATTATGTTTCTGTGAGATCTACATTGTCAAAGAGGTCATGAACACAGTCTGCAAGCAGCGTTTGAATGCTGGAGACCTGAGACAATCCTTATTATGGTCATCCTATTCCTGTTTCATCATGGGATCCTCCAAGGGATTGAGGGGGTAAACATAAGTTCTCTTTTTAATTCACAGGTTGTTGGGCTGCAGAAAACCCCATCTAGACTTGATGGAGAGCACTGCTTGAGTTGGATACAATAACTGGATGACCCCTAGAAAGCTCTTTTCTCTAAAAGTAAATCACATCTGCTCGCTCCTCCAGGGTGGCATGGGCATATGACAACCAGAGAAGCAGACTGCTGCAGACTCCTGGCTGCAGAGCTAATGCAGCTTCTCTTTTTCCCAGGCGTGGAGCTGGGCCACATTGTCCAGCTGTCTTTGCAGTTAGGAGAAGCCACGTGAGGCATCTAACCAACAGAGTGCAAGCAGCATGATCTACTCAACTTCAAGGCTGGCTCCTGGGAAACCTCTCAGACTGGATGCTCCATCATGATGCCAATGACCACAGAGGCCTTGGAGGGAGCATGTGGAAGGGGCAGCATGAGGAGGAGAGCTGCTTACCTGTCAGGATCACCTATTTGGGACTTAATGCAAGCAGCAGATCAACCTCTATTGTGCACAGCCACTGCGTGTGGGGTCTCCATGCCACAGCAGCTCATGCTCCCTTAACTGATAGCAACACACATATTCTGATAAAGTAGAGATGAACAAGTGTGGGACAGTGCTCATAATGTGATTCCATTTTATAATTTTGAAAAGTGCACAGCAGATGGTCCCAGACTTTTATCATGGCTCAACTTTATGCTGGTTTGACTATATGATGGCGTGAGAGCCACACGCATGCAGTGGAAACTGTACTTCCAGCACCCACACAACCATTTTGTTTTTCAGTTTCAGTACAGTATTCAAAAAATTATATGAGATATTCAATATTTTAGTATAAAATAGGCTTTGTGTTAGATGATTGTGCCCAGCCAGCTAATGTATGTGTTCTGAGCACATTTAAGGTAGGCTGGGTTAAGCTGTGATGTTCAGTATCTTTGGTGTATTAAATATGTTTTTGACTTATGATATTTTTAACTTACAAGAGGTTTATCAGGAGGTGACCCATTATATGTCGAGGAGCATCTGTGTGAGACAAGACTAAATGAAATGAAGGAATTAAAACTGCCCCAGTGAACATTAGAATCAACTGTGACAATGGTCCCATCTGGTACTGAGCCAAAAATGAGCTGACTGAAAAATAAATGAAGGGATGAGAGGGGGAGGCAAGATGGCGGACAAGAGAACTGCCAGCCAGAGTGACTCTGCAAGAAAGATGGATTTTAGATGAAAGTGAAAAAAACAAACAGGGAGACAAATATAGATCAGATGAGGGTGGGAAGGAAAGGTGTCTGAAACAACAGGAGACTCCACAGGAAGAAGTTGTGGAGCAGAACTGGAAGGAGAAAGGCATCGGCAGGGTCTAAACCCAGAGAGGCATGGAGACCAGCGACAAGGGTAGATGGAGCTGTTAAATTTCCCCTCCCTTGCATCTCGGACTGCTGGTGGGCTCCTGAGCTGCTGAAGAGACCTGCCAACACCAGCCCAGAGATGGCTGCCAGCATTGAGTGGTGAGCCTCTTGTGGTCAGGACACCAGGCTCGCAGCTCCCTTGGGACAATTCCCCGCAGACCCGAGCCAATTGGTAGGTGCCATATTGCTTGATTCTCCCCTTCCCCTCACCTACCTGCAGCTGCCGAGAGAGACAATTTAGCCACCACCCGGTGGCATCTGTATGAATGGGGCCTTTCTTTTCAGGGCCCTACAGCAGACTGAGGGGTACTCGGACTGTGAGCTCCTTAACAACCGGCCCTCCCAGGTACTGCTTGCCTGGTGACTCCAGCAGAGTGGGACAAATCCTGAGGCTGAGAGACATTGATCCAGCTTGGGCACCCCATCGGTGACTTGAGACCAGCACTTTCTCCCTCACAGGGTCAGGGATTAATCTCTGGGGCCTGATTCTGCACATGCGGATCTCGATTGCATTGCCCTGGGGGCACAGAAGGGATATGTGTGAACTAGTATACTGAGGTGTATGTGCCTTCAGAGACAGGTGAGAGTGGGTCCTAGCTGGAACATGCCCTAGGGGCAACCCTTCTCCTACAGGAGGGCTGCACTCTCAGCTCAGGCTGGGATCCTGGGCAAGGAACCTCCTGGCCCACATCACAGTGAGAGGAGATCCACTGGCTTGAGGTCCTGCCTGCCGGCCAAGGCCTGGGAGAAACTGCAGAATAGGGGAGGGTGGAAAGGAGTGAGGCCTGCTCCAGACTGCAGGTCTCAGACAGCCCCACCCCCATAAGCAGACTTTTCAGCTGAGCGGGGCCATTTCAGCCCCTCCCTGGCAGCTTTGCCCAGAAGCAGAAAACAGACTTTTGACCCCTGATAACAGCATTTGCGGAGCTTGTGGGCAGGCTCACCAACCCAGCCCAGCCCAGCCTCACTCCCCTACCTGCCCCTGCTTAGGTGGAGAATAAGGACACACCTGGAAGTCCCAGGGCCCCAACCACTACCTGAGGCACTACAGTGCCTCTCCAGAGGAAGAAGAGCTGGTTACAGGACCCAAAAACAATACTGCAGCCTGCTCCTCCCAGCAAGTGCCACCTACTGGAAGTCATTCTGCACACCCTTTTACTGCATCTACTGACTCATCACACAGGGTGTGGTCGAATCTCATGCACAAACACCACCTACTGGCTCAGAGACTAAACAAAGCATGTCATTATCAAAACAAAAATCTAAAGGTAAGAAGGAACAGCTGATCTAGATGGGAAGGAATCAGCAAAAGAACTCTGGAAGTATGAAAAATCAAACAGAAAGCACACTCCCAAAGGGGAACACCAGCTCTCCAGCAATGGATATCAACCAAATTCAGAACATTAAAATGACAGCAGAATTTAGAACATGGATATAAGAAAACTCAATGATATGCAGGAGAAAATGGATACCCAACACAAAGAAACCACAAAAAAAATCCAAGACTTGGAAGAAAAATTCACTAAAGAAATTGAAATATTAAAGAAAAATCAAACAGAACTTCTGGAAATAAATAATTTATTCAAGGAATTACAAAACATAGTGGGAAGCCTCATGAATAGGATAGATCAAGAAGAAAGAATCTCAAGGATTGAAGATAACACCTTTCAATTAAATAAGTGAGTTGCAGAGGTAGAGCAGAGAAATAAGA
Source organism: Varecia variegata (assembly GCA_028533085.1). NCBI lineage: Eukaryota > Metazoa > Chordata > Mammalia > Primates > Lemuridae > Varecia > Varecia variegata. The sequence goes on from CM052439.1 coordinate 90,735,107, forward strand.
GAAAAAAGCAAAGCCTACAAGAAATGTGGGACTATGTGAAGAGGCCTAACATGAGAACCATAGGGATCCCTGAGGGTGAAGAAGAAAATACACAAGGGTTGGATAAGCTATTTGACGGTATAATAGAAGAAAATTTCCCAGACCTTGCTAAAAATATAGATATTCAGGCATAAGAAGCTAAAAGGACCCCTGGGAGATTCATTGCAAACAGGAAGACACCTCAACACATAGCCATGAGACTGACCAAAATAATCACAAAAGAGGCCCTCTTACCAGCTGTAAGGTGAAAGAAGCAGGTAACCTACAAAGGAAAACCCATCAGACTAACTACAGACTTCTCAACTGAAACCTTACAAGCCGGAGGAGACTGGGGCCCCATTCTCACTCTTCTCAAATGGAATAATGCCCCGCCTAGAATCTTGTACCCTGCAAAGCTAAGTTTTGTATACAAAGGAGAAATTAAGACATTCTCAGATAAACAAAGACTGAGGGAATTCACCAAGACAAAACCAGCCCTCCAAGAAATACTCAAAACAGAGTTGCACATGGACCAGCACAAGAAACACTCACAAATGTAAAACTACTCAAAAGCTAAAGATCAAAGGCCAGATATCACAATGGCTCAAGAGAGAAAACATACCAATGAAGTTCTGCCCAACAGAATGAACACAAATCTGCCCCACCTATCACTTCTCTCAATAAATATGAATGGCTTGAACTCCCCACTCAAGAGACATAGGCTGGCCAAATGGATAAATATACACAAGCCAAGTATCTGCTGTCTTCAGGAAACACATCTAACCCACAGGAAGCATTCAGACTCAAGGTGAAGGGATAGAAAACAATATTTCATGCAAACGGAAGCAAAGGAAAGCTGGTGTAGCAGTTCTGATTTCAGATAACTTAATCTTCAAATCAATAAAAGTAATGAAAGACAAACATGGTAACTATATAATGGTGAAGGGTATAATTAAACAAGAAGACATAACAATCCTAATTATTTATGCACCTAACTCAGGTGCACCAAGATTAATAAAGCAAATCCTACTTGATCTAAACAAAATGATTACCAGCAACACCATAATAGCCAGAGACTTTACTATCCCTCTAACAGAACAGGACAGATCCTCCAAACAGAAAATTAACAAAGAAACAATGATCTTGAACAGAACTCTAGCACAAATTGGCCTGACATTGACAGAACATTCTACCCAAAAACCATTGAACATATATTTTTCTAATCAGCTCATGGGACATTTTCTAAGATTCACCATATCCTAGGCCACAAAGCATGCCTCAAAAAACTTAAAAAAATAGAAATTATACCATGCATCGTCTCAGACCACAGTGGAATAACATTAGAAATAAACTCCAACAGAGACTCTCATCTCTATGCAAAGTCATGGAAACTAAACAACCTTCTGCTGATCCATTATGGCATTAAGGAGGAAATCAAGATGGAAATTGAAAGATTTTTTTGAACTAAATGATAAAGGAGATAAAGTTAGCAAAATCTTTGGGACACAGCTGAAGCATTCCTCAGAGGAAAAGTCAGAGCCATATATGCCTACATCCAAAGACAGAAAGATCACAAATCAACAATCTAATGAATAATCTGAAAGAACTGTAAAAGGATGAGGAAAGCAACCCCTAAGCCAGCAGAAGAAAAGAAATAACAAAGACCAGAGCGGAAGTAAATGAAAGAGATAAGAAAAAACAATACAGAAGACTAAGAAAACAAAAAGTTTGTTCTTTGAAAAAATAAACAAAATTGGGCCAGGCATGGTGGCTCACGCCTGTAATCCTAGCACTCTGGGAGGCCGAGGCAGGTGGATTGTTTGAGCTCAGGAGTTCGATACCTGCCTGAGCAAGAGCAAGACCCCGTCACTACTAAAAATAGAATGAAATTAGCTGGACAACAAAAAATATATAGAGAAAAAATGAGCTGGGAATGGTGGTGCATGCCTGTAGTCCCAGCTACTCAGGAGGCTGAGGCAGTAGGATTGCTTGAGCCCAGGAGTTTGAGGTTGCTGTGAGCTAGGCTGACGCCACGACACTCTAGCCTGGGCAACAGAGTGAGACTCTGTCTCAAAAAAAAAAAATAAGAAGAATAAACAAAATTGACACACCTCTTGCTAGATTAACAAGAAGCAGAAAAGAAAGGACTCTAATCATCTCCATCAGGAATGAAAAAGGAGAAATTACAACTAATACCACAGAAATACAAAATATCATCTCTGAATACAATAAAAACCTCTATGCACATAAACTGGAAAATGTGGAGGAAATGGACAAATTCTTAGAAACACACAGCCTTCCTAGACTCAATCAGGAAGAAACAGAATTCCTGAACAGACCAATATCAAGTACCGAAATTGAAGCAGCAATAAAAAACCTTCCTAAAAAGAAAAGTCCTGGACCAGATGGTTTCACACCCAAATTTTATAAGAGGTACAAAGATGAACTGGTGCCTATCCTGCAGAAATTATTCCACAACATTGAGAAGGAAAGAATCCTCC
>CM052439.1:90738125-90763810 GCA_028533085.1 Varecia variegata
ACAGTCAAACTGAGAACCAAATCAAAGACTCAATACCCTTCACAACAGCAACAAAGAAAACAAAATACCTAGGAATATATTTAACTAAGGAGGTAAAAGAGAAGGGAGAACTACAAAACACTGAGGAAAGAAATGAAGAAGACCACAAGGCAATTACAGCAAAAACAAAAATAAACAAATGGGACCTGATCAAATTAAAAAGCTTATGCACAGCCAAGGAAACAATCATGAGAACAAACAGACAACCTACAGAATGGGAGAAAATATTCACATGCTATACAATTGTTAAGAGACTGATAACTAGAATCTAATAGAACTCAGGAAAATCAGCAAGAAAAAAATCAAACAACCCTATCAAAAAGTGGGCAAAGGACATGAGCAGAAACTTTTCAAAAGAAGACAGAAGAATGGCCAACGAACATATGAAAAAATGTTCAACATTTCTAATCATCAGGGAAATGCAAGTCAAAACCACAATGCCATATCACTTATCTTTAGTGAAAATAGCCTTTATCAAAAAGTCCCAAAACAATAAATATTGGTGTGGATGTGGAGAGATAGGAACACTGATACATGGCTGGTGGGACTGCAAACTAGTACAACCTCTGTGGAAAGTAAAATGGAGATACCTCAAAGAGTTACAAGTAAAACTACCCTTTGATCCAGCAATTTCATTACTGGGCATCTACCCAGAGGAAAAAAAGACATTCTATAAAAAAGACATCTGCACTCAAATGTTTACAGCAATACAATTCACAATTGCAAAGATATGGAAACAGCCCAAGTGCCCATCAATACATGAGTGGATTAATAAAATGTGGTATATGTATACCATGGAGTACTATTCAGCCACAAAAAAACAATGGTGATCTAGCACCTCTTGTATTATCCTGGATAGAGGTGGAGCCCATTCTATTAAGTGAAGTATCACAAGAATGGAAAAACAAGCATCACATGTACTCACCATCACATTGGTACTAACTGATCAACACTTACATGCACATATAGTAGTAACATTCATCGGGTGTTGGGCAGGTGGGAGGGGGGAGGTGATGGGTGTATACGCACCTAAAGGGTGCGGTGTGCACCATCTGAGGGATGGACACACTTGAAGCTCTGACTCGGGTGGGGCAAAGGCAATACACGTAACCTAAACATTTGTAATAAGCTGAAATAAAAAAATTAAAAATATATGTTATAATGGCCTTGTATACATAAGTTTGTTTTGTTTTGTTTTTTACAGAGACTTTATTGTACATGAGTGATCAAGGCCATGGTAATAATTCAAAAAATATTCATTTATTCATATTTCCTATATACTGTTAGTACAAAAAAGAAGGAATCAACGTTTTAGAAATAATAAAAAAGAAGTCAAATGGACACGTTAATTATTTCATGCTGGTAGCAAGTTAACAAAAACAACCACATAAATGAAGGCATGTGCGGTAGCACCGAGAGCTGTGGGTGGGTGCATTCGGGAAAGACGCGGACAGGGTAGCGGGCAGGGATGATGTAAGATGCACCCGGGCTGCTTCAGAGGGAAGGTGTTGAGAGCCCCTCAGCAACGCCCGGGCGCGGGAGCAGGCAGCCGGCGAGGGGAAAGGACCGCCACCCTGGGGACTGCCTCAAAGAACCAGAAGCGCGAATGCGAAGTTGTCTGTGGTCAGGGTCACTGACGTTGTTTAGCGAACTCTGAACGTCGTTCTGACTTACATTTTTCGTCTGAATATTTTGGTGGAAGGTAGATACAGGTGTGCTTTGAGTTAAATAGGTGGAAGAATAGATCTTTTTTCATTTCTACATTAGAGAGATAATATATGTTGGTTTTATGTGAGATCCATTGGGAATAGTTTTTAAATGCTTTCACATAAAATATAAGAAGTTTTCCTCATGTGAGAACTGTGTAAGCCAATCAAAATGAAAGCGTGCCTGACAGCTTTTAGCAGAACGCGGCAGACGGCGAGGCCGGCGCATGCGCGCTGCGACCGCCGGATGAGGGACAGTCCTTCACTCCCCGCGGCAGACGCAGGGAGAAGCGCGTCTTCTGGAGGCGGCGCGTGATCTGACTGGCGGCCCCCACCTCTCTCCTTTCCTTGACGTGCTTGTCAAGGGCCGCTTTCTGGTTTCCATATCTGTCAAGGTATAAAACACGTATTTGGGGGAAATGCTACAGAAACAACAGTGCATGTAAGGCCAATGTTCTTTCCTCTTCTCCTGCCTCAAATACCATGGACTTGTGATGTCATCTACAAATTAACCTCAGCTATTGATTGGGACTCCAGCGCAAATTGGAGCTGTCGCCCCCCACCTCCCCGCCCTGTGTCTTCAGCAGGCAGCCTGCTCTGTGGCTGTCACCAGCCTCCCTCTCCCTCTCTAAGAGCAGGTGGGAGAGCACGCGGCAGCCCGCAAGGACTGACCCTTTCAGACACGTCTCCACCTGAGGATAGAGATGGGGGACATGCCCTCCATTTCTCTTTCGTGGAGACCAGTGTCAACACAGCGAGATGGCCTGTCAAGCTAAGGAAGCTTTCTGGTCATTTTACCTTGTGGAGGGGGCACAGCCACTTACATTAGCACAAGACATCCTGACAGATCAGCCATATGGACATGATTATATGCTGTTTGTCCCCATTGGTTCATGAATCAATACCACATCGATTCACACTCAATTGTCCTCTAATAGTTCCACGTGCACTAGGCCTGTCTTTGTCCATCACTTGGCAGCTTCTGCAGAGAAGGCGCCTCATGGCCCAGCTTCCCTGGCGTCTGGCATCCCAGCGCAGGCAGGGCACTTCCGTGGAAAGAGCACCGGATGGGGGCAAGACAGGCCTGGGTTTGCATCTCATTCTAGAAAGTTATTCATGCTGCCTGAGCCTCATTTTCCTTGTCTGTAAAGTAGGAACAATATTGTCTAACTCCCAGGGTTAACGTGAAGGTTAAGTGAGCTAATGAGTGAACATAGAGCTCCCCGCACAGTACCTGAGGAGGCTGTCCATCGTCAGGGACCATCACTGTTTCAGAACATGGCTTCTGCACGGGTCATTTGGTGGACAGGGTCTACGTCCTTGGAGATCTCATGCCAGGTAACAGCCTAGAGAAATACTTCTGTCCTAGCACGTGTTTTTTAACAGATTTATGGTGAACTCCAGGGTGGTTCTCCATCACTATATGGCTCCCCAGTTTACTTTTGCATTAGGATAACCTGGTAGCTTTTAAAAAATAAGATAAAACACCCCATGTGTTTTGAGAGATTGTGGTTCAGGAGGTCCAGAGTGGGTAGTGGGTATGAGCCATCATTGCAGAGCCTGGCGGCCGTGGGCGCAGCACATACATGGATCTCATGCACCCAGAACAGAACTCACTGTGGGACCTGGGGATGTCCCTGCCCCCAGTGCAGCCCCCAGAGCTGGGACCCGAGCAGGGTGGGCAGTGTGGGGCCGGATGCAAAACAGGGAGAAGAACAGAAGCCACTGTTCCCATTGTCTGGGAGCTGTTTAGGGCACAGCACACACAGCCACTTCTCACACTTAACATCTGTTCATGGGGCGATCCAGGAGCACACGAGAGTCTTCTTGTTGCATTTAATACCTACACCACATTACCTAAATGGATTCTATTCCAACTGGTTCCCTCCCATCCAGCCTTCCCATCTCTCTCTCCTTCCTGGGCAAGACCTTATTGCATGCCCCACCCTCTGTAACTCAGGACCTCATGGTGCGTGCTCCCTCTTCCCCTGGTATAGACAGGGGAGTGTGGCTCTTCCCCTCTCCCTTGGGGCCAAGGACTGAGTGCCCCATCCCCTCTGGCACAGAGTGTATGACCCTGTCCCTCTCTCTTGGCAGTGGGGTTCATACCCCGTTCCCTGCTCCTTGGGGCTGGGAGGCATATGCCCCATCTCCTCTCTGTTCCTATGTGTCAGTCTCTACTTAGTCTCCTAGGAGTCCATCTCTCCAGGTCAGATGCACCTGCTCACTGCTGCCAGGTCTTTAGGCTGCACAAAAGTGATCACTTCATTCAGATACTGAAAGCTTCTGGGTTATTACTAATCTAACAGTAGTGACAACCACAAGTGGCATTTACTTTATGTAAGGGAAAACCAAAGCACAGAAAAGCCAAGACACAGACAGCCAAGAAGCGGTGCCAGCAGAATTCAGACCCAGAAGTGTCCCTCATGGGCCTTCACCATGTTGTCTTTCCTCAAGCTCCACGGCTGAGCCCTGCTCATGGCCCTGCCCCACTCGGTCCACTCCTGTCCCTCATGGCACCGCTGCTGCATCCGCTTCTCCATCCTTGTTTGACACCTGCAGTAGTTTTCCCTCTAATCCTCTGCCTCCTTCTCCTGACTTGGGGCTCTCTGATGATAGATGATGTTCAGCCCAGACTTAGCCCCAGCCTGGCACAGAGGAGGCACTGGGTTTGACAACTGAATGAACAAATGTCAGCCCTGTGGACGGCAGCTGTAAGGACATCGCAGCAATTCACAGCAAGGGGCCATGTGAAATCTATGGTAAATCACCCCTTAACTTTTTCCAGGGTACTGTCTTCTCCGTCAATGTTACCAATATCAGGCTTTTACCTATTTTATTGCAAAGGAATTCCCCAGATGGCACTGTGCCAGAAATATCTGGAAGTGAGCTATTATCCTAACAAGTGCATTTTGGTGGTTCTTATTTCCAAAGAAGCTTAATGTGTAAAAGAAAAAAGTGTTCTGTGCAGTCAATTTTTCACATCTAATTTTATTTGGATTTCATATAAACATAGGCTTGATTTAAAATCCCAAAGAAACTACCCACAAAACTATCAAAGCCATCTCTCCAGCCTCTTCCCCCAAACCAGCAACATTTTGCCAGATGATATATAACAATAAAAGCAGCAAAATGTATTGACACCATCTATATGCTGCACATGTTTACACAGACCTCAAATATCTCTTAATGGGTATATGTGTTGCCCTAATTCACAGATGGAGAAGCTTAGAGACTTAAGCAATCTCACAAAGTTACACTGTGAATATTAGAATAAAATTATATTCTGACACCTGAGGTACTGAATGGTGAGCTCTCTGTCTCCACGGAGCAGTGAACACCCTGCAAGTAAGACCCTCTCCCCACATGCTCAGAAGCCCTCTGGCTCTGGGGCCCCATGAGTGCCCTCACACCCTCACCCTCAAGCTGAATCCCACCTGTTGTCATCCAGGAGGGTCGACTTTGCTCTCTTCTAGATGAGGTGCCAAGCCAGGTACAGGACAGCAGAACACGACTTTCAGGAATGCCACAATCTGTTGGATGCACCCTGTGCAGCATTTTCTAAAGTGCCTTTCTGGCATTTGGTGCAACAGGGCTTGAGAATATCAAGGATGGAGACTATGCTGGGCACCCTTTTTCACAGGACTCTCTGTTTCCTTGGGTCTGGGCCGACCAGAAGACTGGGGAGCTCAGATGAGGCTGACAGTGGAGTCTCAGTCCAGCTTTTCTCTTCGTGTGCTCTTCCAGCACATGACACATGTTTCCAAAAAGTCACTCACCTTGGAGATAAAGAGTAACAAATATGCAACTTATTCTTTTTTCAGGTTCAACAAATACTTTGTTTTTAAAGTAAGCTTTTCGTTTTGAAATAATTGTCTGAATAGATTAATATGCAGTTGTGAGAGATCCTATGTACCTATCACCTAGTTTCCACAAAAAACTTTGGTACAATATCTCAACCAGGAAAGTGACAGTGACACAGTCAATTCTGACACCACAAGGCTTCCTTATGTTGTTCTTTTCAACCACACAGCCCTCCCACCCGCTCCCACCCTCATCCTGAATTGCTGCAGCCGGTAATCTGTTCCCCATTTCTATAATGTGTCATTTCAGTAATGTTCTGTAAATGGGGTCATATAGCGTGTAACATTTTGTGATTAGCTTTTTCATTCACCTTAACTTTTGAGACACTCGTCCAGGTTTTTGCACGCATCAAGAGTTGGCTCCTTTTTATTAATGTGCAGTATTCCATGGTATGAATCTAATGGTTTGTTTAACCATTCGGATCTAAGTAGTTTCCAGTTTTAAGCTCTTACAAATAAAGCTGCTACAAATAATCATGGACAGAAATGTGTGTGAACATGAGTTTTCAGTTTGCTTAATAGATGCCCAGGAGTACAACTGCTGGGTCATAGGCTGTAAGGAACTGACAAGCTGATTTCCAGAGTGGCTGTACCATTTCACACTTCCACCAGCATGTGCCCAAGATCCAGTTCCTCTGAATCCTCACCACATCTACTCCAGTCACCTATTTTAAATTTTATCCATTCATACAGGTGTTTAATGATTTCTCACTGTGGTCTTAATTTGCATTTCCCTTGTGGATAATAATGCTAAACATCTTTTCATGTGCTTATTTACCACCTGTACAGGTAGAGCCTCTTTTGTGAAATATCTGCTCATGTTGTTTGTCCATTTTCTAATTGATTATTCCATTATTGTTGAGTTTTGAGAGTTCTTTATATTACTATATTCTAGAGACTAGTCTTTTGTTAGATGTGCGTTTACAAATATTTTCTCCCAGTCTATAGCTTGTGTTTTCATTCTCTTATTAGGGTCTCTCCATCTGGGGCCTAGGCCTCCTCACTTATAAATATTTGGGGTCAGGAGGGTGGCTGCCAGGGTCCTCTGCCTCTGGCCACTGCGGCCGGGATGGCTTGACCCCCTGCATCCTCTGTCCTTTCTCGTGGGGATGCAGTTAGCTGGGTGGCCACCAGCAGGACAGGCTTCTCGGTCTTTGAAGCTCACCACTATTGCGGCAGCCACGCGAAACATTCTCTGTTGATTAAACTCTTAAATTTCTGGAATGATGTCTCCCTATTTTTTTCACCATTTAATTGTTGTTATTTTTTTTACTCTTTCAGTAAATCTGTGACAAGCACCTTAGTGAATGTGGTTTGTCTGCATTTATAGCACTGGTTGCTGTTCACAGAATGGCTGTGTGATCCAGCATGGTCCCCTGGGCTGTCCTCCCATTCCACAGACAAGGGAGTAGGGGGTGAGAGGAGGCAGCCGACTTTCCAGGTGATGCCACCAGTGAATGGCAGGGCCAGGACTTGAACCCCAACAGCTCAGAAGTTTAAGACCATCCTCTCTCCACTCTGCTGTGGACACACTCCCAGAAAGGTAGTGACTGGGTAAAACGACATGAATGTCTTTAAAGCTCTTGGGATATGTTTTCATCTCCTTGTCAGCTGTCACAGACCCTCAGCGATCACAACTCACAAGCTGCAAGCCCCGGTGAGGCTGCCTTCCTTTGGGGGCCCTGCCTCAGCTCCTCCAGGTGAAGGACGGCCACCAGGCATGAACAGCGTCAGACCCCCTTTCTTGCCGCTCTTATTCCTTGTCAACAGGCTCTGCCACACATCATGTGGCACCAAGGGGACCAGGCCTATTGAGGCCACTTACTGTGTGGCCTCGGGCCAACCTGTGAAGTCAGTGTCCCACCCCTCCCCTGCCAGGGGTGGGGTCAGAGCCCTTGTCTTGCAAAGGGGTCTGGGGGGAGCCGAACAAAAGAGTAGATGCTAACATGCTTTGAAATATCACAAAGAGTCGTGCTGTCGGAAAGTGTCACTGTAATTGATGATAATAATGTCTCAGCTTGGGCGTTCCCTGCCGGGCCCTTTCCACAGTGTTTTAGAAGGTAAATGAGGCTATTCTTAGATTTTGTCACCTGTCATACTCCCCAGGCACCCTCTAGACTAAAAGAAATGTGTCATGGGAGGCCTTTCACCCCACGGGTGGGGGCGTGGGTGATGAAAGATGTGTGTGACAGGTGTTGCAGGCTTGTCACGGAGCTTCATCTTTGGGCTTCATCTTTATTCATGCTCCTCCGAGGACCACTCTGGGGTACATGCTGTCAGCCTGCTGGGTGGCCATGGGCCAGACCCTCCTGCAGCCCCCGCCTCCCCCAGGCTCCAGTGTTCAGTGGGGGCCGTGGGGAGAGGCTGCCGTTAAAGCCGCTCCCAGCCAGTGCTGGCTCTCGTGGTCCCGAGGCAAGGCTCGGGCTTAGCTCTCCCAGGAGGCGGGATCATCTCCCCTCCTGCCTTGGGGCTTGGCTGCACTAACTATTGGCAAAACAAGCACCCAGTGCACAAATATGGAAGTTTCTAGGCCAATGATACTCCTTCCTGCATTCCAGGCAGCAGGTTAGCAAAGGCCCACAAACCGACCATCATTTCAGTTAGTTCAGGGCATATTTATGCTGCACCAGGAGCAGTAGCTATGACAGCAGCCGTGGTGGCGGAGGTTGGAGGGGTGGCTGGCGCAGGAGAGTCTGATGCTGTATCTGCCTTGACCGCGGGGCCTCTCACCACGCAGCTCTGCAGGCTGTGCGGGTGGCCAGGGAGAGAAAGACTCTGCCCCTGCTGGGCTCACTGTCCCCCGGAGGAACTAACTGACACAGTTTTTACATATGACAATTTGGACAGAAATCTTGTTTTTTTAAATCAAAACTCATTCCCATGAGAGAGACTGCGTGGGTTGACAAATACCGCATTTCTCTCAGTTGTCGAACAAACTTGGGAACTAAGGAAACTTGGGGGGGGGGTGCAGTCTCCACCCAAACCCCACCTGAGCTTCATGACACACGCTCAAGGATGAAACGGATTAGAACCGCAAAGCCGCCGCTGTTTGGCGCTGGGAGTGTGCGCGTGCGCGGCGGCTGCAGGAGCCCGGCGGAGAGGCTGAGAAAGGGTGCGTGTGTCTTAAGAACTGTCTCTTTAACCGCGCCCCCAACCTCTTTTTGGGAATTAAAACCTGCATCCCTGCCCCAGGCCAGTAGTGGGAGGGGCAGGGAGTGTCCTTTGTTCTTTCTACCACAGGAGAGGGCTCAAAGGAATTGTCCGTGAGGAGGTCACAAGATCGTCTTCTCTGGAGATGGGGTCCGTGAGGACCATCGACTGCAACGAAACAGCAACAGCCCGAAGCTGAAAGCCCCCCTGAAAGCTCTGTGTTTCTGCCTGCAGACATGACGATGGCACTGTAAGATGAGAGTCTCCATCCTCTCCTTTGTGGCAAATTACTCAACTGCCTTTCTTTCTCCTCAAACCACTTGTCCTCGTTGTTCTGATGAGGCCTCGGGGACACGTGGTGAACTGTGGTGAACTTTAGGTAACACAAGGACCCACTCGATGGCCGGTGGGTGGTGTCTCTGCTCGCTGGGCGAGCAGCGGAGGCTGCCGGGGCCGCAGCCGAAGCTGTGGGGCGCCAGAGTAGGCGAGAGGAGGAGGCACAGTGGGAGGCAGCTTCGCGCACGGGTGTGGGGAGAGGATGGAAAAGCAGCGAAAGGCAGGGGTTTGCTCCGTTTCCTCTGTGGTTCAGCCCGGGATGTTCGTTCACTGCTCAGTAAAATCATCATTTCTCAGTGGGAGCTAGGTGGTGCATTGGGTTTATTTTCATGATGTTTGGAAGTTTTGAGTGTGGCCTGCCACACTGGGACCCACTCGTGTGGGGCAAGAACAGACGGCTGTTGCTATTGAAAGCAATTTCAGTTTTATTTTTCATAAAATGAAATTTTGGAAAAAATGCATGCAACTTTGTGGGAAAAAATATGTCCATGTTCAAAAAAGCACATTCTTCAGAAAAGTACCAAGAACATAGAAAAAAATGGCTAAAAATTAGATGAACAATGAACAAAATCTTAAATCAAAATTTGGGGCAGGCCAGGCACGGTGGCTCATGCCTGTAATCCTAGCACTCTGGGAGGCCGAGGCAGGCGGATCGTTTGAGCTCAGGAGTTCGAGACCAGCCTGAGCAAGAGCGAGACCCCATCTCTACTAAAAATAGAAAGAAATTATATGGACAGCTAAAAATATATATATAGAAAAAATTAGCTGGACATGGTGGTGCATGCCTGTAGTCCCAGCTACTCGGGAGGCTGAGGCAGGAGGATTGCTTGAGCCCAGGAGTTTGAGGTTGCTGTGAGCTAGGCTGACGCCACAGCACTCACTCTAGCCCGGGCAACGGAGTGAGACTCTGTCTCAAAAAAAAAAAAAAAAAAAATTGGGGTAGATTAAGTCAAGCAATAATTAATAATAACAGGTGATGTTTCATCAAAAAGGTGTTTTTAAAGAATGTATTTGCTGTTTTATTTATTTTAAGTCATTTTTACATTAGATTTGCATGTTTACACAACTATTATAACTACTTGCATCAATTCCCAGTGTTATTTTAAGATGTCCTTTGTAGAATAAGCATAATTTTTTTTGAGACAAGATCTCACTCTGTTGCCCAGGCTAGAGTGCAGTTGAGCTCACTGTAACCTCAAACTCCTAGCTCAAGTGATCCTCCTGCCTCAGCCTCCCAAGTAACTGGGAGACTACAGGTATGCACCACTACACCCACTGATTCTTCTATTTTTTTGCAGAGACGGGGTCTTGCTCTTGCTCAGGCTGGTCTCAAACTCCTGTGCTCAAAAAATCGTCCCACATCAGCCTCCCAAAGTGCTAGGATTACAGGTGTGAGCCACCGCGCCCAGCCTAAATATGCATAATTGTACTGCATATTAGGTGACCTAAAGTATCTACTACCTACACCCTGCATAAACCTATCACTAGTTTTTAAACGGTATCATTGCTCTCCCCATAATAATGGCTTAGCTGGTGACTCGATGCCTAGAAGGAACAACACAACACTACTTATTAGCTTCCTATTTACCGAGTATGTACAATGTGCCAGGAAGACACAAATAACCTAACAAATGTTACATCCCAGTTATTGCCACCCTCAACTGATAAACAAGGGAACTGAGGTTCAGGAGTCTTAAGTACCCATGCCAGGACCACATGAACAGAGATGGGGTCCATCGAACATGACGATGAGGTGTCTGCTATGTTTTACCACCCCCCAAAAAATGACAGGCATCATCACAAAGCCCTTCCAGCCTGGACTGCTTAAGTTGTACAATGTGTCATACCATTCTCTTATTTACTTTTTATATTTGTTAATCTTAACTCCTTGGTTGTAGACTATTTTTTCCAAAATAGAAATACCATTTTTGCTTCCCATCGCATATATTCCTCCTTGAAAGTGGGGGCTATGCTGTGTCCAGTACAGCTGTGACTGGGAGAGAACCCACTGTACATTTTGAACATTGGTCGACTCATGCTAAGTGAAATTTTGTTGCACTGACTACCACCAACCATCGAAGTACAGGTGATGATGGTCAAGAGAGGAGTGAAACAACCATAAGCTGAGTTTTTCAAGCCTTCATGGATGAACGGACCTTGATATTAGCCCATGGGAAAGCCTGCGTTCTGGCAACTGGGAATCACCACTTGGTACTTGGCAGCCACTAGAAACATTCTGGGATTCTGCGAGCATGCACGAGTCCTCTGGGAAAGAGTAGGGAGTGTGGGGTAAAACCTAAATTCACTAAGATGACTCCTTTAATTAATATGTGAGTTTTATTGTCTGCCATTTTCATCTGTAATCCTTACCCTCCATGAGAATTCCAATTGCAGATAATTTTAATTAAGAAATGCACAGACACCAAATGTGAACATTTACAGGAAGGCATTGGTTACAGTCTTAGTAAATACATCAACGAGGTCCACAATGTCATATTAAATATTAATTTCCCAGCAAGGATCACACAAACTGTTTGCAAAAGACTACACAAAGTGGAGGGAACCCATACAAGTCCCCCCTGCAGTCTCCCAGGCCACGTCATCGTCCTCTCCATCCCTTAATTGGCACCTAACTCCCCAGCAGGTACTGGACTCAGAGTTTTACATATATATTGGGAAAATATTCTCCTCTTCCTATAGATAAGGAAATTTAACTGAGAGAGGTTAAACAACCTCTGCAAGATCACACAGCTTGGAAAGGGTACGGTAGAATCTGAACTCAGAGCTGTTTGGCTCCAAAAGCATCCCAGCTTTCCCCTTTAAACTACCCAGAAGCACACAGCCACTCTCTCATTGAGGACTTAGCACATACAGGCAGTCAGAAAAATTGCCGCTCTAGCCACACAGATCATTTTGTTTGGTTTAATTTTTAATTGTAAAATACATACAATATCAAATTTGCCATCTTAACCATTTTAAGTATGTAGTTCAGTGTTGTTAATTACATTACAGTACTCTGCAATCAATCCCAAGAAATTTTTCATCTTGCAAAACTGAAATCCTGTACCTATCAAACAAAAACTCTTTATTTCACCATCACCCCGGCCCCTGGTAACCACGATTCTACTTTCTATCTCTAAATTTTGACTACCCGAAGCATCTCATCTAAGTGGAATTACACAGTATTCCTCTTGTTGTGATTGGCTTCTTTCACTTATCATAAGGTCCTCAGGATTCATCCATGTTGTAGTACGTGTCCAGATTCCTTCCCTTCATGGCTGAACAGTATTCCACTGTATGTGTATTTGGTTTACACACTCATCTATTGATGGACACTTGGGTTGCTTCCACCTTTTGGCTACTGTGAATGGTGCTGCCATGAACGTGGGTGTGCAAATAGCCTTTGAGTGTACAACCAGAGTGGAACTGCCTAATCATATGGTCATCCTGTGTTTTATTTTTTGAGGAACTACCATGCTGTTTTCCATGCAGCTGCACCAGTTCACACTCTCACCAACATTGTTCTCGGGTTCCAATTTCCCCACATCCTCACCAACGCTTATTTTCTGGTTTTCTGACAGAAGCCATCCTAAGGGGTGTGAGGTGGTATCTCCTTTGGTTCGGGTTTGTATCCCCAGTGATTGGTGATTCTGAGCATCTTGTCATATGCTTCCTGACCACTCATGTATTTTCTCCAGAGAAATATCTACTAAGTCCTTTGCCCATTTTTAATCAGGTTGTTAAGCTGTAGGAGTTCTTTATATATTCTACATATTAACCTCATATCAGATATATGATTTGTAACTATTTTCTCCTATTCTGTTGGTTGCTTTTTCACTCTGTTGATTTTAGCCTTTGTCAAATGGAAGTTTTTAGTTGTGATATAGTCCGATTTATCTATTTTTTACTTTTATTGTCCATGCTTTGTGTCATATCCAGGAAATCACTGCCAAATCCAGTGTCATGAATTTTCCCTGTTTTCTTCACAGAGTTTTATAGTTTTAGCTCTTACATTTAGGTCTTTAATCCATTCGATTGATCCATTTTTGTATATGGTGTAAGGTAAGGGTCCAACTTCATTTTATTGCATGTGAATATTCAAGTTTCCCAGCACCATTTGTTGAAAAGAGTGCCCTTTCCCCATTGTATGGTCTTGGCACCATTGTTGAAAATCATTTGACCACATATGTGGAGATTTGTTTCTAGGATCTCTACTCTTAATTTCATTGGTCCAGGAGTCTGTCTTGTTGCCAGTACCACAATGTTCTGGTTACTGCAACTTCGTAGCAAGGTTTGAAATCATGAAGTACACGTCCTCCAACTTTGTCCTTCCTTATCAAGACGATTTTGGCTATTCAAGGTTCCTCAAGATTCCATATGAATTTAAGAATGACTGCTTCTTGGACTTTTAGCTAAGATCAAGTGAATTTAAGAATGAGTTTTTCTATTTCCTCAAAAAATTTTAAAGGTCATTGTTATTTTGATAGAGATTGCATTGAATATGTTGATTACTTGGAGTAGCATTTACATCTTAACAATATTAGTCTTCCAATCCACGAACACAAGTATCTTTCCATTTTTTTGTGTGTGTCTTCTTTCTTTCAGTGATGTTTTGTAGGTTTCAGTGTACAAGTCTTTTGCCTCCTGGGTTGAGTTTATTCATTAAGGGTTTGTTCTTTTCAATACTATTGAAAATGGAATTGTTTTCTGAATTTCCTATCTGGAATTTTGATTATCAGAGTATAGAAATGCAACTGATTTTTTGTTGATTTTATTTTCTGCCACTTTTTTTGAATTCATGTATTAGTTTCAACAGTTTTTTGTGGAGCCTTTAAGGTTTTCTACATGTAAATCATGTCATCTGCACAAAGAGAAAATTTTACTCCTTCCTTTCCAATTTGGATGCCTTTTATTTCTTTCTCTGGCTAGGACTTCTAGCACTATGTTGAATAGAAGTGGTAAAAGTGTCTTTTTCTCGATCTTAGAAAAAAAACCTTTTAGTGTTTTACCACTGAGTATGTTAGCTGTGAGCTTTTCATGTATGGCTTTTGTTATGCTGAGGTAGTTTCCTCCTATCCACACATATCTTTTACATTGCAGCCTGCAAAACTGATTTGAGGGTGGCCTCAGCACTCCATTCAGACAGCAAATATTGGTGTAGCTCTCTCGAGGATCCTGGTTCACGCACACAGACTGTGCTCTGCCGTGCGAGGTGGTGCACAGAAGCACAAGCACAGTCTTGTACTTAACATTACCTTTGCTGGGGAAATAAAACAACAAAAAGGGAAGGTGTAACACAGGGTAGATGTACAGACTAAAGGAGAGTAAAGAAGGTAGCCGTTCTGAAGAGATATGGATGTGGGCTGCAGTGAACAAGATGCTTTCCTGGAAGAGGAAGAATTTGAGCTGAATTTTAAAATGACAGACAGATAAAAGTGGAGAGGACCCTCCACAAAACTGTTGGGAATCACTCCCTTACATCATTCAGGACCATGCTCACTTGCCACACATCAGACTGCCTTTTGGATGACCACATAGTAAAAAGCCAGTCTCTATCCTGTCTCTTTCCAACCCTTCCCCTGTTTTACAGTGTGAATCACCACCTAAAATCTTGTTCTGTATTTATCTGTTTGCCTGCTTATTGCTGCATGGTGGAATATAAGCTCTGTGAGAGCAGTGATTTTTGTCTGCCTTGTTCACTGCTAAATGCCCAGCTTCTTGAACAGATTCTGGCACATGGTAGGTACTTGTAAACATGTGTTGAATGAATGAATAAATGAACGAATGAATGAGAGCATGAGGCCCTGGAGCTGGAGCACATACATATGCTGGAGACAAGGCCAGAGAGTTATGCCGGGTTGGGGTCAGATTCCCAATGGCTAGCACAGGCAGAGGAAGAAATAAGGTCTTGAGACACCAATTTAGGGATTTTGGAAAGGAAGTGACATCAAAGAAAGTATCTCATACTTTCCGAACAAACCAGCAAACTAAACATGTGACCATTGCCTATGGAAATTGACTAGCAGGGTTTTTCACAGATATTATCTCTGAATATGAAGGTTATGGGTGATTTTTAAAGCTCTATTGTTCCAAACAAATGCTGGTGAGGATGTGGAGAAAGGATAACCCTTGTACACTGTTGGTGGGAATGCAAACTAGTGCTGCCACTATGGAGAACACGATGAAGGTTCCTCAAAAAATGGAAAATAGAACTACCATGTGACCCAACAAACCCCACTGCTGGGTATATATCCAAAAGTGGGGTATACAGTATATTGAAAACATGTCTGCACCCCCATGTTTATTGCAGCACTATTCACAATGGCCAAGATTTGGAATCAACCTAAGTGACCATCAACAGATGAATGGATAAAGGAACTGTGGAACATATACACAGTGGAATATTACATAGCCACAAAAAAGAATGAAATGTTTCCATTTGCAACAACATGGATGGAACTGGAAAACATGTACGTGAAATAAGCCAAACACAGAAAGACAAATGTGGGAGCTAAAGATTAAAAACAATTGACCTCATGGAGACAGAGAGTCGAATGCTGGTTACCAAAGGATGGGAAGGGTACCGAGGAGGGGGGAATAAAGTAGGAAGGAGGGAATAAAGTGGGGATGGTTAATGGATGCAAAAATATAGTTAGATAGTTAGATAGAATGAACTATATTTGATAACACAACAAAGTGACCATAATCAACAATAAGTTAGGGTATACTTTAAAATATTAATAACTAGAAGACTGGAATTGGATTGTTCCTAACACAAAGAAATCATACATGCCTGAGGTGATGGATAACCCAAGTACCTTGATTTGATTAATTCACATTATATGCCTGTATCAAAATATCACAGATACCCTATAAAATATATACAACTATTATGTACCCATAACAATTTTTTTAAACTCTGTTGTTCCTACTTTCATTCTTTTGGGGGGTCTATAATGGATAGCTATCATTTTTAAAATAAAATCATATTTTTTAACTTAAAAAGTCCAGGAAAGTGAATAGGGTAGCAGTATGCAGGATAGATAGAAGAAATTAAAGATAGAAAGACCAGTTTGTCAGAATATTAAATAGTTAAAAGGGTAATTTCAACCTATCTAGAAAGGATGAAATTCCTTGTCTTCAAAAAAGTAAACAAGCAATATTAAATAGGATTTTCCTAGATTATCTTTTCAGACATAATTTTTTAAATTAATTGGTATTGGAAAACCAATCATCAGACATTGTTGCATCCAGTTATTAGAAAGAGCAGTTCAATCACCCTGGAACTTCGCTGGGTCGCGTCCTGACCCGAGGCCTGCAGGCCGACTGGCCGGGCAAACCCTACAGCTCCAGCAGGGATGTAGCGCTGCAGGCAGCGTATCTGCCTTAAAGGTCTATTAAAATCAAAACAAGCATCTTTAAGATCCCACAAGGTGCTCAGGGGGAAATGAGTTTGAGTGACACAGTTGGCTCACACGTGGTTTCTGCGGGAGCCCTTCAATGCAAAAATAAACATCTGTAACTAAGGGAGGCAGCCAGCAGCTCCGGGAACCGCCTCGCGCAGCTGACAACGTCTCGTGGACGGACGAAGGGCGTCCGGACAAGGGAGGAGCAGGGGCACAGGTGTGGGTGGAGAGCAGGTGAGACCGCCTGAGGGAACAGCAGGGAACCAGCACCACTGCAGAGCTGGCGGCCTCTGTGGAAGAGTCTGTTGGGAGAGTTGCGGGGGCGAAGTCCTGCCGGGGAGACAGGGCTGGGGCGCGTTCGAGGGGGCCTCCCACAGGCCGGGGTGCGGGTGTGGACACGTGTGCGTGTGTGGGCGGGTGTGTGACCGTGTGCATGTGATCGTGCACGTGTGTGGGCGTGTGTGTGACTGCGCGCATGTGTGGATGTGTGTGCACAAGTGTGCGTGTGACCGTGCGCGTGTGAGTGACCGTGTGCGTGTGACTGTGCGTGTGTGTGGGCGTGCGCACGCACCCTAGTTTCTGTCCCGTACAGCTCCTGGCTGACCCTCTGCGAGCCTCCCAGCCGGGGTCCCAGAAAGGCCCAGATCTGGCTGCTGAGCGCGCTCAATTCCGGGGCCGCAGCCGGCGGCCCAGGACGGTCCCGGGCGAGGGATGCCGGGGGCTCCCGTCTGGCTGGGCGCGGGGTCCTCACTTGGAAACCCTGCTGCCCTTCAGCCGCACCCTGCCCAGGGCCAGACCCAAACCGCTGTGCCGGTCTCTGCATTCCACCAGCGCAGCAGGCAAGAGGGCGACTCCGGCGCTGGGGGCCTAGGGTGGAGGGAGGGCAGCGATGACGGGGTGGCTACACGCCCCTCCCAGCGCGGGCGCGAGGACGCCCTCTCCACGCCAGCCCCTCCTCGCCCCTTGAAGTCTGAGGATAGTGACCGCTCCCTCAGTGCCCAGCCCCAGGACACTGCCTCATTCTCTGACAAAGTCCCCGGTTACGCTTTTGCGAATAACCTCTTGTTACCAACTGGCTTCAAACTCCTGGTGTGGAGGGGCCATCTGCCTCCTGCCGGGCATCTGCTGCCTCAGGGAGCTGTGGGTCCTCGGGAAGAATCTTGCTGTTCCTGCCTTTGGCAGCTCAGCGGGCAGCGTGGCAAAACTGCTGCTCCGAGGGACCTACGCCGGGCACTGCGCGGCACCTCACCCCCACCTGGTGGCAGATTGCACCCCATGGTCAGACCTTAGGGTGCTCTAACTCACACCCACACCTGTCACCTTTTCCTGTCCCCAGACCAACCAGCCTTTGCAACATGCCTGAGCTTTGAGGAAAGCAATGAGCCTCCCATGAGACCTTCACTTCCACACAATGGGATTGCGCTTTGCTGCCATGACCTCTGTGTCTTGTTCCTGATTTTTTAAAGCTCTGAGTTCAACTTTTTTAGATTCCACATATTATTAGGATCATGTGATATTGGTTTTTCTGTGCCTTGCTTACTTCACTTAACATAAGTTCCCCCCAGTTCACTCACGTCACAAATGACAGAATTTCCTTTTCTAAGGCTGAATGGTTGCCCTGTGTATATACACCACATTTTTAATCCATTCACCAGTCGATGGACACTTAGTGGGTTCCATGTCTTGGCTACTGTGAATAGTGCTGCAGTGAACACGGAAGGGCAGGCATGTCTTCAACATACTGAGTTCAAATCCTTTGCACATATACCCACAGGTGGGATTGCTGGATCATATGGTAGCTCTATTTTGAGTTTTTTGAGGAACCTCCATACTCTTCTCCAAAATGCTTGTACTAATTTACATTCACACCAACAGTGTACAAGGGTTCTTTGTTTCTCCACATCGTCACCAATACTTGTTATCTTTTGTCTTTTTGAAAATAGCCTTTCTAACAGGTGTGAGGTGATATCTCATTGTGGTTGCTGGCATTTCCCTGATGATCAGTGATGTTGAGCATTTTTTCATATGTCTGTTAGCCATTTGTAAGTCTTCTTTTGAGAAATGCCTATTCTGGTCCTTTTCCCATTTTTAATAGGGTTATTTGTTTTCTTGTTACTGAGTAGTTCGGGTTCCTGATATTTTTTAGATATGAGCCCCTTATCTGCTGTGTGACTTCCAGGTGTTTTCTCCTAGGTATTTTCTCTGGGGGCGGGGGGATGTTGGTCAAAGGGTACCAAGTTTCAGTTAGAGAAGAAGAATAACTTTTGGTGATCTATTGCACATAAAGGTGACTATGATTAATAATAAGGTATTGTATTTTATATTTAAAAATTACTAAATGAGTAGATTTTAAATGTTCTCACAACAGTGAAATAAGTATGTAAGGTGATAGATATGTTAATTATCCTGATTTGCTCATTCCACAAGGTATGCATGCATTGAGAAATCATGTTTCACTCTGTAAATACATTCAATTATTATTTGTCACTTAAAAATAAAAATTAAATTTAAAAGAAGGAAAGAAGGGCCAGAAAAGATATCTTGTGAACTGAAACTGAACCGTGGTTAACTGCAAGGCAGAGGAGATGCATTCGCAGCATTACTGGGGCCCAGAGCTGGAGGGCAGTGGTCCTCAGGCTGAGTTTGGAGACAGAGAAAAGTGGCAAATCTCCCACGCAGCTGTGGAGGGTAACGTGCAGGGAACATGCACCACATCTCGTTTTCCTGTAAGCCAGGCATGTAAAATGTAGTCTATGGACTCCATTTCGTCCACAAATGGGTTTGTTTAACCTGGGACAATTCTTAAAAAGTTGCGTTTCAGTGACTTTGGGCAGGGCCTATACTTACCAGCCAGCCACAATCACCATGCTTACTGCCTCACACCAGGTGCAGCAGCAAATGACACGACTGGCAGCCTTGTGGCTGTCTGAGAGTGGAACTCCTGTGTGAAAAGTCATCAGCGGAAATGAGGGCCATGTGCCTTCCCTGCTTAGGCAACAAAACCGGGGTGCTGTGTGTCCGGGCTCACATTAAAAGACGTGGTATTCTAAGGGCTTGACTAGTGAAGAAAGGAGCTGGTCTGTGAGGACACTGTGAAGGGCTGAGAGTGAGGACGGGAGTCCAGCAAATGGAAACAGGGGGCTGTAGGCTTTGGGGGGGTCAGAGATGTGGGAGATGTCTGGAGCCTGGGGCCTGCCTGTCCCCGGGGTGGGGCTCAGTGCTCGGTGCTCAGCCTGTGCACAGCAGAGCTACCAGCTGCTACTGGACGTTAAGTATCAGCTTGGGCAGTACCCATGTTAGTACCAGATGGAGGCCCTTCCACAGCATCCTGGTCTGCATAACCTCCCCAGGACTTTTAAAAAATCCTAGGGGTGATAACTTGAGCCCACTTCAAATATGACCAACACTGAATTTTCTAGCAATTCCCATGGAGCCAGATCTAATTGATTCCAACAAGTGAGGAAACATGAGGCTGCACGTAGTCTGGTACAGTAGAGCAAATGTGTGCCTGTTAAACGGTGCTTAATTAATGCCTGGGGTGAGGGGGTGAGGGGGTGGGCTGACAGATGGGTTTCCAGAAGGGCGAATGGACAAGTGTCCCGTGGGGAGGTCCAGTCAGCTCAGCCAGGACCCACTGGTTCACTCCTCTGAGAGGCGTGTCGTCCTTTCGGTGGGCTGGATCCAGCCATCCTGGCTGCCAAGCATTTAGAACGCCACCCCTGGGTGTGATTCAGGATGGAGGTGAGCTAGCAAGGCCCTGGCCTGCCACTCTGGCTGTCGGAGAGGGGTGGCCAGCAGTGATGGCCCCCACACATGCATGGTGGAGGGATTTCTATGCTACAGCTCACGCTGGGCTTGTTTCCCTCCTGCCAAAAACAAGTCACCGTGTATGTCCTATCTACCTCGACTGAGGACGTGATCAGCACAGAGAGGACAGGTAACAGGATGCTGTGTACAATCTTTGCAGAGTCGCTTGAGCCTTAGAATTACAGCAGGTCGTGACTCCACGTAGTGCATGAGCCAGAAGCTCCTGCAAAGAGGTGGGGACTCTGCAGTGGGAGGAAGAGTGTGCCCACATCACAGATGCCATGGTGGGGCCACAGCTGCTCCTCGGAGTGCTGTGGGGAGGCCTGAGGAGCAGCAATGCACAGCCAGGCACTGCACTGCCCCAGGGAGAAAAATGATGCTGAGGGTGTGTTATGACACATGTGCAGATACACGTGCATGATGTGATGTGCTGTATACAATACATATGTGTGTGCATATGTGTATGAATGTGTTGTGTATGATATATACATATATTACTCATGTACAAATATTTGTACCCCAGTAATATGCTGAAATAAAAAACATTAAATAAAAAAAGATTTAAAAAAGAGTTATATCTCTTGTCAAATTCTCTCATCTTTTTTTAAATGTTATTATTGGTCAGGGTGCCAAAATAAAAGGGAATACAAAACCCCATTATCTTAGTATCTACCTTATATACAAAAAGTAAAATAAAAGCTATTGACCTTAAATATATATGTATATATTACTCATGTGTGTACATATACACACATACATATCATACACAACACATTCATACACATATATATCTGCATCTGCACACACGTGTATAGCATACATAACACACAGACATATATATGTGTAAGTTGATTCTGTAGTAAACTGCATACAGTTTTCATGGAGTAGCTTCAATTATACTCAAATAACCCCTCTGGGTCTCCCTTAAGTCCCTCCCGAGTTGAAGTGCCCTCTCGCTGGGCCAAGTATGGCTGCCTGGGCTTGCCCGTGCTGGGGGTGGGCGACAGGTGCGTCAGCACAGGAGGGGCTGGCGTGCAGCAGGTGCCCAGTCACTTGTCTTCCACACCCACAGAGACCCCCCACACACCCACCCCGAGTCACACCCCAGCCCACCCACAGCAGCCGATGCCCTCAGAGGCGCGTCTCAGTCGGCGTCTGTTGCCTGTGCTTGGGCACCCTGGTTCCCTCACTTGCACGGTATGCCCAGAAATACCTACTATGGCATGTGGCCCTTACGGATCTCACTGCGGGGCCCTGGAAGAAACTCAGCCAAGATTTCAGTCCTTCCCTGGGACGTCCCTGCTGCCTCTGCACAGCCCAGCGGATGAGAGGCCGCAGGGAGGCCCTTGCCCCAGCCTTGCTCGCCGACTCCCGCCCTGGCTGCGGGGAGCTGGGGTGACGGAGGAGAGGAGCGCTGAGCTCTGTCCCCTCCCCTGCCCGGGCCCTGAGGCCACATGCTCTTTGCTCATGGAGGCGATGGCCTGCCGTCTCCAGGAGGCAGGCAGTTCACTGGGCTCCGTATGGAGCCAGGGCAGAGCGCTGGCGGGCGGGGGGAGGGGAGGGGCAAGGCAGGCGAGGGGAGGGGCAAGGCAGGCGAGGTGCTCAGCTGTGGGAATGAAGGAGGGATAAATCCATGAATGAGTAAATGGGCTCAGGAATGAGTCCTGGAGGTTCCTTCCACTTATATAGATAAATCTATGCAGCTGTACATTAGATCTCCATGCACTTAATTTTAAAAATCCCAGTAAATTAGTTATTTTGGAACAATAAAATAAAAGACTGAGAATAAACCTTCTCAGAGGAAAAACAAAGGTTTGAGAAAAGTGTGTTCGGAGGAAGTGAAGCCCAGTGGAAGTCAGAACAAATCCAGTGTTTCTCAGAGAAATTGTACCTTTCAGTTGCCACCCCCGCCCTGATGGCATCACATTTCCCTGGACCGCTGGGGCCTCTGAGGGTTTGTGTCTCAGCGCGTCTCCACAGCGAGGAGCAGCGTGGTGCTTTGATAGTATTGCAGCTAAATCAGGGAATATCCGACATGGGACCTGGCGCTCCCACAGGGAGATCGGCCACTCCCAAGTCCTGTACCACTGGTTTGTTTTGTCACCACTTTTATTGTGTTTATTTAGTGCTGTTTGATGTGCTCGAGGCCCGTGGCACTGGCAGGAAGAGCGACTGGAGGACTTAGATAAACGCAGCGGCCCAGTCTCTCCCTGAAGACCCCGAAACAACTGCAGAGAGGAGGAAGGAACCCAGGAGGGCTCAGGGCCGGGAGGAGGGGCCAGAGGGAGGCCGTGCTGACTCCGCCGCCGCTTCCTTCAGAGCCAGCTGGGCTTCCAGGCTTCCGCCTACCCGGCTGACTCAGGACGCTGCCTGCGGGCCCCCTGACCCCAGTGTCCTCGGACCTCATCTGGCCCTGTGCTCTGTGGCCCTCAGGTGGCCCAGCCCTAAGCCCTGCTCCCCAAGCTCTGACCATCAGAGGCAGGTGGGGACAGGATTTTGACACCAGGGTGGCCCAGGTTTGGAGAACCTTCACCCAGAGGGCTCTGCCCCAGGCAAGCTGGGCATTCCCAGACCAGGCTGGGCACTCACCTGCTGGGCCAGGCCTGCCCAGAGAGTTGAGGACATCGGGCTTGCGGGGAGTGTGGGTAGAGAATGCCATCAGCCACAGGATCCTGGGAGAGGGGGCTGTGTGGAGGCAAGGGGTAGCATGCTGGGGGCTGCAGGTGCCTTTCTCTTGCAGCCATGCAGAAGCAAGGCTGTCTGAGATGTCCAGTGTCTAGGGTGGTGTCCCACCCTAGCTTCTACCCCTCCAGTCTCCTCCCGCAGGCTGTGGCTCCCTAGAACAGGGGCCAAGAAACCAAATCCAGCCCACTGTGTGTTTTATAAATACAGTTTTACTGGAGCACAGCCAGGCCCATTCATTTGTGTATGGTCCGGTGCTGCTTTGGGGCTACAGCAGCAAAACTGAGTATGATACCACCTAAGACAGAGACCACATGGCCCACAAAGCCTGAAGCGTTTACACTCCAGCACTTTACAGAAACGGTTTGCCAACCCCTGTGACAGAATGTCTCTCCCCAGAGATCACCTTCTCCCCAGCATCTTCCTGCAAACGCAGGACTTACGGCCAAAGAGGCCAGGCCTTCTGAATTCCGAGTCATTCTCCCGCGGCTCTGCACAAACC
This sequence comes from Varecia variegata, assembly GCA_028533085.1. Classification (NCBI taxonomy): domain Eukaryota; kingdom Metazoa; phylum Chordata; class Mammalia; order Primates; family Lemuridae; genus Varecia; species Varecia variegata. The sequence goes on from CM052439.1 coordinate 90,761,617, forward strand.
TTGCCTCCTGCTCTTCCACGCGGGACCTGCCAGGCTGGCTCTTGGCAGGAACAGCTCCTTTACCGTCAAGTCTTTGTTGCGTGACCTGTGTACAAGTGTGTGACCCGGATGGTGAATGCTTGTGATTCTTTCTAAGCAGTGGTTGAAGGTGTCCCTGAATACATGAACATTTTTGTTTCCCTAGAACTCCTCTAATCCACACATTAATAAGAAAATGAAAGAGTTCCTTTGGAAATTATAGCCTGAGGGAGAAATCAATTATTCACAACTCATACTCAGTTAAGTGATCACACTCAGTGCCTGGAGAGATTTCTTCCCAGGACTGACACTAACGCAGGAGGCCGCCCTCGGGCACACTTTGCAGGAGCCGCAGCTCCTCACCGGCGCCAGCGCCCTCTGCCCTCTGCGCTGGCTAACGCCCCACCCATCTGCCTGTGGCTCCCGGGAGCGGACTCACTTCATAAACTGCTCCCTAAGGTAAGCACACTGCTCGTGTATGGATTCCTTCGAGCTCTCTTGTCTTGTCCTCAAGACCGTTTCAAGGGCTTCTTGTGTGCAGTCGTGCTGTGAGGTGGTGCGTACGACCACTGTCCCGCTGCGGGAGGGCGCGTCCCTGCCCCACTGGTGCGGGCAGCTTTGGAAAAGGAGAGAGTGCAAGGAACACACGGCCACGGCCAAGCTGCAGCTCGGGAAGCAAGTACGTCTCACCTTCCTGCTCTTCCTGTCACAAGAATGGGCACATCCCTGCAGTGGCTGCTCCTTCAGTCAGGTCTGGGATGAGGAAGCGCTGGAAGCAGAGGTAACAGAGCTGTGCAGCGCGGCCAGCCTCAGCACTGGAGCACCAGCATGCGCCACCCCAATATATGCCTCTTTTGCGTACCCGTTGTGAGGTGAGGCAGTTAGAGAGCAGCAGATGCAGGAGAGCTCTCTGCCCTCCCTCCTGCCTACAAGCAGGACATAGATTCACAAAGACAAAAGGTATCCCACCACCTCCCCCCATGGGGAGAGCAGAGGTGAACCACCGAAGGTGCCTTTAGACCTTTGTTTACCTGGAGATGGTCCCAGGGCGGTCTGCCAGCTTTTCTAACCAGCCCTCTCTGCCAGGTGTTGGCCTGCCCATGAGGTGTCACCATTAGAAACGCACAGTCCTGCCCTTGCCTTGCCATTTCTCTACAAATTTTCTATTCTTTGCCTAAGATTCTACATAAGCTAGAATTTAAAGCCATCTTTTTATTTATTATCATTTTTTAAGTTATTCTCCTATATTATCTTCTTTTTTTATTTCAGCATATTATGGGGGTACAAAACTTTAGGTTACGTATATTGCCCTTACCCCGCCCCCCTGCTCCCTGAGTCAGAGCTTCAAGCGTGTCCATTCCCCAGACAGTGTGCATCTCACTCATTATGTAGGTATACACCCATCCCCACCCCCCACATCTGCCCGACACCTGACTAATGCTATTCCTAAATGTGCTCTTAGGTGATGATCAGTGAAACCAATTTGATGGTGAGTACATGTGGTGCTTATTTTTCCATTCTTGGGATACTTCACTTAGTAGAATGGGCTCCAGCTCTATCCAGGAAAATACAAAAGGTGCTAGATCACCATTATTTCTTATAGCTGAGTAGTACTCCATGGTATACATATACCACATTTTATTAATCCACTCATGTATTGCTGGGCACTTGGGTTGTTTCCACATCTTTGCAATTGTGAATTGTGCTGCTATAAACATTCAAGTGCAGATGTCTTTTTATAGAATGTCTTTTGTTCTTTTGGGTAGATTCCCAATAATGGGATTGCTAGATCAAATGGTAGGTCTACTTATATCTGTTTAAGGTATCTCCATATTGCTTTCCACAGAGATTGCACTAGTTTGCAGTCCCTCTCACGGTGTATGAGTGTTCCTATCTCTCCGCATGCATGCCAACATTTATTGTTTTCAAACTTTTTGATAAAGGCCATTCTCACTGGAGATAAGTGGTATCTCACTGTGGTTTTGATTTGCATTTCCCTGATGATTAGAGATGTTGATCATTTTTTCATATGTTTGTTGGCCATACCTCTGTCTTCTTTTGAAAAATTTCTATTCATGTCCTTTGCTCACTTTTTGATAGGGTTGTTCAATTTTTTCTTACTGATTTTCCTGAGTTCTAAATAGATTCTAGTTATCAGGCCTTTATCGGATGTGTA
>CM052439.1:90763910-90777188 GCA_028533085.1 Varecia variegata
AGGAATCTTTTCCCCAGTGTATGTTTTTGTCTGCTTTGTCAAAGATTACATGGCTATATGAGGATGGTTTTATATCTGGATTCTCAGTTCTGTTCCACTGGTCTGTGTCTCTGTTCTTGTGCCAATACCATGCTGATTTAATAACCACAGCCTTGTAGTATAGTTTGAAGTCTGGTAAATTAATACCTCCCATTTTGTCCTTATTGCCTAAAATTGCTTTTGCTAAATGGGGTCTTCTCTGGTTCCATACAAAGCATAAATTTTTTTTCTATATCTGTGAAAAATGATTGGTAATTTAATAGGGATTACATTGAATCTGTAGATTACTTTGGGTAGTATAGACATTTTAACAATGTTGATTCTTCCAACCCACGAGCATGGTATGTTTTTCCACCTGTTTATGTGTTCTGCTATCTCTTTCTTCAGTATTTCATAGTTTTCCCTGTAGAGGCTTTTTACCTCCTTAAATATAGTCCTAGGTACTTTATTTTCTTTGTTGCTATTGTGAAGGGTATTGAGTCTTTGATTTGGTTCTCAGTTTCACTGTTATTGGCATATATGAGTGCCTCTGATTTGTGTGTATTGATTTTATATCCTGAGAATTTACTGAATTCATTTATCAATTCCAGGAGTCTCTTAGTTGAATCCTTGGGGTTTCCTAGATATAATATCATATCATCAGCAAAGAGTGAGAGTTTGATCTGTTCTGTCCCCATGTGGACACTCTTGATTCTGCTCTCTTGCCTGATTGCTCCTGCAAGGATTTCCAGCACTATGCTAAATAGCAGGGGGACAGTGGGCAACCTTGTCTGGTTCCAGTTCTAAGTGGGAATGCTTTCAATTTTTCCCCATTCACTATGATGTTGGCTGTGGGTTTGTCATATATGGCTTGTATCATTTTTAGGTAGGCCCTGTCTATGCCTATTTTGTTAAGCATTCTTATCATAAAAGGGTGTTGAATTTTGTCAGATGCTTTTTCTGCATCTATTGAGAGGATCATATGGTCTTTGTTTTTGCTTCTATTTATGTGGTGACTTACATTTGTAGATTTGTGTATGTTGAACCATCCTTGCATCTCTGGGATGAAGCCCATTTGGTCATGATGGGTTATTTTCTTGATAAGCACCTGGATTTGATTTGCTAGAATTTTATTGAGAATTTTTGCATCTATATTCATAAGAGATATTGGTCTGTAGTTTTCCTTTTTTGTTGCATCCTTCCCTGGTTTTGGTATCAGGGTTATGTTGGCTTCATAAAATGTGTTGGGGAGGATTCCATCCTTCTTGATGTTGTCGAATAACTTTTGTAGCATAGGCACCAGTTCTTCTTTGTAGGTGTGGTAAAATTTGGGTGTGAAACCATCTGGTCCAGGAATTTTCTTTTTGGGAAGGTTTTTTAGTGCCATTTCGATTTCAGTTCTTGATATTCCTCTGCTCAGGAATTCTATTTCTTCCTGGTTGAGCCTAGGGAAGCTGTGTGCTTGTAAAACTTTGTCCATTTCCTCCACATTTTCTAGTTTGTGTTCATAAAGGTTTTTGTAGAATTCATAGGTGATAACTTGTATCTCCGTGGCATCAGCTGTAATTTCTACTTTCATGTTCCTAATGGAGCTTATTAGAGATTTTTCTTTTCCACTCTTAGTATAGCCAAAGGAATGTCAATTTTGCTTATCTTTTCAAAGAACCAACTTTTTATTTTATTAATCTCCCATGTAGTTTTCCTGTTGTCCATTTCATTTAGTTATGATTTGATCTTATTAATTTCACTTCTTCTGCTGGGTTTGGGGTAGGTCTGTTCTTCTTTCTCCAGCTCTTTGAGCCTATTCATTAGGTTGTCTATTTGTAAATTTTCTGTCTTTTGGATATAGGTGTTTATGGAAATAAACTTTCCTCTCAGGACTGCTTTAGCTGTGTCCCACAGATTTTGATAACTTGTGTCTCCTTTGTCATTTAGTTCAAAGAATCTTTTGATTTCTATCTTGATTTCCTCATTTATAAAATAATCATTCAGGAGAAGGTTGTTTAGCTTCCATGACTTTGAGTAGAAATGAGAATTTCTGTTAGGGTTGATTTCTACTTTTATTCCACTGTGATCTGAGAAGATGCATGGTATAATTTCTATTTTTTTTAATTTTTTGAAACATGCTTTGTGTCTTAGGATATGTTCAATCTTAGAGAATGTCTAATTAGCTGATGAAAAGAACGTATATTCAGCGGATTTTGGATAGAATGTCCTGTAAATGTCAGTCAGGTCCATTTGTTCAAGCATTCTGTTTAAGTCCATTATTTCTTTGTTTATTTTCTGTTTAGAGGATGGGTCCTATGCTGTCAGTGGGGTGTTGAAGTCTCCAACTATTATGATGTTGCTGTTTATCATTTGGTTTAGATCAAATAGCATTTGCTTTATGAATCTGGGTGCACCTAAGTTGGGTGCATACTTATTAAGTATAGTTATGTCTTCTTGTTGAACTGTACTGTTCACCATTATATAGTGACCATCTTTGTCTTTCATTACTTTTGTTGTTTTAAAAACTAAGTTATCTGAAATTAAAACCATGATGCCTGCCTTCTTTTCACTTCTGTTTGCTTGAAATATCAATTTCCACCCCTTTATTTTCAGTCTAAATGCATCTTTGCAGGTTAGATGAGTTTCCTGAAGACAGCAGATACTTGGCTTGTATTTTTTTTATCCATTGGGCCAGCCTATGTCTCTCGAGTGGGGAGTTCAAGCCATTCACATTTATTGAGAGACCTGATAGGTGGGGCAAATTTCTATTCATCCTGTAGGGTAGAACTTCATTGCTATGTTTTCTTTCTTGAGCCATTGTGATATCTGGCCTTTGATCTTTAGCTTTTGAGTAGTTTTACATTCATGAGTGTTTCTTGTGCTGGTCCGTGTGCAACTCTGTTTTGAGTATTTCTTGGAGGGCTGGTCTTGTCTTGGTGAATTCCCTCAGCCTTTGTTTATCTGAGAATGTCTTAATTTCTCCTTCGTATACAAAACTTAGCTTTGCAGGGTACAAGATTCTAGGCTGGGCATTATTCTGTTTCAGAAGAGTAAAAATGGGGCCCCAGTAAGGTTTCAGTTGAGAAACCTGGCGTTATTCGGGTGGGCTTTCCTTTGTATGTTACTTGTTTCTTTTCCATTGGAGCTCAAAGAAGGGCCTCTTTAGTGGATATTTTGGTCAATCTAATGACTGCATGACATGGTGTCTTCCTATTTGCAATGAATCTTCCAGGGGTCCTTCGGGTTTCTTGTACCTGTATATCTAGATTTTTAGCAAGGCCTGGGAAATTTTCCTCAATTATATCTTCAAATAGCTTATCCAACCCTTGCGTATTATATTCTTCACCCTCAGGAATGACCATAACTCTCACGTTAGGCTTCTTCACATAATCGCACATTTCTTGTAGGCTTTGCTCTTTTCTCTTATTTCCTTACTCTATCTCTATGACTGACTTATTTAATTGGAAGGTGTTATCTTCAATCTCTGAGATTCCTTCTTCTGTTTGATCTACTCTGCTCTTGAGGGTTTCCACTGTGTACTGTAGTTCCCTGAATAAATTCTTCATTTCCAGGAGTTCGGTTTGATTTTTCTTTAATATTTCAATTTCTTTAGTGAATTTTTCTTCCAAGTCCTGGATTTTTTTGTGGTTTCTTTGTGTTGGTTATCCATTTTTTCTTGCATATTGTTGAGTTTTCTTATGATCCATGTTTGAAATTCTTCTTCTGTCATTTTAGTGTTCTGAATTTGGTTGATGTCTATTGCTAGAGAGCTGGTGTTCCCCTTTGAGGGTGTGCTTTCTGTTTGATTCTTCATACTTCCGGAGTTCTTTTGCTAATTCCTTCCCATCTGGATCAGCTGCTGTTTCTTGCCTTTAGATTTTTGTTTGGATCATGACACATCCTGCTTAGTCTCTGAGCCAATAGGTGGTGTTGTGGGTGAGATCGACCACACCCTATATGATGAGTCAGTAGATGCAGTAAAAGGGTGTGCAGAATGACCTCCCTGTCAGTAGGTGGCACTTGCTGAGAGGAGCAGGCTGCAGTATTGTTTTTGGGTCCTGTAACCAGCTCTCCTTCCTCTGGAGAAGCACTCTAGTGCCTCACATGGTGGGTGGAGCCTTGGGACTTCCAGGTGTATCCTTATTCTCCACCTCAGCAGCCCCAGGTCAGGGAGTGAGTCTGGGCAGAGCTGGGTTGGGTGACCCTGCCCTCAAGCTCCACAGTGCTGTTAGCAGGGGTCAAAGGTCTGTTCTCTGCTTCTGAGCAAAGCTGCCAGGGAGGGGCTGGAATGGCCCCTCTTAGCAGGAAAGTCTGTGTGTGGGGGTGGGGCTGTCTGAGACCTACAGTCTAAAGCAGGCCTTGCTTGTTTCCACCCTCCCCTATTCCGCAGTTTCTCCCCGGCCTCTGCCAGCAGGCAGGACCTCAAGCCAGTGGATCTACCCTGGCTGTCATGCAGGCCAGAAGGTTCCCTGCCCAGGATCATTGACCGGGCTGGGCGCATGGCCTTCCTATGAGAGGAGGGTTGCCACTCAGGCATGCTGATCTGCCCCTGAGGGCACACACACTCAGTAGGGTTGTTCACACATATCTCTTCTGTGTCCCAGAGCAATGCAATCTAGATCTGAATGTACAGGATCTGGTCTGCAGGCCTGTCCCCTGGGCCCTGGAGATCAATGCCTGACCCTTCCAGGGAGAGGAGTGCTGGTCTCAAGTCACCCATGGAGTGCCCAAGCTGGATCAATGTCTCTCTGCCTCGGGATTTGCCCCACTCTCCTGGAGTCACCAGGCAAGCAGCACTTGGGAGGGCTGGTGGGTAGGGAGCTCACAATCTGAGTACACCTCAGTCTGCTGTAGTTCCCCAAAAGACAATGCCCCATTCCCTACAGATGCCTCCAGGTGTTGGCTAAATTGTCTCTCTCGGCAGCCACCAGTAGGGAAACGGGAGAGGAGAATGAAGCAATATGGCGCCCACCAATCGGCTCTGGTCTGCAAGGCAGGAGGTGTCCCAAGGGAGATGGGAGCCTGGTGCCCTGTCCGTAAGAGGCTCAGGGCTCACTGGCGGTGGCCGTCTCTGGCTGGTGTGGGCAGGTCTCTCTGCTCAGGAGCCCACCCACAGTCCAAAACACAAGGGAGGGGAAATGTAGCTGCTCCACCTACCCTTGTTGCTGGTCTCCAAGCCTCCTGGGGGCCTTTCTCCTTCCAGTTCTCCTCCGCAGACTCCTTCTTGTGGAGTCTCCTGTAGTTTCAGGCACCTTCCTTCTAACCCTCATCTGATCTATGTTTGTCTGCCTGTTTATTTTTTTTTTTCACTTTCTTCTAAAATCTGTCTTTCTTGCAGAGACACTCTGGCTGGCGATTTTTCTCATTTTATATTTTATATAAAATATTTTTATATTTTTATATATTTATATTTATTTATTATTATTTTTAGAGACAAGGTCTTGCTATGTTGCCCAGGCCGGTCTCAAACTCTGGCCTCAAGCAATACTCCCACCTCAGCCTCCCAAAATGCTGAGATTGCAGGTGTGAGCCACCGTGCCCAGCCTTCAAAGCCACCTCTTTGAGAACTACCCATACCCTGGGTGTCTCTAGTGAAATATACATGTTAATAAATTTGTTTTTCTCTTGTTACAGGAGTCTGCTCCAACTAAGAGCGCATGAAAGTTAAGGAAAAAATTATTTTTCCTCCCCTATAAAACCAACATGTAACATGAACTAGAAATAAGTGTTCTTGCAAGCCACTGAGTTTGCAGGGTTGTTTGTTATGCAGCAAAGTTAACTAATATAGACTCTTAATTATCAGAACTTTCCAGGGTTCGTCTTCCCTGAAACAACCTTAACCCTTTGATGACTTCAACTTATACACTGATGCCTCCCAAAGGTATTCCTGTGTTCCAGAACTGTCCTCTGTCTACCACAGGTTTTCCTAGCAGGCAAGTCCTCAGGACACCTGAAGTTCAACATCTTCAAAAATGAATTCACCATCTTCCCTAAAATACTGCTTTCTCTTCCTAGTGTTTCTTTGGCGGTTTGCACCATGTCTGTGTAAGGAAGCTGGAACTACACTTCCCAGAATCCCTGATCCTGTGTGGTCCTGGGTAGCACTGGCCACAGAACACATTTGGCATCAGCTCTGGAAGGTGGACACAAGCACAGCCACATGTTTTATGCTTGGGAGGCTGGTGCAGAGCACAGGCTGTGCTGATGGTTGGACAGCTTGCCTGGTGGGCCTGGACAGCACCCAGACCTGCGGCTCCTCATCCTGGGCCTGCAGGGGCAGCTCCATAGAGGAGGCACCAGTTTCCCTTAAGGGTTCTAGATGAATCAGATGCTGGGGCCCAGGGGCCTCACCTAGGGCCATGCAGCCCACTGTTTGTGCAGACAGATCTGTGGGCATTGGGAGCAGCTCTATAGGGGGTGCTGGGTGAGCCTGGGCATGGCCTCTGCTCAGAGAAGCAGCGACGGCGACAGGGGTCACAGACAACTTAAGGGGGGTGGTCCATGTAGAGGGAAATCACTGTCAGGGGAAGAAGAGATCAAACGTGAGCGGCCCAAATGTCTGCCATGTGCAGATTCCATGCTGGGCAGGGTGGGAACAGATCTGAGTCCAGGGACGGGATCTCCTCAGGGACACAGGTGATCTCAGCCCATCGCCTGGCCTCTGGCCTCTGGTCCTTTGGTTGCCCCCACTGCATAATGCGGGGAGGAGGGGGCATGAACCAAATGATGGCTCTCTGAGGTCCTTTTAAGCTTGACATAAAACTTGTGATTTTACATTGGCAGTTCCTTCCACCAGCTGTTTTTGCATTTTCTTAAAGAAAATCAATGTGCTCGTGCTTCTTTCCTTCTGTTGTGCTCCTTCCTCCTTCCCCCACAACCCCTCTCATGAATTATGCAAACTGCACTTGCCACCCAAGGTGAGGCTAATTAAAAATGCTAAATGAGACTTTAAATGGAGTGTCTACCACTGCTTCATCTTGGCTAATGCCGGTGAGCGGCTGTCGCCCTCACCACGGAGCATCCCGCCTGGATCTCAGACACACGCATCGTTAAGAGTGATTAACAGGCACAGTACAGATCCCGCATGTGGTGCACGGTGAATAGCAAGCCGCTGAGTGGTAGAATCCATCTGGAGTCTTGTGCGGACATGGCCTCCCCTCACCCCAACAATCGCACAAATTTTCATTAGCATGACTTTAAATTTCTAGTACCCACTTCAGCTACTAATGAACTTAATGAAAAGTGCCCCAAGAGGGGTCTCTCAAAAATCCTCTTTATTTTACAGAAAAGACAGGTGAAACTATAGCAAGAAAAATCCCAGCTACAAAAAGGAAGCAGCGATTCAACAATATTAGTCCCTATGAGTTCAATCAAAATCACACCAAAAAACATGGAAAAAGCACAGCTGACACTCAGCAGTCTGACTCTTGTGGAAACAGCCTCTTTTTAGCTTCTGTGACATCTCCCTTGAGCTGTCCTCCCACATCTCCAAGCCCTGGAGTGGCTCCTTAGCATCCTTTACACTCACTTTGCTGGGCCCTGAGTCCAAATGTCTGAGCTGCTCAAGATGCCTCTGCCCCCATTAACAGAAAAACCCAAGCTCTGTAAGATAATTTAAAGGGGTTGATGCTGGGCTGAATATGAGTGACCACGACCCAGAACTACACAATCTCTCTTTTCATTAATTAATTTATTTGTTTTTTAATTTCAAATATTAAAGGTGTATAAATGTTTTTGTTACATGGATACCTAGTATGATACTTAAGTCGGGTCTGTTAGTGTCCCTGTCACCATCATAGTGTTCATTGTACCCGATCATTTTTACCCCTCACTCTCTCACACACACCTTTCTACAATCTCAAGGGCTCCTGACAAAGTACTCCTAAGGCGGCTGGGTCACAGTTTGGTTTTACACATTTTAGGGAGACAGGAATTGCAGGTAAAATCATAAATCAATACATGACAGGTGAGAAATGAAAATACAATCCTAAGCCCCCTGCCGACTGAACGAACCCCCATTGGCCAAGGGGACCCCAGGGACACCTTAGAACTGAGTTCCCAGCCATGATGGGACAGGAGGACAGACATGCCCATTCCACCCCCTCCCTCACTAACCTCCATCAGGCTGCCTTCCCCAAGGCTAAACAGGGGCGGCCTTTTGAGACGACTTGATCCACCGCTGATTTCTATCAACCGCCAAATGCTGCTCCTCCCTTTGTGGTTTCAGCACCACTGACCAGCATTCCTTCCTGACAAGAGGCCAGTGCTACTGGCCAGTCTCCAGAGGATGTGCACAGAGGGTTTCTTGTCCCTCGTTTCACCTTTTTACATCAGAGGGCCCAAAACTCCACCACTGGATCATGCTAAAGCTGCCAGTTTTTGTACTGACCACCTATGGAGAGTCCAAACCTCAATTGCACATGTCATGTTTATCCTCTCATAAATATTCATGACCCCTCCCATAGCTTGTTAAATACATATATTCAGCCACGGCATTCAGCATAAATTCCTGTTCCCTGTACCATTCCCTTGAAGTAAATGATCTTTCCTTCTGCCCTGCTCCAGGCTACACTTCCCAGCCTGTCAGAATGGCCACCCTGCAGGCTGAAACCTGTTATGAGAAATAAAGTCTCCTTTCCAAAGTTATGAACCTCCTCATTCTTCACTTGACAAAGATATACATTAGTTCGGCCTGAGAAGGCAGAACATCTCCAAGCAAGGGCTTACAGGCTGTAGGTGGGTTCAGAGGTTCTTTGATTTATAATTGGTTAAAGAAATAAAGTTTTGTCTAAAGACTTGGAGGCAGTAGAAAGGGATGCTTGAGTTCAGATAAGGGTGTCTGCTATCTCTCATGTGATGCTATGCTAGGGTCAGGCTGGAAAGTAAGCTACGTTAACCAAGTTAATAAGAAGACATTCAGGCTGGGTAAGTGTTCTCATGAGGGAATGTGGGCCCATTGTAGCTAGATTTTTCAATGTAAACATGATAACAACAAAACACTGGAGATGTACTTCTTATTTTCAAATGTGAAAGCATCATATTTTAAAATGTTAAATTAAGAAGAGGAGGGACAAGATGGCAGACAAGAAAAACCACCAGCCACAGTGTCTCTGCAAGAAAGACAGATCTTAGAAGAAAGTGAAAAAAAAATAAACAGGCATCAAACATAGGTCCGATGAGGGTCGGAAGGAAGGGTGCCTGAAACCACAGGAGACTCCACAGGAAGAAGTTGCAGAGGAGAACTGGAAGGAGAAAGGCCCTCGAAAGGCTTGAGACCAGCAACAAGGGTAGGTGGAGCAGCTACATTTCTCCTCCCTTGCATCTCAGACTGCTGGTGGGCTCTTGAGCAGAGAGACCTGCTGACACCAGCCCAGAGACAGCCACCACCAGTGAGTGGTGAGCCTCTTTGCAGACAGGGCACCAGGCTCCCAACTCCCTCGGACACCTCCTGCCCCGCAGACCTGAGCCGATCTGCAGGCACCATATAGCTTCATCCTCCCCTCCCCTTCCCTACTGGTGGCTGCCGAGAGAGACAATTTAGCCACCACCCGGAGGCATCTACAGGGAATGGGACCTTTCCCTTTGGGACCCTACAGAGGACTGAGGGGTACTCAGACTGTGAGCTCCCTACCCGCCAAACCTCCAGTGTGCTACTTGCCCAGTGACTCCAGGAGAGCCAACCAAATCCCAAGGTGGAGAGACATCGATCCAGCTTGGGCACCCCATGGGTGACTTGAAACCAGCACTCCTCTTCCTGGCAGTGTCAGGGATTGATCTCCAGGACCCAGGGAACAGGCCTGCAAACCAGATCCCATACACCAAGATCTCGATCACATTGTCCCAGGACATAGAAGGGATATTTGTAAACAAGCCTATTGTGGTGTGTGTGCCTTCAGGGGCAGAGCAGCATGCTTAATTGGCAACCCTCCTCCCACAGGAGAGCTGTGCACCCAGCTCAGGCTATGATCCTGGGCAGGGAACCTCCTGACCAGCATCACAGTCAGGGGATATCCTCTGGTTTGTGATCCTGCCTGCTGGCAGAGGCCGGAGAGAAACTGCAGATTAGGGGAGGGGGGAAAGGAGCGAGTACTGCTCCAGACTTCAGGTATCAGACGGCCCCACCCCCATGCACAGACTTTTTGGTTGGGTGGGCCACTTCAGCCCCTCACTGGCAGCTTTGCCCAGAAGCAGGGAACAGACCTTTGACCCCTGCTAACAGCATTTGTGGAGCTTGAGGGCAAGTTCACCGAACCCAGCTCTGCCCATCCTCATTGCACCACCTACTCTCACTGAGATGGAAAATAAGGACACACCTGGAAGTCCCAGGACCCCACCCACCACATGAGGCACTAGAGTGCCTCTCCAGAGGAACAAGAGCCAGTTACAGGACCCAAAAACAATACTGTAGCCTGCTCCTAGCAAGCTCCATCTACTCACAAGGAAGCCATTCTGCACACCTTTTCACTGCATCTACTGACTCATCACACAGCATGTGGTTAAATCTCACCCACAAACACCACCTACTGGCTCAAAGACTAAACACAGCATGTCATTATCAAAACAAAAATCTAAAGGTAAGAAGGAACAGCTGATCTAGATGGGAAGGAATCAGTGAAAGAACTCTGGAAGTATGAAGAATCAAACAGAAAGCAAACCCCCAAAGGGGAACACCAGCTCTCTAGCAATGGATATCAACCAAATTCAGAACACTAAAATGACAGAAGAAAAATTTTGAAAATGGATTGTAAGAACACTCAATGATATGCAAGAGAAAATGGATAACCAACACAAAGACACCACAAAAAAAAATCCAGGACTAGGAAGAAAAATTCGCTAAAGAAATTGAAATATTAAAGAAAAATCAAACAGAACTTCTGGAAATAAAGAATTTATTCAAGAAATTACAAAACACAGTGGAAAGCCTCAAGAACAGGGTGGATCTAACAGGAGAAAGAATCTCAGGGATTGAAGATAATACCTTTCAATTAAATAAGTCACTTATAGAGATAGAGCAGAGAAATAAGAGAAAAGAGAAAAGCTTACAAGAAATGTGGGATTATGTGAAGAGACAAAACGTGAGCATCATAGGCATTCCTGAAGGTGAAGAAGAAAATACACAAGGGTTGGATAAGCTATTTGAGGATATAATAGAGGAAAATTTCCCAGGCCTTGCTAAAAAGGTAGATATCCAGGTATAAGAAACTAAAAGGACCCCTGGGTGTTTCATTGCAAATAGGAAGACACCATGACACACAGTCATCAGACTGACCAAAATAACCACCAAAGAGGCCCTCCTATGACCTGTAAGGCCAAAGAAGCAGGTAACCTACAAAGGAAAACCAATCCGAATAATGGCAGACTTCTCAACTGATACCTTACAAGCACAAAGAGACTGGGGCCCCATTCTCACTCTTCTCAAACAGAATAATGCCAGGCCTAGAATCATGTGCCCTGAAAAACTAAGTTTCAAATACGAAGGAGAAATAAAGACCTTCTTGGACAAAGACTGAGGGAATTCATCAAGGCAAGACCTGCCCTCCAGGAAGTACTCAAAACAGTGTTACACACAGATCAGCACAATAGACACTCACCTGTGGAAAATCATCCAAAAGCTAAAGGTCAAAGGCCAGATACCACAATGGCTCAAGAGAGAAAATAAAGCAACAAAGTTCCACTCAACAGGATGAACAGAAATCTTCCCCACTTATCAATTCTTTCAATAAATGTGAATGGCTTGAACTACCACTAAAGAGACATAGGCTGGCTGAATGGATAAATATACACAAGCCAAGTATCCACTGTCTTCAGGAAACACATCTAACCCACAAGTATGCATTCAAACTCAAGGTGTAGGGATGAAAAACAATATTTCAAGCAAACAGAAGCCAAAAGAAGGCTGATGTGGTGGTTCTGATTTCAGATAACTTAGTCTTCAAATGAATAAAAGTAATGAAAGATGAAGATGGTCACTATATAATGGTGAAGGGTACAATTCAACAAGAAGACATAACAATTCTAAATATTTATGTACCTAATGCAGGTGCACCAAGATTCATAAAGCAAATCCTACTTGATCTAAACAAAATGATAAACAGCAACACCATAATAGCCAGAGACTTCAATATCCCTTTAACAGAACAGGACAGATCTTCCAAACAGAAAATAAACAAAGAAACAATGAACTTAAACAGAATTCTAGTACAAATAGGCCTGACTGACATTGACAGAATAATCTACCAAAAACCACTGAACATACATTATTCTCATTAGATCATGAGACAGTATCTAAGATTGACCATATCCTGGGCCACAAACCATGTTTCAAAAAAATTTTTTAAATAGAAATTAATCATGCATCTTTTCAAATGACACTGGAATAAATTAGCAATCAACTCCAACAGAAACTCTCATCTCTACACAAAGTCATGGAAACTAAACAACATTCTGCGGAACAATTATTGTGTTAAGGAAGAATTCAAGATGGAAATCAAAAGATTCTTTGAACTAAATGACAAAGGAGTCACAGTTTATCAAAATCTGTGGGACACAGCTAAAGCAGTCCTGACAGGAAAATTTATATCCATAAATGCCTACATCCAAAAGACAGAAAGATCACAAATAAACAATCTAATGAATCATCTCAAAGAACTGGAAAAGGATGAGCAAACCAACCCTAAACCCAGCAGAAGAAAAAAAGTAACAAAGATAGAGTAGAATTAAATGAAATTGATAACAAGAAACTATAAAAATGATTAATAAAACAAAAAGTTGGTTCTTTGAAAAAATAAACAAAATTGGCTCATCTCTTGCTAAATTAAGGATACGCACAAAACAAAGGACTCTAATAAGCTCCATCAGGAAAAGAAAGGAGAAATTACAACTTATGCCATGGAAATACAAAATATCAACTATGAACACTATAAAAACCTCTTTGACCATAAACTGGAAAATTTGGGGAAATGGAAAAATTCTTAGAAACACACAGCATCCCTAGGCTCAATCAGTAAGAAATAGAATTCCTGAACAGACCAATATCAAGTACCGAAATTGAAGCAGCAATAAAAAAACCTTCCTAAAAAGAAAAGTCCTGGACCAGATGGTTTCACACCCAAATTTTACCAGACGTACAAAAATGAACAGGTGCCTATCCTGCAGAAATTATTCCACAACATTGAGAAGGAAAGAATCCTCCCCAACACATTTTATGAAGCCAACATCACCATGATACCAAAACCAGGAAAGGATACAATAAAAAAAGAAAACTACAGACCA
>CM052439.1:90777688-90830522 GCA_028533085.1 Varecia variegata
ACAGTCAAACTGAGAACCAAATCAAAGACTCAATACCTTTCACAATAGCAATAAAGAAAACAAAATACCTAGGAATATATTTAACTAAGGAAGTAAAAGAGAAGGAAGAACTACAAAACAGTGAGGAAAGAAATGGCAGAGGACATAAACAGGTGGAAAACCATACCATCCTCAGGTGTTGGCAGAATCAACACTGTTAAAATGTCTATACTACCCAAAGTGATCTACAGATTCAATGCAATTCCTATTAAAATACCAACATCATTTTTCACAGATCTAGAAGTAATAATTTTACACTTCTTATGGAACCAGAGAAGACCCCGTACAGCAAAAACAATCTTAAGCCAAAAGAACAAGTTGGGAAGCATCAATTTACCAGACTTCAAGCTATACCTCCAGGCTATAGTAACTAAAACAGCTTGGTACTGGCACAACAATAGAGACATAGACCAATGGAACAGAACTGAGAACCCAGATAGAAAACCATCCTCATATTGCCATCTAATCTTTAACAAAGCACACAAAAACATACACTGGGGAAAAGAATACCTATTCAATAAATGGTGCTGGGAAAACTGGATAGCCACGTGTAGAAGACTGAAACAGGATCCGTCCCTCGTACTTCTCAAAAAAAAATCAACTCACAGTGGAAAACAGACTTAAACCTAAGATATGAAACTATAAGAATTCTAGAAGAAAATGTTGGAAAAACTGTTAAGGACATTGGCCTAGGCAATGAATTTATGGAAAATTCCCCAAAGGCATCACAGCAGCAACAAAAATGAGTAAATGGGACATTGTCAAACTAAAAAGTTTCTGCACAGCCAGGGGAACTATCACAAGAGCAAACAGAGAACCTATAGAATGGGAGAAAATATTCGCATGTTACACATCTGATAAAGGGCTGATAACTAGAATCTATATAGAACTCAGGAAAATCAGCAAGAAAAAATCAAACAACCACATTAAAAAGTGGGCAAAGGCCATGAACAGAAAATTTAAAAAAGAAGATAGACTAATTGCCAACAAACATATGAAAAAATGCTCAACATCTCTAATCATCAGGGAAATGCAAATCAAAACCACAATGCTATATCACTTATCTCCAATGAAAATAGCCTTTATCAAAAAGTTCCAGAACAATAAATGTTGGCATGGATGTGGAGAGATAGGAACGCTCATACATGGCTGGTGGGACTGCAAACTAGTACAACCTCTGTGGAAAGTATCATGGAGATACCTCAAAGAGCTACAAGTATAACTACCCTTTGATACAGCAATTTCATTACTGGGCATCTACCCAGAGGAAAAAAAGACATTCTATGTGGTATATGTATACCGTGGAGTTCTACATAGCCACAAAAAACAATTGTGATCTAGCATCTCTTCTGTCATCCTGGATAGAGCTGGAACCCATTCTACTAAGTGAAGTATCATAAGAATGGAAAAACAAGCACCACATGTACTCACCATCAAATTGGTATTAACTGATCAACACTTAAATGCACATATAGTAATAATATTTATCAGGTATCAGGCAAATGGTAGGGTGAGGAGGGCATGGGTATATGCATACCTAATCGGTGTGGTGTGAACCATCTGAGGGATGGACATGCTTGAATTTCTGACTCAGGTGGGGCAAAGGCAATATACGTAACCTAAACATTTGTACTCTGCAATATGCTGAATAAAAAGAAAATTTTTACAAAAGTTTCTTATATGAGGAAGAAATAAAGACTTTTTGTGACAAGTAAACACTGAGGCAATTTGTCAAGACTAGACCTGCCCTGTGGGAAGTACTCAGATCTACATTATACATCAATGAACACAATAGAAACCCACCAGTGTAAAATCACCCAAAAGCTAAAGCTCAGAGTCCATGTAAAATAGTATCTCAAGAGGTTAACCAAAGCAGTAAGTTTCTATGCAATAGGATGAACAGGATGAACAGAAATGCATCCCACCTATCCATACTTTCAGTAATATGAATGGTTTGAATTCCCTACTCAAGAAACATAGGCTGGCTGAATGAATTTAAGCAATATATAAGCCAAGTATATGTTGTCCCCAGGAAACACATCTAACCCACAAGAACTCATTCAGACTCAAGGTGAAGGAATGGAAAAAAAATATTCCATGTAATAAGAAATCAAAAGAAAGCAGGTGTAGCCATTCTCATATCTGATAACATAGACTTCAAATCAATAATAGTAATGAAAGACAAAGCTGGTCATTATATAATGGTAAAGAGAGCAATTCATCAAGAAGCCATAACAGTCCTAAATATTTATGCACTCAACATAGGTGCACCCAGATTCATAAAGCAAATCCTACTAGATCTAAACAAAGTCATAAACAGCAATATTGCAATTACTGGAGACTTCAACACCCCTCTGACAGAACTGAATAGATCTTCCAAGCAAAGAATAAATAAATATACTCTAGCTTTAAATGGTATTCTAGAGCAAATGTGCCTAACAGACATTTATAGAACCTTCTACCAGAAAAATACTGAATATACATTCTTCTTATCAGTACATGGAACACTTTCTAATATTAATCACATCTTAGGCCACAAAACATGTCTCAATAAATACAAAAAATAGAAATTATACCACGTACCTTCTCATACCATAGTGGAATAAAATTAGAAGTGAACTCTCACAGAAACACTCAATTCTACACAAAGTCATGGAAATTAAAAAACCTACTGCTAAATGATTATTGGGTCAAGGAGGAAATCAACATGGAAATAAAAAGATTCCTTGAAATAAATAACAAAGGGGACACAAGTTATCATAATTTCTGGGATTCAGCAAAAGCAGTTCTAAGGGGAAAAAATTCATAGCCTTAAATGCCTATGCCCAAAAGACAGAAAGATCACAGATCAACAATCTAATTAATCATCTCAAGGAACTATGAAAGAAAGAGCAAACCAATCCCAAACCCAACAGAAGAAATGAAATAACAAAGGTCGTAGCAGAACTAAATGAAATTTAAAATAAGGAAATAATATAGAAGATCAACAAAACAAAAAATTGATTCTTTAAAGAGACAAACAAAATAGATAGACCTCCTCCTAGATTAACCAGAAATAGAAAACAGAGGACCCAAATAAGCTCTATCAACAATGAAAAAGGAGATATTACAAGTGATACCACAGAAATACAAAATATCATCTGTGAATACTATAAAAATCTCTGTGCACATAAACTCAAAAACATTGAGAAATTGGACAAATTCCTGGAAACACATAACCTCCCAAGGCCCAATCAAGAAGAAATAGAATTCCTGAACAGACCAATTATGAGCAACAAAATTGAAGCAGCAGTAAAAGATCTTCCAACAAAAAAAAATCCTGGACCAGATGTTTCACACCCAAAATTTATCAGACCTACAAGAATTGGTACGCATACTGCAGAAATTATTTCAGAATACAGAGAAGGAAGGGATCCTCCCCAACTCATTCTATGAAGCCAGTATCACCTTGATACCAAAGTCAGGAAAGGACACAACAAAAAAAAGAAAACTATAGATCAATATCCCTTATGAACATAGATGCAAAAATCCTCAATAATATCCTAGCAAACTGAATTCAGCAACACGTCAAAAAAATAATCCCCCACAACCAAGTGGGCTTCAATCCAGGGATGCAAGGATGGTTCAGCATGTGTAAATCCATCAATGTGATTCACCACATAAACAGAAGCAGAAACAAAGATCATATGATCATCTCAGTAGCTTCAGAAAAAGCATTCAACAAAATTTAGCACCCTTTCATAATAACAACTCTTAACAAAATAGGCATAGATGGAACATACCTGAAAATTATAAAAGCCATATATGACAAACCCACAGCCAACATCATACTGAATGGGGCAAAGTTGAAATCATTTCTACTCAGAACTGGAACAAGACAAGGATCCCCACTGTCTCCACTTCTATTCAACAGAGTACTGGAAGTCCTAGCCAGAGTAATCAGGCAAGAGAAGAAATTAAGGGTATCCAAATGGGGAACAAAAAGGTCAAACTATCACTCTTTGCTGATAATATGATCTTATATCTAGTAAAACCCCCAAAGATTCTGCCAATATCTAGTAAAACCCCCAAAGATTCTGCCAAGAGACTCCTGGAATTGATAAATAAATTCAGCAAAGTCTCAGGCTACAAAATCAATGTACAGAAATCAGTAGCATTCCTATCACCAACAACAGTCAAGCTGAGAATCAAATCAAATACTCAATACCTTTCACAATAGCTACAAAGAAAATAAAATACCTAGGAATATATTTAACCAAGAAGGTGAAAGATTTCTACAAAGAGAACTAGGAATCACTGGAGAAGGAAATTGCAGGTGATGTAACAAATGGAAAAACATACCATCATCATGGATCAGCAGAATCAACATTGTTAAAATGTTCATACTACCCAAAGTGATTTAGAGATTCAATGCAATCCCTATTAAAATAACAACATCATTTTTCACAGATCTAGAAAAAATAATTCTACACTTTGTTTGGAACCAGAAAAGAGTCCGAATAGCTAAAGTAGCCATAAGCAAAAGGAACAGATCTGGAGGCATCACTTTATCAGACTTTAAGATACACTAGAAGGCTACAGTAACCAAAATAGCGTGGTACTGGCACAAAAATAGAGACATAGACCAATGGAACAAAAGAGAGAACCCAGATATAAAACCATCCACATATAGCCATCTGATCTTTGACAAAGTAGATAGCTATGTACACTGGGGAAAATAATCCCTATTCAATAAATGGTGCTGGGAAAATTGGATAGCCACATGTAAAAGATTGAAACAGGATCCATATCTCTCACCACTCACAAAAATTAATTCAAGTTGCATAATATACTTAAACCTAAGGCATATAACTATAAGAATTCTAGAAGAAAATGTTGGAAAAACTCTTATAGACATTGGCCTAGGCAAAGAATTTATGATGAAGACCCCAAAAGCAATCACAGCAGCAACAAAAATAAATAAATGAGACCTGATCAAATTAAAAAGCCAAGGAAACAATCATTAGAGTGAATAGAGAACCTACAGAATGGGAGAAAATATTTGCATGCTACACATCCGATAAAAGGCTGATAACTGGAATCTATAAAGAACTCAAGCAAATAATCAAGAAAAAATCAAACATTCCCATTAAAAAGTGGGCAAAAGACAATGTTAGGTTTGTTCCAGGTGGGAAACCAAGAGTATGTATAGGACATAATGTGATTAATGCAAAACTTAGGCTTGTAAAACAATACCTGCAGGAGTCTGGAGAGTTCAGATGTAAATCTAACAAACAGCTACAGCCAGCATTCCTCCCCACCCCTAATACAGATGAAATCTATCCTCCCTAGCTCTCCTGATAAGGACACTGGAGCTGAAGGATGGATGAGACTGGGGCAGGGGTCTTAGGAGCTGGTTGTTTGAGAAAAGAATTAATTACAAGCAGCTGTTCTGGCCCACTTACTTGCTCCCCCCAGAGAAACCCTCTATAAAACCCAAAGCTCTCCCTTTTTCTCTCGTGGATGCTTTTTTTGGCCTCCACCCATCTGCACCCAAATGCTCAAAATAAACAGCATTTTGCTACACATGAGGCTTCTTGTGTCTCTCTCTCAGCTCTGGACCTAACAGGCATGAACAGAAACTTTTCAAAAGAAGACAGACTAATGGCCAAGAAACATGAAAAAAAATGCTCAACATCTCTAATCATCAGGGAAATGCAAATCAAAACCACAATGAGATATCACTTAACTCCAGTGAGAATGGCTTTTATCAAAAAGTCCCAAAACAATAAGATGCTGGTGTGGGTGCAGAGAGATAGAAACGCTCTTACACTGGTTGGGACTGTAAACTAGTGCAAGCTCTATGGAAAATAGTATGGAGATTCCTCAAAGAGCTACAAGTAGAACTACCATTTGATCCAGCAATGCCATTACTGGGCATCCACCCAAAAGAACAAAAGACATTCTGTAAAAGAGACGTCCGCTCTAGAATGTTTATAGCAGCACAATTCACAATCGCAAAGATGTGGAATCAACCCAAGTGCCCATCAGTACATGAGTGGATTAATTAAATGTGGTACATGTATACCATGGAGTACTACTCAGCCATAAAAAATGAATTAATACCTTTTGCAACAATCTGGAGGGCACTGGATTCTCCTAAGTGAAATATCGCAAGAATGGAAAAACAAACACCACATATACTCGCTATTAAATTGGAACTAACCGATCAGCACTCATGTGCACATATGGAAGTAAAACTCAACAGAAATCATGCAGGTGGGTGGGGAGAAGAGTGGATGGGTTAAATCATACCTAAGGTGTAGAATGTCCATGATCTGGATGATGGGCGCACTTATAACTTTGACTCAAGCAGTATGAAAGCAATTCATGTAACCAAAACATTTGTACCTCCCATAATATCCTCAAATAAAAAAAAAGAAATAGATGGAAATGAAGGAAGAGGGATCCAGGGACTCTTCTGGGGCCCTTGTGGTGGAGAGGGAAGAGGACCGTGGGGGGCCATGAGCCTCGGGCTGGGATATGCCAGGAAGGGGGCTGAGATCCCGACAGCTCTGTGGGAACTCTAATGAGCCACTGCACATTTTCATCAGCTACTACGGGATTATTATCCTACATTCTGCTCATTCAACAACATCAGAAACTGCAGCTGTGAGAGAAGGAGGCCCAGATGACAAATAATTGTTAAAGTAATTTTCCTGGGTCAAGTAATTATTACCCCACCAAGATGGGAAGAATTAGGAGAAAGGCACAGGCAACAGTATCCGGAGCACACACCCTGAGGTCAGGCGGCAGAGGGGAGGGAGGGAGAGGCATGTTGGGAAGGTGATGGACAGAGTGACCAGAAGGCCAACCACAAAGGTGGGCAGGTCATGTGGGCAGGGTCCAGGTCAGTGTGCAGGCTGGCAAGGACAGGGCAAGTGACTCCTGCTCGGCCATGCATCAAGGTAAAGGTGACCTTGATAACTGGGCAGGTGAAAAGATCTTAAACAGAGGACACTGCTTGGATAGGACATAAAAGTTAAGGTAAAGAGCTGCTGAGTTAAACTGAAATCATTCTGCAAAAGACATACAAATGACAGATCTTAACCACTAAGGACATGGCTCAGAGAAGATGTTCCCAAGGGCAGCAATGGTAGATGTGGAAACAACCCAAGTGCACATCAATTCATGAGTGGATTAATAAAACGTGGTACATGTATATCATGGAGTTCTAGTCAGCCATAAAAAAATGAATTACTACCTTTTTAAATAATCAGGGTGGAACTGGAGACCATTCTCCTAAGTGGAAAAACAAACACCAATGTACTCACCATTAATCGGAGCTAACCAATCAGCACTCATGTGCACAAATGGAAGTAAAACTCAACAGAAATTGTGAAGGAGGGAGTGGGGGAAGGGAGTGGGTGGTAGCTGGGGGCTGTGCTGAGGAGCCAGGCCACCACCACCACTCGAGGACAGCCTGAGCCAGGCAGTGGGGCAGGCTGGACGTGAGACAGAGGAAGCTGGGAACATCTGCCTCTGCACCCGCTCCCCCCACTTTCCTCCTCGTCCTCCTCAGGACCCGCTGCCCTCGAGGCTGCCCGGCACTGCTTCCCAGGGGAAGGCTTCTCACTGCAGCACCTCCATGCCAAAGCTCACATGTGAGCAAATCTCTGTTTTATAAACTGCTTCCTCCAGAAAACTCACAAGGCCCTGCAAGAGACAGATACCAGCATGCTGTGTCCCTGACAACAGGTGGCTTTAAGAAAGTTCTGGAGGCCTTTTGTAGTTATTAATCGACAGTTGTAGGCAGTATACCAGAGTGTCTTGGTTTGTTTCTTTTCACTCTTGAGCATCACAGTGTGGGAAGGTGGGATGAGAAGAGGCAGGTGGAGCAAGCTCTGCCCTGTTACTCGCCGGCAGCTCCCCGTGACTTTTATAGATATGGAGGAACTAAAGCAGGAGACTTGCTTCCAGGCAATGACAAGGATTGCAGTTCCCATTAAAATATATATATCATGTTTCCACACAGGCTTACCATCAGTTAACAAGTGCAGATTAATATTTGGCTCCATAATTCCTCCACTATTGCTGATGTGCACCATGCAGCTTCCAGTTAATTCTACCTCAGGTCATTACATTGCACAGCACAGAAGCAAATTTTTAATGAATAAACATATTCCCAAAATCCATCTGTTAGGTAAAGCTTTCACTGGGACTGAGAGTTACTATGCCAAGATTCAAAAACTTTAAAATGGGGGTAGGGAGGAAGGCAAGTAACAGTACTTAATATTGCCCAAGCCCTGTGCTGGATGTACTATGGACATTATCACATTTAATGTCTCCAATGAGCTGGCTAAAGAAGTTTTAATATTTTATTTGGTTCAACACCAAAAAAATTTACCAATGTATTACACTACTTTAATACAACAAGGGAATAAACCACATGATCATGCCAGTGACCCAAAAAAAGCATTTGATAAAATTCAATGTGCTACCATGATCTAAAAAAGACACTCAGAAAACTAGCACTAGAAGAGAACTTCCTCATTAATGAAAAACCACGGCTAACATCACACTCAATAGTGAAAGACCGAAAGCCCCGCAGAGCAGGAGCAAGGCATGGGTGCTGCTTCCACCACTATTTAACATCAGCCAGAGCGGCTAGGCAAGAAAAAGAAAGAAAAAGCATCCAAACTGAAAAAGAAGTGAAACTATCTCTGTTTACAGATGATATAATCCTATGTGCAAAAAAAAAAAAAAAAAAAACTTCCAGGAATCCACAAAAAAACAAAAACTGCTAGAGCTAATCAATGAATTCAGCCTTAAGCAATGTTGCAGGGTACAGGATCAATATACAAAAATCAGTGGTGTTTATATATACCAGCAATGAAAAATCTGAAAAGGAATTATGAAAACAAATCCATTTACATAGCATCCAAAAAATAAAATATTTAGGAATAAATTTAACGAAGGAAATGAAAGAGATTTACACTGAAAGCTACAAACATTGCTAAGAAATGAAAGAAACCCTAAATGACCTCTCCTGCTCTTGCAATGGAAGATTTAATATTAAGATGGCAATAAACTCGAAAGTGATCAAAAGATTCAATGCAATCACTTTCAAAGTCCCAATGGCCTTTTTTGCATAAATGGCAAAGCTTATCCTAAAATTCATATGGTATCACAAGGGACCATAAATAGCAAAATCAATATTGAAAGAGAATAAAGCTGGTGACTCATATTTCCTGTATTAGTTTGTGAGAGATCCCACAGCAAAATACAAATTAGGTGGCTTAAACCAGTGGTTCCCAAACTTTTTGGCACCAGGGACAGTTTCATGGAAGACAATTTTTCCACAGACTGGGGCGTGGATATGGGGAGCGGCTCTAAATACAAATGAAGCTTCACTTGCTGGCCACCACTGCCCTCCTGCTGTGGGGCCCCGAGCCTAAGAGGCCAGGGGCTGGTACCGGTCCGCAGCCCAGGCTTAAACAATAGATATTTGTTTCCTCACAGTTCTGAAGGCTAGAAGTCTGAGATCAAGGTGTTGGCAGGGTTGATTTCTTCCAAGACCTCTCTCCTGGACTTGTAGGTGGTTCTCTCCCCGTGTGTCTGTGTCCTAATGTCTTCTTATAAGAGGACAGCCTGCACAGCCCTGCGATGGGCACCAGGGCGCACTGGGCAAGCACTAGGCACAGCCCTGACCTTACTGAGCTGTGCAGAGCCATCCTTGGTAGCTGTGCCCTGTGTACTTTCCAAGCAGCTACCTCCTCTGCCATTAGCGCAGGTTCCTGAGGGCACGGTCCCAGTGGACCAGGCCAGGATGAGAAGCTCGTCTGTTTTTACTTACATTAGCTTACTTGAGACTGGCAAAAAGTCCTTAGGGGAGGCAGGTGAGGGACTACTGGGATTGTTATTTCTGTGACCCTTGCATGAATCAGCAGTGGCAGATCTGAGCTCAGAGCCAGGTCTCCTCGCCCCAGGCTGGTGGGCCTCACCCCTGAACCAGCTGCCTGCTGGTCCCACGCACCGTGCCCTGCAGGTGGAGCAGGTACACCACTGCCATCGAGCCAGACCACTAGAGATGCCAGCCCACCTAAGCACCCTTAATTATGAGCCACACGTCTCTTTCCTCCTGTCTTTAAATGGCTGCATTAGGGAAAATAAACTAAAAAATTAAAAAATTCTTAATTCAGTTCAACTGAACAAATATTTATGGAGCAACCTGTATCAAGCACTGGAATTACGGTCATGGCTCCAAGGAGCTCAGAGTCACGTGGGCAGGGAAGAGCAAATCAACTGCCTGCCCCACCTGGCCAGCAGCTGCTGAGGCGCCCACACCCACACGGGCCACAGGTCTGTGCCAACCCTGGCCTGGAGGCAGCGAGGCAAATCTGCCTGCAGAGCGCTCTGGGTGGAGTGGTTGTTCTAATGACAGCACATCGAAACTCAGCTCGGGGTGGACGGCATGCGCCCTGCCTGGATAGCTGCTTGGAAACCTCTGACTCCCTGACGCTGAGGGTCCTACCTCCTGCACTCCTGAGGGGACAGAGCTCAACTTAGAGGAGATGAAGCAGCAGCTGTGCATGCTCAGCCCCCAGGACACAGGGCTTGTGCTGGAAGTGGGCCCCGCATGTGCGCGTCCTGGGGGAGAGTCACTCTGCACACCCGAACCCCAAGGTGGAGCCCACTGTGCACCAGCTCGTTGCCCCGCCCCCCACGCAGAGCCTCAGACGCCTCCTGGGCTCCACCCTCCCGGCCTGGACACTTCCCGGCACTCGGGGAGCTCCGTGCTGTCTGGGTCACAGTCTGGCACGGCCTCTCCAAAACAGTGCAATTCTGTCTTCTCACCCTCCCCCATGGCCTATGGGGTCCGCTCAATGCCACCTCCCCAGAACCACTCCACTGGCCCACATCCTCTGCAGACTCATCTAACGGGCTCTGCCCGCTGAGACCACCTCAGAGACCCTGCTTCGTGTCCCCCTGTGGGCTTCAAGCCAGGTGTGTGTCCTGGGATTATAGCACAGGCATGGACCTGCTTCAACCCCTCAGAGAAGTCTTCCTCAACATTTCACTATTGTCATCATCGTCATTGTGCCGCCAAGGAAAAAAGTAAGCTTAATTTTAAGAGAGAAATTAATGAGAACTAACAGGAAAAGAGTGGGGATTTTTGGAGCTGTTAACAGGGTGGAAAAATAACGTCAGTGATGATGTCAGATGTACGGTAATTTAATTTAATAAGAGAAAATTTGAATACTGAGGAATGTTTGCCACGTAGAGTTGAGCTTTAGCTAGCCATGAACCATTGTGAAATCTGCATTCATTTGCCCTCCCAAAAACCAATTTTCACTCCCTGAGGACAATATCAACCTGTAGAAAATGCAAGCAAGCCATGGTCGAAAAATCTCGCGTGAACAATTATGTTAAAATGTGGCCCTAGACCAGCCCTTTCCTCCAGCCATGTGTCCTCATGGCCCACAGGAGCTGGCCAGGTGACCCCCACTCTCAGAGCACCCGCCCGCCTCTGTGCCCTCTCATCCCTGGTCCCAGCCTCTGCTTCAAACTCAGGGTACCCCAAACTGCAGAAGAGAGGTGCTTCCAGAAGCCCTCCCAGAAAACTGGGAAGAGCTTCCCATGGCAGAAGGGCTCCCTGTGTGGGAACAGAAATCTGCTGTCCCCAGGACGAGGCTGTGGTCACTCTGCGGCTCTGGTGGACAGCCCCGTCCCCACACGGGTCTGGGCCATCCTGGTGCCTGTGGTGTGGAGGAGGTTAACTGAATTGTGAAATGGGGTAACAGTTTGCAGCTTTATAGTCCCTGTAATTATTTACCAATTAAAAAAAGCCACAGCTGTTCATCAAGGGACTGTGTGCGTATTAATGCTTGGCAGGGCTGTTTGTGTGATGTTTGTGAGGGGGAAACTCAATATCACTCGACACCTCACCACAGAGCTTTCTGACGGGGCCTTCAACATCAGTCAATTATTTAAAGTCCCACACACATTGACTTTTTTTAATTACAGAGCTTTCCAGAGCTGAGGGGACATAAAGGAAGAAAGAATGAGGTTGCTGCAAGGAACACTCCATTTGTCTTAGAATTTGATCTATTTTCCCTCTGCTTTCTTAAGACCTCGCTTTGTTTTTATAGATCCTGTGACCAGGTGTCGATTTGTTTCCAAGACGTGGTGTTTGATTATTTTTTCCCTGGACAGCAGCTTCTCACCTTAATTGGCATTCTGGGATGGATGAGCCCTCCGAGCAGGTTAGTCTCACCCCTGCAGTGCTGGGAGCCCCGGGGAGCCTCCCCTGCCCCAAACCTTCACTCAGGGTCGTGCCCGGAATGTCACATCAGGGAAGGGCATAACAAGAGCGTGCAAATCTTTCCCCAAGGAGGGAGACATAACCACACATCAGAAAATACAGCTCCATTTATGAAAACTATTATACATGAGATGTTACTTTAAAAAACAGTAAATGGAAATACATGAGACAATGTCTACGCATTCCAGAGCACCTGCAGTCCAGCTGGTAGGCAAGTTGGTTTGTTTGTGACCATCAAGCCTTGCCCTGGACACTGGAAACATGGTATGAGTAAGGCGGAGTGGCTGCCCTTGAACAGCTTACAGTGCACGGGGTGAATATAACCAGCAAATACTTAAGCAGACAAACAGGACAACTTCAGGGATGGAAAAGTGCTTTGGAGGAAAGAAAACAGGGATGTCCTGGAGACCTGAGGACAGCTGCTTGGCCAAGGACAGCCTCACCGAGATGGTGTTATTGGAGAAGAGACCTGAGTACTGGGAGACAGGCAGGCTTGTGCAGACTGAGAGGAAGGCCCACCAAAGTGCAGGAATGGCAGATGCAAAGGCCCTGAGGCAGAGCAGGAACAAACATGACACATTAGAGAGAGAAAGGAAGGTGCATGTGATGACCATGAGGCCAGCACGTGGGCAGCACCCTGGGCTCTCCTTGGAGTCATGAGAAGCCGCTGGAGAGTTTTCAGCTTGGACACGGCAGGGCTGTGTGCTTCAGGAGCACTCTGGCTGCTGGATGAGAAACGCACCCTCACACGCAAGATGGGGGCCAGCGAGGAAACTGTTGCCATAATCCAGGGGACAGAGGGGCTGCGTGGGGCCAGGTGGGTGCAGTGAAGTGGTGAGGAGTGAGGCGTGCTCATGATCAAGCTGTATTTTGAAGGTGGAGTCAGCTGGACTCAGTTCCCCAGCACAAGTCTCTGCAGCCCCTGTCTTAAAATATAGTATGTTAATAGGAAAGTTGAGGTATAGTAAGGCCAACAGCTCAGGAGATGACGGCCGTTGGGTCGTTTGTTACTCACAGTTCCCCAGAGGAGGGGACGTGCCACACACACAGGGCCCTGGGAAGCACCGGGGTGGTCAGGAGCAGTGGGGGTGAGGGGCATCTGGCAAGAGACTTCATGTGCTCTCGGCAGGAAGGAGCAGGCAGGGCAGATGAGCAGGCACAGGGCTGGCCAGTTGGAAGGATCTCAGGGCTCTGGTCTTAGCGGCTGTCCCTACCTGCCTGGCACCTGGCCTGGGGGCAACTAGGGCAGGGGATAGTGGCCTGGCATGCTAGAGCCCCAAAGAGGAGATGGTTGGGTGCAGGGCTCTGGGCTAACCCTGGGAGGAGCTGTCCCTTCAGTGTCCACAAGATCCTTGATGTCAAAGCATCAGAAAACAGAAGTCGTAGTTAACACGTCCCCCCACCTCGCCTCTCCATCTACCCTGCCCACCTGCAGAAGCCCTGCTGGAGCAGGGCCCCCGCCCGGGTGCACACACCCAGAGGGCTCTGGCTCCCCGTTCCACCTGCATGGCCCCAGCTGCAAACACAGCCTTGGTCACCTCAGCCTCTGCCCACTGCTCCATCCCCACACCTGCCCTGTTTTCCTGCTGGTGGTTTTGACACAAGCAATCCCCTGCAGGTCTGGGAGAGACAGCACAGGGAAGAGGACAGGCAGCTTGCTCAACACCCGCTCAGCACCCGCTCAGCCCGAGCCGCACCATTTCCAACACTCAGGCATGTGCCAGGGTGCCATGGCCCTCGATCAATAAATTCGCCACACATCCAGCCCCTCTACTCTCTAATAGCCAGGGCTGGGACTTAGATAAGGCCTCGCCAGTGTGGGTGCTGTGGTCAGGAGCAGAGTGCTGGGTGTGACTGGTGAGGGGTCGGGTGGGAGAGTGGCCCCCAGTTCCAGCCGAGTGCATGCTGGGTGCCCCAACCTCCTCCACGTGCTCCCTCCCCAGCCTGGTCTCACAGCCATTTTCAGATGGGGCCTACTGCGCCCACCCGACCTGTGCATACCATAGTCGGGCTCTCGGCAGCTCCCCGCACAGCTGTGACCCCCATGAGCCGCAAACACTTGGTGGTCCTGGGTGCTCCTCTGTGAATGAGGAGCTGTGCTAGTTCTTCTTGTGCAGAAGATTGGGACCAAAGACTTTAGGACACATTGGGAAGGATGCAGTTATGCACGTACGTGTTAGTAACAAATAGGTATGTGAGCCCAGGACTCCACGGCGGCCTGGTCCTGGGAGCGTCTCCAGCGCGTTTGCTCTGAGGTCCTGTCTGCGGTTGCTACTGCGTATCAGAGTCGAACTTCAGATGTGCAGGAAAAGTGTGAAACTCAGATCTTACTTGTTTCCTCCAGTGGTGGCCTCAGTCTTGGCAACTCCTTGCAGAGCAGTAAATCTGGGAAATCCCGGAGCACATTTGTCCCTGGGGTGTGATGTGGGGAAACAAGCATTGGACTAAGGGACCTGGCTTACTGTCTCAGTGACTTGAACAAACACAGAACCCCCTTGCCTCAGTTTCCCCATCTATCAAGTGGGAGCCTTAATTCCCATCCTTCAATGTTTACACAAGTATTATGAGGTTCAAATTAGACCACAGAAAGCGTGAACCCACGTGATAAATGAATGGAACCATTAGCTAACGAATGCAATTAGCAGGTTCTTAGCCAATAGAATTGATTGTGGAAAATGAATGACTTAGGACTCCCCCCAACCCCAGAAAAATTGACTTAAACAAAAAAAAGAAAATCGATTCAATCCTGTAGTGTCAGGTAGATCAGCCAGCCTGTGTATATTTCATCTTATGGCAACTAAACCATGGAGGCTCCCAGAACATGTGCTGATTCTGGCAACGGTGTCGAGATGCAGCCACTCCGCTGGAAAGACACCCAACCATGTCAGCAGCAATGACCTCTCCCCGCCCCAGGACTGCTCCAGCCAAAGTTCTGCTCCAGAACTTTCTTGCCAACACCTTTTCCACAGGGACTGTGCTATTACTGTGTCTCAAGATTACTCATGGGCCCGCCAACCATTGATTTCTATATTCAGGAAACAAACACTTTAATTAACAGAACAATAAGAATCTCCTGGAATATTTTTCATGGCTCACATCTGCTGAAAAAATGTGAAGTGTTTATTTAAGAAAGTATCAATGTGTCTACTGTAGATAGTGCACTGCCCATTGCCCGGTACATTTTAAAGGCACTGGAGACAGGCACGAGGCATATGCAATTATGGGTTTTATGAAATAGAGACACAACATCTTTTAGTTAATAAAAAACCTGGACGGCGACGAGTAGAAGCCAGTGATACAGAAGGAGCTAATTATCACAGCAGACAGGGCAGCGACACTCAGCGCCCGTTCGACACAGCCTTTCTGCAGACTGACAGGCGGAACAGGGCTTTTCTCCCCCAGAAACATCTTTACAGAAGCCATACACACAGGCAAGGCCATCTCTGGTGTGTGCAGAGGGCAGTGCCCAGGGCCCTTCTGAGCACACTGCCACCCACAGCAGGGCCCTGCAGTCCATCCCCCACCGGAAGCCCCTCCTGATGGGCAGTGTGGTCACGTTGCAGCTTCACACCTTCCCGTGCCTTTTGCGGGTCCCGAGACGCAGCCCAGACTCCCTGCTGCAGCTCACAAGGCTGGTGTGGCCTCAGCCCAGCAACCCCCTCAGACCCTCCGGCCTCGAAGGCCCTGCACCGGCTCCAGAACGTTTCTTCCTCCAGGCCCTGCCGGCACTGCCCGCTCTGCGTGATGTGCGCTCACACAGTCACCCCCCTTGCCACGGCCAGCCCAGGAGCCCTCCTGGATCTGCTGCCATCACAAATGACCATAAACAACAGCAGGTTATTGCTCACGGTTCTGGAGGCTGGAAGTTTGAGATCAAGGCGCCAGCACATTCCAGCGAGGGGCGCTTCCTGGTTTGTAGACGGTGCCTTGCTGCGTCCTCACATGGTGGGAGGGTCCAGGGTCTCTCTGGGACCTCTTTTATGAGGGCACTAATCCCATTCGTGAGTGCTCCACCCTCATGACCTAATTACCTCCCAATGGCCCTGCCTCCAAATACCATTATATTGGGGGTTAGGACTTCAACATATGAATCTGGGGGGGACACAAATATCTAGCCCACAGCACATGCCACAGCTCATGGCATCACACACCTGTGCCAGGCCCACGATCAGCACTCCAGAAAAATGTGCTGCATCAGTGAATGGTCAAGTGAGTGGGGGAGGCACCTGCACACAGCCAGCTCCCTCCCTGACCGTCCCTGCCCTCCAGGGGCCACTCGAGGCCGTCCTACACACACAAGAGGCCATCTGCTAGAGGAGAAGGGGACCTACCTGGAGGTGTCAGGAGACAGCCAGGGCCCAGCAGGGACCCATCTGCAGGGGGAAGCCCCACCCCTCTGTCTCACTCCCAACCGAGACCGTACGACAGCGTGGACCAACAGAGCGAGTGAGCCTGTGAGAGCCTGTGGTGAGCTCAGGAAGGCCGATGGCAGAATTTCCGCTCCAAGAAATGTCTCCTTCTGCTCCTGTGAGTAGGCAGACGAGGCACGACTCTCCTTCCACGTGGCCAGCCCAGCACAGGTGGGTGGAGGACGAGGCGTAGACTGCCTGAGAACATCAGCTGGAGGCTTTGCTGTGACTCAGCGCCATGAAGTGCCTGTCTGTGGGAAGAGAGGACAGGAGCAGCCTGGCCCGCCCCAGGGGCAGCTTTCCTGAGACAACAAGAGAATCCTGGGAGGCTGCAAAGGTGCCACACAGGGACTTGGCTATTAACCTTAATTGGGTAACAACCTGGGAGGGCCATGGTAGGTGGGCCTCCTGCAGGTGGGGCCCATGGGAAATATGGTCCCTTCTGTAGAACTGCACAGGATGCCTTGGCCCTTGTCCTGTAGAAAGTCACCGCTTAGGAGGACAACTTCCTTGTGTGTAAAAGTTGATGTCCCCTAAGGCTTGGCCCAGGGCCCTCTTGTCCACTCCCTCTGCCTCAATTCCCATAGCTAAAACACCGAGGCCCCGCAGCCTGCAACTCCCACTCAGACCCCTCATCTGAGTCACAGTCTCATATCTGACAGCCTGGTCACAGGAGTCCAACTCGAAATAGCTCAGCACCGTCTGTGTGCCTTCTTCAGTGAGGTGACAGCCATCCAGTCTCCCAAGCCAAATGCTGGAAAAGCATCCTCCACTTCTCCATCTCTCCCCCACTGCATCCGGTCCCCAAATATCACTGACTTTGCCTCTCAAGTGACTCTTCCCCTGTCTTGTATCTGCAGGCCAGTCTGCACAGCTTGACTCAGAGCCTTTCAAGACATTCCTCTGACTCCATTCTTTTCACCCCACTCTCCATACAAGCCACCAGGGTGTCTATGTCACTTGGCTACTCAAAATGCTAGTCTCTCTGAACTCTGAGCCCATCCTTCTATGCTCTGTTCCAGGGTAATAGGGCTGGAAATTTGCAAATGGCCATTCCCAGACGTAGGTGCTGCTGGCTCTGGGCAGGACGTGCCAGCTAAAGGCAATCGCAGGAGAAGGCAGAATGGACTCTTGTAAGTTCCCAGCGCTAGCTGGCCTCCCTGCAAAGGAGTAAAATGCTTTTGTGCCAGTGCTTTTTGGAACTTCCAACCCTGGCTCTGCAATGGGCCTCCAACGCCAACAATGCAACAACTAATCTATACACCCCTCAGCAGTCCAACAGAGATGTGTGCTCTCAGAGGTCCGAGCACCAGCCAACTGTGCCCCCTTGAAGATCCCAGCAGCCTTGCCTCTTGGTTCCTAAGATCTGGGAACATCGTTCCCATTTGTTCCCACAATCCTAAGAGTCACAGTGGCTTCCTGCAGCTACAAATACCTGGGTTACTTCAGGCTTCTTTGTTTTCCCTTCCCTCAGCCTTACCACCCATGCAACTAATTAATACCTTGTGTTAAATCTCCTCTGATTGAAATACCTAATATGGTTTCTCTCACCCTGGCTGAACCTCAACTGATAACAGGCAGATTGAAAGTACACATGCCTATGCCCTCATAAAATACCACCAAAATAATAAGTTTTTAAAAGCTAAGGTATAAACTTTCCAGTACGAAGAAAATACATGAAAAGATAACAGCAGATGAGAGATACCAACAAAATTTTGCAGAATGTAGAGTAGACCAAAGGTGGCCATAGATTTAGTGGGCCAGAGAAAGCACAAACTTAGGAACCTGCTGTTTCTTGGCGGTACCAGGAAGCAAGGCAGCTGGAATTGCAGAGTTCTAGACAAGAAGCTCAGAATTGGGAGTCACAGACACCTCTGAAGTTGAGCTTGCAGAGTGAGACTCAAAAGGGCAAAAAGATTTAAAAGCCTGCACATGTATACACAAGTGACAAGCAAATCCCTCCTCCAGCCAGGGCAGCCAGAACCTGCCCTTTCCCACCGTGGCCGAGCTGAGCGGATCCCTATTGAAATGTGAGCCAGAGGGTCTGAGAAGCAGGCCGCTGAGGCTGAAGCGGGGTCGTCCTGAACGTGGGAGATTCAGCAGAAGCCCACAGTGCAAATCAGCTTGCGCCTTGTTTCCTTCCACATCCGTTTCTTGGGAAACTGCCAGAGTACACACTACAGCAAAAGGAAGGTGTAGTAGCTTCTTAGACAGGACAGCAGAAGCACAAGTGACCAAAGCTATAAAACAGATCATTTGGACCTCATCAAAATTAAGGACTTTTGTTCTGCAGATGATACCATCAAGAAAGTAAAAAGACAAGTTTTTAACTTTTTATTCCCATTCTCAAAAAGAGAATGGGAGAAAGTATCTGCAAATCATGTACCTGATAAGGGACTTGTGTCCAGATATATAAAGAACTCTTACAAATCATTAAGAAAAAAATAAGTAGCCATTCTTTGCAATGGGCAAAGAATCTGAATGGATATTTCTCCAGATAAGACATACAAATGACTGATAATCACATGAAAAGATACTCAGTATCATTAGTCATTAGGGAAATGTGCACCAACGCCACACTGAGATTCCACTTCACTCCCATCTGGGATGGTGACAAGCAGTGAGGTGAAGTAACAAGTGCTGGGGAGGATGTGGGGAAGTCGGGACCCTCGCACGTTGCCAGTGCGATGTAAAATGATACAGCCACTGTGCAAAACAGCATGGTGGTTCCTAAAAAGTTTAACATAGAATTACCACTTGCTCCAGCAATTCCACTCCTACACATATATATACCTCACCCACCCCAAAAATAAAAACAGGTACTCAGACAAGTACATGCACACCCATGTTCAGAGCAGCTCTATTCACAATAGCCAAGAGGTGGAAACAGTCCAAATGTCCATCAGTGGATGAATGGATAAACAAATTGTGATATACAATGGAATATTATTCAGCCATAAAAAGGCATGAAGTACTGATCCATGCTCCAATGTGGATGAGTAATGTTCCCCCAAAACATTATACTAAGTGAAAGAAGCCAGTTATGAAAGGTCACATATTATAGGATTTAATTTGTATGACATGTCCAGAATAGATATATCTATTAATATAAAGACAGAACGCAGCCTGGTGGTTTCCAGAGGCGGGAGGGAGGAGTGGGGAGTGAGTGCTTAATGGATGTGAGGTCTCACTTCAGAGTGGTGGAGATGTTCTGGAACTAGGTCGAGGTGGTGTTCTCCAACATTGTTAATGAATGTACTAAATGCCACAGAATTGTTTACTTTTCAGGGATGAGTTTTATGTTATGGGAACTGTACCTCAATACGCATTTTTGAATATCTAGAAAGACCAGTGTGTGCAGATTATATATGGAGCCAGAAACTGCCAGTACAGTTAGTCTTAGTGAAATTAGAAACTAGCTTGATACCCACTGGAAAATGTAGTGGGGAGCTGATGGGATTGTCCAGGTATGTCACAGCAAAAAGGTAGCAATGAAGAAAGCATCTGGGACCTGAAGGGCTGATACTGTCTGCCTGCATGAAGCATTTCAGATAATTAACTCATTCTACATGAGCCTCTCCAGGGCAGACACGGCCGTGGCGGAGGAGCAGGAATCATGCTTTCATTGCAGAAAATCCGTGGAGCGATTCAAGACGTGTTATGATTCCAGATTAAGATACAGTTAACTGGAACAGTCCTGAGACAGCAGGAATAACTCTCGCACAATATTTTCGATTTTGAAATGCACTTTATAACTTAATAGGTCTGACAGCTATAAATCCAAATCTTCCTGTTCCCCAGGACTGTCCCTCCATTAGTCAGACATGCACACACTAGCCCTCAGGAATTTATGGACCAAGAGGGTTTAGGGAAGACTAAGATGTAAATCTCTTTGCAGACTCCTTTTTGGTCTATTTTAGCAGAAGAATGACTTGAAGTCCAGGAATTTGACATGAGGAGAGCTGGTTGTGACAGCAGCCACCCAGGAGATTCATCACGAACAGTTCAGTGAGCGGCTCAGAGGCTGGCAAGGCCCAGGAAGGGGGCCATCCTCAGGATAGGCAGAGGGGAGTGGGAGGAACCTCCCAGAAGGGCGTCAAGTAGAAATGATGTATAGAATCTCTTATGTTCTCCTGGATAGAGCTGGAGTCCATTCTACTAAGTGAAGTATCCCAAGAATGGAAAAATAAGCACCACGTACTCACCATCAAATTGGTTTCCCTGATCATCACCTAAGAGCACATTTGGGAATAACATTAATTGGGTGTCAGGCAGATGTGGTGGGGAGGGGAAGGGTGTGTACATACATAATGAGTGCAATGTGCACTGTCTGGGGAATGGACACACTTGAAGCTCTGACTGGGGCAGGGGGTGGGGGGCAAGGACAATATATGTAACCTAAACTTTTGTACCCCCTTAGTATGCTGAAATAATAATAATAATAAAGTAGAAATGATGTTATTTGATAATTCTCAAAGAAAGCTTTGGCGGAGGGTTCTTGCAAACCACAGCAGAAAGGAAGGCGAGGTGGGGCGAGGCACAGGCTTGCAGGACCTGTGCAGCAAAGAGCTGTGAGAGAGCTCCGGGGAACTGCAAAGGGAGGGCTGAGGCTGGGGGTTTTAGGAAGGGGCCCAGGACTGTCTATCCGATCTGCCCTGCCAGCAGAGAGTGCTGCTTTTCTACAAAGCTTCCTTCCTCTTCCCCTCTTCCCTCATCTTCTTCAACCTACTTCCCTCCAGAGGCCAAAAACATTGAGGGGCACCTCCCCTCAGCCCGCCATTCCAGCCAGCCGACTGGAAGACCAGCCCTGCCCCCTCGGCCAACAGAGTCCAGAGGAAGCGATCGTCTTCCAAGCCAAACACCGAACTCACCCCGGCAACATGTGTTGAAGATGAAGCACCCCTCCTCCAATCCTGCGAGCCTTCTGCGCACGACCCTGCATGCTCAGAGTGTGGTTCTTGCGCCCAGCACACTCACCATGTTCTTCCCCAAGCATTCAGCACATTCTCTAAGCCCTTGGGAATGTCTGGCAGCTGTGTGACCTCAGACAGATCTTTCAACCTCCCAGTGCCTCAGTTTCCTCACCTGTAAAATGGGGATAAAAATACTTCCCACCTCTCTGGGTGTTGTAGAGACTGAACGAGCTAATATATGCAGACACTGCCTGACATGTAGTAAGAGTTATATATGTGTTTGGGGTTGTCATTGTCACCTTCCAAAATGACACTGCATTCCACTGCACAGGGTTGCACAACCGTTGTCCCCCCATCCACGGTTTTCTTTCCTCAGTTTCAGTTACCCACAGTCAACTACGGACCACAAACAGGTGAGTACAGTACATTAAGATATTCTGAAAGGGAGAGAAAGCACCTCCACAACTTTTATTGTAGCATGTGGTTATAATTGTCCTATTTTATCATTAGTTATTGTTGTTAATCTCCTGTTAAGCCTAATTTATAAATTAAGCTTTATCATAGGTATGTACGTATAGCAAAAAACTTAGTATACATAGGGTTTGGTGCTATCTCAGTTCAGGCATCCACCAGAGATATCAGACCACGTCCCCGTGGGTTAGGGGGCACTCTCATTGATGCATTCCTATTAACTAGTGGGAATCTTGCTAATTTTCCCCCAAGAAAATGGATTGGCTGCAGTTGTTCCTGCCAGTATCACAGCTGGACATTTCAGTTTAGATGCCAGTTGTACACTTCTGTTCACAGGTTAGCACATTTGTCAGGCTCATTGGGTGACAACTTGCCTCCCGAGGCCACATGCTGCGTCTGCTCCTGCTTCTCCCGCAAGTGTCCTCCCCACCCCCAGGGCTGAGCCTCTGACGGCTCTGCTCTCCCTTCACCCCGGCGGCAGCTTCACAGCGGCCAGGCAGGACTCGGGCTGGCCTGCCCACCCAGGTGAACTGAAGGGTAGTAGTTATTTGCCTCTTTTATCATAGTTTTGCGTCTTTAAGTAAACCATGAGTTCTTTGCAGTCAGCAATCCCTTTATCCCCTGTGCTGGCCAGAAATGTGAGCCCTAGTGGGCTCCCCCTCTGTGTGCTGGGACCCAGCTCCTC
This sequence comes from Varecia variegata, assembly GCA_028533085.1. Lineage (NCBI taxonomy): Eukaryota > Metazoa > Chordata > Mammalia > Primates > Lemuridae > Varecia > Varecia variegata. The sequence continues at coordinate 90,800,510 of CM052439.1, forward strand.
ACCTGTGAAACGGGGACAGTGCACCCCTCACAGGCCTCTGCGGACACAGGCAGGGTGTGGCTGTGAGTAAGCACGTGACACACTGGCATTTGATGCCAGTGCACCTCCCAGCACCCACCACACCGGGTCGTGCCTGCCACCCCGTACCCGGCACTCAGCGTGCAGCCCGGGCGCAGGCTCAGGAAGTGCATGCAGAACAGAGGGAGGAGCTCTCAGCTTGGTCCCTGGAGCACCCCGCGTGGCAGGGGAGCTGGTCCCTATCAGAGGGGAAAGTCAATCATTCTCCCACGACACACCGTCCACACTGGCATATCGATTGCCGCAGAGTAGCTTCAGTTCTCCCAGGCAATTGTATATTGATCATGGGATGATTTGTTCTGGCATCTTCTCGCTTTTCCTGTAAAGCTGACAGATAACCAATTCTAGGCCCATCCTAGCTGAGGGTGGGTGACGTTTATGTGGCTGATTCTCCTTAGAGTCCTCCGGGGGCCAGGGAAGTCCATGCAAACTTACAATTTTGCTCTGAGCTGAGAGAATTCTTTCTTCAAGTCCTTGATCTGATCCTCTAAAACAGTGGTTCTCAAAGTGTGGTCCCTGGACCAGCAGTGTCATCTGGGAATTTGTTAGAAATGCAACTTCTCAGGAGCCAACCCAGATCTCCTGAATCTGAAATATGGGAGTGGAGCCCCATCTGTGTTTTGTGAGCATTCCCAGTGATTCCACACATCCTTAGGGTTGAGAGCTGCTGCTCTGGGCATGCCAGGAAGAAGCCCGGACGGAGACTGCAGCCGCTTGTTGAAGGTATGGAAACTCAAAACCAATACCCGTGATTTGTTCACAGTCTAATTAGGGACAGCAGAGAGACAGAGACAGAGAGAGAATTAAAATCTACCAGCACATTCAGCCAATCCTCTGGTACTTGGAAGAGCTGGGCACAAAAGGGCCAGCCTCCTGGAGCCTGCCATGAGGACTTCGAGGGACACACTGGCCCACACAGTCACACGCTAGGCTGAGAGCTACAGAAGCTGACGGTAGAGCTGGGCCGGTCTGCAGGGTGCCAGTGGCCAGGGGACGCCGGAAGTTGCAGGTGAAGGGAGCATCCCGCAGGAGCCAGGCTGAAGCCCCGTGTGCCCGAGGGTCCACCTGGTCTCAGGCATGCTGACTGTGGCTGCCTTGGCGATCCCAGTGGAGACACTCAGAAAGGCCCTGGATAGAGGGCTTGAAGCTCCTGGAAGAGCCCAGGGCTGAAGATGAGCAGACTGTGGTCTTCAGCTCCGGGTCTCTGCGTCCCGGAGACCCGTGGGGAGGGCTGCCGGCCAGGAGGGAAGGCCGCCCGAACGGCAAGGCCAGGCGTGCTGGGGGCCTGAAGGGGCCCTTGGGAAGCTCAGCTCTGAGGTGGTCCCTGCTTACCTGGTCGGTTTCATGTGTGGGACAGGAGAGGTGTAAGGGAAGGAGGGGAGAGGCTGGGCATGCAAAAGTGAGGGCTGCGGACGGGCGAGGGCTGCGGCCTCAGAGAAGCCTGTAAGGCTGGTGGCAGGTACCCCCTCCATTCCCTAATGAAAAAAGAAGAAGCCCCTCCTATTCCTCAATACCGGCCCCAAAACTGAAACAAAGACATTCCTTACTCCTCGCGGGGACATCTCCTGGCCAAAGAAACTCCCATCCCCCAACCCTAAAAACCTATATAAACCCACTCAGACTTCTGGGCGGGGCGGCTTCTCGAGTTCCACTCGTGGGACTGGGAGGCTCGCCCGGGTCCCTCTCTCTCTCTCTCTAGGGACTCGTTACCTCCACCCGGGAGCGGGAGCGCCCCAATAAAGCCTCTTTACTTATCCCTTTCAACTCTGCTCGTCTTTCTTTCTCTGGCGCCAACTACTCCAAAAAACCTTACAAAGCCCACTCTCCGCGATAACCAGGAGGCGGGAGAGAAGAATGGCGCAGGCACCACGCGGCCCCAGACTCGAGAATGAAAGCTGGGAACCCCTGATGGCTTCAGTCTTCCCTGAGAAGTAGGGGTCATCTCCCGCAGGGACGGAGGAGCAGCGGTGGGAGAACAGTGCAGACGTATTGAACTGTTGGTTCAGTCTTGGTTCAAACCTTGGCTCTGGCGGGATTTGAACAGTGGTCCCGGTAGCCGAGGTGCCTCCCGGAGCCGGGCTTCCTCGTTGGCGGAGGAGGACGGATCACGCAGTCCTCACGCACACGCTGATGGCGCCGGAACCAGCTCCCGTGTGCTCCGCACCTGGCACCGCGCCGGCGCCACTGACTCCGTAGCAGTCGGTAGTGACTGCAGATAAAGCCATCTCAACGGCTGCTGTGTCGGACCCTCACAAACGTGTTCAGTGAACCACACACTGGGAGAGGGCCCCAACTTAATCGCCCTTTTCTTGCCTAATCCACAGTCTCTAAACCGTGAACCACAAAAATGCTTGTCACTCTAGGCTTAAGTGGCCATTCCATTTAAAAAGACATCTCTGGATTTTCTAAGGCTCCAGGGTCAGCTAAGCTGATCTTCCTCAAAGAGGCTTAAGTGCACCTGGTCTGCCCAGGCCCCCGGAGAACAGGTGTCTGGCCGTGGCGGGTGTGGACAAGCAGACCCCACGCTAGGGCTCTGGCGGGAAGGTGCCCAGGCCCTGCCGGCTCCGCTTCTCCTGCCCACTCTTATTGTCCCTGGGTTTGCAGGAGGAAAGAAGGGAGCATCACCACACACTCAGAGAATCAAGAAATAAAGATGCCAGTAAGTTGCTAAAGTCCCAAAGGAAGTGGCTTTCTAAATGTGCTGCTGGTCTCCTAGGACGGGTGCCGCCCAGCCCAGAGCAGCCCAGTAAGGAGCTTTGAAAACTGGCCTCAACAGCTCACTTCCAAGCCGAACTGGAATCACCCCGCACATCCAAAACTGTATACATTAGCACTCTCATTAGGGCCCTGGTAGCTACGGGCACTCTACAAAACAGGCCCATTTAAATGTAAATTTTGACATTCAGCCCAAGACTAGAAAAGAAATAGTTTCCACACCTCAGCACTGGGAAGAAGAAGGAGGATTAAATATTAATTCTTTATGAAGGAAGACTTTTTAATCATCCACGCCTCTCAGATGCTCCCTCACGGCCAAATCCCCACGGTCCCCAAGTAGGACAGCCTGGGCTCAAATCCCCACCGTCCCCGAGGAGCTGGGCAACCTTCAGTGAGACATTCAGCGTGTCTGAGCCTTGGTGCGCTCATCTGCTAAGTGCGTGAGGACTCCTGGCAGAGCACTGTGAGGGCTCAGGGGGGCGCCCAGCCCACACATGCACAGCCCCTGCGGACGGCCACACAGAGCCCCCAGCAGCCCCCAGGAGTGCAGGAGGGAGGACCCTGCTCTCCCTGTTCTTACTAGTGGTTGTCCCACCCTAAGCGCGGCCCCAACTTCCATGACACCAGCATCCTTGTCTGTGAGACAAGAGAGCCCCACCTTCCTGGAGAGCCATGTGAGAGCACACCTGGCATTGAATAAGCGTAGGATGCGCCAGCTCCCTTCCTCCCGTCTCCTCAGCAAGACCGGTTCCTTGTGCTGATCCCCTGCAAGGATGCGGGAAGCAGCAGAAGGTGGCTTTCTGCTCTTGGAGGCACTACTACCTACTTAGAGCACACGCCTCTGCACACGCTCATGGGTAAGAGAGAAGGCCACCAGCCCGGGACACACACACCCCCTGGGGTTCCATGCAGCCTGTGGGCAGGTCCCCAGGAGCTGGGTGACACACCCAGGGCCCAGGACAGATCTAACTGGGCACATATGCTGTCAGCACTCCATGCAGCTTGAGTGTGGAGGTGTACACACACACCACACACATGCCATAAACACATACACATTATTATATACACACCACACACATACCACACATGCCACATACACACACCACACATATGCCACACATGCAAAAACACCCCCCACACAGAGGCAAACATACTACATGCATATACACACATCACATGCACACACCACACACACACATATACACATACCACATGCACACACCATGTACACATACACATGCATACACACACCACATGCATGCTACCTACATATACACACAGGCATACACTACACACATAGCACACATGCATACACACACCCCACATACACATATACACACATCATGTACACATACTCATACCACACACCACACACATGCCACACAAATATCCACACACACATACCACATACACACACACAATACACAACACACCCTACTGTGGCTAATGCAGGTGCCCCCTCTGCCCTGCCAAGGACACCTCCTCAGCCTTTGAGAACGTCCTTGTGTGCAACGTTCCGCCCTGTGAGCATGAGTGTCCCCTGCACCACACCCATGTTTGCTTTCCTCACCTGGGACCTGCTGTCCCTGCAGTCACTCACAGTCATGCATCACGGCCACTGTGTGCCTGCCAGGCCAGGCACTGGCATTAAACAGTGGTGGTCCCAAGGGGTCCGTGAAGATGTTTGGAACCCCAGATCTCCACCAGCCTGAACTACCACTCAGCGGCAGCAAAAGCCGAGTGCCGTGCAAGCGGGACTGCCAAGGGGTCGCCCGGCCTGCCTCAACCAGATCGCCTTGGCGCACCCTAAGCCCCTCCACTATAGAAATGCTGGAGCTGCCACTGGGCTAGAAGATGAGCAAGACCCAGTCTTGCTTCCCAGAACCTCCCAGTGCAGTCTGGAGAACCGCTGGAGAGCAACCCAGCACCAGCAGGGCTCGAGGGACACAAGACTAGACTCAGTGCTGTATGGCTCAGAGAAAGATGAGGCTGGAGAAGGCATGGGGACCAGGTTTCGGGGGGCCCTCAGTCCCAGGATGAAGAGCTCAAGGTTCTCAGAACAGTCTCAGTCTAGGGAAGAGAGACTGGCCAGCTTGAACCTTGGAAAGGGAAGACTTGCTCATTGCAGTGTGGGACTACATGGCCCTCAGTGGGGAGGCTACAGCAGAAGCCTGGGTCCAGGAAGACAGTGGCAAGGGACAGGAGGGGAGTGTGTGGGGAGATCTGAGGGACACATCAAGGAGCAGGCCTTGATGCTGAGCAGGATGATTAACTGGAAGCAGCCACTGTGAGGCTGGGAACCGGATATCTACCAGGCATCAAGCTCCTAGGGAAAGGGCAGGAGCACAGTGGCTGTGCCCTGTCTCCCACCGGGCTGAGATGGCTGGCTTTGGGACAGGAGGCTGACAGCTGGGTGCTGCCCGTTCTGGGCAGTCACCTCCATGCCCACTGCTGACCACTGACCAGTGGGAAAGACACGGCTGTGCAGGCGATGGCCCTGACTCCGTGGCTGGGTGTCCAGAAGGCAGGATGGGGGGTGCACTGAAGGCCACTGGAAATGCACTCCTGTCTCCCGACTGGGCCTGGCACGGTGCTAGCAGACCGTGGACACTCAATAAATGTCTGCTGCAAAACCACCCCTATGCCAGGAAGCCTGTCTCAGGCACTCAGAGCTGGGCTGCAGGGCTGGTCTCAGAGACCCCAGCACTGCCACCGCCCAGGTCCCTGCAGCCCTCGCTGCGAGCAGCACAGAGCAGGTGCACGGCAGGTCTATGTGCTGAGAGAGAAATGTCCCTGAAGACACACATGGCACTTCCCTCCACTGTGTGACCCTGGGAAAGTTGTTGAACCCCTCAGGCTCTGTGGCTTCTAACATGTAGACTGTTCCAGAACATGTCAGAGGGCAGATGACAGGCACCTTGGGAAATCTACTAATTACAGATCCTCTGAGTCTGCCAATACCCAAATAGGATAAGGTCTTGCATATTCGTTCAACAAACACTCACAGAGCACGTGCTGTGTGCCTTCTGTGTGCCTACGCACAGTGTGGTGGTGGAAGACAGCATGGCTGGGACAGGCGAGGTCACGCCAGGGTGACAACGCTCCCGTTCCAGTGGCTTCACCACACAAAGTGCACTCGCCACCCATGCTGCATTCCTGTCACCAGCTGTGTGATGGCAGGGGGGTGGGGAGGACTCTGCTCCACACACTCTCTCAGGGACCTCGGGCCACTGTCTAAGAACTGACTCGTCTGGAACCCGCTGTTCCGCGGCTGCCTCCAGAGGCCGCGTCCAGCTGGCAAGTTGTGCACTCACTCTCTGCTGCCTTGGCTCAGAGCTGACACAGCACTTGTTCCCATGGCCCATTAGCCAGGACCATCACCTGTCCCAGCATGACTGCAAAGCACAAGGAAGTATGGGGGAGTGGGTGGGAGATTTGATGAGCATCCCCTCCTCTGCCACCGTGGATGTTCATCACAATTTAAAAAAACAGGAGGCTCAGAGAAGTCAAGCCCCTTGCCCAAGGTCCCACAAGTGTCAGAACAAGGAGGAATGGCCCCAAAGTCTCTGCTTGTGACTGGTATGCTATCCTGCCTCTGTCCTTATCCTGACTTTGGTATGAACTAGACTGTTCATATCTTAAGTCGCTATTCTCCTGACACCCCACCTAACCATCCCATTGGGAGCAGAGAGAGGAGAGAGAGAGAAGGGGAAATGTTAGGGGGGACAGCAGTGTGACACTAGTGCCTACCTTTGCAGAAGGAGAGCAGAGGCTGAAGGGGCCCCTCCTTCAGGCCGGCCAAGCCCCTCCCAGCACACATGCCTGCACGGGGCAGAACCTAGCCAGCCCTGGAGCAGCCCAGGCTGTGTGGGCCTGTGTCAGGCCCCGGGCAGCATGGACTGTGTCCACCAGAGCCCTGAGCACAGGTTTGCATGAATCACATGGCCTGGGGGTAGGGGATATTCCCATGATATGAACAGTTTGTGAAACTTGTGCTGCCACAGAACAGTAGAACCATGACTCAGAGGAGCTACCCTCTGGATGCCGAATGTTGCCCTTGGAGCTTAGGAACTCAGGGGCTTCGCCCAACACTCCCCTCGGTGCACTGAAAATAACCACGTATGATTGGCCTCCGTACCCCCAGGACCCACTGCAGGGCCTGGTGCGACTGGCACTGGGCACCCTCCAGGTGGCGGATGCTGGCGACACAGCACCCTCAGCCCTGCTGAGCGTGGGCTTCCACACGTGCAGAGTGTGGGCAGCCCATGGCGTCAGGCCACCCCTCGGGCCCTGAGTGGGGCTCTGCCTGGAAAACAGCTTTCTCCTGAACGGTGGGTGTGCATTTCTGTCCCCTCTTCCAGAGTCCCCACACGCTCTGCTCATATCAGAAAGCAAAGGGACGTTCCAGCAGGCACTGCAAGGAAGATAAAATGGTCTAGAATGAGAATTCTGAAGGAAGCAAGTTCTACTTTGCATATTTGTAGTAAAGGGAATTGCTGCTCATGAAATTATATGGACTCTTTCTTTTATAGTCCAATGCAAGAGTGAGTTGTGAAATACTGGAAATTTCAAGATTTAATTAAAACCTAGTTCACTGCACTGAAGTTCGCTTACAAAATATAGCAGAGATTAATGGGAGATATCAAACCGAACTGTTTGTGCACGACCTGTTGGGTCATAATTTATGGGAACAAGGGGAAAAGAGCAAGATCATTACCTTAAAATAAATTTACAGCTTCTCCAGGTAAGTAAAATGGAAATAATAAAGCCCCCCGGGTCAGCTCACCCGCACCAGAATGAAACGGCAGGGCCAGGGTGGGGGCACTCCATCAGCCACACTGCCAGGGCTGCTGGATGCTCCCATGCAGTGCTGGGGACACAGGGAGGGAGAAGGGACACCCAGTCCTCACAAGGACTACCAGGCAAGTGTCCCTGCTCCAGCTAAGGCAGCTGACACCCAGAGGGACCAAGTGCGTTGCCCAAGGCCACACAGCTCGTAGGTGGCAAAACTGAGATTTGGGCCAGGCCAGCCGGCTCAGTCAGTGCTCCTGCTGCAAAGTGCAGCCTCCTTTGTGTCCACTCTTGCAAGGCCCTGACCATCTAGGCGAGGGGACATGGGCTAGGGGACAGCTGAGCCATGGCCCCTGAAGATGTCCATGTCCTGATCCCAGGAACCCTATGTGATAGCTAATTTTATGTGCTGGCTAGGCTAGGCTATCATGCCCAGTTGTTTGGTCAAACACCAGTCTGGATGTTTCTCTGCAGATGATCTTTAGATGAAATTAACCTTTAAATCAGTAGACTTTAGGCAGACTGCCCTCCATCGTGGGTGGGCCTCGTTCAGTCAGTCGAAGGCCTTCAGAGTGAAGCGTGAGAGCGCAGCCCGCTCCCAGCAGACGGCTGCTCTCTCACTGCATGCTCTCCTGCGGCTCCAGCCTCTGCCTGCTGCCTCTCAGGGTTTTGGACTTGCCAGCCTCCACAGTGAGCCAGTTCCTTAAAATAAACCCCTCTCTCTCTCCACACACAAACATACACACACACACACACACACACACACACATATGTATGTATGTATGTATTCTGCTCTTTTCTCTGAAGAACCCTGCCAGTACACTCTGCAGGGCAGCAAGGCTCCTGGGGAGGGGGGGGTGAGGAGGTACCACCCTGCATCTCCCCAGTGGCCCAGGGCAACTGCAAGCACCTTACGAGAGGGAGGCAAAGCCTGGGGTGATCTGGAGTGAGGCGGCCCCCAGCCACGGAGCAGCTGCACCTGCCCACCCGCAGAGGCCAGAAGCGGCAAGGAAGACATTCTTCCCGGGAGCCTTGGAGCCGATGCAGTCCTGTCCGCACCTTGATTTCGGCCTGGGGATAACTGATTTTAGACTTCTGCCATCCAGAGCTGTGAGAGAACGGCTGTTTGAAGCCACCTGGTGAGTGGCAGTTTGTCACGGCAGCCCCAGGAAATTGCTTCGGTGGCCACTGTCCAAGGAGCACACTGGGCTTTCCTGCTGGGGGCTGGGAGCCCACCGGCAGCAAAGGGTCAGGGAGCAGCCGGCCTGGGTGATTCCCACTCAGGGAGCCTCGCCCGGCGCCCCTCCCGCTGCAGCCTGCTCTGACCGCTGCGTGCCGCGGAGCCCTCATGGGCCCAACTGAGTGAAGACTCTGGAAAATCTGCCTTCAATCCATGTCTCTCCCTTTGTCTCACAGAGATGACCCTGGGGTCCCTCCTCACAACCGCCCAAGGACCCCGGAGGAGAGAGACCCTGTGGCTCCAAAGCAGGACCCCAGCTGCACCCCACCCAGCCTACCCTGGGTTCACCTTCAGGGACCCCGGCAGCTCTGAGTCCAGAGTCCCGCCCGGGGGCCGGGAGAGACGGGCCGCCTGGGCCCCTCTCCCAGCCGCGCAGCCCCCAGGAGCAGGAAGTGCTGGCAGCGCCTTATAGGCCGAGGGGGCCGTAGAGAGGAAGGGGGACCTGGAGGCTCCTGACTTCAGGGGCATTGTCTGCCGGCCACACTGCCTGCCCCAATGCGTGTCTGAACTCACACGGGCTTCAGAGAACCCCGTGACCTGAAGCAGTGGTGGGTCATTGGATGCAGCTGGACAGAGCAGGAGAGCGCGACGTCCCTGAGAGGCCGCGCAGGCAGACCGCATCCCAAGAGCCAGGCGGAGCTGCCGAAAGCGCTCAGCAGAGCGTGCTGGGCCTGGCGAGAGGGCAGCGTCCGAGAGAGGGGCCCACCCCGTGCTGCAGTGAAGCCACACTGGTCTCGCACGCAGCTGGGGCCATGTCCACTCGGACATGCTCACAAGGGTCAGCGCTCCTTGTACGTGGGACTGTCACCCCATCCACACCATCCTCGGCGACGTCCAGGAGAACGCTGCCCGCAGAACCACTCGTGAGAACTGTGAACCTGAATGCCCACCCCTCATGGAATGACACCTGAGTGACAGAGGCCACGTGTGCGACGGAGCAAGGACAGGGAAACTGCAAGAACACAGAAGCATGGACGAAGATCACCAACGCAATGCAATGCTGAGGGAAAGGAGCCGGAAGCAAAGACGAGAGTCTCTGGCTTCAAAGACAAGAGATGCCTTTTCGCTCCCAAGTCAAGCAGCCAATCAGAAAACAGCTGCTGAGAGGCAGAGAGCTGAGCAAAATCTCTCAGGATCAGGATCCAGCGGGAGAAGGTGGAGTTCAGGGTCTGGTGAACACTACACATTTCAGTTATGTCCCCTCAAAGTGGCCCTCACAAACGCTGGTACCCAGCCTCCATCCACTCAGGCTCGATGCTCTTCCCCTACTCTAAAAACCTGCCAGAAACAAACACAAATTCTCTCTGGAGGAGTGTAACCTCCACGGATGCAAGTTATATCTGCATTTTTATAATATATATGCTGGCTGTTAATAAGAAAAAAACTGCAGAAAGACAAGAAGTGACTGAAACAAAAAGGAAGACGACATTAGAAACAGACCACTGGAGATCTAAATATTAGAGTTATCAGAAATAGACATTAAAATAGCTGTGATTAATATGTTCAGTAAACTAAATGAGAGGTAATTTTAGCACAAATAAATCAAATGAAGCTTCTAAATTAAAAGTAGAATAACTAATATGAGAACTTTATAAATACCAGTTTAAACATAATGAAGAAAGAATTCACGAACTGAAAGATGGACCAGAAGAACATATCTGGACGGAAGCCCAGAAGATGAAAAGTACAGAAATGACCATAAAAGTCACAGGGATTGTTGTGTGAAACGTCTTGCATATGTGTAACTGGAGTCCCAAAGGAAAGGGGAGAGTGAATGGAGCAAAAGCCAAAATTTGAAAAGATGAAAGATATCAAACCACAGATTCAAAGGTGTTAGAAATGGTAAGAAAACATCCCTTAGATACCTCAAAGTAAAAGTGCCAAAAACCAAAGAGAAGTTATTTAAACAGCTAAAGAAAATAGCTTATGTTCAGCAGAGCACTCAGACTGACAGACAACTCCTCCCAGCAGCAGTTGGGAGCCACAGGAGAGCGGAACAGGGCTGTCCAGGGCGACAGGAGAGCAGCAGCACTCACTGCCCTCAAGCATGGAAAAGGCCAAACATCTCACACAAGCAGAAGCCGAGAGAATTTACTACCGGGAAACTTACTCTAAAGGAAATTCTAAAGTCCGTTGGGCAAAAGTACAGAAATGAAGAGGAATGGAAAGGATAAATATGTAGGAAAATCTAAATGAATATTGATTACACAAACAAAAATAATAATGCCATGTATGTTTTAAAATGTATGTAGAATTTATATATACAACAATAACATCATAAAAGTTAGGAAGGAATAAACAAAGCATTCTAAGGCCCAAGTATTTTTGGAATGTGGTAAAAGTGCTAATTTAAATAAGACTGTAATTAGTCAAAGATGCATGCTATAATCTCAAGAGTATCCCTTCAAAGAGCCATTATAGACTATATACCTAGTATGTTAATAAAGAGGTAAAAAACTAAATAATAAAAATGTACTTGTTGATCCAAAAAGAAGGTAAGAAATAGGAAAAAAGGAGCATTGAATAGGTGGGAAATCAGAACTAAAGAAGAACATGATTGATTTAAATCCAAACTATATCAGCAATTGAACTAAATGTAAATGAACTAAATACTCAAAAAGGCTGAAACTGCATAAAAAGGAGACTACATATGTGGTTTATAAGGACATATATTCAATATAAGGACACAGAAAGATTGCTAATAAAAGAAAGGAAAGGTATACATGAGAACATTAGCCAGAGGAAAGCTCACATGAAAATACTAGTGTTAGACAAAGTACATTTTTAAGTAAAAATATTTGAAAACATTACTAGTCATAAATAGGGACATCTTTACATGATAAGAGGTCAATCAATCAGGAAGATGTAACAATTCTAAATATGTATGCACTTAAAATTGTAAATTTCAGAAAGTAAAAATAGATCAAACTAAAAAGAGAAATAGACAAATCTATAATTATAGTGGTAGATCTGAATACACCCCCTTCAACAACTGATAGGACAAGCAAACAAAAAATTAAGCTTATAGATCTGAATAACACAATTAACAAACTTGATCTGATTGACAAGTTACAGAAAACCACACCCAACTGCAGAATGCACGTTCTTTTCCATGCACGTGAAATACTTACCAAACGGGCCATATGATGGGCCATAAAGCCAGTCTCAAGTCTTAGAATCATTCAGCATGTATTCTCTCTCTATCCCAAGTCAGAAATCAATAACAAAAGATAAATGCAAAATCCTTAAATGTTTGGAAATTAAACAAAACACTTTTAAATAATAAATCCCTGGGTCAAAGAAAAAATCGCAGTGGAAACTTAAAAATATTTTGAAGATAATGAAAATATGACATAACAAGAGTTTATGGGGCAGAGCTAAATCCTAAATCAGTGAAAACTATATAGCCACAAGTGCATATATTAGAGGAAGAAAGGCTAAAAAATAATTACCTAATATCATTCTCAAAAATAAAAAAGAAAATAAAAACCAAAGTAAGTAATACAGGGTGTCCCAGAAGTCTCCATACAAAGGAAAAATTTTGTAAAATTTTGTTTTGAATCTTTTGTAAATAAAGGTACATTTAGCTACAATTTCGCATTTTCCCTATGTATGGCAACTTTTGGGGCACCCTGTAGAAACAATAATGTTAAGAACAAAAATTAAAGAAAAAAGAAACAAAACATAAAATACAAAAAATCAACATCACAAAATATGGGGGGTGGTTGTTTTGCTTTATTTTGTTTTTTTACTAAAAGCTGGTTTTCAGAATCAGAAATACTGGTTTTTTTAAAATCTAAACTATCTAGACCTGTAAATAAATAAAGAGAGAAATCACAATTAACTAATATCATAAAAAAAGGACATCGGTATAGATCACACAAACATTAAAAAGACAGTAAAAGAATTTTATAATTTTATAGCAATACATATGAACATTTAAATGAACAAGTTCCTTGAAAAACACAACTTACCAAAACCAATACAAAGAGAAAACCTTAATAGGTAAATACCTTTATTAAAATCAAATTATTAACTAACATTTTCCCACAAAGACATCTCTAGGTCCAAATTGCATTACCAATAAATTCTATTAAATATTTAAGAAGAAATAACACAAATATTACACAGACTGAAGACAACTCATTTTAACCTTACTACCAAAAGGTGATGATGGCATTACGAAAAAAGGAAAATCACACACCAGTATTTCTCATGAACATGGATGCAAAAATCATAAAGAATTAAATCCAGTGATATATAAAAAAACATCAAGTTGAGTTTGTTTCAGGAAAGCAAGGTTGGTTTTACAATTAAAACTCAACTAGCATAATTCAACACATTAGCATATTAAAAAAGTAAAATCATATAATCATCTTAGATGCAGAAAAGGCATTTGATAAAATTCAACATCCATTCAGGAAAAACAATTTCAGTAAACTAGAACTGAATGGTAACTTAATGTAATAAGTAGTATCTAGTAAAAACATTCCCTACGGCAAATATTATACCTCAACAGTGAAATACTGAAAACCTACCACCTGAAATCAGGACCAAAAAAGTGTGCCCACTAATTATCCCTTCTACTTTACATTTTAATGAAGACACTACCTATTGCCTGAGGCAAGTAAAAAATAATAAAAGGTTTAAGAATTGGAAATGAAGGAATGAAACTGTACTTCATATTTCCATATACCAGCAATAAAAAATCAGAAAATGAAATTTTAAAAAGGATGCCCACTTATACTAGTAGCCAAAAAATATCAAATGCCTAAGATTAAATCTAACAAAGGGCAAGCAAGTCCTCAACACAAAAAAACCACAAAATGTTATAGAGGGGAAAACTTAAAAAAACATAAATAAATGAGCAATGATGTTCGTAGAGGGACGTCTCTGTGATGTAAGCATGTCAGTTCTCCCAGGTTAACCCGCAGACTCGGTGCCATCCAGTCAAAATCCCAGGCTGCTCCACGCCCAAGCCGCCCACCAGCAGTCCTGGTCCCAAGCTGAGCACAGGGCCCCCAGGGCTGCAGGCGCCTTGCCCGGGGAGCCCCCCTGCCTCCTCTGACAGCTTGGCCTGTAGCTTTGGAACCACTGATGTTCGTACACCTCAAGTGTCACCTCCAGTCACTAGACATTCCTGGCAGCATCTTCACCAGGACCTGGTGCACTTCCTGGTCGGCTCCTGGGATCCACATCCTCCCTGCCATGCTCTGGGGGCTGTTGTGAGGATCAAGTAAGATACAATGCACAGAGCACCTGGCCAGGTACCTGACACACACGTGTTCCCAGGAAGCTAGATGAGAGACAGCAGGAAACCTGCTTTGCTATGGGAGCTCTCACATCCTTCTGGTCTACGAGGTAAGAGGTAAGATCTGGGGTGCTGGGTTTAAAGTCACACTCACTGGGGTTTTTCTGTCCCTCAGCCCCCCTGTGCTTGTCTCTGCAGGCCTCCTCGTAACACAGATATCTACACATGCTCTTCCACTCCAGTCCAGCACAAAGCAAAATGATGAATGAATGCGCTGCGCACCGTCTGGGGAATGGACACGCTTGAAGCTCTGACTCGGGGGGCAGGGGAGATGGGCAATATACATAACCTAAACTTTTGTACTCCCATAATATGTTGAAATAAAAAAATAGAAAAATAATAAAATGAAGTCTGCATATACGAATCAACGGCAGGTCCCACCCAACGTTTTTTAAAGCACTTTATAGCAACTTCTAATATGTAATCTGTGATATAATTAATCTACAGTGGGCTTCGGTTATTCAATGACAGAGATTACGAACTGATGGCCCACTGACTGTTTTCTTTGGCATGCAGATGGTTTTTAAAATAAGCGCATTTCAAATAAAAATCCATATTTTCAGCTTCTCTTGAATAATGTCAAGATCTGGCCCGTCAGCCCCACACACTCACAGGGCAATGGTGGGCTCAGAGCCAAGCAGCAGCTGGCCCTTCCCAAGGTCATGCACTCTCCAGGTTGCAACACGGCACTCCCTGTTGTTTTTCTGGATGACTTCGGCACTCTTCTTATTGTTATCTTCTTCACTCTTTTTGTTTTACAAACTTTTTATTTATATTTCAATAGATTCAGGGATACAAGTGGTCTTTGGTTACATGGATGAATTGTATGGTGGTGATGTCTGGGTCTTTAGTGTACCCGTCACCTGAACAGTGTACATTGCACCTGAGAAGTAGTTTTTCTTCCCTTACGTCCCTCACCCTCCCTCCTCCTGAGTCTCCAACATCCACTGTACCAGTCCGTATGCCCCTGCGTACCCATAGCTCCGCTCCCAGTGAGAACATGCGGTATTTGGTTTCCCATTCTTGAGTTACTTCACTTGCAAAAGACATTATTTTATCCTTTTTATGGCTGAGTAGTACTCCATGGTATATACATACCTCATCTTCTTTATCCACTCCTCAGTTGATGAGCACTTAGGTTGGTTCCATATCTATGCAACTGTGAATTGTGCTGCCATCAACATATGGATGCAGGTGTCTTTTGATATAATGATTTCCTTTCCTTTGGGTAGATACCCAGCAGTGCCACCCAGTTAAGATTGATTTCATGTGTGGATCCTGGGAGACCAATAACTTCATACAATGTCACAATAGCTCTGAAATCCTTCCTTATTCCTGACCCCAAAGCCTCCTTTGGAAACATCTGGTTAGTTATCATTTAGGTTTTCTGGTTTAATTATCTTTTATTGGGCATTTCCTATGTGCTACTCACTTTACATGCCTTATCTCCAAACCTTATAACAATTTTACAAAGCTAAGTATTAATATTCTTATTTTACAGATGAAAACCATGACAGCCAAGGGAGGGGGACCCAGCCTGAGCCCACAGACTCCTTGAGCTGAGAGTCCGGGGACCCTTGCTGGTTTTCAGGACAGAGCACCAGGGAAGAGAGAGAACTCTGAGACCTGCAGAGGGCTCTTCTTGGGTATTCATGGAGCGCTGATCAGCACATGCTCCTGAGGAAACTACCCAAGACCAGGAAAGAACCACCTGGAAGAATTAAATGTCACAGTGCCCAGTGCTCACACAGGACCAGAAACATTGCCTATTCCCACCAGCCAGACTGGTAAATCTCATTGCTCACAGAACATTGGGTGGAGTGCACAGAACCGTCTTGTTTCAGAGGTATAGGACAATTAACCTTAAACTGAGTGTTTTTCTAGTCGTACCTAAAAAATCTTAAAATCCAAAAGGATCAAATTGTTTCCAAGTCACTCAACTGCATCCAACAACAAAGTTCAAGAAAACTGATGGGAATTCAAACAATCCAGCACCCAACAAGGTGGAATTCACAGTGTCTGACATTCAGTCAAAAATTACCAGGCAGATAAAGAAGCAGGAAAATACACAATCAATCAATGAATCAAAACCCATCCAGAACTGATAGATATATTCACGATTAGCCCACTCATTTCTTTCAACTCTTTGCTCAAAATATCACCTCTCCATGCGACCTATCCCACTCACCCTATTTAAAATTGCAATATGCCCACACTGTATTTCTTTTCTTTAACTGACAAGTAATAATTCCATATATTTATGGGGTACCATGTGATGTTTTGATATATGTATGCATTGTGGGATGATTTAATCAAGCTAATTAAAATATCCATTGCTTCACCTACTTATCATCTTTTTTGTAGTGAGAACATTTAAAATCTACCTCCTAGAAATTTTCAGGTATACAATACCTTTTCTTAACTATAGTCACCATACTATGCAACAGATCACTAAAATTTATTCCTCCCAACTGAAACTTTGGACTATTTGACTAAGATTTCCCCAAGCCTTTTCTACCCCAGCCCCTGGTGACCACCATTCTATTCTCTACTTCAATGAGTTTGACTTTTTGAGATTCCACATATAAGTATTTGTCTTTCTGTGTCTGTCTTATTTCACTTAGCATAATGTCCTCCATGTTGTTGTAAATGACAGATTTTCCTTGTTTTTTAAGGCTGATTTTTCTATTGTGTGTATATATACTACATTTTCTTTAACCCATTCACGCAGGAAAAACATGGATCTTGAATCTTGGTTCCTGCATATACCAGCTTGGGCAAGCTGTTTAAAGTCTTTGAGTCTCTGTCTATTCCCCAACCTGTACAATGGGGTTAACAAGAGACTCTTGTCTATGGTCAAGAGGGAACAACAATGAACATTTAGGCTGATTCCATATCTTGGCTATTATAAATAGTTATGCAATAAAAGTGGGAGTGCAGGTATCTCTTCAATATACTGATTTCAATTCCTTAGAATATATACCCAGAAGTAGGATTGCTGGATCACACGGTTGTTCTATTTTTAGATTGTTGAGGAACATCCATACTATTTTCCATAATGGCTGTACTAATTTACATTCTCACCAACAGTGTGCAAGGATTCCCTTTCCTCCGTATCTTTGCCAGCACTTGTTATCTTTCATCTTTTTGTTAATAGCCATTCTGACAGGTGTGAGATGATATCTCATTGTGGTTTTAATTTGCATTAATTTCATTTAATGCATTGCTTGCATTCGTGATGTTGAGCATTTTTTCATATATCTGTTGGCCATTTGTATGTCTTCTTTTGGGAAATACCTGTTCAGGTCTTTTGCCCATTTCTTAATTGGAGTATTTGTTTCTTGTGATTGAGTTGTTTGAGTCTATTTTGGATATTAGCCCCTTATCAGATGCATGGTTTGCAAATATATTCTCCCATTCTATTGTCTCTTCACTCCATTTTTTCCCTTGCTGTGCAGAATCTTTTTAGTTTAAAGCCATCTCTTTTGTCTATATTTGCTTTTGTTGCTTGTGCTGTCAGGATCCTATCCAAAAAATCATTGCCCAGACCCAGAACAATGTATTAGAGATTCTCCCTTATATTTTCTTCCAGTAGTTTCAAAGTTTTGGGTCTTACATTTAAGTCTATACCATTTTGAGTTGATTTTTGTATATGATGTGAGATAAGGGTCCAATTTCATTCTTATGCATGTAAATATCCCATTTTCCCAATACTCTTTATTGAAGAGACCATTTCCCCATTGTGTGTCTTGAGCACCTTTGTCAAAAATCAATTGACTGTAAATGCATGGGTTTATTTCTGGACTCTCTATTCTGCTCCATTGGTCTATGTGTCTGTTTTATGCCAGCACCATGTTGTCTTGATTACTGCAGTTGTGTAATACATTTTGAATTCACATAGTGCAATGCCTCCAGCTTTGTTCTTTGTGCTCAAGATTGCTTTGGATATTCGGGGTCTTTCATGGTTCTACATGAATGTTAGAATTTTTTTCTATTTCTGTGAAAAATGTCATTGGAATTTTGATAAGGATTGCATTGGATCTGTAGATTGCTTTGGATAGTATTGACATTTTAACAATATTAATTCTTCCAATTCATGAACATGCCACCCCACATTTCTGATTTCCTTTACCTGGTCCTTAATTTTGTGCCTGGTCCTTAATAGTCATTCAACAAATTTGTTGAGTGAATGAATGACCCAACCGCAGGAAACACTTTTCAACATTCATGAGACTAGGAAAATGTAACTGTGTTGTCCTAAGCTCCTTGTTTCTGACTGTAGGCTCAATAAAAGAAAAGGAAATTGACAGGACAGGAAAAGGTACTTCTATTTAACTTTGGGTTGTCTTTCTCCAAAACTTCATAAAAAATACCACTAAAAATGTTAATCTTCTTAGAGGATAATAGGAAAGAGATGATCATCTGGAGTTTATAAAGCATCTTGATTAATAGTTTCATTTTAATAATAGCTGATCTTTTCATCCACAGAGAGGCTGTTCTGCCAGCTCAGCAAATCTCCTCAAAGACTTTCCAGGGTGTGCTTTATGGATGCTAAGATATCATAAAACACAGAGGGTGGTTGCCATTCTCGGAGAACAGTAACACACTGGCCTAAAACCTGACAAGTCATTTGATTCATTTTATAGACTAATATAAAATAAACTTTTAGACACTGCTGGGCCAGAACTCGTCAACACAATTCCCAGTTCACAGAGGAAGGACTCACCCAAGGCACAGCTGTCAAGCTGAAGGAATTGCCAGCACCTGCAGACACAGGACTGGGCCCAGGCCCTGCCAGGTTGGGAATGCACAGAGGATCCCCCCAACCCTCCACCTGCTCCCGGACACAGGGACTCATCTTGCAGCTTGTGCCTGCCTTGCCTGGCGTCTCTGTGCTGGGTACGCCTGGCCTCCAATCCCCTGCAGGGTCCCGCATGTTTAGCTCCCTGATTCTTAAAGTGCTGCAGGTTTGAGCCCCTCTAGATTTATCCTCTGCAGAATCCCCATCCTCACCCCCAAACCTGACACTTCAGGCCCAGGCTTCCTTGTACCCTGACTCTGCTCTGCTGTGCCATTGTTCACGTGACACCTTGTCCACAAATGCTGTCTCCCACCCCACAATTGTCCCAATCTGAGCCCTAGGGATGCAGGGAAGGATGGAAAGGTGCCCTCTCCCCCGCTGAACAGCATTCAGGCCAGCTGGCCAGGGGCTTCGCCCATCATTCACAAGGGCTGGGAGGGCTCCTGAGCACTGAATGTCAGCCTCCCTCTGGGGAGAACAGCCAAAGTGCAAAGACATACAGTCTTGGAACACATAAAACACCAGCAAGTGGATGCTTCCCTGGCCACAGCTTGCTCTTTCACCAGACCAGCCCAGAAGCCCTGTGCCTCTGACCAAAGCTTGAAGCAGCCTGGAGCCCTGGCCATGCCAGGTCACAGAGTCACACGCAATACATGCCCAGAGAGTCACACTGAAGCCTGTGTTAAAGGCCTTTATCGACTGATCTGCCAGCAAACATGCATGAAACACACACCATCAAAGCTCTCGCTATGTGCCAGGTCCAGAATGAGAAGACTCACCAGGGCTTCAAGGAGCATGCATCGCAGAGACCGTCAGCTCTGCACAAGCGAGGGCAGCATGGTTCAGCCGGCCCTGCTTACTCACAGCCGGGGCTCACTGCTCTGCACACATCCTAGTCTGATTGCTCTAAAGGAGGCGGCTCCCTTCTCCGGGGTTGCGTCAGGGCTTGGTAGCTAATTCACTGTGGCCACGGTGCAGCAGCCCTGGCCCAGGCCAGGCCTCTGGCCACAAAGAAACCTAAGCCCTGGTTGTCTTCAGTCCTGCCCAGTGTGACCATCTGTGCTTGTTACAGTTCATTTTTTGTTTTTAACTTTACTCTAAAAATGGCAAAATGATTACTTTAGTTCATCTGCAAACAAGAGTTAAATACTTATTAAGTTGTAAAAAGGAATAAGTATGTCATAAAATGGATTCTAATAGGCTTCTTCCCTCGAAAAAGCAATTTAATGAATATAGTTTGACTTCTGTTCCATTAATAATATGCCAGATCCCTCCTGCTTTGCAAGTGACTATATGTAGATGATATTATTATAGGACCTGATTTTTTTCACGCAATTAGCTGCATACATTTCCTGACAGACTAATTTATGTATGAATGCCTTTTAAAAGCAAAGGCATTTTGCATGTAATTGTATTCCTTTGTAATCCATCTGTTGACAAATGTGTGTGTTTCTCACAGCCAGGCTGCCTTTGCCTAAACGCATGCTGTCCTGTTGCTGGGCTGCCTGGCACATGACAGCCAGAACTGGACTCCGCCTGAGACAGTGGAGCAGGGTAGGGGATTTGGCTTGATTCTGCCCCTCTGCTCCAGCTGTCTCCCTGCCTGGGGCGGAGCAACCGTTGGTTCCTTCATATCTGGAATGGAGTGCGGCCTGATCCATCCCTCACGCCCTGCTCATGGAGCACTGTGGCCCCACAGAGGCCCCAGGCTGGGGAGGCTGGAACACCCACTCCAAACATCCCGCCCCTTCCCCTCCCCCCCAAGTCTAGGTCCCATGTAGGAGTTGCCACCAGGCTGCATCTGGCTCTGCTACCATCTCTCCAGGGCCTTACTGCTCAGTGAGGTGCCTCTGGGACTGGACATCCCGTTCGCCATCCCCCAAGTCTCCCAGGCCCCAGCCAATGGGCTGGGGGAGCTGTGTGTGGTTCATCCAGGCACCTGCCCAGCCCCTGGGCATGAATGAGGCCCATCCCTGGCACACACCACCTCCCTCCAGGCCTCCCTGCACAGCTACTGCTGCCTCCACCCTCCAGCCCTTGCCCCTCCTCATGGGGCCAGGTGGCTTGAGATAGGTACCCTTTTGTCAGGGGAATTTGCATTTTATTGGGAATACTGAAGACTTTGTGACCCAAATGAATGGCCTTTAGCTGTGGGGCCCAGCCCTGTACCCCTGAGCTGGAGGCCCCCTGGCCAAACAGCCCCCTCAAAAGGAAGAGCCCCAGGTTTCACTCAGCCCCAAAGGAGACTTCGGGGTGGTCTTTAGCCAGGAAGTAGGAACACACACCTCGCAGGGCCGCCGGGGACTCAGGAACCAGCAGCCCCTGGGTGCTCAGTCAGGCAAGCACTTCCCTCATCCCTCTCAGAGGCCGTTCCACTCTTCGTACTGGAGGGAAGGCCCCTGCCTGCCAGCGCTCAGGCCCTGAAGGCCAGCACCCCCAGGGGGCTCACCTGAAGCACAGATGGCCTCTGGACACAAGTGGTGAGATGTGGGCACCAGGATAGATGTCTGGGCAGGGATCCGGGGAGTGTCCCTTCACAGGAACATCAAATTCCCAAGGGCTCCCCTGCTTGTCCAGGATGCTTCCCTGCACCTGCTGGGGAGATGCCCTGTGACATCAGGCCATGCACCTGCCCCGCTGTGCCAAGCATCTGACTTGCCCTCACCACAACACTGTCAGACGTGGCTCTATGTCGATTTTCCTCCATCTCCTTTGGGGACTAAATTTAATCTTGCAATTTACATTTTCTGATAAACCATTACTGACTTTGGGTAAAAGACGAAGGTCAGATTAGAATCCTATTCCTCCTCGCTTTAAGTTAGTGTGCTGTGGTTTGGTTTTTGTTTGCGTTGCGATGCTTTGCTTTGCTTTGTTTTGAGCCATGGGGTGGCAACTATGCCCAGGCCGCTGACTCCTGTGCAGCAGAGGGAAGCGTGGCTTCATTTTCTTTCCAAATGGCCAAAAGCATAAATCCTGCGGGGATAGCATCCAGCCAACCGCAGGACAGCAAGAGAAAAGGGACTGAGTCTTCTCAGATGGCAGCACAAAGTGCTAGTGGTCCAAGACATGAACGCACCCTTGAACTCAGGCCCCTTTGCCTCCCTGAAGACACCCAGGTGGGCCTGGCTCTCCCCACAGTGGAACCTCTCCCCGCAGGAGACTGGACCGGTGGGGAGACACGGCCCAAG
The DNA here is from genome assembly GCA_028533085.1 of Varecia variegata. Classification (NCBI taxonomy): domain Eukaryota; kingdom Metazoa; phylum Chordata; class Mammalia; order Primates; family Lemuridae; genus Varecia; species Varecia variegata. The sequence goes on from CM052439.1 coordinate 90,822,634, forward strand.
CTGAGCAATGCGGTGTCTCCCAGCAGCCGGTCGCCTCCATCTCAAACGTTTGAACGGAAGACGGAGGAAGCGGCAGCAGCTGGTGAGAGAAGCTTTGGCTGAAGGGCTCACGGTGAACTGGGGTGGGCTGGTCGGGCGGGACAGAGGCACAGAAAGACAGAGACAGAGACAAAGAGAGAGGGGGAGATGAAGAGGGAGCACACGCACAGGGGCAGGGGAGGGGGCGGCGAGGCTACTGAGGGAGGAGAGGAGGCCGTGGCAGCCCCGAGCATGCCACTGTCCCTGCAGGTGCTGACGGGCCTCGCCCGCAGCCTGTCGCGTCCCACGGCAGGCCTGCCCCGCAGCAGATGAGGGCGTTGTGACGCTGAGATTTTAAGTAACTTACCCAAGGTTGAGCAAAGAATGATGTCTGACCCCACAGACACCATCACTTCTCGATTTTTAAAGCCCTCAGTGGTCCAAGTATCACATGGGCGATTTTTCTTTCAGCCATTCCTTTGTCCACTCATCAGTCTCCGAAGGCGCCGCCAAGCCCTGGCTGGGCCCTCCGCGCTCCCGGGCACAGCACACCCTCCGTCACCCGTGCATCCGAGCGGGCCTCACCGAGAGCCCCGCAGACAGCCGGCGCCCGGCTCCTCCTCCAGCCCAGCCGCCCGGCCCCTGTGTGCTGGGCACGCCTTGTTCCTCATTTCCCACCGCTGAGACGGACCCCCGTGCACACAGGCTCCATCTCTGCGGCCCGAGGCACAGCCGGACCTGCGTGCTGGGGGCGGGCGTCCTGTGTCCAGGTCTGGCTCTGGAACCCCTGACAGACCACAGCTGGTGGGGTGGGGGTGGTTTCCAGCGCCCTGACCGCGCCTGGAGACAAGTCCCTGGACCTGCTCAGCGTGGGCCTGATGAGGCGGACAGAAATATGCCTGGAGGAGGGCTGTGCTCCACCCCAGGGACCAGGGCTGCCCGAGAGATCTGGTGCTAGTTCCACTGCCTGCCGGGCCTCCACCCTCTCACCTGCCAAACAGGGGCAGTAGGAATGACCTGGTCCTAAGACTGACCGAAGGGCAGGCGCTAAGCACCCAGCACCTACCTGGCACAGAGGGGTCTGCAGTGCCTGTTGATTCTTACTGTTAGGCACAAGCAATGCCACGTGGGTTGATTCCATCTCTACTTCCTCGCCCTAAGGAACAGTGGCTGAGGGGCTGCTTTGGCCCAGTAGTCTTCAGGGGTCCCCTGCCTCCAGTTCCGGACTGTTATTTCCAAGCCTGGCTCCTGGGTGCCACATCGCAGTCCTAAAGTCCAGGGTGCTCCCCAGCAGGCAAGGGACCTGCCTGTTCTCTCCAGAGCCCTCCATGGAATGGTGGCCCGGCTCGCCCTGCCCAGTGCAGGGCCATGCTCTCTCTCCTTCCTCTGGCTTCTCTGAGGTCCCATGGGTCTCTCCCCCTCTCAGCCTTCTGTCACCCGCTTTGTCGGGGGAGAAGCCTCTTTTCACTCCCTTGTCAGAGGACGTGTGCATCACCAGCACATGGACCCCTGGTGGTGGCAGCCCGGCACCACCATGGAGTGCAGAAATTGCAGCCATCCTAAACCCGCACCGGGGCTGGGGGTGTGCCCAAGGGAAGACAAGACAGGGCCCCACTGGGAGCACTGTGCTAAATTTATGTCATATACCCAGATTAGAAAAGCTATAGAGCGTGCTTGATCTGCGTTGACTTTCCTCCTTCAGTAGCAGAAACAGCACATCTTGATATATTGGGCTTTACTACATTTTGTCACTAAAAGCAAAAGCAAATTCAAACCAGTGGGTCAAAACTGCATTATTTTCAGACCTCCCCCAACACACACACACATGGGCACCCTCACACCAAAGTCCAGGTAGAATACATTCAGAACACCTACAGAATTTTTCACACTAAACTGAGGGTATTATGAAATTAAAATCAGTATACTCACACCATTTGCCCTCACTTTAAATGTAACATATTCAGAAAAGCAGGGGTGGGTGTGGAATTAAATATATTTCTTGACAAAAATAATACAGTTTATCTAACACTATCAAAAACGAAATGATACTTAGATATAAATCTAGCAAAACGTGCATGATTAGTGCACTGAAAATTACAAAATGCTGATGAAACAAATGAAAGAAGTCTTAAAAATTCAAGAAACAGCATATTCACAGATTAGAAGGCTCTACATAGTACAGATGTCAGTGCTCCCCATACTGTTCTATATGTCGCACATAACTCCTATCAAAATCCTAGCAAGATTTCTTATAGAAATAGATAATCTTATCCTAAAATGTATATATGAGAAGGGAAAAAGTAACGAAAAGAAGGTGGGAGGAATCACTCTTCCTGGCATTGCGGCTTCCTACACAGCCACAGAAATCAAGACAGTGCAGTATTGGCAGAGGAATAGACCCTTTGGTCAATGGAAAAAACAGAGAACCCAGAAATAGACCCATATGGATTTTTACAAAAGTGCAAAAGCAATTCAAGGGAAGAAGGACAGCCTTTCCAACAAATGGTGCTGCAGCAATTTGAATATCTATAGCCCAAAAAGTGAACTTCACCTTAAGTCTCATGCCTTATACAAAAATTAACTCAAAATGTACTTAAGTATAAAATGAAAAACTTTAAAACTTTTAGGAAAAAAACAGAGGAGAAAATCTTGAGGACCCAGGACGAAGTGAGGCATTCTTAGACTTGACTCCAAAGCATGATCCACAAAAGGAAAAATCAATAAACCAAACTCATCAAAATTAAAAACTTTTACTTGCTGAAAGATCATGTCAAGAGGGTGAAAAGGCAGGCTGCGGGCAAGGGCAATATATGTAACGTAAACTTTTGTACCCCCATAATATGCTGAAATAAAAAAAAGAAGAAAAAGAACAAGAAACCACAGGGTTCAAAAAAAGAGAAAAAATATAATAAATGAAAAAAAAAAAAAAGAAAAGGAAGGCTACAAATCGGGAAAAAAATGTTTCCAAACCATATAGCCAACAAAGGACTTGCATTTAGAATCCATAGAAAACTCAAAACTCAACAGTAAAAAAAAACTAATTAGAAAATGACAAAAGACATGAACAGATATATTTCACTGAAAAGGATGTACAGATGTCAAAAACACATGAAAAGATGTCCAACATCATTAGCTATCAGGAAATGCAAACTTAAAACATAATAAGATATATTACTACATGCTTATCAGAATGGCTACAATAAAAAAGAAAGTGATAAAAACAAATGCTGGTGAGCATGCTGAGAAACTGGATTCCTCATACATTGCTATTGGGAATGGTGAAATAGTATGGCCACTCTAGAACATAGTTTGTAAGTTTCTTTTAAAACTTGTGATGGTAGTTAGCTACATTTGTGATAAAACTGCAAGCCTTCACACACACACACACACACACACACACACAAGTGCTTATAAAACTGGTGAAATCTGAATAAGGTCTGTGAATTGTACCAATGTTAATCTTCTAGTTTCATCTTGTACTATAGTTATGCAAAATGAGCTCATCATTCAGAAGTCATTTATTAACATTGGAGGAGTCTGGGCAAAAGACACACAGGATCCCCCTCCCCCCACCCACCACAGACATTATTTTTACAGATCCCTGTGAATCTACAATTATTTCAAAGTAAAAAGCTCTTTTTAAGTAACCACCTTTTTCAGGGACAAATAAAGAAAAAACTGTTTTCTGAAGATTCAAGCAACTAAATTCCCAGGTCAACTATAAATTCATCACTATACCTTTGCAAACTGTAGCCTGAGCATAGTTTGTCGTTGATGGGGTGTTCTGGGGGAAACCAGTCATGTGTGAGCAAAGGGATCCCCATGTTCTGTGGTCATGACCCACTTGACTTTTCTGATTAAATGTGTGGCTCCACTCAATGGGAGGATTTGGCCTCCTCCAGCCACAAAGCTGGACATTGCTTCCATGTTTCCTTTTCCTTTCCCAGAGCACCTTCCACAACTCAGGGAGGACCTTGTACTATGTAATTTAAAAACATAGCTTCAGGCTTTAATCAATGAGATTTCAGAGGACAAACATGCCTTCCACAGAAACCTTCCAGATGGAATGTGGTCTGATCATGCACTGATGACTACAGCGACATTACTAAGGCATTTGCATGTTATCATGGCTGTGCAAAGAAGTTGGCCTGGGGTTCACAAAGTTTGCTCCAAGTATATTTAGAAAGACTTTATTCCTTAGACTTGGCTAATTCCAGTCTAATTAAATTTAGATAGAACCCTTCACAGCTCCAAAACTAGAATAAAGGTAAACTTCACCAGCTCAACAACTCTGCCATAATACATCTGTTCTAGTTTGAAGCAAATGTTCTCAACAGAGGCTTCCTCACCCCTGGATGGGGAGGTGTCCACTAGTCCAGGTGACAGCAGAGCCATTTTCCTCTAAGCTGACTTCACATCTTTTTTTAAGCATGAATTTAAGTCCCTTTCTACTATTAGTAAAAAATAAAAACAGCCAAATTCTATTGAGTCTCTACTGTGCCAGGCACTCTCATTTTTCTTATACCCCCTTTGCCAATAAAAATACCTGGATTCAGAGTGATGAAGTGATCTGCCCAAGGTCACATGGCCAGTAGGTTCCAGAGCTGGAATCTAACCCCAAGATGACCTGAGTCCAAAGAGTATGCTCTTCTCCACCCCATTGCCCCGGTGCCCATCACCATGGTAGAAACTATAAAAATGAGAACAAAACTAATGGCCTTGCCCTTAGGGAGCGATGCCTCATATATGCATAATAACGCAAGAAGGGTTATTGAATTCAGTGTGTGTCCACCAGATCATGAGAACAAGAGAGGTTAGAAGAAGGGAGTCACCAGAGGGTTGTAAAAAGGAAAAGAAGCAGCACCTTGAAGAATATGTAACATTTGGGAAGGAGTTAGTAGGGTGGGTATTCCACGGTTATTGTGCTGTGATGCCAAAACTTACACATTTTCATTTTATTTCATTTTATTTTCTGTCTTACTTTGACTTTCAAAAGCAAGTGTCCCTGTGGGTGGAGAACAGGTCAGCACATCAGAAAAGCTATGGTTTTCATTATATTACTTAATATAATTTATATTTTGTTTTTGAGGAATAGTGAAACAGATTTCTAAATCCTGCTCTGGATGTATGACACCTGACCTACCAGATGAATGAGTCAAGCAGCCTCATGGTAAGGGCAGGCACTATTTATTGAAGGGAATATGTGTGATCTTACATTCACTCATTCATTTATATCTCTTTTTTTCAAGAAAGGATTTCAGGAGGTGGGCACCCCCCGTGTGCCAAGGTTCCTCCAACTCCTGTTTCTTATAATCTTGCTCCCAATATCACTCTGAGGCGTATTCAGTTGCCAACATGGTGGGGGGGGGGGCGGACCAAGCACAACATGGTGTCCCCAAACCCTGACATCAGGGGAGCAAGGCTACCTCCTAGAGCTCAACTATATATCACATCTCACAGAATGACCAACACGGAAACCAAACACCACCTTAAAGGGGCAGAATGGTTCCCTCACCAAGATCAGATTATCTGACTAAAGGTAGGCAATTATCTAAAGGTTACAGTTTATAGCCCTGTAGGACATTAACTGGTTTTATATCTAACCCAGAAAACTTGTCCTAACATTTCTTTATTACATTACCCATAAATATAAGCTCCTCGAATGTTCTTTGCACTGGTTTTGACATTTTACAGGTTCCATCATTAGTTAATTACCTAAATACATTCTTTGATGTATATTTATTTTATATTTGTGTCAGAGTTCCAATATTTAACCTTAGAAAAATTATACCTTAACAGGCTAAACAGGAAAAAACAGCAAACAAAGACTTTGTGGTCAGGAAAATTTGGGCTCAAATTGCAGCCTTGCTACCTACCAGTTGGGATAATGGGCAAATTACTTCACCTGTGAAATCTCCAACTTCCACAGCTGCAAAATGAGGATAATATGTGCCTGGCTGATTTGCTGTAAAAACTAAATGAGATGATACATGAAGGCATTTAACACATTGCATGAACCCAATAAATGACACCTATTACTATTGTAAATATGGATAATATTACTGACAGCTCTTGGAGTATCTGCCCATAGGACCATGCTGCCCTTGCCTATAATTAATTAGACCAGGGGTGGAGACACCAGACCCAATTTTGAACTAAAGAGAGATGAAGTTGTAGCTGAGGCTACATCTTGGGGGTGGCAGCCTTAAGCCATGTGCATACAGAAGTAGAGGAAGCTGGTTTATAAAGAGATTAAAGTTGATGTGCAGAGAAATGGAAGCAAGAGGTTCTGAGGCAAAAAAGAAAGAATTGAGAGTGAGAGGAAGAAGAAATCCTAGAAATCTGAGAGAATTTAAGTACCCCCATCAGGGCTAGGTGCCTGCCTGGGATCCACAAGTGCTCCTGAATGCTTACCATGAACCTTTCTTAATAGCTTAAGGTGGAATGACATTCTGTCACTTATAATCGGGTGAACTTAGACTGTTACTGTTGCTATTATTATCACTAATACTACTATCCCAAGGACTCACACAGAGAACAAGACAAGGTTCCCATTATCACCTGTGGGGTCCAGTCGGTGGCAGGAGGGGCCAGACTCTGAGCAGGGCTGCCCTGGGTTCTCCAACTTCAGCTCAGAGTGGTCCTGGAGGACCGGGGGAGCCAAGCCTCAGGCAGCCCCTGCACAGGGGAGAGGTGACCTAAAACCTGGGAATCAAATCCTCACCGCTCTCTACATGATGAAAATTAAGTTCCCTTCCAGTCATGGGTTCTTAGACCCATTCCACCAATACGTGCGCTTTTCAAAATTCCCCATGGAAGGAATGATCTGGAGGAGATTATGCTAACGCTCCATTCCTGCCGGTGAACCCCACTTTAATAAATATGCGTGCTCCAGCCTTATGTGTCCTATTAACCAGGGAAAGGTTTGCTTTATAGATCTCACCTCCGTGTTCCCTTTGAGAGCCAGCTTTCTGAGTTCATTTAAACATGCTATTTTCAAACATGATAATTTTTTAATTTTATATATAATAAATGCATAGATCTTAAGTGCACATTTCACACTGACAAATATACATATCCATGTATTCATGATCCAAATCAAGACACAGAGCACACCCCCACCCGGGAGGCCCCTTCACGGCCCTTCCCAGTTCACCTCTGGCCCCACAGGACGGTCACTGCTCTAATTTCTACCGTCAGAGATCTGTTTTGCCTGTTCTTGAACTTCATACAAATGGAATGTTAGAGTATGTTGTCATTTGAGTGTGGTTTCTTTCACTCAGCATAGTAGTTCGAGATTCATCCTCGTTGCACATATCAGTGGTCCATTCTTATATACTGCTGAGCAGGGTTCCAAAGTTTGGAGATGCTGCAACTTTGTTCACCCACTCATCTGTTGACAGACGTCTGGGTCGCTCCCAGTTTTGAGCTACCATGCAGAAAGCTGCTATGCGTAGTCTTGTGTAAGTCTGTGTGGATATATGTTTTCATTTCTCTTGCGTAAGTACTTAGGAGTGGAATTGCTCTATTAGAAATTGCCCAAAACATGTCTGAAGTACGGAAAACCACCCCAAGCTCACTCTCACCACATGGGGTGAGCTGTGCCTGCTTCCAGCGGCAATTCTGACGCTCCCCGGAACAGACTCTTGCTGGCAGGCTCGTGGCTTCTGTTTCAGCGGGAAGCCTACTGGAGGCCTAATGAAAATTACAGCTATTTATACACCAGAGCTGTGAACTGGCACACTACGGCCCGGAGCCCAGGTCACAGGACTGGGACGAATAGGGTGGTCTCTTGAGTGCTCAGGAGCCAGAGCCGCGCACAAGGAAGTGCACGTCCGGACCCTTCTGTCTTCGTTTCGGTCGCCACAAGA
>CM052439.1:90831022-90855445 GCA_028533085.1 Varecia variegata
AGAATTTCTTTGTATTTTTAGTAGAGACGGGGTCTCGCTCTTGCTCAGGCTGGTCTTGAACTCCTGACCTTGAGCGATCCACCCGCCTCGGCCTCCCAGAGTGCTAGGATTACAGGCGTGAGCCACCGCGCCCGGCCTAACTATATTTTTTTATTCATCTATTTCCCCGTGCAGGTCTCGGAATTTTTGCTGCATGTATTTTGAAGCTCTGTTACTGGACGGACTAACATTGAGGATTGTTATGTGATGATTAACTGATTCCTGCATCATTGTGAAACGCCCTTCATTATTTCTGCTCCGAAATCCACTTTACCTTATTCTGACTCCTGATTAGTGTTAGCATGATATACATTTTCCATTCTTTAACTTCTAATCCAATTGTGTGTATTTGTGTGTGCATGCTTGTGTAATTCACTCTAGCTTTTTGGTCCAACTGGAACAATTCTAATCTTTAATTGAAATGTAGTTTAGGCTTGTTTCGCTTAATGTTATCATTGATTTGGCTGGATTTAAATCTAACATCTGGGTACTTGTTTTATCTTTATCCAATCTGTTATTTATTTTCTATTTCCTTTTTTGGCATTTTTTGATTAATTGAGGATTTCTTATATTTTCATTTTATCTCCTTCAGTGGCTTAGCAACTACAGCACAACTTTTGTGGTGTCAGTCTAGTGGCTGCATTAGGGCTTGCAGTGTGCTTCTTTAACTTTTCACAGTCTGCATTCAAGTGCTACTGTATCTCTTAAACTATTAATATAATCCAGGTGGAGCATCCCTTACCTGAAATTCTTGGGACCAGAGTGTTTGGATTTTTTATTTTTTCAGATTTGAGGATATTTGCATTATATTTACCAGACAAGCATCTCTAATCTGAAAATTTCAAATCAAAAATGTTCCAATGAGCATTTCCTTTGATCATCATGTCAGTGCCCAAAAAGTTTTGAGTTTTGGAGCATTTTGGATTTCAGATTTTCAGATTAAGGATACTCAACCTGCATATGAACCTTACAACAATCTACTTCCAACTTTCCCTCCTAGCCTTGCACTCTCAGAGTCACACATTTGACTTCTACATATGTTGTAAATCCCACAATGCATGGTTATTAATTTTGCTTTAAATAGTTGATTCTTTTTTAAATAGGTTAAATAATGAGAAAACACATTTAGAATTAACATTTCTATTGCCCTTAATTCCTTTGTGTAGACCCAAATTTCTATTTGGTATCATTTTCCCTCTGACTAAAGGAGATCCCTTAACATTTGTTGTAATGTTCTGTCTGCTGCTCAGCAATTCTTTCAGTTTTTCTATGTTAGGAGGAAACGTGTCTATTTTGCTTAGTTTTTGAAAGATATTTTTCCTGGTAAATGCTGTTCTGTTCTCTTCTCATTGCATTGTTTTTAGTGAGGAATTTGCTGTATCCTTATCTATGTTCATTTGTACATAGTGTTTCTTTTTTCTTTGATTACTTCGAAGACTTCCCCTTTATCACTGCGTTTGACCAACTGGATTATAAAGTGCCTTGGTATAGTTTTCTTCATATTTCTTATGCTTGGGGTTTGTTGAGCTTCTTGAGCTCATGGGCTATAGTTTTCATCAAATTTAGAAAATTTGAAGAAAATTATATTCCTTAAAATATATCTTCTGCCTTCTTCCTCTTTTACAATTTTAATTATTCATGTATTTGGGTATTCAACTACTTGAAGTTGTCCCGCTCACCGCTATTTTTCTGTAGTCTTCTTATTTCTCTATTTTGCATTTTCTCTAGTTTTTGTATTTTTTGATATTTTCTATTGCTTTGTCTTTAATTTCACGAATCTTTTCATCTGCATGATTTAATCCATCCTGTGCATTTTTTATCTCACACATTGTAGCTTTCATCTTGAGAAGTTTGATTTGGGTTTTTTAAAATATTCCTTGTCTGTAGTTAACATGCTGAATCTTTTCCTCTATTATACTAAATATATGAAATGTTGTTGCAATAATTGTTTTAATGTCCTTGTCTACAAATTTTATCATTTGCTGTTTCTGGATCATTGTTCATTGATTGATATTTATCCTCATTATGGGTCATATTTTCTTCTTTTCATGCCTAGTAATTTTTTATTGAGTACCGTACATTGTGAATTTTACTTTATTGGGTATTGGATATTTTGTATTCTGATAAATAGCTTTGAACTTTGTTATGAGTTTCATCTTTTTGATCTTTCTTTTATGCTTTGTTAAGTGGGCTCAGAGCAGCATTTAGCCTAAAGCTAATTTTTCCCTTCACAGAAGGAAAAACCTTCTAAATATTCTACCCAGTGCCCTGTAAATTGGTTTTTCACTCTGTCTGGTGGGAACACACACTATTCCCAGCCCTATTTGATCTATGAGGAATGTTCCCACTAATTTTTTGTCTGCTTCTTTTCTAGCCTCAGGTAGTTAACTCTCAGGTATCACTGACTGGGAGGCAGATCTCCATAGTCCTCATTGTGTGCAGTTCTCACGCCCTTTCTCTCTCTCTCTCCTATAAATTCTGCTGCCTTGGACTCCCTAAACTTCACCTCTGGTTTGTCATCTCACTGAGTCTGCTCACCTTTGCCCAGTTTTCTCTTCATGCACCATGGCCCAGAAACATTTTCCCAGTGTGTAGTGCACTGGGTCATCACAGGTATGGTGTACACATTTTCCCAGTGGGTAGGGCACTGGGCTGTCACAGGAATGGTGTACGCATTTTCCCAGTGTGTAGTGCACTGGGCTGTCACAGGTATGGTGTACACATTTTCCCAGTGTGTAGTGCACTGGGCCATCACAGGTATGGTGTACACATTCTCTAAGTGGGTAGTGCACTGGGCCGTCACAGGTATGGTGTACAGATTTTCCAAGTAGGTAGTGTACTGGGCCATCACCGATATGGTGTACACATTTTCCCAGTGGGTAGTGTACTGGGCCGTCACAGGTATGGTGTACACATTCTCTAAGTGTGTGGTGCACTGGGCCGTCACAGGTATGGTGTACACATTTTCCTAGTGGGTAGTGCACTGGGTCATCACAGGTATGGTGTACACATTTTCCAAGTGGGTAGTGTACTGGGCCGTCACAGGTATGGTGTACACATTCTCTAAGTGGGTAGTGTACTGGGCGATCTCTCTGTTCTCAGGATAGTTCTTCAGTGCTTGGTGCCCAATGTCTTCAAAACTGTTGTTTGAATGACTTGTCCCATTTTGTATGTTTTTTAAGCAGAAGTGCAAATCCAATCCCTGTTATTCTATCTTTGCCAGAAGTGGAAGCTATGGAAATATTTATGTCACCCAGGAGGTACACAGGTGAACACTGGCTGTTCCCACCCACACATCTCAGGACCCAACACTCTGTCAGCTGACAAGTGTGTCTGGCTTGACAAGCAAACCCAGCCCTGACATGCGGATGGAAGCCTTACATTCTCTATGCCTGATGTCATCAAACACCTAGTGAGTCATACCCTTCGGAAGTCCTCTGTCCCTCAGTGGTAAGGACAGGTGTGCAAGTCAGATCAATGTGAGCTATGCGGTTCCTGGAGGTGCACCAGTAAATTGACGACGCCTGATGCCGAGCTCCCTGTGACCTTGTGACATCAAGTCAACCTTGGGAACATAGGGATGCTGGCTTTCCGAGCCCCGGGCCCGAGTACATTATCACGGTGAGTGCAACTGCCAGAAACTGGCTGAACCGCTGCTCCTCGTGCAACAGGCAAAACACATTGCATGTCGTCATGCCTCAAATTCAGCTGTTGCACATAAAAGGGTTATCCAAAGAGTTGGACCTTGAATGCCTAAAGACAAAAAATTTTCGTTTTAACCGTTCTGATGGAGTTTATCCTCATGTCACTATTTTAAATATTTTAACGATAACAGGCACAAGTACACAAGCAACTAAAGTCACACACTTTTGTAAGCAGAGTAAAGGGAACATAACTGCTGCAGGGTCACGCGTCATAACCGCAAGCGCCACTCTGTGAGCGGTGCCAGCCCGCAGGGATCCGGGCGTGCCGGAGCCTTCCCCCTTCTGCGAACCCCGCCCAGCCGTGGGGTGTCCGTGGCTGCTCCTCGCCCGACGCGGTGGCGTCCGAACCTCCCCTGCCTGGGCTGGCAAAGCCAGTGGAGAAGTGTGAACTGTGATTCAAGTGAGAGGACGAGTGGGGGGCCCCAAAGCTCTCATCTGTGTCAAACGTCACGGCCTTCGGGTCGCAGTCAGCAGAACCAGCGCGTCGTCAGGTCCAGTCAGATTCCGGCTTCCTGCTCCAGACCTTCACCACTGAGGCTGTCCTCCGGGAGATACTGGGTTCGCAGATAAAATACTCTGCTTACAAAGGCAGCCCCCAAACGGTCTTGTTTCTTTTTCTAAACAGGTTAGCCCCAAAGGGATAATTGGTGAGGAGAATTGGGCAAACCCCGCAGCGGCTCTCCGTGTGCAGGTGGCTTGCGGGGACGCCTCACAGCAGAATGACAAGTCCAGTCGGTGCTGGGCCCTCGGGTCCCCACGTGGCCCCCTCTTCTAGGGAACGCTCCGTGTCTCAGTGGGAAAGCTGGAGCCCTCCTTGGTGCGGTCCCGCAGGAAGTGGCTCTCGGAGCCTGCAGGCCGGCCCTGCCCGCCGCTGCCGCTGCGCCACGCGCTTCTCGGCAGGTCCATCCCCTCAGCCCCGGCGCCACCTCCTCGTCCCCATCCCACCCCCCAGCAGCGCAGGCCTTGCACACACGGCCATCCAGAGACACGGGCCAGGGAAAGTCACCTGGCCCTCCTTGAGGTCCCCGATTCCCGACCTGCAGCTCTGCAAAGATGCACCGGGCATGGCAGAGCCAGGGCCTGCGCGCACAGAGCGGGTGGGGGGGGGGGTACCACGTAGGGACAGGCAGAAGGGACCACACCTCCTTCTAGTCACAATCAGATCCCATTGTGAGCAGATTTTTCTAAATGGCTTATTCACTCACAAGCATGTGCTGAGCACCTACTGTGTGCCAGTACCACCAGGGCAAGGAAGTGGGTAGAAAGCTGCGTGGTCCCCTCGAAAGGACCGACACTCAGCACAGGGCAGACTCTGAGCTGCAAGCGGCAACACAGTAACGGGACCCTCCAAAGGTCGCCAGCTCAGCGGCAGGAAATTAAGTCGGCCTGGGTGCCGCGGGAGAGGGGCAGCAGTCCGGGTCCTTCCGCAGGCGGCGCCTGGGCGGTTGTGTGTAGAAGAGCCGGAGCCCGGTGGGGTTTGCAGGCGCAGGAGGCTGCTCACAGCACAGAGGAGTTCAGCTACACAGACAGGAAGAAAACTCCTCACCAAACACCTTCCTTCACCCAGGGGCCTCCACTTGCTTCAGGAAGCTTCCGTGACTATGGACACCATGAAATTCTATGTAAACAAAAGTCCTGTGCATAAGACTCGACCTAACAGCAGTGAGAGGCCTGAGAAGACCCACGGCACCTTAGAAACGGTCCAGCCTCCCAGACGCAAGCGCCGCTAGCACGGCCCACACCCTCTGTCTTCCCCCTCTCCTCCCTGAGTCGCTGACCTGGGAAGCCACATCTTGATACCGGATCCCCGAATGACTCTGTGGAGCAGGCCACCGTCGAGCCTACCCTGCCTCTGACCAGACCTTCTGTGGGCATCGATAAATGTGGACTGTGATAAGCCACAGAGACAGCAGGGCTTTCTGTCGTCTGTCCCAGCGAAGACACATGCAAGACGCCCAGATGCGCACAAGGAGAAGTCCCAACTCTGCAGAGAATTTAGGGGGATATGCGGATAACTTCCAAGGACGTGTGCAATTGCTACTCTGCATACATGTGTTTTACTGAGGAGAGGGTTGACTACATTTATCAGATTTTTCAGAGGGGTCAGTGATCCAAGAATGCAAGACTCACTGCCTCCCGTCATCACACTTACCGTGTGAGTTGGGCACTGCTGAGGCTCAGGGCTCTAAGTTTACCAAGCCTGTTCGTTTATCCACTCATCACACATTTATTGGGCATTCTCTCTGCTCCCAGTGGCGGCCCAGCCCGCACGGAGGGCTACGGTGGTGCGGGCTGGGAAAAACGGCAAGCGTCAGAGGTGCATGCAGTTAGCGCAGGGGCGCTGCAAGGGCCATCAACTGGCCATGTACCCAGTCTGAAGGAGGAGGAGCCTGAGGGAGGAGGACACAGCTCAGCTGGGAGGTGCTGCCCACAGAGAGGGGCCGTGTGGACCCCCAGCAGCAGGGGTGCGCATCCAGCAGAGGAGCCAGGGAGGTGGCAGGGCTAAGCTACAAAGGACTTTTGCAGAGATCCTTATAGAGAGACCAGAAACAGGAGGTTCCTCTAACCCCAAGGCTAGTGCCATCATCAGTTTAATAATTCATTCAACAAACCACTGGTGAGATCCTCAAGCCCCAGAGGGTGGCCAGAGGAGCTGCCTCCAGGTGACCCTCTGTCACCTGGCTCATCAGTACCTCCCCCAGGGCACCACACTGAGCCTTTGAGCCAGCCTGCCCCAGAGGTCAGTCCCCAGGTGATTTATCAGCACAGCTTCTCAGGCGTGACACACCCAGGTGAAAGGACCAGCGCTCACTCCACAGTCACATCCTTCATCTCTGCTCTCTGGATCATGCCACCAACAGTGTGTGCCAGCTCAACACCAGGGCTGCCTCCACTGCTTTGGTGCCTCAGGACCTGCCTGTTTGAAATGGAACTTTGTCACATTAAGATTATGCAGAATCCATTTGTCACCACTCTTTTCCCACAGCGGTGAAGTCTACCCACCCACCATTAAAGTCACAGCTGCAGCAGACAAAAGAAATGGAAACAAGTTCAGGTGCCAGGTGTATTTGTGGCTATTGGGAATTTTATGAAGGGAGCATGGTCCAGGTTCTTAAATGCTAACACAGCCATCCCTCAACATCCATAGGGATTGGTCCCAGACCCCACAGATACCAAAGACTGTGGATGCTCAAGTCCCTGATATAAAATGGAATAGTATTTGCATATAACCTACGCTCATGCTCCCATATGCTGTAAATCATCTCTAGATTACCTATAATCCCTCATACAAAGTGATGCCTTGTAAATAGTTGTTATCCTGTATTGTCTGGGAATAATGACAAAAAAGTCTGTACATGTTCAGTACAGAAGCAGATTTTTTTTTGAAATATTTTTCATCCCATGGTTAGTTGAATCCATGGACGTGGAGCCGGAGGATACGGAGGGCAACTGCACAGCAGGCCTCCGATTCCGCCACAATCCGTCCCAACGACAGAGACTGGAGAGAGAGGAGCCCAGTAACACGAAGTCTCCCGTGCACTGGCCGGTCTCCTGGGCCACCCCTCATGGCGCCTCCTTCGGCTGCTCTGTGGGACTGTTGCCTTGCTCACAAAAAGGCACCAGGTTAATACCAGCAATCACCAGCCAGCCAGAATCGAAATTAACACAACAAAGCTGCCAGGTGAAACTGTCTAGTAACATTCACAAAAGGCAAATTTGAAAGCCGACCCCAAAGACCCAGTAAGCAGTTTGGGTCACAGTTTGGGTCACAATTTGCTAGGTGTGGACCTGGGTGCCACCTCTGAGACACTGGCCAGGTTGGAGTATGAGAGAAAACCCAGCCTCAGCAGAACTGTAGCTGGAAGAGGAAGGAGGCTTTCAGTAGCCTCTCAGAGTGAGGATATGCTCTCTTGGTTTTACACCAAAATTTGGTAAGTGACAGCTCCGTAAAGGTTGGTTGCAATGGCATGTTCCGGTATGTTCACATCCTTTGGCCTACCTTGCACTTCGAATGGCTCTTCTAACCATGTGTGACTTTGTAACACTGTGCAGTGGCCATTTGGAAAATGCTGGGTCCCTGAGTCGTGCAGACCTTCCAAATGCACACTTGTAAGAGAATGACAGTGAAAAACACAAACAATGTCTTAATATTGTCATGAAGATAGTTTTGGCCTCACAGACACCCTGAACATGTCTGAGGAGTCCCAGGTGCCTCTAGACTTTGAGAACCACTGGCTTCCAGAATCCCTTGAACACACACCAGCCAGCAGCACGCACTAGAACGTCCACAGCGGCAGTGCTGCAATAGCAGCACATGGCGGTGACCCACACGCTCTTCAAGACTGGAACAGAAACTCTGTCATGGTAAATGCCTACACTGGAATACCACACAGAGAAAAGAAAGCAAACAGCCACAGCCGTGTTCCTGCATGTGGATTAATCTGCAGTGCACAGCCAGGAGCCAGACCAGCGACTCACAGCAGAGCACAGTGGATGGTCCTGGCTTTACCCAGTCCAAAAACAGACACGGCTAAGCAATATATTGTAGGAATGCACAGGGAAAAGCAAGGCTAGTGTTAACACAGGCACCTCTCCAAGGAGAGAGGGCAAGGCAAGTGTTAGTAACTTGTGGGGCTGGGTCCCCCGTGTCTGTGTTGTTATTATCCCTTAAATTGCACGTGTGTTTGTTTACACTCTTTTATATACGTGGGATGTTTCATAATAAAAACCATTGAGGGTGACAGAAGAAAAAAATAAAAAATGAAAAGACAATTAATGGCTAGTCTAGTGAGACCTCCAAGCCATGTCACTTTGCAAACTGTCTTCATGGGTGGCTGTCCCCTTCACTCCCTGAAGCCCCGTGTCATCTTCCTGAATAGGCAATCAGCAAACACCTGGAACCATGCTGTTTCGGAGTTATTGGAATCTTTGACAAAACCAAGAGTTTTCTGCTGGTAAATAAGTTCTCTCCAAAGCTCAGCGAGGAGCTGCCTCCCCAGGGAATCCTGTTGTGACCATGCTCTGGTCGCCTGAGTCATGGCGTGTGAGTCTCCTGCCTCGCCTGGGAGCTGCCAAGGGCAGGAACCACGACTCACCGTCAAGGGAGCCCCTGCCCTCAGCAGCAGGGGCCCCGGCAGGCTGAGCCCCTGGTGAGTGACTGGTGGGGCTGGGCACCCTCAGGACTGACAGAAGTGGCGTCCGGTTGCTTGCGCTCCTGTGCGGGTTGAGGTGACGAGCACAATTGTGCCCCCAGCCCAAGGTGCTCCCCGCCTTCTCCATGAACCAACGGTGACCACCACCCCCATCGACCCCCAAGAGTCAGCCTGGGCGTATGGCACTAACTCCACCCACTTCCTGCCCTGGAAAGGCAAGGGGTTTAATAACTGTAAACCTACCCTAGTCACGAGAAATAAAAACCGAGCAGCACATCCGGGTAGCTCTCATCTGTCTCGAGCAATCTGCCATGTCTCGTGATGACTTGCGGTGGCTGGGCACAGCCCGCTGCCGACGCTATTCACGGAGCGTTGCCGTGTCAGGCACTGTTCCAGGGAGAACTGCTCTAGCTGCAGCCAGCAGCCAGCGTCTGTGACAGTGCTTAATGCCAATGATTAACGGGGACACATCCCCTTCTGGGAGGCAAGGAGGCCACAGGGCATGCACACGGGCTGCCTGAACACCCTGGGCTCCACTCAGCCCATTCACCAAAGCCAGGCCTGCCCCCGTCTGCCTCATCTCTCGCACCTGCCCTGGGGTTGCTGGGAGCTTCCCAGCCTTGCCTTGGATTGCGCTGGGCCTCTCACCCGGACTCCTGCCCCCACCCTCGGCTCAGCCTGGCTGCCTTCAGTGCCCAGTTAGCTGTCACCTCCTCCGGGCAGCCCTCCTTGGTGCCCCACCCTCCCCATGCTTCCGTCTAGCCAGCACATTACGAATGCCATCCTCTGTCCCCTCTGTGCACAGAGCTCCCTAAAGGTAGGGACAAGGCCCTCTGTATCCCCAAGGCTAAGCACAGGGTCTGGCCCAGTGTAGGTGTGACATCATTTTTGAATGAAATAAGGAATGGAGGGCTCTTATCTCCTCTGGGCCTTCCCTAGCTGAGTTGTGGCATGAGGATATGTAGAGGGCTCGTTTCCCAGCGTCCTGAGAGGCCCAGATGGCAGGTCTGTGAGAGGACCCCAAGAGGCTGAAAGCCCCCCGACTCTCAGCTTGATGGAGTTGGGCAGGCTGTGGCCAGCAGGGGCCACAACCCTGAAACCTGAGCTCAGTTCGCCCTGCAGACTGCGGAGAGGCCTGACAGAGCTGCCCTGAGCACCCCAGGACCGTGCAGAGAGGAAGGCAGCCCACCTCCACTGCTCAGGGACCACAGGTGCGGGGCCAGCCCCGTGGTGGCAGGTGAAGGACACACCATGGGGCTCACAGTCAGTTCTCAGGTCCTCCCAGGGTCGGCTGCATCATGTTTACTTTAGTGCCTCTGTAAGCATTCTCCCTCTCCCTCCTTCCTGGCGTTGCCCTGTGTGTCTCAGAAGCTGCAGTGGCGCCTCGGACAGGGAGGCCGGGATGGGCAGTTTGGTATGTGACTGGCTGAGCTGTGGTGCCCACACATGGGTGCTGCTGTGACAGCGTCTGGGATGAGCTGAACATTTATATCAGTGGACTTTGAGTAAAGCAGACCGCCCTCCCTAATCTCCTTAGTGTGGGTGGGCCTCGTCCCATCAGTTGAACAAAGACCCGCTGACTTCCAGCAAGAAGGAATTCTGCAGGAGCCGACCTTCAGACCACCCTGCAACGTCAGCTCTTCCTGGGTCTCCAGTCTGCCAGCCCACCCTGCAGATTTTGGACTTGTCAGCTTTCCTAATTGCATGAGCCAATTCCTAAAAAAAAAATCTCTTTCTACATCTGTACACACCCTCTTGGTCTTGTTTCTCTTGGGAACCCTGTCTGATAAGAGGCCTATTTGCTGGGCTTCCCAGGTAAGGGGCAGCCTCTCCGGGCCTGAGCTGACTTGCTTGCTATGCAGGGGTAGGGAGCACGTGGCCGCAGAAGGGTCTCCTGAGAGTTCAGTGAGGCTGCAGGTGCAGAGTGGGTGGCCCACAGGGAGCCTGAAGTAAGTTGGTGCTGCAAGGGAGCAGGAAGGGGTGCGGTGAGAAGGGCAGGGAGAGGGGGAGGGGAGCAAGAGGGAGGAGAAGGAGGAAGGGAGGAGCCCCTCTCAGACCTGGGAGCCACTGAGGGGAGGCTCCCCACCTTCTCCTGCAGTAGCTGCTTTCACCTCCCCAGCAGGGCAGTCGTCTCCCTCCCCCAGGAAGAGCAAAGCCGCCTGGCTTCCTCCAGGGCGGTGAAGTGAAGCTCCTCTTCCCTCCATGGCTAATGGTAAATGGAAGACCCAGGCCCCAGGTGATGTCTTAACAGCTGGCTGTTCTGCACCCCAAGTGAGACATGAGGGGCACCTCCCTCACTCCGTCAGCAGCACCTCCAGACGGTGCTGGGAACTGGGTCCTCCTCGAGTGAAGTCCCTCAGCTGCAAGATGGGGAGACAGGAGCAGGAGGCCAGCTCAGGACATCTGTCATGCAGCAGGCAGACACCACAATGTCGGGGGTGGCATGACCTCATGAGCACATGCATGTCAAAGCCTGTGTCAAGCCTCCTGCTCTACGCACTTGCTCTTTAAAAGTCTGCATTTTCTAATTAACTCTAGCATGGCCACTTTCCACATCATTAAGTATTTCTGAAAAACTTGATTGTAATGGCTACATAATTAATCATCATATAGATGTAGCATGATTAACATGATCATTTCTCTACTGTTCAACAATTCCATCATTTCCAATATTTTACTATAATAGATAATGCTGCAGTAAAAATCCACATACAATAAATGTTTCATTATTTCTTTAGGATAGAGACCCAAACCTAGGATTACTGAGTCCAAGAGTATAAAGTTTTAGATACATATGCCAAGCAGCTTAAAGAAAAGGTTAGCATCAATTTAAACTCTCACAGTCGTGTTTGAGAATATTCTTTGTATCATATCTGTGTCTTTCTGAGAGGCAAAGATATTATATTCTTTCGGTATTTTAAATCTGCATTTCCTATTGCCATTGAAGGTGGACGAATTCCCAGAAGGTGTGAGGCTGCTGTATTGTCCTGTAGGGACGGATCTGCCACATTCAGCCCATTTTGTACATTCACTGATCGACATGGACTTTTCCCATGTTAAGGAATACCACACCTCTGCCTTCCTGGTGTGCCACAAAAACTTATTTTCAGTTTGCACTTGCCTTTAAGTTTTATGTATGATGAGTTTTTGAAGCATAACATTTTCTTTCAATTTTCATATACTTAAATCTTACCATATTCTTATACCTTTGATGCTGTGCTAGAAAACTTGCCCTCCTACAGATTATGTAAAATGTTCACATACATAATCTCTTCATATATCTACATTTTATCTATGTTTTCATTTTTCATACATAAATCTTAATTCTATCTAGAATTAATTTTGGTATAGATGTCATGTATGGCTTTGTCTTTACTTATTCCATGGTTAATCAGTTTTCCCAATATCACAATGGGTGGGACTATCTGTACTCTACCTACCTGTATGAAGTGCCAACTTTGTCACAAACTGAGTATATGTGTGTACATGTATGCAGCAAATACATTTACATTTTTGTCTCTATACTGCATACATGTTTATGGACTTCATTGTCACACAACGGTTTCTCAGTCTATTTGTATTACAGTAACACCATGTTACTGATCACAGTTTTGTAATGCATTTCAGTGTGTGAGAAGACATATCTCCCTCGTAAAATATTTTGTCATCATTGTCTTGATTATTTTCCCTTGTCAGTTTCTCCAGATGAACTCATCTTTTCAAATTCAAAAGAAATCCCAGGAATATTTTGTTTGAAATTATGATAAATCTATGTATTAAATTCAGTATCTCCACAATATCTATTCTACTCACTGAGAAATATTACTATTTAGGAACATCAATTTACTCAAATCATTTTTTATGTCCCTTTCTCAAGTTGTGTGTGTGTGTGTGCGTGTGTGTCTTATAAACCCTGTATAATTCTCTAACTTGCTTAAGCCACTGTTTGGGGAATTTTGTTACTCTTAGCCAAACCTAACCTTACCTTATAACAAACATTTAATTTAATGTCATTTTTATTTCTAATGTTATTTCATTGTTTCCCTTGCGCTCCCTCAGTAGACAATCATATTATCTGCAAATAACAATAGCAACTCACAGGACCACCTCTGTGCTCTGGTCAATGGAGATTTCATCTAGAATGATGGGGGTGTACACTGATATTGGAGACTGTTCCCATGGGAACTGAAGGTCCAACAAGGAGAGGGGAAGTCAAGGCCTGAGTGGCTATCCTTTTAAGACAGAGGCCAGCCTCCCAACATTCTAATTGACTATTTTCTTGACTACAGCTCACTATATTATGACTATTTTAAGAATAAAAGCCATGTCCTGTGTCCTTGAAAATATTAAGCATTTGATACATATTTGATGAAAGGAAGAAGTGAAGAAAGGGAAAGAGAAGAGAGGGACAGCAAGCTCTGGACAGAGTCACACACAGGGTCCCTCAGCCTCACTTGTAAAAATCATAGAAAATTTGATGATTTTCTATTTTAGAAAAATCATAGAAAATATGATTTTTCTATTTTTCACTTAATAAAACAGATGTTTTACTGACATACACTGGCTTATAAGTAGATTTTTTAAACTCATTGTCTAATTATAGTGTTCTCAAAGACTCTTTCCTTTAAAGAATTCCCTTGGACACACTCTGTGTCCAAAATGTCTCAAGGGTGCAATTCCAGATTTTCACAGGGCTCATTTCCAAGGGGGAGCGCTGCCCCCGCGGCCACCTGGAGCAGCAAACAAGAGGGACGCAGGAGGCTGTTGCCGAGCCACGGAGTCCCGGCTGGCACCCTTCAGCCGGGGCGTGAGTTTCCGCAGGGAGGGCTCTAGACTGCGGTTTGAGAAACTCCACTCTGGTTCCTGAAATGATACATGGAAAAACCCAGAATGGGCCTGAGCAGTCCCTGATTGTTAGAGACGTTGTGCAACAAGCTTTAGGTGACCCCGGGCCATCAGTCTGCCATCCTTCAGCGTCAGTAGTTCCTGGGGCTGTTTCAAGACGCCGCACGAGAAGGGAATGACCTCCCACGCCAGCGTGAGCCAGGCAGAGCACGCCTGTCCACCACGGTATGGACCGGTCGCAGCTGCGAGAGCAGCCCTTGGTCAGCGCGCCTCCGGGGGAGGGCCGGGTGCCCCCCGTGCCCCCCACGCCCCGGTCCCTGGTCCTGGGAGTAGTTCCAAGTACTTCTCTTCAAATGGCGTTAACAATAGGGCTAGGTTTTAAAGCTTGCTGTTGAAAGGATGAGGCCTGCAGGGCCGTGGGGGATAGCCAAAGCTTGGTTGCTAGCTAGGAGGAATAAGTCCTAGTGCTCTGTAGCGCTATAGGGCGACTGTAATTAACAACTTATTGTATATTTTCAAATAGCTAGGAGAGCAGATTTTGAATACTCCCAATACAAAAAAATAATAAATGTTTTTGGTGATGTATACGCTAATTACACTGATTTGATCATTACGTATTATATACATATACAGAAATATATTACTGCATACATATGTGCAGTTATGTGCCCATGGAAAGTAATAATAAAAGCAAAAGTAAAGGATTAGGCCTGCAAAATGACTTAATTCAAAAATGTCTTTATATTCTAATCGGGTGAGCTTGGATTTGTCTCTGTAACACGGTTCTGCTTTACCTGTCACCTGAGCCACAGAGCTGTGCGTCGCCAGCTCACCTTAGGGACCGGCAGGCGCTACCTGGGCTTAGTGTCCCCGGCAGGCGGCGCCCGGGTCTGAGCTAGGACCTGCGCGGTGCACTGCAGGTGCAGGGGCTCGGTGGGCCGACTGCGCCTCAGGGAGCGGGGCGCAGAGCAGTGAATGGGGCTCCGAGAGGTGGGCAGCCTTGGGCGGCAGGAGAGCACTCGAGGGGAGCACTCCAAGGGAGAGCGTCGTGACTGCAGGGGTCCTGGATGGGGGATGAGCCTGGGAGTTCGGGCCCAGAGGGGCCGGGGCACGTCCCGAGGGGTGCAGCGGAACAGACTGCGGAGGGGTGCCACGGGCGGGGCAGGAATGTGCCAGGGGGATGCCGCGGGAGGGGCGGTCGGGCGTCGGGGAGGGGTGCCGCGGGGTGGGCGGCTGCAGGTCCTGCGTGGTCAGAGGCCAAGACCAGGAGGCCAGAGCCGGCACGAAGGCAGAGCGTCATGCAACAGTTTTAAGCCGGGGAGTTTCGTGATGCAATTTATGGTTTGCAAAGGTTAACTCTGGCAGCTGTCCGGAGAGGATTAGCACGGCCGGCCGTGAGGACAGAGAGTATTGAGGGTCTGTCGCCTCGGCACAGTGGGCAATGACGTGGCCTCAAACCCGAGGCTGAAGAACGAGGTGAGGTTTCCCACTCCCATCCGTGTGACGGATGAGGCCCCGTCCTCCAGCTACATCGAAAGTACTGGGTAATAGATAACATTATACAATAAAGCATATTTTTAAGCAATGTTGCACTTAAACGAAAAGTAAGGGAAATCTCCAGAAATAAAAAAGAGTAAGTGAAAATTAAGTTGACAAGCGCGTGAGATGATTCTGTGGCTGCCGGGACCGAGTTTGACAGGCAGGAACAGGGGCCAGGGGTGAGGCTCAGCTAGAGGAGGAGCCGGCGCGCAGAACGCTGCGAGAAGTTAGGGCTCTCAAAGGCTATTGCCTCAGAAAACAAAAGTGTTAGGTTTGTTCCAGGTGGGAACCCGAAAAGTATGTATAGGACAGAACATGGTTAATGCAAAACTTAGGCTTGTGAAACAACAGCTGCAGGAGTCCGGAGAGTTCTGACTTTGTAAGTCTGACAGACAACTGCCGCCAGCCTTCCCTCCCCTCTCCCCTCCCCCATAGAGAGGAAGGCTGTCCTGCCCTAGCTCTCCTGATAAGGAGACGGCAGAGCAGAAGGATGGGTGAGACTCGGGCAAAGGGGTGGTAGGAGCTGGTCGTTTGAAGAAGAATTTACGACATACAGCTGTTCTGCCCACTGTCCTCTGCTGCGCGTGGCAGGAAGCAATTCTTCACCTGCCAGTTTGGCCCAGAAACAAAGAACTGAACAGGGCAGGGGGGAGGGGGTCGGCTCTCCCCGTTTATAAAAACCGTCACTAAACTCCCTTCTGCGCTGACTCTCTTTTCGGACTCAGCCCACCTGCACCCAGGTGAATAAACCAGCCGTGTTGCTCCCACATAGCCTGGGTGTGAAATGTGTCCTTTGGGTCATTCACCCTTTCAAAAAGAAAAACAAACTGGAAATAAATTTACCTGCAAGTATATAATGACAGCATGATATTTTGTTATCTTGGCCTAAACACTCCCTTGAGAATTTCTAAACATTTCCGTGCCTTTATACAGGTTTGGGGTTCAAATTTACAGTATTTATGCCATCTGCAGACCTCTAAGCTGGGAAATAACATTAAAGTGTCCCCAGAATATTATATCCCTGGAAACCACCACAGAAATAAAGGATAATTTTTCTGCAAAAAAACCACCAACTCAGGCTTCGCAGAACGCCTGCAGTGGGCAGTACTCCAAGATGCCCCAAGATTTCCACCCCCTGGTGTACACAAACACTTTCTCCCAGTTATTCGGTCAAACACTAATCTACGTGCTGTTCTGAAGAGATTTTTCAGATGTAGCTAAGGTTCCTAATATCCTGACTTTAAGAAAAGTAGATTATCCTGGGTGGGTCCTTAATCAGGTGACCCCTTATGAAGGACAGAGCTCTTCCCAGGAAAAGGGATTCAAAGGGAAAGACTCAATACATGAGCAGTTGTCCACTGTGGTTTTACAGGAGGAGGGAGCCACTGACAAGCCATGTGTGGGCAGCCTACCAGTCACAGGCAGCGAGGCGGGGGACCTCAGCCCTGCCATCAAAACTCCTGCCAGCAACCTGGATGGTCTGGAAGCAAGTTCTTCCCCAGCGCCAGTGCACAAAAACCCAGCCCCCCCAGCACCTTGCTTTCAGCCTGGTGAGGCCGAGTGGAGAGCAGAGACGTGCTGCACCTACTCCTGACCTGCAGAGCATGCGCTGATGAATGGGCTCTTTTCCGAGCCTCTAAGTTTGTGGTCATTTGTTAGGCACCAAAGAGAACTGATACAGATCTTGTTACCTGGGGGTGGGCTGCTGCTGCAACAAATACCTAAAAATGTGGCAGGGGCTTTGGAAGCTGATGGCAGGCCGGGCGGGCAGAGTGTGTCAGGAAAGCTAAATTGCAATGCAGAGACTGGTAGTAGAGACCTGCACTTGGAGGACACTCACAGTGAGACCTCCGAAGGAAGTGAGGAGCATGTTATCAGAAACTGAAAGAAGGGGATCCTTATTACTTACTGGCAGAAACTTAGTGAAATGTGTCCTGCAGTTAGGTGGGAAGCAGATGAGCTTGGATATATAGCTAAGGGGATTTCCAAGCAAAGTGTCGAAGATACAGCCTGGTTTATTGTTGCTGCTTATAGTAGTAAACTGTGAGAAGAGAGAGATAAATTGAGAAAAGAACTGTTAAACAGAAAGCAACTAGAACTGGATGATTTTGGAAATTCTCAGCCTGTCCAGATAGCCACAGCAATAAAAATATGGCTTTCAAAAGCATGGCATAGAGAAAAAGATGAGGGTGCAACTATATACCTTTTGCTAGAACTTCAGAAGAATCAAAAGGTCAGAGGATTCAGTCACGTAAAGGGCTCTTTCAAGAGGTTAAATATGTGCCCCACAGGTCTTCCCAGCCAGACCAGGGGGCCCCAGCTGTCAGCCTTCTCAGCAGGAGCCAAAAATAGAAAATGGGTTATCTCAAAAAGATCTGTGGTGCAATAAATATGGTAATGCAGATATTTCTTCAACAAGTTCATTTCCTTTGGCTGTATACCCAGTCGTGGGATTGCTGGATCATACAGTAGTTCTCTTTTTAATTTTTTGAGGAATCTCCATGCTGTTTTCCATAATGGCTATACTAATTTACATTGTCACCAACAGATTATTCCCTTTTCTCCATATCCTTGCCAATACTTGTTTTCTTTTGTCTTTTTGATTATTATATGATCACATGATTAGATTATATGCCACTGAAGTGAGGTGGTATCTCATTGTGGTTTTGATTTGCATTTCCCTGATGATTAGTGATGTTAAGAATTTTTTCATGTGCCTGTTGGCCATTTGTGTGTCTTCTAAGATATGGAATCAAATAACGAGGGATGGATAAAGCAAATGTGGTGTATATACACAATGGAATACTGTTCATCCATAGAAAGAATGAAATCCTGCCATTTGCAGCAACATGGATGGACCTGGAGGATATTATCTTAAGTGAAATAACCAGATACCACAGGAAGACAAATCCTGTACGATGTCACCTACATGTAGACACTTAAAAAAAAAAAAAGGTGGTTACCAGAGACTTGGGGGAGGGGGAGGATGGGGAAAGGTTGGTCAACAAGTACAAAGTGACAATTAGATAAGAGGAATAAGTTATGGTGTTTTATTGCACAGTAGGTTGACAGTAGTTAACAGTAGGGTTTATTATATTACAAAATAGCTAGAAGAGAGGATTTCAAATGTTCTCACCACAAAGAAATGATAAGTGCATGAGGTGATGGACACTCTACCCTAATTTAATCATTATACAATATGTGTGTATCAAAACAGATTGTATGTCATAAATATGTACAATTACAATGTGTCAATAGAAACATCTGTGGACATGGCTTTCCTCTAATGGGCTGAATCCCATTGCATTTCATACAAAGTCTACAAGGTGCTTAAGGAAAATTATTTCAGGAAGAAACACTGCCGGCTTGGAATAAAAGGAACAGAGAGACTACAGAGTTAAAGAGGCAGCCAGACCCTTAGGATTCTAGTAGCAAGAAGCAGGCTGATGAAAATTCAGCAGCAAATACTTGCTACCTTTCATGAAAAGGAAGAATGACTCACAGCCCAGAAAAGACCAAGAGAGCCCAAGAGTAAGAAAGGATAATTCCCAGTCCCGGAATCCTAATCAAGGATCTCTGGCTGGAAGTTGCCCAACTAGATTTCAAAGGTGCTTTGGAGCAGTGATTCCTTTTCACCTTCCATTTTCCTTGTTTTAAGACAGGAACATCTACAACTGTTACCCTATGCTTGTCCCAACATTGTATGTTGGGAGTGTTGGGCAAATAATTTCTCTCTTTAGTTTTACAGGTCCACATATGGAGTGTGCCCAAAACAAATTACACCCAGGAGCCTCATCCAAATCTCATCCAAACCTCTTATAGATGATCAGATTTTAAACTTGGGGTGATGCCTTAATGAGAGTAGGTTCTTAGAAACATTTGGAGGGGATGTAAGCCACTGGGGTCCAGAGGGTGGGATGTAGTAGGCAGATTCCAAAGATGTCCTTGATTCACACCCCTGGTATATGCACTTTGTGTGATTCCCTCCCTGTGAGTGTGGGTGGAACCTGTGAGTATTGTGGAATGTCATCCTGTGATTATGTTACGTTACATGGCAAAGGGGTTTTGTCAATGTAGTTAAAGAGGTCAACCAGCTGACTCTGAGTGAATCAAAGGGAGATTTTCCTGTGGGCCTAATAACATGAGCCTGATATATCTGCCTTAGAGGTCAGAGACCAAGAAAAGCAGAGATTCCAAGTAGCAGAGGCACTTCTGATGTCCTTGAAGAAGAAACTTCTATGTTGTGGAAGGGACAATGCGGCAGGAAAAGCAAGCAAATTCTAGAGGCTGAGAGGAGTCCCAGTCACCATCAGTAAATGACAGGCCCTCAAACCTACAACAACAAGGACTTAATTCTGCCTACAGCCCAGAGGAGCGTGGATGAGGACCCCCAACTCAAATGAGACAGAAGCTTTGACTGACATCATGATTTCCACCATGTGAGACCTTAAACAGAAAACTTGACATGCTGTGCTGGACTTCAGACCAATGGAAAGTGTGAGAAAATAAATTTGTATTGTTTCAGCTTACTAGATTTGTGGTAATCTGTTATGCAACAACAGAAAACTAATACAATTCCCAAAAATAAACTTGAAGAAAGATGTACTCCAAACCAAAATTGCAAAACACACGGGCAGAAAATGCTGCATGTGTGAGAATAAGCACACATGAGAAAATTGAGGGTGAGACCTCAGGAACATTAGATAAATAAGCCATTGAACACAGAAGAAAGAAGAGAATTGCAAGAAAAAAATAGTGAACAAAGAAACTGATAAGTATGTACATATAAATAAAAGTAGTTTAGCAAAATTTCACTTCTAACAGGAATTTGCCCACTCACTTGGACCAGTGAAAAATGGCCAAGATAATGGTTTGTAAGATCCTGACATCAGGCAAGGAAGAACAGTGGTCACAGAGAGACAGGACACTCCGAGGTGAGCCTTCTGATTGCCTCAGCTCACTGCCTCGGAAGAGTCCCAGGCTGGGGCTCAGAGGGGCAGCTGAGGCAGAGCCCAGCAGACTCCATGCATTTAGGAGACAGAGCTGAGAGGCCAAGGAGTATCCAGAGTTCATAAGGTAGACATGACATTAAAAGTTATTAAACCTGCATTATACATGTTAGGAAAGTTAAGCATAGGCATGAAGATATAAAAAAGAATGAAATAGAATTCCCTGGGATTAAAATTACAATGTGCGAGATGAAAAATACATTGGAGAAGCAAATGTTAGTGAACTTGGAGACATACCAAAAACAACTATCCAATATTAAACATGGAGAGAAAAGAAAATCAAGAAAAAGAAAATAAAAGAAATGGCATCAATGGGACAATCTTAAGCAACCTGACAGGTGTAATTAGAGTCCCTAACAGAAAACTGTGCAAAGGACAGGAAAAATATTTAAATATTTAAATAAATAATGGCAAAAACATTTTGAAAATGACAAAAATTATAAAGCTACAAATCCTGGAAGCTGAATGAACATCAAACACAAAAAACAGGAAGAAGATTTCACCAAGACACATCATAATCAAATTGCTTACAACAGGGATAAAGGCTGGCTGATGTGTGAAGAAGTATATACTCATGGGAATGTAAAATGGTACAGACACTCTGGAAAATAATTCAGCAGCTTCTTTTAAAACTAAATATATATTCACTTTCCATATGGCCCACCAATTGCACTGTTGGGCATTTATCCTAGAGAAATGAAAATTTATGTTCAGAAAATAACCTTTACACAAATGTTCATAGCAGCTTTATTTATAATAGCCAAAAACTGAAAACAATGTAAATGTCCTTCAATAGGTGAATGGTTATACAAACTGTGGGGTATACATACCATGAAATACTACTCAGCAATAAAAAGAAACAAACTATTGATACATTCAACAACTTGGAAGGCTCTCAAGGAATTATGCTGACTGAAAAAAGTCTCTAAAGACCATGTACTATATGATTAGTTTATATAACATGATGGAAATGACAAAATTGTAGAGGTGAAAACAGATCAGTGGCTGCCAAGGGTTAGAGAGAAAGGTGAGAGGAAGGTGACTGTGGCTATAAAAGGGTAACAGTAAGGATCAAAAAAAGCTGGAGAGGCTATGTTACTATCAGACAAAGTGGATTTCAGAACATCAATAATACCAGGAATAAAGAAGTTCATTATGGCCGGGCGTGGTGGCTCATGCCTGTAATCCTAGTACTCTGGGAGGCTGAGGCAGGTGGATTGTTTGAGCTCAGGAGTTCAAGACCAGCCTGAGCAAGAGTGAGACCCCATCTCTACTAAAAATAGAAAGAAATTATATGGACAGCTAAATATATATATATACATATATATACAGAAAAATTAGCCGGGCATGGTGGCGCATGCCTGTAGTCCCAGCTCCTTGGGAGGCTGAGGCAGGAGGATCACCTGAGCCCAGGAGTTTGAGGTTGCTGTGAGCTAGGCTGACGCCACGGCACTCACTCTAGCCCGGGCAACAGAGTGAGACTCTGTCTCAAAAAAAAAAAAAAAAAAGAAGTTCATTACATGATGATAAAAGGGCCAATTCACCAAGAGGACATAACGTTCCTAAATGCCAATGCACCTAAAAACAGAATTTGAAAATACATGATACTAAAACTGATAGACCTCCAAGGAGGAATAGACAATTCCACCGTTGTAATCACAAGTTTTAGTGTCCCACTCTCAATAACTGACAGAACACAGTGTTAGAAAATCAGTCAGGATTTGGAAGGTTTGGATCACACTATCCACCAACCTGACCTAAAAGATATTTATAGAACACTTCACCCAACAAGAGCGGAATATAATCTTTTCAATGCACACAGAACATTTACTAAGATAAAAACCATATTCTGGATCATAAAAACTATTTTAAAAACTGTTAGAACTGGTAAATGAATTCAGTAAAGTTGCAAGATACAAAATCAACTTACAAAAATCAGTAGTGTTTTTATAAACTAACAACAAATTGTCTGAAGAAGAAATTTTTTAAGTCTCATTCACAATAGCATCAAAAAATAAAATACTTATAGTAAATTTAATCAAGGAAGTGAAAGATCTGTATACTGAAAACTATATAAAACATAATTAATGAAAGAAATGTAATATATCACAAGTAAATGAAAAAATGTACTGTGTTCATGGATTGGGAGAATTAATATTGTTAAAATGTTCATAAATACTTTAAGTGATCTACAGAGTCAATGCAATTTCTATCAAAATTCTCATGTCATTCTTCACAGAAATGGAAAAAATTAATCCTAAAATGTGTATGAAACCACAAAAGACCTCAAACAGCCAAAGCAATCTTGAGGGAAAAAAACTAAACTGGAGGTCCAGATTTCAAAATATATTACAAAGTTATAGTATCAAACAGCATGGTACTGGCACATTGGCCAATGGAATAAGATAGAGAGCCCAGAAATAAACCCACACATCTATAATCAACCAATTTTCAACAAAGATGCCAGGAACACACAATGGAGAAAAGACAGTCTCTTCAATAAATGGTGTTGGGAAAACTGGATAACCACATACAGAAGAACGAAAATGGACCTGTATCTCACTCCTTATGTAAGAATCAGCTCAAAATGGATTAAAGACTTTAACATAAGACCTGAAACTATAAAACTACTAGAAGAAACTTAGGAGGAAATCTCCATGACATTGGTCTGGGCAGAGATTTATTGCATATGACTCCAAAAGCACAGGCAATAAAATCAAAAATAGATAAATAGGATTGCACCAAACTAAAAAGTTTCTGCACAGCAAAAGAAACAATAGAGTGAAGAGACAGCTCACAGACTGGGAGAAGATGTTTGTAAATCATACATAGGATAAGAGGCTAATAGCCAAATATAAAAGGAACTCAAACTACTCAATAACAAGAAACTAAGTAATCCTACTAAAAATAGGCAAAGGAATTAAAAAATAGATGTTTTTCAGAATAAGATATACAAAAGGCCAACAGATATATGAAAAAATGTTTAATATCTCTAATCATCAGAAAAATGCACATTAAAACCACAAAGAGGTATCACCTCATGCCTGTTAGATTGGCTATTATCAAAAAGATGAAAGATAACAAGTATTGGCAAGGATGTAGATAAAAAAGAACTCTTATACACTGTTGGTGGTTTGTAAATTAGTATAGCCATTTTGGAAAACAGTATAGAGGTTCACCACAAAACTAAAATAGAATTATCATGTGATCCAGCAATCCCACTACTGGGTATACATCGAAAGGAATTGAAATCAGTATGCCGAAGACATGTCTGCACTCCTATGTTTATTTCACCATTATTCACAATAGCCAAGATATGGAAACAACCTAAGTGTCCATCAACAGATGAATGGATTTTTTTTTAAATGTGATACATATATGCAATGGTACACCTCTCAGCCTTTTAAAAAAGAGAAAATTCTGTCATTTGCAACAACATGAATGAACCTAGGAGACATTCTGTTAACTGAAATAAGCCAGACACAGAGAGACAAATACTGTATGATCTCACTGTTCTATGGAATCTGAAAAAGTCAAACTCACAGAAGTAGAGAGCAGAATGGTGGTTACCAGAGGCTGGGAGTGGGGGTGGTAGATGGGAAAGAAGAGATGTTGGTCAATAGGTACAACATTAAAGTTAGGCAGGAGGTAGAAGATCTGGTGATCTATTGCATAGCAAGGTGACTAATTAATAACAATATATTGCATATTTGAAAATAACTAAAAGAGAGGATTTTAAATGTTCTCATCACAAAGAAATGATAAATATTTGAGGCCATAGATATGCTAATTAGCCTGATTTGATCATTCCACAACATATACATTAATCAAAACATCACATTGTACCCTATGAATTTATACAACTATTATTTGTCAACTAAAAATGAAATAAAACTTTTTAAAAATTTGAAGCTAATAAAAGGATTCAATTAACTTCATGATCTTTATTCATAATGAATTGATATACAAAAATCAAATTCCTTTGTGTCTACTAGCAATAAATAGTTGCAAATTGACATTTTTCAAAAATATCATTTATAATAGCATCAATAGGGATAAACCTGGCAAAAAATGTACAAGAACTATACATTGAAAACCACAAAACTGATGAGAGAAATTTAAGATCTAAATAAA